>CP136890.1:60235000-61435000 GCA_034359265.1 Canna indica | reverse complement strand
CTAGGACATGCTAGCATGAGCCTCATCAAAGAAATATCTAAGAAGGGTTTAGTTAAAGGATTACCAAAGATAAAATTTGAAAAAGACAAACTTTGTGATGCATGTCATCTAGGTAAACAAGTTAAGTCTTCATTTCATAGCATTAATCAAGTAAGAACATCCAGAACACTTGAACTTGTGCACATGGATCTTTTTGGTCCGTGTGATGTAGCTAGTCTAGGTGGAAAACTATATTGCTATGTGCTAGTTGATGATTTCTCGAGATTTACATAGGTTTTCTTTTTAGCTAAGAAAAATAAAACTTTTGACTTCTTCAAAAAAATTTCTAGGAGAGTGACAAATGAGAAAGGAATTTCAATTTTGAAAATTAGAAGTGATAATGGAGGAGAATTTAAAAATGAAAAGTTTTCTGAATTTTGTGATGAATTGGGTATTGAGCATACATTTTCTTCCCTTAGGACCCCTCAACAAAATGGGGTGGTTGAGAGAAAGAATAGAACCTTACAAGAAATGGTTAGGACCATACTTTGTGAAAATAATTTGCCCAAGTACTTCTGGGCCGAAGCCATAAATACCTCTTGTTATGTGATTAATCGTGTTTTATTGAGACCTAAAATCAAGATAACACCTTCTGAGCTTTGGAATGATAAAATCCGAAGTGTGAGATATTTTCATGTTTCTGGATGTAAATGCTTTATCTTAAACACTAAGGAGCATTTAGAAAAATTTGATTCTAAATCCGATTAAGTTATTTTCGTAGGTTACTCCAATAATTCTAAGGCATATAGAGTATATAATCGTAGAACTATGATTGTTGAAGAATCTATGCATGTTACATTTGATGAAACTAATGATTCTTCTAGAAATGTTGAGATTGTGAATGTAGGTGAGGAACTCGAGGAACTCACATTTCATGACAAAGAGGTTGAGGATGAAGACAATGAGGAAACTCAACATGAAGAACCCCCATCCTCAACTCTACCTCAAGATGAAGACGAAGAAGAGGAAGCTCTACCACCTTTCCCCAAAGGGTATCGATTGATAAGGGATCATCCAATGGATCAAGTCATTGGAGAACCATCAACGGGTGTAGTAACACGCTCTAAACTTAAGAATATTTGTCAATATGTAGCGTTCATATCTCAAGTAGAGCCAAAAAACATTAAGGAAACAATAGAAGATGAATTTTGGGTAATAGCTATGCAAGAAGAACTTAATCAATTTGTTAGAAATGAAGTATGAGACTAAGTACCTAGACCTAGTGGACAAACCGTGATTGGGACTAAATGGGTGTTTAGAAACAAGTTGGATGAAGGAGGTTTAGTCATTAGAAACAAAGCTAGATTAGTGGCCCAAGGGTACAATCAAGAAGAAGGAATAGATTATAATAAAACTTATGCTCCCGTAGTTAGATTAGAGGCAATTCGCATGCTTTTAGCTTATGCTAGTTTTAAAGGATTTATACTCTTTCAAATGGATGTTAAAAGTGCATTTTAAAATGGTTTTATCGATGAAGAAGTTTATGTTGAACAACCCCCAGGATTTGAAAGTTTTGAGTTTCCAAACCATGTTTTTAAAATTAAAAAGGCTTTATATGGCTTAAAACAAGCCCCAAGGGCTTGGTATGAAAGGCTTTCCACATTTTTGATAGATCAAGGTTTTAGCATTGGAAAAGCCGATGTCTCTCTTTTTATAAAACATAATGAAAATGATATTTTACTCGTGCAAAATTATGTTGATGATATAATATTTGGTGCTACTAATGAATTGCTTTGTGAGTGGTTTGCAAAGTGCATGCAAGAAGAATTTGAGATGAGCATGATGGGAGAACTTTCTTTCATGCTTGGTCTCTAAATCAAGCAAACCATCAAGGGAATTTTCATAAGTCAAGATAAATACACAAAAGAGCTCATCAAAAGGTTTGGAATGAATGAAGCCAAAATAGCTTCTACACCAATGAGCACATCCATCAAGCTTGACAAAGATGAAGATGATGTCAAAGTAGATGAAATAGGGTAATTACCTGAATATATCCTGAACTTTGGACTTTATCTCAAATGTATCCTGAATTTTGACTTCTCTAAATTGCATCATCAACTATCACATTTTTATCAATTGCATCCCTCCGTCAAAATTCCGTCATCTACCGCGTTAACTGTGTGACGTGGACTGCACACGTGGATTAAAAAAATATTTTTAAAAAAACAAAAAAAAAATTATTATTTATTTTTTTTCCAACACTTCTCCTCCTTCTCCTCCCTGCCTCGACCCTCGTCGTCGTCGTCGCTGCTGCCACCTCCTCCTCCTCCCTGCCTCTGCCCCCGATGTCATTGTCGTTGCCGCCACCGCCTCCTCCTCCTCTTCCCTGCCTTTCCCCCGTCGCCGCCTCCTCCTCCTCCTCCTCCTCCCGTATTCAACGTCTCTAGCCGCACCTACCCGTGCTTGGCCAGCCACTTCGACCCCTTCTCCCTCATCTTCACATGTGATGTTGTGGCTGGGGAATATGAATACTAACTGTTAGCCAAGTCAAGCATGAAGTCAGCGAGGTTGACATGGAACTTTGGAGCAAATCCAATGGAGTCAAAATAGTCCATGGCATCCTTGGCTTTGCCGAAGTACAAGCAGCTCCCCTCCGACAGCAAGAGCACCGCGTCAAAAATTTGGTAGACATGGCTTGTTGATTGGAGGATCGACGTCACCACCGTTCTCCCCTTCCTTGCCACCCCGCCCAACGTCGCCACAAGCCGGCTCGCAGTCGTCGAGTCCAGCCCCGACGTCGGCTCATCGTGCAGCAGTAGACTCGGGTTCACCAGCATCTCGTGCCCGATGCTGACCAG
This sequence comes from Canna indica, assembly GCA_034359265.1. Lineage (NCBI taxonomy): Eukaryota > Viridiplantae > Streptophyta > Magnoliopsida > Zingiberales > Cannaceae > Canna > Canna indica. The sequence continues at coordinate 61,432,163 of CP136890.1, read as the reverse complement.
CTTGCTTAGTTGCGCTCCCCATCGAAGATCCCGCGCATGAAGGGCCCACCCACGACGGTGTCCGCGCACTTGCATAGCCCCAGCTTCACCATCACTGCCTCCGCTGCCGCCACCTTATCCTCCTGCGCCATCATCCTCGATAGCCGGAGCACGACGCATAACACCAGTGTCTCCCGCATGGTCAAATACAGGTACAACACGTCATCCTGCATCACGAAGCCGGTCTGCCGCAGGACCGACTTCTCGAGTCATCGGTCGTTGGCGAGGACATTACCGGAGTGCTTCCCTTGGAGCCGCCATCGAGGATACTCAAGAGAGTGGAATTTTTGTTGCTGGAGGGGCCGAGGACTGCGAGCAGCTCCTCAGGGCACACCCTATCGGTGACACCATTAAGTATGACCCTCTCTTCGAGAGCTAAAGACTAGCCACCACCGGAGCTCAGCATGTGCTTGATTCCACGACCGTCGGAAGCCGACATGGGATCAAGCTTGACACGATAGCAGATGTTGACAAACTATAGAACACACGAACACATGGAGAGAAAACAAGATTAGACATCAAGTGAGTTCAGTTCAACATGTGAGCAGAAGAAAAATATGAATCGAGCGGTACTTCGAGAGTGAGTGGAAAACAAGGAGACTTGGAGATGATGGAGTCCATGCTCGCGGTAGCGGCTCCATTACTGTGTGTTTCATGACCACGCGAACAATCTTGCTTTTAAGGCATTTGGTTGGTGTTGCTTACCACTGCGGAGAAGAGGAAGTAAGAGAGAGAAAGCAAGTTCCAGAGGCAGGCGAACTTGAGGTACGCACAGGGAAGGCGAGATGGGAGAGAGGAAAGCTATCGAGATCCGAGGGTTTGGGGGGGAGAAGGAGAGTGTTGTTTAAGTAGTAAGTGGGCGAGGGTGGAAGATGGGGGAGAAGTGGCTGGCCAAGCACGGGTAGAGGCGGCCAGAGACGTTGAATGCGAGGTACAGAGGCTAGCCGAGGGTGAGCGTGATAGCGAGAGTGGAGACGCGGCCAAGCGAGTTGTTCAATAGGAGGAGGAGGAGGCGGTGGTGGGCGGCAACTATGGCGGGGACGGAGGCACGGAGGAGGAGAAATTTTTTTTAAAAAAAATTTAATCAGGTTTTTAATTTTTTTTTTTAATCCACCTGTGCAGTCCACGTCGCATAGTTAACAGGATAGGTGACGTAATTTTGACGGAGGGATGCAATTGATACAAATGTGATAGTTGAGGATACAATTTGGAGAAGTCAAAATTGAGGATACATTTGAGATAAAGTCCAAAGTTCAAGATATATTCAGGTAATTACCCAGATGAAAAACGATATCGAGGTATGATTGGTAGCATTCTCTATTTAACTGCAAGTAGACCCGATATCATGTTTAGTGTTTGCGCATGTGCTAGGTTTCAATCTTGTCCTAGAATGTCTCATTTGGGTGTGGTCAAATGCATATTGAGATATTTGAAGGGCACGGTTGACTTAGGATTATGGTATCCATGTAATACATCTTTCGATTTAATTGGTTTTTCGGATGCCAATTTTGTCGGGTGTAAAATAGATCGAAAAAGCACTAGTGGGTGTTGTCAATTCCTAGGGATGAGTCTTGTCTCTTGGTTTTCAAAGAAACAAAACTCCGTTGCACTTCTAACCACCGAAGCGGAATACATCGCTGCGGCTAGTTGTTGTGCACAAGTCCTTTGGATGATACAAACCCTCTTAGATTATGTACTTAAGTATTCTTGTATACCTATACATTGTGACAACACTAGTGCAATCAACTTAACAAAAAATCCTATTTTACACTCTAGGACCAAGCATATTGATCTAAGACACCATTTTCTTAGGGAAAATGTAGCCAAGGGAAATATATCATCACACTTATGTATTGCCTTGTAATGGGGCTTTGCGACTTATCGATGTTTGCCTTCTATAGGCTTACATTAATAAGAAGGACTATAGTGGTAGATGATACTCGATTTTATGGTTTTCTTAGTTTTATTAATGAAACTCATTTAGTACCTTAGTTCTTGCCCTTTTTGATTGATGTCAAAAGGGGGAGAAAAAGTAAAGTCACATTTGTTTTATGATGCATATAGATAGGGGGAGTATATGTTAAATTGTGAACTAAGTTGTGTATGCCTTAACTCAAACTCACAAATGATACTTAGAGTCTTCTTTTACATTAAATTTCATGTTGAGTTTGTCATCATCAAAAAGGGGGAGATTGTTGGCCCAAGGGTTCCCCCTAGGCTTCAATCTCTATTTTGATGATAACAAACAAGTATTTAATATATGTGTGTGAAGCTTTGAGTTCAGGTTGAGGTTGCGATAAGCACGCACACTTCGCTCGTAGATTCGCATAAATCGTCAAAAAGGCTCGGATGCAGATTAAGTAGATTCCTTGTAATATATCTCAAAGATCTCATCCCAAGCCAATTTGTAAAGTTATCCAAGTCAAAACTTGGAAAAAATCTCATGAAAAAGCGTGTAATAAAGCAAATGTAAAAAATCAACCTTAGTCCAGGTTTGGTTGATCGAACAAGGCAAAAAAATGGCAGTAGCCATTTCGGTCGACCGAACAATGCCAAAAATTGGCAGTGGCTACTTCGGTCGACCGAACAAGGCCAAAAACCGGTAGTAGCTAATTCGATTATCCGATCGGTCGATCGAACAACAGAAGAGCTAAAACGTAATGAAGACGGTCGACCATCTAGTCGACCGAACAGAGCGCCAGAATGGCAAAATGCCAGTGGGCACTCGGCGGTCGATCGGTCGGTCGATCGACGATCGACTGGCAAGCGACCAGTTGTCATCCAACGGGCGAAAAAATGCAAGTTGAAGAGCCGTTCCGTGGGTGGGGTTATAAATACCCCTCACCAACCTTCATTAATCTTTCTTAACCATTAAGATAAGCTTTCAAAGTGCGATTTGTGCCTTCCAAGATTGATTAGCTCGCGCTTGCTTGTCCTATCGACAACTTCTCTCAAGCGCTCATCTTCTCTCAACTCCGGCTTCGATTCGATCTCAACGTCTTGTGGAGTTGGAGGCATTGAAGGCTTGGAAAAGAGCTCTTAACTTTGGTTTACTCCTTAGCACTTTTCATTGTAATTTTAATTGTTGTTTGAACTTGTTTTTTCATTGATTAGCCTGCTAGGTGTGCTAGTGTAAACACTTAGGGTTTACTTTGTAGAATTGTATTTTGCCTAAGTGAATAGGTTTGAGGAGTTCTCAAAGGGTTGAGAACCGAGTCATCGGTTGTATTCAAAGGAAAACACAAAGTCTCACTACAACACAATTGACCTATAGAGACACAAAATTAGAGATAAATTATATTTTTGTTTCTAAATCTTCACATTTATAGACTAATTGATAAAAAAATTGTTCCTAATTAGCCTCTAAAGATCTATAGAATCAACAACAACAAAGTCACTTAATTGATTTGACTCTAAGCTATAGTTTGACCAACAACAGATTCACTTAATTGATCTGACTCTAAAACTATTTTTAGAGGCTAATTAGGAACACATTTTGTGTTTAATAGTCTCTAAATGTGAAGATTTAGAAACAAAAATCTAGTTTGTCTGTAATTATGTCTCTCTCTAGGCCGGTTGTGTTGTAGTGTCTATAAAGGGTTTAGTTTGAAATCCTTGGTGTTGAGCCAAGGTAGCGGAGTAGGCGTATGGCTGAACCACTATACTTTCTTGTGTTTGCATTGCCTTGTGTGTTTGCTTCCAATTGTGTTTCATACTCGCTAATAAACATCAGTTAGTTGCACTTACGTTTGGTTGAAGTTGTAATCGATTCAAAAAAGAAATTGAAATAAATTGTTAAAAGTAACCCAACACTATTTAACCCCCCCCCCCTTCTAGTGTGGGTTTTCACTCAACAGACTTTTCCAGCGCTAAAATCTTGTTCAATCAAAAAGTTGGAAAGTCTATCATACGAAGCTCTAGGGACTTGTTTTAAACCATATAAAAACTTTTTAAGTTTGAAGACATGATTTGGAACTTCAAAATTTTCAAAACCAGAGGGTTGTTCCACATAAACTTCTTCAGTTATAAAACCATTCAAAAATAAACTTTTGACATTCATTTGAAAAAGTTTAAAACATTTGAAACTAGCATAAGCTAAAAGCATAAGCTAAAAGCATGTGAATTGCATCTAATCTAGCTACGGGAGCATAAGTTTCATTATAATCTATTCCTTCTTCTTGATTATACCCTTGGTCAACTAATCTAGCTTTGTTTCTAATGACTAAACCATCTTCATCGAATTTATTTCTATAAACCCATTTAGTCCCAATTACGGTTTGTTCACTAGGTCTAGGTACTAAATCCCAAACATCATTCCTTTCAAATTGTCACGCCCCAACACAGGGTCACGTGACCGGCCAGGGTATACGTGCCTATAGCCCGAAGCCTAAACCATGCACAACAAGTTTTATTTTAAAGAAAAAAGCGAACCAACACCAAGTTTAGTTTAATAGTTCAAAAAAAAAAGCGGAATAACGATTAAGTTCAACAGTTCAAAAGTTTACACAAAATAAATCCTAAAGTAAATGACATAAATGCCCTCACGGCTACAACTCCAAATTAAGCTAATACAAGTGCATGAATACTACAAAAAGACTCGACTACGACCCTAACTAGGACTGCTATGAGATCTTGCGGCTCCTCTGCCCTCTAGCAGCCCAAAGGCAACCACACATACCAAAAAAGTGCATCGAGCCGAAGCTCACCATGCCCGAGCGAAACAACACATAATAGGATAATCGGGATGGCTCTCCGAACTAATCCTAGTATACAGAAACTCGGGACCAGTTGGGAAAGACCCTCAGAACATGCTCGACGAGACGCGTAGGGATGATCGGGATTCGCCCACCCGGACTTGCCCCTTTAAGATATCATAGAATTAATCGAGAAAGGCCCTCCGAACTTACTCCTAAAGGATATCACAGGAATAATCGGGAAATACCCTCCGAACTTATTCCTTAACACCACCGCGGGGATAATTGGGAAAGGCCCTCCGAACTTATCCCACGAAGCTAATCCAGAACAATCAGGAAAGGCCCTCCGAACTTGTTCTGTAGGTTGAGAATTTGACGTCCAACCACCCGAGTGTAGCCCGTAATCCAACTTCTAATTGAGCTGCTCTGCCATTCTCAAGGATACGACACATCAATACCTAAGCCAAGATTCTCCTACGGTGTCCTAGAGGTGTCATCATCATGAAGCATCTCAGCACTCCAAACCCAACCTGTATCCCTTAGACTCGTATTATCATGAAGCCGTGTGGTTTTATTTCATGCATACTTTATAAGTTGGTTCATAACAGATTATGCTCATCCTTAACCCAATTTTAATTATATAATTAAGATTTAGATCATCTCAATTAGGGTTTTGTTTTAGGGTTTTATTTTAACGTACTAATCAGCCTAGAATTGCAGTGTCTAACCCGAATTTAGTCTCCAAAGTGTCTTTCTGGTCGAAACGATAGGTTACACGACTATGTTCAGAGATCTAATCACATAATAAAAGAGTAAACAAGAATCAGTTCAGATTCAACAAACTGCATATAAATTTCAGAAAAGCTGAAATTTTCAGCACATCATGAAATAAAAATCCGAATTTTACAGAATTAAATCACTAAATTTCCAACATCACAAATTCATGTTATCATGCCAATCATGCATACAATCTCATAATTTTTACTACATAAAAGCTAGCATATATACAAAGAATTCCTTAAACAAGAATCAAGAAAATTAATTAATCTATAGCATCAAGAACATCTAGAACTCCAAGATGAGGTTGCATCCAAGATTCACAAGATTAAATCATGAAAATCATAGATCTTCCATTAAACATATTCCCCATGACATGAGATCTAAATTTAAAATCTAAGCATGGCATGGAAATCAAGAAAAGTCTCAAGAACATAAAAAGGATCATCAAGATCATGAAGTCTTCAAGGCGGCTTCAAGAAAATTCGAAGAAAACCCGAAGATGAGGGATAAAACCACTCACCTAATTATGAAAGGAATTGGAGCTGAGAATCCAATCGATGGCCTTCGATTTCGGCTTTGAAATCTGGCAGATCAACCCCAAAGAAGAGGAAGCAAGGGCGGCGGCTCACTCCAAGCCGCCGGCTTGGAGAGAGGGAGAGAGAGGAAGAAGAGGGCGGTTCGACTGGCTCCTCCTGGCTTGGCTCCAAAAGGAAAGAAGAGAGGAAGAGGGGAGGAAGGAGAAGACTTTTTGGCTCGGCTGGCTTGGCTTCACAGGCGTCGACTCCATGGGGAAGAGGGGAGCCGGCTGCTGGCTTAGCGGTCTATGGCCGGCTCTCCTCTCTCAAAACTTGGGTGGCTCCAAAAATTGGAGCCACAACCTAGGGGAGGGGTTTTATATCTCCTCCTCAATCTTAACCCTTCTAACTTAAGCCCAAACCCACATCCACTTATGCCAAGTCCAACCCGCTAAACCGATAGACTTAATTAAATTAATTAGGCTTGATTAAACACAAAATTAAATCATAAGCATTTAATTAATGCACCTACACTAGCATAATTTATAATTATGCACACACCACAATAATTAAAATAATTTCAACCACTCAAGCCTAATTTCATAAATTCAAAAATTTATATCCTACTTACCCGAGCTCGCAAGCTCGCTCTGGAGCATGAGTTGACTGGGCTCGACCACGAACTAGTCCGCTAGGCTGGCAAACACACACAATAGAAAAATAATAAATTAAATATCTAGGATATTACAATCCTCCCTCCTTAAAGAAAATTCGTCGTCGAATTTCTGAAAAGAAAAACAAGAACTCACCGCATCACCAAACATTGAAGGATAACTCTCCCTCATATCCTGCTCCATCTCCCAGATAGCCTCCTAGCCAGAATGGTGCTCCCATCTGACTTTAACAAAGGGGATCTCCTTGGACCTCAACTTTTGGATCTACTGGTCTATCACCTCAACTGGCTGCTACTCATAAGAGACTGCTGAATCCACCTCCACTGAGGTAGGCTTGATCACATGGGACTCATCCCGAATATACATCTTCAGTATAGACACATGGAACACTGGATGTACTTAGTCCATACTAGGAGGTAGGGCCAACTCATAGGACACAGCTCCCCTGCGCCTGAGAATATGAAACAGCCCAATGAACCTAGCGTGCTTCCCTTTCTTACCAAACCTCACCACCCCTTTCATAGGGAACACCTTGAGGAACACCATGTCCCATTAGCAAACTCTACCTCCCTGGCCTTTCCACCAGCATACATCTTCTAGCGACTCTGAGCTGCTGACAGCCTCTCTCTGATTTGCTTCACTTTTTCCACAACCTCTTCCACCAGATCAGGTCCCATCATAAGGGAATCTCCTTCCTCAAACCAACCTACAGGCGACCTGCATCTCCACCCATATAACGCCTCAAAGGGGGCCATCCCAATGCAGTTGTGGTAGCTGTTATTATAAGCAAACTCAATCAGAGATAAGTGCCTCTCCCAACTGCCCTCCAGGTCTAAGACACATGCCCTCAGCATATCCTCCAACGTCTCAATAGTTCGCTCTGACTGGCCATCTATTTAAGGGTGAAATGCAGTACCGAACCGAACTTGAGTGCCCAACGCCTCTAGGAAGGACTGCCAAAATCGAGCTGTGAACTGAGTGCCCCGATCTGAGATAATCATAACTGGAACTCCATGATAAGCGATGATCCGATCCAAAAACAACCTCGCATACTGCTCGGCTAAAAATGTCATCATAATTGGTATGAAGTGCGATGTCTTGGTTAGGTGATCCACCACTACCCAGATAGTAATCATTACCTTTCCCGGACTTTGGCAACCAAGTCACGAAATCCATGGTTATCTTCTCCCATTTCCACTTCGGTACCCCTAAGTTCTGGAGCAATCCTGCCGGCTTCAAATACTTAGCCTTCACCTGCCGACACACTAGACACTTAGACACGAACTCGACCACTTCTCTTTTCATGCCTTTCCACCAATAGTTCTGCCTGAGATCTCGGTACATCTTTGTGGCTCTCAGATACATAGTATAGGTAGATCGATGAGCCATCTCCAGCAACTGCTTGTGAACCTCGCCCATATCAGGTACCATAATCCGGTTCTTAAACCTCAGAACGCCCTCCAAGTCTACAATGAACCCATTATCTGCATCTCCCCTCTTGGCCAGATCCTTAGTGAGTGTATAAAAGGCATCCTCCTCCTGTACTGCCCGCAACATATCAACTAATGTCGACTGCACTCTCAAGTGGACCACCAGCGCACCAGAATCTGACACTAACAAGACTGCTCCTCCATCTAAACATAGGGACAACTCCTTAGCCAACGACCTCCTCCTGACTGCCAAATGTGGTAGACTTTCCATATACTTCCTGCTCAAGGCATCAGCTACCACATTAGCCTTCCCTGGATGGTACATGATCGTGTAGTCATAGTCCTTCAACAGTTCAAGCGATCTTTTCTGCCTCAGGTTCAACTCCTTCTGGGTGAGCAAATACTGGAGGCTCTTATGATCAGTGTGTATCTCATAAGCCTCGTCATAAAGGTGGTGACGCCACAGCTTCAATGCGAACAACACCGCTGTCAGCTCAAGATCATGGGTTGGGTAATTCTTCTCGTGAACCTTCAACTGTCTGGAGGCATAGACTATCACTCTATCATTCTGCATCAGCACGCAACCCAAGCCGACTTGGGAGGCATCATAATAAATAACAAAACCTCCTGAACCTGAGGGTACTGCAAAAACTGGCGCCGACGCCAAGTGGTCCTTGAGCTTCAAAAAGCTCTCCTCACACTTTTTGTCCCATTCGAACTTGACATTCTTCTGGGTCAGGCGGGTCAATGGAGCTGCAATCCTAGAGAAATTCTCCACAAACTTTCTGTAGTAACCTGCCAACCCCAGAAAATTGCGAATCTCCAAGACATTAGTCAGCCTCTTCCAATTCTGAATTGCTTCAATCTTTGCAGGGTCCACCTTTATTCCTTCCTTGGACACCACATGGCCAAGAAACCCCACACTCTCCAGCCAGAACTCGTACTTGGAGAATTTGGCATATAATTTGTGCTCTTTGAGAGTTTCCAGGACTACCCTCAAATGCTCAACATGCTCCTTCCTGCTCTTGGAATAAATTAGAATGTCATCAATGAACACAATCACAAACTTATCCAGGTTTTCCTTGAACACTCGGTTCATCAGGTCCATAAATGCTGCGGGTGCATTAGTCAGCCCGAAAGACATCACCAGGAACTCAAAGTGCCCATACCTCGACTTGAAAGCAGTCTTAGAGACGTCACTATCCCGTATCCTCAATTGATGATACCCTGATCGTAGGTCAATCTTAGAAAACCACAGTGCCCCCTGAAGCTAATCAAACAAGTCATCAATCCAGGGCAATGGATATCGATTCTTCATTGTCACCTTGTTAAGCTATCGATAATCAATGCACATCCGCATGGACCCATCCTTCTTCTTTACAAAAAGCACTGGAGCACCCCAAGGCGAAACACTGGGGCGAATGAAACCCAGATCAAGCAGCTCCTGCAACTGAGACTTCAACTCCCTCAACTCAATTGGTGCCATCCAATACGGAGGAATGGAGATCGTCTTTACCCTTGGCTGCAAATCGATACAGAATTCGATCTCTCTCTCAGGAGATAACCCTAGCAACTCCTCCAGAAACACATCAAAGAACCTGCACACTACGGGCGTCCCCCCGATGTCTCTGGCTGCACCTCCTTCTTCCTTTGCCACTGACACAAAGCACAAAAATGACTGACACCCGCCAAAAAGTAACTTCCAGGCCTTAAGAGCTGATATCGCCATCAACGGCTCACCCCTTCCCTCACCTTGGAAGGTAAACTAGGGCATCCCACGCTTACTGAAGGTCACAATCTTAGCCCTGCAATCCACTGAGGCGAAATGGTCCGCCAACCAATCCAAGCCCAATATTACATCAAGCTCTAACATCAGCAGGAGGGTCAAATCGGCCATCAGCAGATTCCCATAAATGACAACCTCGTAGCCTTGAAAGACTGTCTCTGCCATCACAGAAACACCCGTAGGCGTAGACACCACAAGGGGCAATTCAAGCACATAAGATATCCTTGACAACTTAGCAGCAAACAAGGCATATACAAAAGAGTGCGTAGCACCCAGATCTAATAAGACATAAGCAATGGCAGACCCAACCATAATATTACCTAACACCACTGCCCTAGATGCCTCAGCGCCCTCTTGGTTCATACCAAACACCTGTGCAGCAGGTCTCTCTGAACCACCAGCTCGCTGGCCACCTCCCTGAGTCTGACCCCTTGGAGCTACAGAACCCACTGACATCGGTGCCTTTCCTTTGCTCTGATCAGGCTGCTGACTGCCCTTGCTTGGGTAATCCTTTTTGAAATGCCTAGGCTGCCTACAGTTGAAACATCCCTCTAACCATCTCCTACAAGTCCCCCAGTGCCTCTGGTGATATCGGTTACACTGCGGTGGCCTATATCTCCGCTGCAATCCTCCAGATGACGCTCCTAGTCTCGAAGCTCTGGAACTGTTATGACCTCCGCCTTGCGGCGCATTCGCTGCCCTGGAAGTACCCTCAGAATGAGCTGGCCGACCCCCTAAATGCTGGGGCCGAAACTTCATCTTCTGATGTCCATTAAGCCTGTCTGTCGGTACCAATGCCTCCTTTCGGAGCGCCTCATCAACAACCCGGGCAAAAGAAGTCTCCTCCGTGAAATACATCAACCTGGCAATCTGCGGCCATAGTCCCTCAACGAACCTCTTGACCCTGGCGATCTCTGTGGCTATCAAAGTGGGATGGTACTTCGAGAGGCGTGTGAACTCCATCTCGTAGTCTGCCATTGACATGCTACCAATTTGATGCAGTAGCTCAAACTCCTTCGCCCGCCTATCCCGGACGCTCATCGGTAGGTACTTCTCCACCATAACATCTCTAAACTCCTCCCAAGTAGGGGGTGGTGCATCTGCTACTCGGTGGTGCATCTGCTGCTCGGCGGTGCCTCCAAGTACGGAGCCAATCCTTAGCTGGTCCTCTCAACTGCAACCCGATCAGTCGAGCAGTCATCTCAAAAGAACAACCAAGCTCCCTGCACAACTCAAAGCAATCTCCCAGGAAGCTGGTGACCTCCACCCGCTGATCTGTCCCTGTATACTCCGGTGGCCTGAATGCAACAAAATCACATAGGAAGGTGATCTTGGGGCTTTGACCACTAGTGCCACTAGCTGAACCACCTTTGGCACTACGGGTGCTGTCGGTATTGGCGGTGGCTACTGCCTCAGCTCCTGCTCTCTACAGAGTGCCTTTGTTAGCTCTGCCACTCGGGTCGGCAGTTGCACAACCATGGGATCTGGTTCCACCTCCTCCCGGGCCTGCGGTGGTCTCCCTCGACCCCGGCCTCGACCTCGGCGCTCAGTGGAGTTGCTATAACTACCGCTCCTTGCGGCATCAAAGGCCACCATCGATCTGGAAACACCAGAAAAGAAACAATTCAAGATTAAGCAATTGAATTCGCCCAATGTTTTGCAAACTAAACCACAAGTCGCGCTGAGGTGCAGACTTAGCCCATTGATCTCATAGCATACCCCTACCGTATAATGACACACTAGTAATGCCCTATACGGTGACAACTCAAGGTCGTAGTCAGACCGAACCAGATGCTCTGATACCAACATTGTCACTCCCCAACTCAGGGTCATGTGATCAGCTAGGGTATACATGCCTATACTCCGAAGCCTAAACTATGCACATGTCAAATCAAATAATGTAGCGAAAAGAAACAACAAGTTTTATTTTAAAGAAAAAGCGACCCAACACCAAGTTTAGTTTAATAGCTCAAACAAAATAAGGAATAAGGATTAAGTTCAATATTTCAAAAGTTTTAACAAAATAAAACCAGAAATAAATGACATAAATGCCCTCAGGGCTACAACTCCAAATCAAGCTAATACAAGTGCATGATTACTTCCAAAAGACTCGACTACGACCCTAACTAGGACTGCTATGAGATCCTACAGCTCCTCTGCCCTCCAGTGGTGCCATGTGCATCCAACCCACCTCACCGGTCAGGCTCTCCAAAATAGAAATCAACAACAACGGGTGAGTTCAAAGAACTCAGCGAGCGGTTTTACCCACTCTTACAAATAAAAACACAGAGATAACAAGAATAAATCTATATCTAAATAGGAAATCTCATAAAGGTGTGACTAGCTACCAGGCCAACAGGCCACCCTTGCCCACGGTATCTAACCCTCCAAAGAAGTGCATCAGGCCGAAGCCCACCATGCCAAAAGGCAACAACACATACCAAAAAAGTGCATCGGGCTGAAGCCCACCATGCCCGAGGGCAACAACACATACTAGGATAATCGGGAATGCCCTTCGAACTTATCCTAGTATACAAAAACTCTGGAGCAATCAGGAAAGGCCCTCCGAACTTGCTCGATGAGACACGTACGGACAATCAGGATTTGCCCATCTGAACTTGCCCATTTAAGATATCATAGGAGTACTCGGGAAAGACCCTTCGACCTTACTCCTAAAGGATATCACAAGAATAATCAGGAAATACCCTCCGAACTTATCCCACGAAGCTAAACCAAAACAATTAGGAAAGGCCCTACAAACTTGTTCAGTAGGTTGGGAATTTAGTGTCCAACCACCCGGGCGTAGCCCGTAATCCGGCTTCTAATTGAGCCACTCAACCATTCTCAAGGATATGGTGCATCAAGACCTAAGCCAAGATTCTCCTACGGTGTCCAAGAGGTGTCCTCATCATGAAGCGTCTCAACATTCCAAACCTAACCTCTATCTCTTAGACTCGTATTGTCATGAACCCGTGTGGTTTTATTTCATGCATACTTTATAAGTTGGTTCATAACAGATTATGCTCACCCTTAACCCAATTTTAATTATATAATTAAGATTTAGATAATCTCAATTAGGGTTTTGTTTTAGGGTACTGTTCTGCCCAGAACTGTTGTGTCTAACCCGAATCTGGTCTCCAAATTGTGTCCTATGTTTTCAAACTATGTTTTCTGATCGAAACAATAGGTTACATGACTATGTTCAGAGATCTAATCACATAATAATAGAGTAAACAAGAATCAGCCCAGATTCAGTAAACAACATATAAATTTCAGAAAAGCTGAAATTTTCAGCACATCATGAAATAAAAATCCGAATTTTATATAATTAAATTCCTAAATTTCCAACATCACAGATTAATGTTACAATGACAATCACGCATACAATCTCATAATTTTTACTAAATAAAAGCTAGCATATATATCAACAATTCCATAATCAAGAATAAAGGAAATTAATTAATCTATAGCATCAAGAACATCCAGAACTCCAAGATGAGGTTGCATCCAAGATTCAGAAGATTAAATCATGAAAATCACAGATCTTCCATTAAACATATGCCCCATGATATGAGATCAAAATTTAAAATCTAAGCATGGCATGGAAATCAAGAAAAGTCTCAAGAACATAAAAAGGATCATCAAGATCATGAAGTCTTCAAGGCGGCTTCAAGAAAATTCGAAGAAAATCCGAAGAGGAGGGATAAAACCACTCACCTAATCAAGGAAGGAATTAGAGACAAGAATCCAATCGACGGCCTCCGATTTCGGCATCGAAATTCGGCGGCTCAACCCCAAAGAAGAGGATGCAAGGGCGGCAGCTCACTCCAAGCCGCCAGCTTGGAGAGAGGGAGAGAGAGGAAGAAGAGGGCGGCTCGGCTGGCTCCTCTTGGCTTGGCTCCAAAAGGAAAGAAGAGAGGAAGAGGGGAGGAAGGAGAAGACTTTTTGGCTCGACTGGCTTGGCATCACAGGCGGCGGCTCCAAGGGGAAGGGGGGAGCCGGCTGCTGGCTTGGCGGCTGGCGGCTGACTCTCCTCTCTCAAAACTTGGGTGGCTCCAAAAATTGGAGCCACAGCCTAGGGGTGGGGGTTTTATATCTCCTCCTCAATCCTAACCCTTCTAACTTAAGCCCAAACCCGCATCCCCTTAAGCCAAGTCCAACCCGCTAACCCGCAAGACTTAATTAAATTAATTAGGCTTGATTAAACACAAAATTAAATCATAAGCATTTAATTAATGCACCAACATGAGCATAATTAATAATTATACACACACCATAACAATTAAAATAATTTTAACCACTCAAGCCTAATTTTATAAATTCAAAAATTTATTCCTACTTACCCAAGCTTACAAGCTCGCTCCGTAACATGAGTCGACTCGGCTCGACCACGAACTAGTCCGCTAAGCTGGCAAACACACGCAATAGAAAAATAATAAATTAAATATCTAGGATATTACACAAATTGATTTAGTTTCTCTTGCTTGGCAATCACCCAAAATTCGTCTTCTATGGTTTCCTTAATATTTTTAGGCTCTACTTGATAAAAAAAAGCTACATATTGACAAACATTTCTAAGTTTAGAATGAGTTACCACTCTCCAATGACTTGATCAATTGAATAGTCTCTTATCAACTGGTATCTTTTAGGGAGAGATGGTAGAGCTTCCTCTTCTTCTCCAACTGGAGATAAGGATGAGGATGAAGGATCTTCATCGTGTGTTTCCTCATTGTCTTCATCTTCAATCTCCTTGTCATGAAATGTTAACTCCTCAAGTTCCTCACATACATTCACAATCTTAACATTTCTTAAAGAATCAGTAGTTTCATCAAAAGTAACATGCATGGATTCTTCAACTATCATAGTTCTACGATTATACGTACACTCTATAAGCCTTAGAACTATTAGAGTAACCTAGGAAAATACCCTTATAGGATTGAGAATCAAATTTTTCTAGATGCTCCTTAGTGTTCAAAATAAAATATTTACATCCAAAAACTCTAAAATATCTCTCACTTGGGATTCTATCATTCCAAAGCTCAAAAGAAGTTTTCTTAATTCTAGGTCTTAATAAAACACAATTAAGCACATAACAAGAAGTGTTTATGGCTTCGGCCTAAAAGTACTTAGGCAAATTATTTTCATAAAGCATGATCCTAGCCATTTCTTGTAAAGTTCTATTCTTCCTCTCAACCACCCTATTGGTGAAATGGCCTACACTAGAGGGGGTGAATAGTGTGTTATCTAAACTTTTCACCTAATTTCGGTTTTAAATGATTCTTAATTACTTAAGGCAAAGCACAATATTAATAGCAAGCGGAAGCAAAGTAAATATGCTAATTAAACAAACACAAGTCGAAGAAATCCAAACACGATCGATTTATAGTGGTTCGGCCCCAATGCCTACTCCACTACCTAAGCACCCCACTTAGGATTTTCAAACTAAACTTTACTAGATTGATTGTTCCCTTTACAACGAGGAGGTTTTCACTGGAGAGTCTCCGCTCTCACACAGAAGGCCCTTCCACACCCAGAAGTCTCCGCCTTCCTACCTAGAGTACTCTCCCACCTCAAACCTAAAGGACAATAATACTACTCCTAGTAAACTAAGTTTACACCGGTGGATTTGAACCTCAAACACCAAGGCTACCACCGAATTTCAAAACCTACACTCTAGGTCTTACACTAACTCAAATACAATGAATAACTCACAAAAATACAAGTAAATGGAGATAATAAATCAAACAATAAAATACTTATCTCCACAACAAGATTCCTAGCTTCCTCTTAATGCCTTTGATAATGAAACAATGAAGTAAAGGCTCAATCATATAGATGAAAGGTCCAAGCTAGGGTCTTCACAAGATTGGCTCAATGAAGGCTTAGGATTGATCAAAAGATGGCTCAAGGAGGTTAGGAGTGATCAACATCATGGAGGAAAGCTCTCATGGCTTCCTATATATTTATAATCCATGAAGAGAAGAGACAACTCCCCTCTTCTCAACGGGCAGATTTTTGTCCGTTACCGATCGTCGGTCACTCGTCGATCGATCATCGGTCGACCGACTGAGTGACCAATGCACTCTGTGCATTCCAGGCTCGGTTCGGCCCACCGCCCCTGTGATCGCCCGTGAGAAATAAGCTTTTTTGTTGATTTCTTGTCGCGTTATTCGCTTATGGATTTCAGGTTTGGTTTTTGAGTTCTTTGCATCATAAACATAAACATTCTAGACACTCTAAATCTAAACTCTAACTTTCCTACAAATTCGAGCGCGTCGATGAGCATCCTTGCTGATTTCTCTGATTTCTCTAATTTTTTCGATCGCGGGCGTCGTGCGCTAACCGAATTCGAACATGAAAGTATTTCTCAATGAAACATTAGTTCCATGTTTGTTATCATCAAAACCGAGATTAAGACCAAGGTAGAAAACCTTAGGCCAACAAACCCCATTTTGTTGAGGGGTTATAGGCGAAGAAAAGGTATGCTCAATACCTAGTTCATCACAAAATCCCGAAAAATTTTCTTTTTTAAATTCACCTCCATTATCACTTCTAATTTTGAAAATTGATTTTTTTTTTTCATTTGTAACTCTCCTAGAATTTTTTTAAAAGAAATCAAAAGTTCCATTTTTCTTAGCTAGGAAGAAAACCCATGTAAATCTCGAAAAATCATCAACCAATACATAGCAATACAACTTACCACCAAGACTAGCAACATCACAAGGACCAAAGAGATCCATGTGCACAAGTTCAAGTGTTCTAGATGTAGTAACTTGATTTATGCTATGAAAAGATGACTTTACTTGTTTACCATGTTGACATACATCACAAAGTTTATCTTTTTTGAATTTTATCTTAGGTATTCCTTTAACTAAGTCCTCTTAGGTATTGAGCATACCTTTTCTTCGCCTATAACCCCTCAACAAAATGGGGTTTGTTGGCTTAAGGTTTTTTACCTTGGTCTTAATCTTGGTTTTCATGATAACAAACATGGAACTAATGTTTCATTGAGAAATCTTTCAGGTTCCACATCAATTAGCACTCGATGTCCTCGATCGAAAATATTGAAGAAATCAGAAAATTGGAAGGACATTGATCGACGCGTTCGGGTTCGTCACCGAGATAACGTGTCCACCAAAGATGTCTTGGACGAGTCTAAAGAAAACATGAAAAGCTAGCCAAGTTGATGCACGCTGAAGGCCGAAACCCAAAGACGAAGCGCGCAAGAAAAATTCACAAGGAAATTGCCCTGCCTAGATTCGGTCGACCGACCGGTCGACCAGCGGAAGAGGAAATTGGGGCAGAAGGCAATTCGATCGACCAGTCGATCGACCGAAGTGCGCCTAGAAGTGGCAGAATGTCGCAGTCGCTTGGGCGATCGATCCATCGGTCGACCGATGATCGATCGGCAAGCGACCGGGCATCACCAACGGGCAGAAAAATGCCTGTTGATGAGCCTTTGTGTTTGGGGGGTTATAAATACCCATCCCAAACTCATTCCTAGTCTAAGGTTGATCAAATCTCAAAGAGTGATCTTTAGCATCCTCCAAGCTCCTCATTGATCAAATCCTTCAAACCTAACTCTTGATCCCTCATCTTCAAGTGTTCTTCATTGGAGGGCTCATCAAGGGTGCTAGGCTCAAGAAGAATAGGTGTTCTTATTGTGATAAGTCCTCTTTACTCTCTTCTTGTGATTAAAGTGTTTTTATTTTGTTTTGAATTGATTTATTTGAGTTTGTATAAGACCTAGAGTGTGGGTCTTGAAATTGGATGGTTGCCTTTGTGTTTGAGGGTTAATTCCACTGGTGTAAACTTAGTTTACTAGGATTAGTTGAGTTGTCTCTTAGGTTGAGGTGGAAGAGTGCTCTCGGTAAGAAGGCGGAGACTTCCGAGTGTGGAAGTGCCTTAGGTTGAGAGTGAGACTCTTTAGGTCAAAGTCCTCGTTGTAAGGGAAATAAGATTAATCTAGTAAAGCTAAGTTTGAAAATCCTAAGCAGGGTGCTTTGGTAGTGGAGTAGACATTGAGGCCGAACCACTATAAATCACCGTGTTTGCATTGCTTCTTCTTGCGTTTGTTTAATTAGCATATTCACTTTGCTTCCTCATGTTATTGGATTTATTAAATTGCCTAAGTAACCAAGTAAACGATTAAAATCGGAATTAGGCGAATCGATTAGTAAACACACTATTCACCCCCCCCTCTAGTGTAGGCCATTTCACCAACAATGCTTACCTGTATGCTTTTGATTATTGCACGATGATGATGATGTGGTGGAAATTGAGGACTGATTTACTCACTAAGTTTATGTTGGACTTACCCCTTATATCTGTTGTGTTGCAGCACCTGAGTTTGATCAGAGAGGTACCTGGGTGTAGGAGTGCGGCTGGTGGTGGTAGGGCAACGGGTCTCGTGACATGTCGTGGTCGAGGGGGATACCGAATCCTTTTCTTTGTTTCTTTGAGTCATTGAGTCATGTCGACTCGGTTTATTTGTTTTCCACATTTTTATTACTTGAGATGTCTTGTTTAGTAATTGAACTTTTGAAACCAGTTTCGAGACCTCCCATTTGTTTGATCGGCTACTTCTGAGCTGAGTAGGGGGAGCTTCTTTAAAGGTAAATGACCTCCCCACGAGTAAAGGAGTTATCGCCGGTCTTGGTAGTAGACATTGGCGGTAGTAGCCGTTCACCCTCGGAAGCAAGCCTTGAGACGATTGAAAGACATGGCGATGGGTTGGTGAAATCACTTCATCCTATGAACATAGCTCTCACAATTTTTGTTCTTAGGTAGGAAACAACATGGCATGATGCCATCCAAGCGGCTTTCAAATGTGACTCGGATCTATGTTCTATCTTCAGACATCCATGATCTATCTCCCCGTCCCATCTATCTCGTCTGCTTGACGAGAGGAGTTGTAAACATTTTCAAACAAAATTTGGTTCGATAACCTGCTAAATCGAGCGGGTTTTACATGAAGAAGATTTTGTTTAGCATGTTCTATTCGATACTGGTAGGAGAAGAACCTGACTCGGTATTGTTAAAAAAAGAGGGGAAGCAGAACCAAGTCAAGATGATATGGATCACCCCTTCTTCTTGCGCCAATGATCTTACCATTTCCGAAGGAACTAGAGCTACATTTCTTTTCAATTTCCATTCTAGAGTTCCTATGTGTTTTAACACCCCTTTTTGAGACCTCGAAAAATAAAATGGACAAATTTCTTTTGTAATCATGGTTGTATTGATTGCTTGTAAAATTTATGAAATTTCAGCACTAGGGCCTGCGTACCCCTACCTTCCTCTTGAGAATTCTGTAAATTTATAATTCACTTCTCCCTTTCCTTAAACCTTTTCCCAAGGGTTGTTTGAGGTCTTCTTCTTTTTGTTTTGTAAAATTAGAAGTTTAGGGGCTGTTTGGCGATGAGCATGCTTGCTGCCCTATTTTGGTGCGCGTGCGGAGAGGAGGTGTTCGATGCCATGTAGATGACGGCTTGAACCCCGAGAAGGCACTAATGGAACCGGCAACTTACAAGGAGGTTTTGGACAACACCTTGGCGAGATGGCTCTCCCTAAAAACCCTAGGATGAATGGTCTTGGTTCTCCCGGTGACTCGGGTCGAACCCTTAGTACATGCATAATCATCCTTATTTACTTTATGCTTCTATTTATTGCTCTTGCTTCAATTGTTGCTAGCTTAGATAATTTTAATTGCATAAAGAATCTCTCCATTAATATTGAGTCCGAATGGCTAAGGTATTTAGAATACTGGTCATGCATTCCATCGTTATGGGGTGCAAGTATGTCTATTGTCACAAAGAGTTTGTTGTGTACACACAAGGCCTTTTGTGCGGATAGACACGTTGCACCTCATATGGCGCATACCCTTTTGTGTCTCTACAAGCTGGAAACTTACCTTGTTGAGCTATACTCAAGGGTGCTTATTTTCTCGCTGCGGTATACGAACGATGGATCCGACTCAACTAGGGCTCCTTGGTTTGTTTTGATTGGAAGACACATAGCGATGTGATTGGTAAAGAGTTACCTACGCATGGACATATTAGAGTTTGTCGTATTACATGCGAGACCCGAGTAGGAAAAGTGGGGTTTCATCTTCCCCTGAGGAAGTCCGCCAATGAGGGCTTCCTGCCTATCAACCTGAGGGTAACTTGGGAACCACAAAAATTAGTGGGAGACATGATTAATTCAAAGACGTCAATAATCATGCATGTAGAATGGTAGCTAATTTATGTCTTTCTGTTCCTTATAGCATTTCATCGTCACCATGTCAAATACAATGTCATTACATAGCATTCTCGATGCTAATAAACTCATTGGACCAAATTATGTCGATTGGTGGTGAAATATGAGGATTGTCCTCACCCAGGAGAGACTTTCCTATGTTCTTCACTAGATGTCCCTTCTCAAAGGGCTACCGAGAAAGTAAGGGCCGCTTACAAGAAGTGGCAAGATGATAGCACTACTGTTTAATTCATTATGCTTGCCTCTATGTTCGATATGTTGCAACGACAACATGAAAAGATAGATGCTAGGGCCATCCTCTCTCACCTCAAGGAGTTGTATGGTGAAGAGAGCCAGGCTGCTAGATTTGAGCTGTCAAAGTAACTCTTCCAGGCCAAGATGACGGCAGGGACCCCTGTTGAAACCCATGTCCTCAAACTAACCCCTTAACTAAGGACTTAATACTCCAATCCCTCCCAGGGTTAATTTCACAGTTTATCATCAACTACCACATGAACAAGCTGGATGCCTTGCTTCCCGAGCTCCTTAATATGCTGAAGACTGTTGAGTCCCACCTTACGAAGGAAAAGGACAAAGGCTTGTTAGTGGGTAGTGCCCATAAAGAGGCCAAGAAGCGCTCTGTCAAGAACAAAGTGAAAAACAAATCTGTGAAACCTTTGAAAGATATCAAGAAGAAAGGGAAGACAACTCCTAAGCGTACATGTTTCCATTAGGGTAAAGATGGCCACTGGAAGCGCAATTGCAAGGAGTATATTGCAGAAGTAAGGCAGAAGAGGGCTTCTGAAGCCCCCTCCGCAGGTGCGTTCATTATTGAAATTAATAAATTTATCATTAAAAATTCTACTACATGGGTATTAGATACCGGTTGTGATTCTCACATTTGCAATTCGTTGCAGGGGCTAAGAATAAGTAGAATGCTGAACAAAACCGACTATGACCTTCGAGTAGGAAATGGCGCAAGAGTTGCTGCTTTAGCCGTACGAACCTATTGTTTACATATGTCATCTGGCAAGACCATTAGATTAAATTATTATTATTACGTTCCAGTTTTAATAAAGAACATTATGTATGTTCCTTTGTTACTTGAACAAAGTTATGAAATGTCTTTGAAAGGCAATTGTTGTCGCATATATCATTATTATGAATTATATGAAACTGGATGCATTTCGAATGATTTAATGGTCTTGGATGTAAATGATGATATTTTTCATATCGAACAAATGCACAAAAGAAAAAGAGATAATTTGAACCTCACTTATCTTTGGCATTTGCGACTACGTCATATTTATGAGAAAAGAATCAACATGTTGTATAAAGATGGGTTGTTTGACCCATTCGATTTTCAATAGGTGCCGACTTGTGAATCCTATCTCAAAGGAAAAATGACGTAGTGAGAGGGCTAGTGAGATGTTAGAGTTGGTCCACACAGACGTTTGCTTGACCAATGAGAACTCAAGGAAGAGGTGGGCATTCCTACTTCATCACGTTCAGTAACGATGTATCGAGGTATGAATATGTCTACTTGATGAGACATAAGTCTGATGCTTTTCAAAAATTCAAAGAGTATAGCCGAGGTTGAGAAACAAGTAGGGAAAAGTAGTAAAACCCTTCGATCAGATTGTGCTGGCGAATTCTTACCCACTGAATTTATGGATTATCTCAAGGATAATGGGATTGTCTCTGAATGGACCCCTCTTGGCAGACCACAACATAATGGAGTGTCTGAAAGGAGGAATCACACATTGTTAGACATGATGCAGTCCATGCTTTGCTTTACTGATCTCCCGATTTCTTTATGGGGATATGCGCTTGAAATGGCCATCTACCTTTTAAATAATGCTCCCATAAAATTTGTCTTTAGTACACCATATGAGATATAGAGTGGTAATAAACCAAGTCTGAGGCATCTCAAGATTTGGGGTTGCCCCACGTACATTAAGAAATTAGAGTCAGATAAGTTTTATGTTAAATCAACCAAGTGTAGGTTTATGGGATATCCTAAAGAGAGTTTAGGGTATTACTTCTACTCGCCAACTGAACAAAAGGTGTTTGTCAGTAGGCATGCCACATTCTTAGAAAAAGAGTTTATTGAGGAAAGTAGGAGTGGAATAAATGTTAAGCTTGATGAAGTTCAACAACCACGGGCCAAATCACAACAACCGGTGGATAGTCCACATGACGAACCAGTCGCACAAACACTACCTCCCACCAGTCTTCGTCGATCATGGAGATTGCGTCGACAACCTGAGAGGTTCTTCCTGACCATTAAGAATGACTAGGAAAATGTTGATCTATAATCTTATGATCAAGCAATCAAGGATGTTGATTGCAAACAATGGTAGGAATTAATGCAATCCGAAATGGACTCCATGTTCACCAACCAAGTTTGGACTTTGGTTGACTTCCCCGAAGGTGTCACTCATATAGGGTGCAAGTGGATCTTTAAGAGAAAGATCGGAGCTAATGGCTAGGTGGAGACCTATAAGGCAAGGCTAGTTGCAAAAGGTTTCACTAAAAGACAAGGTGTTGACTATGATGAAACTTTTTCTCCTATAGTCATGCTCATGTCCATTAGGATATGGCTAGCCATTGCAGCATACCATGATTACGAGATCTGACAGATGGATGTCAAGACTGCATTCCTCAATGGTGAACTAGAGGAAGAATTCTATATGGCTCAGCTAGAGGGATTTGTATCCCCAGTAGGATCGGAGAAGGTATGCAAGTTGTAAAAGCCCATTTATGGACCCAAGCAAGCCTCGAGGAGTTGGAACATCTATTTTGATGAGACAGTCAAAGAGTTTGATTTTATAAAAAATGTGGATGAATCTTGTGTTTACATTAGTGGGAGTGTTGTTGTGTTTATTATGTTGTATGTAGATGACATACTGCTCATTGGGAATGATATTCTCATGCTCCAATTAGTGAAAGCATAGTTATTCAAAAACTTATCCATGAAAGACTTGGGTAAAGCATCCTATGTACTCGGCATTAAGATCTATAGGGATAGGTCTAGAAGGATGTTTGGTTTGTCCCAGTCTCGGTATAATGATACCGTGCTAAAAAGGTTTAGCATGGAAGGCAGTAAAATAGGTACATGCCTATGAGTCAAGGCATCACTCATATGGAGAGAAAAAGGATGAGTGAGATCCCCTATGCTTCGGCAGTAGGATCCATCATGTATGCGATGCTCTGTATTCGGTCTGATGTGGCTTATGCCCTGGGCTAACTAGCCGATTTCAGACAGATCTTGGAGAGGAACATTGGAAAACCGTGAAAGACATTCTTAAGTACTTGAGAACAACTAGAGATTTTCTCCTGATTTATGGTGGGTCCGATTTCAAACTAGAAAGCTACGCTGATTCTAGCTTCCAGTTAGACCCTGATGATAGTAAATCCATATCGGGGTATGTATTTACTTTGAATGGTGGCACAGTATGCTAGAGATATTCCAAGCAAGGTACAATGGTCGACTCGGTGATAGAAGCTAAGTACATCGCTGCAAGCGAAGCCGCAAAGGAAGGAGTGTGGATAAACAAGTTTATCACTGAGTTGGGTGTTGTTCCTGAGGTTGCCGGTCCAATCCCTATTTATTGTGATAATACTAGGGCTATTGCTCAAGCAAAGGAACCTAGATACCATCACAAGTCAAAACAAATCCTAAGGCGATATCACATGATCAAAGAGATCGTTGGACGATGTGATATAAATGTTGAACGCGTTGATACGAAAGACAACATAGTAGATCCATTCAAAAAACCATGATCACAGCAGTAGTTCAATCGCCACTTAAATTGTATGGGTATTAGATTTCGTAATGATTGGCTGCAAATGCAAGTGGGAGATTGAGAGAAATAGTGCCCTTGAGCCAATCATATGTCGATGTGTAGGGAACTATTTTTTATAATGAATAAATGAGGCAACTTTTCATCATATGTGGTATCTATATTAGATTGTGGTGAACCCCATGGACCCGGGCGAATGATTCCAAGGCCATGATGAGATCATGCTAGTGAGACTTGGATTCCAGATGCCCTTGTTCTAAATGTTCCTAGTCGTAGGATCACCGATTAGGGGATTGGTGATTCCGAGAAGACTAGTGCACTTGATACATGCATGCCCTATGGGATAGGGGGTAGCTGATCTCATAGTTACCTATGAATCGTCATTAATATATAAGTGCAGGTACTCATTAGGGAATGAATTCACTAAACAGACCTATATGAGAAACACATAATGGAATCCTTACATGAGTGTCAATAAGATGTTCCTTGGGTGATAGTAGATGCAAGCAATTCTTGGACCTGAAGTTGTTATGGTTACCTTGTGATTGATGAACCATTACTTTGGTTTTATCCTTACGTGGCCGTTAAGAGTCATGTGCTGAATACTTCTAGGCATGGGGAAGCATTCATAGAGGTAGGTGAGCAACCAATATGGAATCGGTTACTCCTAGTGAGAGGATATAATGTCTATGTATCCTTGCAAGTGTCAACTTAGGAATCTCTGGCCAGAGTAGATATGAATGTCAGAAAAGGGTTTCTAACATGTTATTATGGAGATGATAACTTGGCTGGTGGAATATATATGAATCGGTATTAGGGTTTGACACTTCTTTCGTACCCTAGCCGACTACGGGATGTTGTAACCGATGGATTTAGTTGCACGGTAACTAATCACCGAAGGGCATTCAGTCTCTGTAGATTGAACCTCACACTATCCAGGTAGTCATGACACACTGTTAGACTTCAATCTTAACTTGTGAGTGGAGTCTCACACAACCACACTAAAGGGGTTTAGTGTTGGCTTGTGAGCTTCGAACAGAAGATGTTCTATCAGATACGACTCTCTGTTATGCACAACTCACTACTGGCTTAGTGCGTGGCCCAATGGGTCACACACAATAGGCTAACCTCGTAATGGGCTTTATGAGATAAAGCTCGCCCGCTGCACTATATGTCTACTGTTTGGACGAAAAAGGTGACACCAGAGAGGGGGTGAATAGTGTGTTTACTAATTCAATTAGCCTAAATCCACTTTTAATCATTTACTTAGATTGGTTTAGGCAATTTGCAATTCGATGATTATATGCGGAAGCGATAAATGATAAGGCAATAAAAACAAGCAAGAATAACAATGCAAACACAAGATATTTATAGTGGTTCGGCCCCAATGTCTACTCCAATACCTAAGCACCCGCTTAGGATTTCCAAACTAGTTTTACTAGATTAATTTACGTTTCCCTTACACATGAGGACCTTTCATCGAAGAGACGCACTCTCGACCTAAGGCACTTCCACACCCGGAAGTCACCGCCTTCTTATCGAGAGTCCTCTTCCACCTCAACCCTAAGGGACAACTAAACTAATCCTAGAAAACACTAAGTTTACACAAGTGGCTTTACTCCTTCAACACCAAGGATACCACTTTCCACACACAAGACCAAACACTTGGTCTTCACATGCAGAAATAAAAACACAGTTTGAATAACAGATAAAAAAACAATCAAAAGAGCTAAATAATAAAACCAATGGAAAGAGCTCTTTTGCAAGCCTTTGGCGCCTTCAACTCTTCAAGGGATGAGCTTGATCAAAACCCGAGTTGAAGCAGCAGTTGGCGCTTGAAGAATGAACTCGACGGAGAAAAGAGCGCAAGCTTTAAATATTTTGGAAGGCTCTAAATCTTCCTTTTGAATACTCAATGAACTATGTTGGAATCAAGGAAGAGAGATTAAAAGAATCATATATGAGGGTATATTTATACCCTGCTGAAGAAACGGCTGCTCAACGGATAGAAAACTATCCGTTGTAGACCGCTGGTCAAATGGTCGGTCGACCGACTGGTTGACGGTCTTTCAACCGCTTCTCTTTTCTCTGTGGTCGGTGAATCGGCGGGTCAACCGCCAGATGAAAAACTATCAATCTTGACCTTTGGTCGACCGATACACATCTCGGGTATCAGCGGGTCGATCGACCGACGGGTCGACCGCCCGAGCTACTGCCCATTTTGGGCTTTGGTCGGTCGACCGCCTGATCGACCACCCGATGCAAGAAACTTGTGATTTCATTTCGGTCGATCGACGGAAGCTACGTCTGCAGCTAGCCTCAGTCCGATCGACCGATCGATCGACCGCTAGGGCTACCGATTTCTTACCCTATTCGATCGACCGACCGGTCGATCGAACTTAGGGTGAGTTTGTTTTTTAGTCAATTTCTTCCGCGCTTCGTTTCTGGGTTCCGGCATTCAACACGCATCATCTTGGAGAGCTCTCATGTGAAATTTGAGCCCGTGCAATTTGACTTGTGTGCATGCGTCGCTCTTCGAGAAGTTTTCGCGACGAACCCGAGCGCGACGATCAATGTCCTTCCGATTTCTAATTTTTCCGATCAAGGACATCGAACGCTAATTGATATGGAACCTGAAACATATTATCAATGAAATCATTAGTCCCATTTTTGTTATCATCAAAACCGAGATTAAGGCTAAGGTTGAAAATTTAAAGCCAACAATCTCCCCCTTTTTGATGATGACAAACATCCATAAGAAAATATATTCATTTAAAGCATAGAGGATATCAACTAAGGAATTTCTCCCCCTATCAACATGCATATCTATAAGAATAAACTCCCCCTATCTATATGCATGGATTTCCTATATTTTCCTCCCCTTTACCTATTCGTTTCTCCCCATTTTAACTATACATTTCTCCCCCTTTTGACTACACATTTCTCCCCCTTTTGACATCAATCAAAAAGGGCAAGAAGGTCAATCTAATCAAAGGGATGAAACACAATTATTTTTTAGTTGAGACTCTAAGGAGTATTTTTCATGAAACTTGAAAATCTCAACCAAAGGGATGGAAAACAAATAATTTGATATGAAACAAAGACATACATGATAAAAGAATGATAGATACAATTCAACACTCAATCATGTATGCACTCAAGTATGAATGTATTCATATCTTTTTCATGACATTTCTAGATTCCATTCAAACTTTCAAAATACAAAGATATAGTCATTTAACTCATGTATATCAAGTTTGAAGTGAACTAATGTCATTTAATCCTAATATGAACTTAGCATGTTTTCATTTGAAATAAAAATGAGAACATGACAATGCTAAGTCTCAATGTTTTGCTATCTACTCATGTTTTCTCAAACTTAGTCATTTAGACATCAAACATGAGATAATGTAAGTCTATGAATCAAGTTTGGGCTTAAGATGAAATTTTTAATTCACTTTGTTGACTTAGGTCAACCTATACTTAAAGTTTTCAAAGAATCAAACTTTTAAGTTTATACAAAATCATATTTTCGAAGAAAAAACTTTGGTACCAATTTTTTGGATGAAAATTTTTGATACCAAATATTGAGTGGTCATTTGAAATGCATGAACAAAGTTTGAACTCAAAAGAATTTTCAGAGACCATTTTTCATCCTATATTGATTTTAATCAAAAACTTATTTTTAAGATATCGCTCAATATATCAAAATCATTTTTGGAAATGATTTTGCTCAAGAAATAATGAGAACAATATTAGAGATGAAATCAAAATAGAATGCACAAAGTTTCATTTGAAGTTTTTGAAAAAAATTCAAAGTATTGAAAATATTGATATATCAAATAATTGATACTTTGTGTTTTTGAAATCCAACTTCAAAATTCCATTTTAAATTAGATTCTTGATGAAACTTTTTGAAATTTTTACTGATAAAACTAGATTTTTCAGTGAATGTGCAGTTTCAAGAATCATCTAAAAATGATTTTTTTATATTTTTCTACAAATAACTGAAATTGCTGATACAAATTATTGAACAAATAGCAATTCCATAATTTTTCAGTTATTTTCAAAGAATGCTTAGTTTTCATTCAATCTTTTATGACACCACATAATGGTTATGTAAAGAGTGTATGTCAAGTTTGAGATAAAAATTATATCCTTAAGTCAAGATATCAACCTAGCATGTTTTCATTCAAGACTAAACTAGTTTTAATGAAACTTGCTAAGTTTCAATCTTAACATTTACTCATGATTTTTCAAATTTAAACCTATAGATACCTAACATGAGTAAATCTAAACATGTTCCACAAATATGGATTGAAAATGAGACCCTTAAGTCAACTTGTTGACTTGGGTCAACATGGTTCAAAGAGAGGTAAACATGAATTAACCTCTATGTCATTTTATCCATATTCATATGAATTTTTCACTCTAAATGCATGGAAATATGTCATACCTATTCCTAAACATGTTTATGAAGTTTGGACTTAAAATGAAGTGATCAAGTAGATTTGTTGACTTGGGTCAAACCTTTCCAAGTTAAGTCCCCTAAAGTGAGATACCAATTGTATTTGTTCATCTAGACATAAATTTTCAAGTTTTAAATATCTAAACTTATGTCATGTGTATCTAAACATGTTTATTTCATTTTTAGCTTAAAATGAGGTCTCTAACAAGAAATTTTAACCTAGAGCAAGTTTAAGTCAATCAAGATATCATGAAATTGTCTACGTTATCATGAAATTGCCTACTCTTGAAAATTCAATATTTATCATTCAAAAATAATCATGAGCATAGAGACATCATTAAACATGAAAATTCAATTATTTTTCAAATATTTTTGCAAAATAAAATCCATACCTTATCTTTTAGAAAATTTGCCCAACTTTTTCATTTCCTTTGTCATTTTCTCTTAGATAGCATAGTCTTTAATGTTTGTCACTTTCTTAACTTGCAAGTAGGCTTCATTAGTATCAAAATGAAATCATATACCGACTTAGCAAGCTAATATACTAAACAGCAAGGGTTTAATGCAATGTTTCATTTAAAAACCTTAACCTATGCTAGATAGTTAAGATTCATTTTAAGATGGATATCATGGTTTCAAAATGAATCTAAGGAGATCTTAGGATGTTAAACATTTGAGTAATAAGATCCCTTATCATGTTAAACTAGTTTGGACTTACAAGAAGATCTCTACATGTAAATATCAACCTAGAGCAAGTTTCATTTAATGAAATTTGCCTAAGTACTAAGATTCTACATACTCATGAAAATTCAAGGGTTTTAACATGCAATCCTAATCATGAGTATAGAGACATAATCAACCATAAAAATTGAGGTATTAAACTAGAAATATGCAATAACCAAAAACATACCTCATCCATGAATTTAGCCAAACTAATCTATTCTATTTAGCCTTCCATTTTATCATAACTTGCAAGTATACTTTATAAATAGAACATGAAATCAATTCTACATGCAAGCTATCAAACTAAATAGTAAAGAGAGAAACCAAGTATCTTTTATCAAATTCAACTTCACTAGATAGCATGGATTCATTTTCAAATAAATCTTCATGATAACAAAATGAATCAAGAGATATTAAAATATGAAATTTTAAAAAATAAGATCTCCAACCCTTCCTATTGGTTGAAAACCGAAAGCCACAATTGACCTACGATTTAGAACCGCAAGGTCGCTTAGGCCCATTACAGGCCACCTAGGTCTCCGAGGTGACTGAAGATCACAAAATCAAAAATCATTTTTGAAAGGACTCTTTTACAAGAGCGGGGAAATCAACTAATATTAAGCATATATCAACTCCAACTATAACCTTAAGCAATGGGATATAGGAAATGATACCAAAATGTTTGATGCCAATTTTACCATAGGCATCTAGTCTAGATGAAGACTTTGAAGTTGCAACCATGTAGGGATCCTTCCTTCAACTCATTGGTCAACTTCAATTCTTTAAT
The DNA here is from genome assembly GCA_034359265.1 of Canna indica. NCBI lineage: Eukaryota > Viridiplantae > Streptophyta > Magnoliopsida > Zingiberales > Cannaceae > Canna > Canna indica. Next base: position 61,402,225 of record CP136890.1, on the reverse strand, counting down.
CTCTCACCCTTGTGTGGTAGCTCCCCCTATAATAGAAGATGAGACCTTTGTTACCCAAATAGCTTTGGGTCCTTGGGGGTTAATGGGCTTAGGTACCCAAAGTGTCTTAACAATACTAGGGTTCACTTTGAAAGCACAATCATATATGGCATTCCCATAAATACACAACAAAAATAATGTCCATTAAATTTCTGTTTGTTTTTGTTATGGACATGAGATTTATTTTTAGAATGCTTGTTATTTGAGCTAGGATGAGCATGAGCATTCTTAAAAGATACATTCTTCTTTTGAGCATGAGGTTTAGTTGTAGAATGCTTGATATGAGAAGCATGATGTGCATAAGCATTCTTGAAAGAAACATTTGCATTTTTAGAATTCTTAAAGGAAGAATTACTAACTTTCTTATTTAGAAAAACAACCTCATTTTTCAAATCATTCATTGATTTATGAATAGCATGCAATTGAGTTTTCAACATGTTATTTTCATTCTTCAATATATCATTTTTATTTTTCAAATCCTTAGTGTCAATACTTAAAGTATCATGACATGGATTGTTGACACTAATTCTTAGCTTCTCATTTTCTAATTTTACATCATGTAATTGAGAGCTAAGATTTGAGTTTTCTTTCTTCAAATTTTTATTCTCTTTATCCTTTTTCAAGAGCAAGACATACATGATTTTATACTCATCCATCAATTCATCAAAATCATGGGAGCTAGATGAGTTAATAGTATTATTGTTATTAACATGACTAGAAGAGGTGGAGTGTACCTCATTGTCATCATTCATGAGGCATTCTTTTGAGATGGCTTCATAGTCATGAAGGGAGGATGCTTCACTTGAGTAGGATGATGTGGAAGCATTTGACCTTCTCTTTGCCTTGTTCTTCATGGTAGGGTAATTCATCCTTACATGCCCTTTCTCATGGCACATATGGCAGATCACCTTTCTCTTTCGGCTTTTAGTGCTCCTATGACTGGAGATACTTTGGGCTTCAAAAACCATGTTAGCATTGGAAGGATGACAATTGTCATCACTATCCCCATTAAAAGTTTCTAACTCCTCAGTTTTAGCATAATCAGATAGCATATTCAAAGTAGCCCAAATATCATATGCCGAAGTACAATGCAAGATCTTTTCAAAGATATTATTTTCACAAGAACAATATATGCAATTTATTGCCTTAGTATTTAATTCAAACATATTAATTTGTTCTTGTGTCCATGCATCCATGTTCTCCTTAGGTTCAATATATTTGATTTTTACCATGTTACATACACCTAAACCTTGAGTCTTTAGAAAAGTGTACATCCTAGATTTCCATAGACAAAAGTTCGAGGCATCGAACCTAGGAGGTGTAGACTCTACCGACTCTAGAGCCATTTCAAGATCGAGACAAGGTGTAGAGGAGATGGTGAAATCTCAAACTACGAACCCGCTTTGATACTAATTGTTTGGACAAAAAAAACGACACTAGAGGGGGGGGGGTGAATAGTGTGTTTGCTAATTCAATTAGCCTAAATCCACTTTTAATCGTTTACTTAGATTGGTTTAGGCAATTTACAATTCGATGATTATATGTGGAAGTGATAAATGATAAGGAAATAAAAACAAGCAATAATAACAAGCAAACACAAGATATTTGTAGTGGTTCGGCCCCAATGCCTACTCCACTACCTAAGCACCCCAATTAGGATTTTCAAATTAGTTTTACTAGATTAATTTACGTTTCCCTTACACACGAGGACTTTTCACCGAACAGACGCACTCTCGACCTAAGGCACTTCCACACCCGAAAGTCACCACCTTCTTATCGAGAGTCCTCTTCCACCTCAACCCTAAGGGACAACTAAACTAATCCTAGTAAACACTAAGTTTACACAAGTGGCTTTACTCCTTCTACACCAAGGATACCACTTTCCACACACAAGACCAAACACTTGGTCTTCACACGCACAAATAAAAACACAGTTTGAATAACAGATTAAAAAACAACCAAAAGAGATAAATAATAAAACCATTGGAAAGAGCTCTTTTGCAAGCCTTTGGCACCTTCAACTCTTCAAGGGATGAGCTTGATCAAAACCCGAGTTGAAGCAGCAGCTGGCGCTTGAAGAATGAAGTCCATGGAGAAAAGAGCGCAAGCTTTAAATCTTTTGGAAGGCTCTAAATCTTCTTTTGAATACTCAATGAACTCTGTTGGAATCAAGGAAGAGAGATTAAAAGAATCATATGAGGGTATATTTATACCCTGCTGAAGAAACAACTGCTCAATGGATAGAAAACTATCCGTTGCAGACCGCCGGTTGAATGGTCGGTCGACCGGTCTTCTGACCGCTTCTCTTTTCTCTGTGGTCGGTCGATCGGTGGGTCGACCGCCAGATGGAAAACTATCAATCCCACCCTTCGATCGACCAATACGTGTCTCGGGTATCAGCAGGTCGGTCGACCGACGGGTCGACCGCCCGAGCTACTGCCCGTTTTGGGCTTTGGTCGGTCGAGCACCCGGTCGACCGCCTGACGCAAGAAACTTGCGATTTCATTTTGGTTGACTGATGCAAGCTGCGTCTGCAGCTAGCCTCAGTTCGGTCGATCGATCGATCGACCGCTAGGGCTACTGCCCATTTCTTACCCTATTCGATCGATCGAACTTAGGCTAAGTTTTTTTTCCAGCCAATTTCTTCCGCGCTTCGTTTTCGGGTTCCAGCTTTCAACGCACATCATCTTGGAGAGCTCTCATATGAAATTTGAGCCCGTCCAATGTGACTTTGGTGCACGCATCGCTCTTCGAGAAGTTTTCGCGATGAACTTGAGCGTGACGATCAATGTCCTTTCGATTTCCAATTTCTCCGATTTTTCCGATCGAGGACATCGAACTCTAATTAATATGGAACCTGAAACATATTCTCAATGAAATAATTAATCCCATATTTGTTATCATCAAAACCATCAAAACCGAGATTAAGGCTAAGGTTGAAAACCTAAAGCCAACATCTACTACCATGGACATGCTGCAACTCGATCATGGATCTCATTTACAGATATAATAGAAAAGGTGTTTCCTATAGGAACGAATGCACAAGGAAGGAGTTCCTCAAAAACCCTAATTTGTAGGAAAGCCCCTATTTTGTAGGGTAACCCTAAAGTCAGTAGGGTTTTGGCACACAATACTATTTTATATGGTTGATTAAAATCTTAATTATGAATTAAGAAATTAATTAACCATAAATCAGGGATATATTTAATTAAGAATTAAATATAATTAATTTAATTTTTGAAATCAAAAATTCATGGAGGGAAATTTGATTTTCCCCATGTGCTTACACCTGTTAATTTAGAATTGATTTATTTAGATAAATCATAATTAATAGTAATTTGATTTATTTTGATAAATCATAATTAATAGTAATTTGATTTATTTAGATAAATCAAATATTTATAGATAATTAATTAATTTAGATAAATTTTGATTCTATAAATAGGAATTTAATGTATCTACATTATTATAATTCCTATATGAAAGGAATTTAATTTAGATAAATCTCATTCCTATAAATAGGTTTTTAATTTATGGAGATAAATTAAAGTTTCTATTTAATTGGAATTAATTAATTTCGAATTAATTATGAAATAATTAAATATGAAATATATTTTGGAGGCAAACCTCGAAATTTTGAATTCCGAGAGAGATTTTAGGGGAGGGCCGGGGTCTACTCTTGTAGTCGCCCCTCCTCTTAAGAGGGCTGAATACCCCATGAGGGAGAAGAGGAAGTTATAATTTTGTTTCGCATCTTCTTGGTGAGAACAAGAGAGAGGTTCTCGGGTGGAAAGAAGTTCCAAAGAACCTCCATCTTCTTCCTTGAGTGGCCGGCCATCTTCGTCCCCTTCCCTCAGTACTCTGAGAAGCCAGAGAGGTGCTCTTCTCCACCTTTGTGTGTCGCCACTTCCTTTCCTAGGAGCAAACTGTGAAGGTTGATTTAATTTAAACCGAATCCGAATTTAAAATGGGTCATAAATACAAGGCTGAATATAAAAGGAAAAATAAAAGAGAGGCTTCTCTTCTTATAGGCTCGGCCTATGGGCTAGGCCCACCTTTCTCAAATGAAAGTTGCAGATGTTTAAAGATTCGCATTGAGACTTGCTATCAATTGATACACACATGCAATTAAATAATGTTTAATATTATCTTTTACCTTTTGTCATTACATGAATTGAAGATTGAAGGTATCTACAGTTGATTGGTCAAATGATAAAGATGCATAAGTCATTTTTTTATTGGCAGCGCATTCAATGAGTTCCATGCGCAGAACTCGAAGCCGCACCGCCTCAAGTTGCACCGCCATAAATTTGCAAAGTTTCTCGGTCAAATTAATCACAACAGCCATGTGATTAAATCAAACGGCTCAGCTAATCACACGCTGAAGATTTCTTCGCCAATGAAAGTGCATAGATCAGCTGTCCTACTCTAGTATCAATAGGGGCCTAATGTGCAGTTCCAGACATCTCATCATTCCAGAGCATCCATCTACTCTGTTTCTCAGGCAGGATTCCTTTTTAGCGGCTCTCTTCCCCTTCACACCGTCTCAGGCAAAAGCAAGAAGATCAAGGACGTCGCATCCATAGTTTTCAGGCAAAAGCAGAAATCCAGATTTCGGTGTGCAGAAATATATCCGAGTACAGACAATATTTTTCTTTTATAATTTAGTTATTAGTTGTATTCAGATTCTCTTGTATTGGCCGTATTTTCTCCTCCTTCTAATAAAATCAAGTGCTCTCTTATCCCCGTGGAGTAGGCCTGGTACCCCGCCGGGCTGAACCACGTAAATTTTGGTGTTCTTTGTGTTTTCTGGATTTACTCATTTTGATATTTTTCCTTTTGGCATTTGGATTTTTGGATCCTTGTAGGAAGACCCAATTTCTTCCTAACAGTTGTGGTATCAGAGCCAACTTTCCACAATGTCAGGGGCAAAATATGAAATTCGGAAATTGGACCATAATGTGAACTACTCATTTTGGGCTTTGAAGATGAAAGCAATTTTGATTAAGGAGAAACTTCAGGACACTATTCGTGGGCGAGGTGCGATGGAAGGCACTGAAAGGGAAAAGGACCGGGCCGATGAAAGTGCTAAAGCCACCTTGTACATGAGCGTCTGCGATGAGGCACTACGAGAAGTTGCATCAGAAAGGACCGCCGCAGATGTATGGAAAAAGCTTGCTACAATCTACCAGGATAAAACTCTTACAAGTAAGATGACACTTAGACATAAATTATATTTTTTACGCATGTCTGATGGCACTTCTGTTAAAAATCATATTAGCACTTTTCTTTATATTCTTGCTGATCTTCAGGATATGGGAGTTAGATTTGAGGAAGAAGATACAGCTTTTATGCTTCTAATTACTCTCCCTGCTTCGTTTAAAAATTTCCATGAAAGTTTATTATATGTCAAGAATACTATTACTCTGGATGAGGTGACAACAATGCTAGTATTCAAGAAGGTAGTCGACTCTCAACTTACGACAAGATCCTCTAGAAGCTGTGGAGAAGCCCTAAACACTAGAGGACGAAACAGGTCAAGGAACAAAAGTTGGGGTAACTTCATATCTAAATCCAGGTCCAAAAATGTACAGTGTTATTATTGCAAAAAGATGGGACACATCAAATCAGAATGTCGTAAGCTGAAGCGGAGTCTAGAGGAACAAAATTAGAACGGGGAAGCATCTTATGCAGATTAGGATGAAAAAGTAGAGGTACTTACTATTTCTGTTTGTTGTGTTAGATCTCAAGATGAATGGATTTTAGATTCAGGTTGCTCCTATCATATGACACCGCACCGAGAATGGTTTACCACATATGAACATGCTAATGGAAATGAAGTGCTAATGGGAAATGACTCATCATGTCAAGTAGCAGGTGTTGGCTCAGTAAAAATTAAAATGCACGATGGCATTACAAGGACTCTAACTCAGGTATGGCACGTTCCAGGTCTTAAAAGAAATTTAATTTCTTTATCTTCTCTAGATGCACTTGGATACAAGTATTCAGGCCAAGATGAAGTTTTTAGAGTCACAAATGGGTCTCTAACAGTAATGAAAGCGCTAAAAGTAAACCAACTCTACATCCTGCAAGGCACAACGGTAACAAGTGGTGCAGCTATGGTAACCTCTAAACACTCTGATGATGATATTGCTAAATTGTGGCATATAAGATTAGGGCATATTAATGAGAGGAGAATGCTAATACTTGAACAAAATGGACTACTTGAAAAACAAAAATTGGCTAAGCTAGATTTATGTGAATACTATTCTCAGGGCAACAATATACTAAAGAAAAATTGGACTACATCCACTCTGATTTATGGGAGCCATCACCGATTGAATCTCAAGGAGGAGCTCGATACATGCTCATATTTATTGATGATTACTCCAGGAAGGTATGAGCTTATTTTATTAAAAATAAATCTGATATCTTCTCTAAATTTTAATCTTGAAAGGCAATGATTGAGAAGCAAACCGGTAGATATGTTCGGACCCTACGAACCGACAATGGCCTAGAATTTTGTAGTGGAGAATTTAAAGACTTTTGCTCTAGGGATGGAATCATAAGACATCCACCGTTCCCCACACAACTCAGCATAACAGAGTAGCAGAAAGGATGAACCGCACCATCATAGAAAAGGTAAGAAGTATGCTTTCTAATGCTAACCTTTCTAAAAGCTTTTGGGCAGAGGCTGCATCCACCATTTGCTACTTGATAAATCGATCTCCTTCTTCATCCATTGAATTCAAGACGCTTGAGGAAAAATGGACCGAGTCGCCAGCCTCTTATGACCATCTTAAAATTTTTGGGAGCACTGTCTATGTCAGAGTGAATGAAGGAAAATTAGAACCTAGATCAAAAAAATGTATTTTCTTAGGAAATCCTAGCGGAGTGAAAGGCTATAAAGTGTGGTGCATAAATAATTATATAGCAGAAATCCATAAAGATGTAATTTTTGATGAATAGGTACTCTTGAAAATGAAAAAGGAGAACCAATAAGAGGAGGACTCATAGGAACTTAGAGTGCCACCAAAAGAAACATCACCTCAGTTTGCTACCAAAGAATTCTGGTTCCTTACACCTATCCCTCAACCACCTTCCACAGAAGCCAATGACACTGCTTGATTAGAACAGGCCACTGAAGAACATGTTCAGGTCTAGGAGGAGGCACACCGGGTTCAGGAGGAGCCACGCAGGGTCCACGAGGAGCAATATCAAATTGAGGAGGAGAATCCTTATTCCATCACCCTCAACCGACGTAGGCGAGCACCGCGTCCTAATCCTAGGTATGCAAATGTTGCTACATATGCTCTAGTAGTGGCAGAAGAATCTCCGTGCACTGAAGAACCAACCTCCTATAATGAAGCCCTAAATAGGACAGATTCAAGAAAGTAGCATGAAGCTATGACAGAAGAATTTAAGTCCTTGCAGAATAATAATACTTGGGAACTAGTGAAGCCTCCACCGTACAAGAAACTTGTTAAGTGCAAGTGGATCTACAAACTCAAAGAATGCGGTATCTATAAAGCTCGGCTGGTGGTAAAGGGATACAGTCAAAAGGAAGGTATTTACTACAAAGATATTTTCTATCCTGTGGTTAAGCATACCTCTATTCGTGTTCTTCTAGCATTAGTAGTCATACCAGACTTGGAGTTAGAACAGCTTGACGTAAAGACAGCTTTCCTACACGGTGACTTAGAAGAACATATCTACATGTCACAACCAGAAGGGTTTCAAGAGAAAAATAAAGTTGATCATGTCTGCCTCCTAAAGAAGTCACTCTATGGCCTCAAGCAATCTCCGAGACAATGGTATAAGAGGTTTGATCAGTTTGTGCTTGGTATTGATTTAAGTAGATCATCTTTTGACAGTTGTATTTATTTAAAGAAAATAGCTAGTTCTATGATTTATCTGCTTCTTTATGTTGATGATATGCTTATTGCGGCAAAAGATATTACTGACATTGACAGGCTTAAGAAACACCTTAAAGGTGAATTTGACATGAAGGACCTTGGGGCTGCAAGAAATTCCTTGGGATGGAGATATAGCGAGACCGCAAAGCAAGAAAGTTGTACCTAACTCAGGAGAGTTATGTAAAGCAGGTGGTTGAGCGCTTTGGCATGCAAGAAGTAAAATCCCTCAAGACACCTCTTGCCGCTCACTTTAAATTATCAGAGTTACTATGCCCGAAAGATGAAAAAAAAAGAATTGGCATGTCACAGGTACCCTATGCAAGCACGGTTGGCAATCGTATGTACGCCATAATCTATACCCGCCCAAACATAGAACATGTAGTTAGTGTTGTGAGCCAGTACATGGCAAATCCGGGAAAAGCACATTGAGAGGCAGTCAAATGGATCCTGCACTACTTACAAGGTACTTCTAAAGTCAGTCTTATTTTCGGTGGAACTAATGAATCATTTGCAGGATACTCAGACTCGAATTACGCCAGTGACCTTGATAAGAGGAGATCGATTACCGGCTACATCTTCACTATACGCGGAACTACAGTAAGTTGGAAAGCTGGCCTACAATCCACTGTCGCCCTCTCCATCACTGAAGCAGAGTACATGGATATTACAGTAGCGACTAAAGAAGCAATCTGGCTTGGGAACCTGATAAAAGAACTAAACTCTCAAAATGAGGACATAGACATGCATAGTGATAGTCAGAGTGCAATTCATCTGTCAAAATATCAGATGTTCCACGAAAGGACGAAGCACATTGAAGTCATATTCCATTTCATTAGGGATATTATTTCAAAAGGAGAAATAAAGCTTTAGAAAATTGACACGACTCACAATCCTACAGATATGCTGACTAAAGTACTTCCAATGGACAAATTTGAACAATGCCTGAACTTGGTAAAACTGATTCAAGACACAGGTTAGCCCTACAAGGCTCTTGGGAGAAGAGGAGAATGCTACATCGGACTTAAATCTCATCAAATAAGGAAATTGTGAAGGTTGATTTAATTTAAACCCAATCCGAATTTAAAACGGGTCATAAATACGAGACTATATATAAAAGGAAAAATAAAAGAGAGGCTTCTCTTCTTATAGGCTTGGCCTGTGGGCCAGGCCTACCTTTCTCAAATGAAAGTTGCAGGTGTTTAAAGATTCGCATGGAGCCTTGCCATCAATTGATACACACATGCAATTAAATAATGTTTAACATTATCTTTTACCTTTTGTCATTACATGAATTGAAGATTGAAGGTTTCTACAGTTGACTGGTCAAATCATAAAGATGCAGAAGTCATTTTTTTATTGGCAGCGCATCGAACAAGTTCCATGCGCAGAACTTGAAGCCGCACCGCCTCAAGTTGCACCGCCTTAAATTTTCAAAGTTTCTCAGTCAAATTAATCACAACATCCATGTGATTAAATCAAATGGCTCAGCTAATGATACATGGAAGATTTATTCGCCGATGAAAGTGCATAGATCAGTTGTCCTACTCCAGTATAAATAGGGGCCTAATATGCAGTTCCAGACATCCCATCATTCCAGAGCATCTCATCTACTATGTTTCTTAGGCAGGATTCCTTTCCAGCGGCTCTCTTCCCCTTCACACCGTCTCAGACAGAAGAAAGAAGATCAAGGACGCTGCATCCATAGTTTACAAGTAGAAGCAGGAATACAGATTTCGGGGTGCAGAAAAAAATCCGAGTACAGGCAATATATTTCTTTTACAGTTTAGTTATCAGTTGTATTCAGATTCTCTTGTATTGGCTGTGTTTTCTCCTCCTTCTAATAAAATCAAGTGCCCTCTTCTCCCCGTGGAGTAGGCCCGGTACCCCGCCGGGTTGAACCACGTAAATTTTGGTGTTCTTTGTGTTTTATGGATTTACTCGTTTTGGTATTTTTCCTTCTGGCGTTTGGATTTTTGGATCCTTGCAGAAAGACCCAATTTCTTCCTAACATAATCAAAAGAGGACAACGAGGTATTCTCTCTTCCATCCTCTCGTTCCATGATTTTCTCATCCCCTCTTCCTCCCGTTTTGGAGCCCAGTTCTTGGTAGAAGGGCCGGCCTAGCCTTGGTGCTTTTCAAGGTTGAGAAAGCCACTTCGTTGAGCCACAACGAGCACCATTCATCGCTGCCCCTTTCATTGCGAGGTGCTTGGTGTGGACTAGCATTGGAGGACGTGCGTGTGTGAGTCTTGAACTGGGATAGGAGCAGCTCCGTTAGTCGTGGTTGAAGGTATACTTTCTTCCTATGCTTAATTCCTTAAACTCGCTAAAGTATATCACTATTTTTTCGGGTGTTTGAATTTTTAAATTCCATTTTCCGTTGCATTTTTCTATTCGCACCCCAACAGATTCTTGAAGTTGCTTGAGAAGTAAAGAAAGAGGAATTATTTTTCTTGCAACTTCATGACAAGTATAAAAGTTTTGGGACTCGTGTTTTCAGTATCAACTCCTAAGCTTACCCTTGCATTCATTATTTTTGGAGTTAGATGATCCTTAAGTATATTAGTATGTCTTATCTAGTGTTCACTTGATACTTGTTTTTGTTTGATGATACATAAAATTCACACTTATTTACTCTTGATTCACACCTTTTTGGTATCAAGTTTGGATTTTTTTGTCTTTTGTTTGATTTTTTCTTGGTTTCCTTGGAGGCCATGTATGACCTATAATGGCTCTATGCAACCTATCGGTTTTCAAACCTATGCTAATTGTGGTCAGTTCGATTTTCAATCAATATGAAGGGTTTGAGGTATTGATTTTAATATTTTCATCTATTGAGATCTCCTTGATTCATTTTGTTTTCACCTTTGGTTGATTCTGAAAAATGAACCCCCACTAGTTAGCAAAGTTGACTTTAGAGAAATGAACTTAATTTTTTATTTTGCTATCTAATTTATGAACTTGCTAGCAAGAATAAGTTTATTGCACTACTTATATTTCAATTACTTGCAAGTTGAGCATTGATTAGGAGGCAAATCTTTTAAAACTTCAAGAATACATGCTAGTACCTTAAAAAATCTATCAAATGAGGTATGAGTTTCACCCTTGCACTACTTAGTATAGTACCTCATAAAGCATGTAGAGACCCTTGCACCATGCTCATTATAAGTACTTCTTGTGTTTACATGATACTTTATGAGTATTTTGAGAAATCACATGTAGACAATTTCTTGATATTTTATGGTTGAATGCTGATCGAAATTGTGTCAAGTTGCTTAAATAGTCTTTGGTAGTCCATATGCAGATTCAAGCTTAGTATACTTGTCTAGAATGTTTATATCTTAGTCATATATAAGTTTGTTCAAAATATGTAATCATTTTAGAAAATGAGTATTTTTCGATAAAGCATGAAATCTAGAGATTTCGGTGATTTATAGAAAAGAAAAATGCAAAATCCACCTAATTGATGTGCTTAATAATCCTGCTAATACTCACATATAATAAAGTGCTCATGATTATTGATGAAATTATAATTCATGTCATTGTGAGTAGTTAGGACTATTATTAGGCACATTTTAGGAGGATATAGCAACACTCTATTTAAAAATGCAAAAAATAAATTCTTGAGAAATTCTTGGTTCTGCACCTTTCTTGAAAAATCTAGTTTCTGTTGAAAAGTTTCAAAAAATTTTATTGAGAATCCAATTTTATATGATTTTAGATTCATCTTTATCAAAAAATCGGAAACCTAGTCTTTATCGATCAAAATTTTGCCTTTGCTAAAAACTAACGACCTTTGGGTGTCTATAACCCCTAGTTTCATTATTGTAACCCTCTTGACACTTTGGTCTCATTGTGTTCATTCTTCCAAAGTGTTCTTGATAACATGTGTAGTCTGACCATCTCGAAAACATATGTCATAAGGGTGAATCTAGAAAATGCTTAACTTATGCCCTTTTTGATTGATGTCAAAAGGGGGATAATTTAGACATGAATATAGTTAGGGAGAGTCTATTATAGATAGGCATGATAATAGGTGGAGCATTGTACAAGCACTTGATAAAATGCTATACTTGTTGAAATTTTCCTTAATGCATTTATTGAGAAGTTTGTCATCATCAAAAAGGGAGAGATTATTGGCTTAAGGATTTCAACCTTCATCACCATCTTGATATTGATGATAACAAATTTATTCTAATAGGTTTATCAATTGTTTCATCTCAGGTTGGGCGATCGATATGCGTGCAAAGTTCGTTGGAAAATCTCGGAGAAATCACGAAAATTCAAGTATCGACGGAATTTGGAGGCGATCAAGTCGGAAGTTAGGTCTATGCTTAGAATTTGTTATAAAATACTTCTAATGCCTCAAAATATCACTTCTCATGTATTTATGCATAGCCAAAGCCCAATCGAAACCCGAAACTGAACCCAAGTGAAAAATTAACAAAAATCAGAAATCCATTTCTGATAATATTATCGGTCAAACCTCGGCCAATCCTCGCTTCCGCTATTTTTTCGGCTTTCCGTACTCTGGATCCCAATAGTGGTATCAGAGCGAACTTGATTGTGCTTTATAATTTCGTTTTTCGTGCATTTCTTGCAATATTAAAATTGTTTTTATCTTCTTTATTGCTGAAAATTGATGGCTCGTTGGAGAATCAACTCAGGGCTTCAAAACTCAAGTGGTTGGGTTGGTATTGAAGCCAATTGATTATGAGGTTTTAGGGCAAGAGTTCCACCTATTAACCTTAGCCCGATTTCATCGATGAGTTAGATGATATTGCACATAGATTTGCATGATGTCTTCCTTTTATTATTATGTGATGATTGTGAAAGGATGGTCATCAACTAGAACCCTTGTGCATGTGATTGTGTGTATGATGTGATGTGCAAAGTGTGCTTGTAATTTTTTTTTGAAATTATTTTAGATTTATAATTAAAAAAGATCTGAGTACCCTGTCTCTCTAATTCAAATTCTGGTTGTAATTCCCCTCTCCCCCCCCCCCCCAAGGGTTGTTTGGGGTTCTCTCTTTTAATGCAAAGTGTGCTTGTAAAAAAAAATTGAAATTATTTCATATTTATTATTAAAAAGGGTCTGCGTACCCCTATCTCTCTGATTCAAATTCTAGTTGCAATCCCCCAGGGTTGTTTGGGGTTCTCTCTTTTAATGTAAAAGCGGATGAGTTCTTGAGGGTTGTTTCCTTGAGGCATGTTGTCCCATTCTGTTGCGTGTGGAGAGATGTGAAAGGTGTTAAAGCACACTAAAGGGGGGTGAATAGTGTGAGTCTAAGGTGATTGACTTCAATTCTAGTTTAATGACAACTAATTCAAAATCCACTTTAGGTTTCTAAGTTATGATGAATGTTTGATATGATTATGCTTGATAAAGAGAATGAAAACAAGTGATTAGTTAAGCAATTCAAAATATTAATGAAACAATACTAGAAAGATATTTAGAGTGGTTCGGGAACCTTCCCTATAGGGCTGTCCATGGTTCGGTTCACACCGAACCGAACTGAATTTTTCGGTTCGGTTCGGTTTCAATCATTGTAGGTTCAGTTCTTTGACCCGAACCAAACCGAAATTTGAATTTCGGTTCGGATTCGGTTTTCGGAATTCGGGAACCGACCCGAACCGAAAACCGAATTAATTAAAAAAATATTATTATTTTTTAAATGTTTAACATAATTACTTAAATAGATATTAAGTAATTATTTTGAATTTTGAATTTTTAATTAAAATAATTAAAATTTCGGTTTTCGGGTTGAAAACCGAACCGAACCGAATAATTTCGGTTCGGGTTAAATCGGTTTAGGTATAGTTCGGTTCGGGTTCGGGTTGGAATTCGGGTATAGAAAAAATTTCGGTTTGAACAAATTCGATTCGGTTCGGTTCGAACCGAATGGACAGCCCTACTTCCCTACTCCATTACCTTGGTTCACCACCAAGGATTTCTCAACTACTTGTATTAACTTTTCTCTTCCTCCAAATGAGGGTCAACCAAGAGCTTACATCTCCACAATAAGAGTGTCTCTATCTCAAACCTAAGGAACTCTAAAAATTACACACAAGTCAAACCCAAGGTGTGTCACCCACACCTTGTTACAAATGATTTTGAGTTGAAATGAAAACAACAAAATAACAAATACATAGAAAATGCAAGGAGAAAAGCTTATGTAAATCACAAATACTTAGTGAAGCTTCTCCTTGATGTCTCCTAGAACTTCAAGCCTTAGGATGATGTCCACACTAAGTTTGAGGGCTTGAGAGTGAAGGAAGACAATGACATATGAAAACTAGGATTTGCACTTTAGAATCACTCTTTAAGGCTCAAGAGAATATTAGATAGCTCAATGGAATAATTGGGAGTCTTAGGAAGGAAGTTTTTGGTGTATTTATAGAGTTGGTATTGGGGTATGGAAGCAAAGAACTGTTCAAATCTTATAAAATTTGAAAAAGAGACATTTGAGAGCATTTTGGGAATTTTGAGCAATTTTTAAAAATTGGCTGAGAGCATTCTGGGAATTTTGGGTAGTTTGGAGCTCTTTAGCCTTTCAAGCATTATTTTTTTAGGTTAACGATTTCCAAAAATTCATTTAAAATATGTCTTTAATTTGTTTTTACCTAAGAAACAATTATTGAGACTTTTGATAGCAAGAAAATATCTAAATTATGTAGCCCTCCAAGGAGCCCCCTATACTTGGAAATTTTCAATGTTGTTTTTTGATTTTTTTTAGTTTTCAAGATTTCGGGATTTGGGTTTCATTTTTTTGGATTGTGAATTCAATGAAAATATCAAACTAAGACTTAGGAAAATTTACAATAAAAGAAATTAAGTCATAAACTAATTTTTACATGCTCGACTCTGAAGCCTCTGATTCTTGATTTGTTGTGATTTTTCTGATTGGGGACGTCGCATGCAAACCGTTATGGAACCTGAAAATATTTTTTGCTCAAATATTTGTTCCATGTTTGTTATCACCAAAATCGAGATTAAGACGAAGGTTAAAAATCTTAGGCCAACAATCTCCCCTATTATGTTCAAAATATTTTCATTCAAGCATAAAGGATATCAATCAAGGGATTTCTCCCCCTATCTATATGCATGGTTTCCTTAAGATTTCTCCCCTTATACCTATTTTTTTCTCCCCCTTTTAGCATCAATCAAAAAGGGCAAGAAAAAGTCAACCTATAGTCAAAGATGAGACTCTAAAATATTCATCATGAAGCATGAAGATCTCAACTAAACGGATGAAAACCAAATGTCAAATATGAGACTAAGTCATACATGATAGCATGAAATGATAACTAAATTTGAAAACTAGAAATCATGTATAAGCTTAAGTATTGATATTTTCATATATCGATCAATATATTAAAAACCATTTTAGAAATCTTTTTTTCTCGATGAAGGATTAGAACGATACCAAAAATGAATTCACAACATCATACTTGAAGTCTAAGTCGAACATTTGACTCGAATTCGAAGTCTCGAAAAAATGAGCATTTAAGGGAAATGATACTTCAAGTTCTGAAATTAAACTTCAAACGTATGTACTAAATCAAATTCTTACTTGAGATTTTTGAAATTTTTATGCTATAAACTAGCATTTTCAAGGCAAATTTATATTCTAGAATCAACCAAAAATTATTTTTCTGTATTTTTCTATAAATGCTTGAGTGAAGGTGTATCAAACTAGTATAATCAAGCTTATCGTCCTAACGATGACCAAATATCATTTTATCACTTCACTCATGAATTTCCAAATATAAGAATATAGAAATCTAACATGAATAAATCTAAACATGTTTCTCGAGTATGGATAGAAAATTAGATCTCTAAGTCTTGAGTTGGGTCAAACTTGTTTGAATGAGATTTCATGAAACCACCTCTATACCATTTTATCTATATTTTAATGAATTTTTAATTCTAAAAGCCTAGAAACAGGTAATATGTATACCTAAACATGTTTGTGAAGCTTGGACTTAAAATAAAATGTTCTAGTCAATTTGTTGACTTGGGTCAAACCTTTTCAAGTTCAAGTCCCCTAAGTGGTCTAGTTATCACTTTGTTCATCTACCCATGATTTTTTAGTTTAACCACATAAAAACAAATCATGAGCTAACCTAAACATGTTGGTGAAGTTTCAAACTAAAATAAACTCTCTAAGATGAAATTTCAACCTAGTGTAAGTTTCATTCAATCAATCATGAAATTGCCCAAGTTATCAAAAAATTTCCTACTCATGAAATTTTAAACATTTAACATGCACAATCAATCATGAAAATAGAGAAATCATTCAAGCATAACTATTGAGGTAATTAAGCAGGATTTAAACAAAAGTCAAACTCATACATCCTTGAAGAGAATTTTGCCAAACTTGTCATTTACTTTCCAATTTTCTTCAAAATAGCATAGCCTTCCATTAACATTCTCAACTTGCAAGTAGGCTTCATTGGTATTAAAGTGAGATCATAAACCAACTAGCAAGCCAACATACTAAATAGCGAAGGTTAAATACAATGTTCCAATTGAAAATCTCAACCTAAGCTATATAGTAAAGATTCATTTCAAGAGAGTCAACATGATATCAAAATGAATCAAGAAATCTTAAAATATGAAATATTTTTAAAAAATAGATCTCCAACCCTTCATATTGGTTGAAAACTGAAAGGCCACAATGAGCCTATGATTTAAAGTCGTAAGGTCGCTTAAGCCCGTTATAGGCCAATAAGGTCTCCGAAGAGACCGGGAAATTAAAATCAAAAATAGTTTTTGAAATCACATCATGAGCGGGGGAAATAACTCAGCTTAATCAAGTATTATAAACTCTAACTATTAATGGAATAACTAAAGTTGAGAGATGATACCAAAGTATTTTGATGCCAACTTTACCTAGGGCATCAAGGTAGCTTGAAGTTGCAACCAAGTTGATTCTTCATTCAAGTCCATGGTCATCTTCAACATTCACCTCTCTTTACCCTTGTGTGGTAGCTCCCCCTACATAGGAGCATAAAACCTTTGGTACCCAAATGCCTTTGAGTCCTAGGGGGTTAGTGGGCTTAGGTACCCAAAGTGTCTTCACAACACTTGGATTCATTTTAAAAGCACAATAATAAATGACATGCCCATAGACACCACAACAAAAGCAATGCCCATTAAATTGCTTCTTTTCATTCCTTTTATGAAAATGAGGTTTAAAACTAGAATGTTTAACATGAGAGGCATGATGAGAATGAGCATTCTTGAATGAAACATTTTTCTTCCTAGTGTTCCTAAAAGAAGAAATGTTTTTGAAATCATTTACTTTCTTATTTAAATTCATGTGTTTGAGATTTCAACGTGCATTTGAGATTTCAACATGCAATTCTCATTTTTAATTTGTGAATTTTCCAATATCAAAGTTTCAATCTCAATTATTGAATCATTTTTCATGCCATTATTCTTAAGCTTCAACTTTCTTTTCAAATCATCATGGCAAGGGTCAGAACTAGTTTTCAAATTGTCAAATTCCTTTTCAAGGGAATCATTTGATGAAAGCAAGGAGGCATTTTCATTTTCTAATTGAGCATTTTTCTTTTTAAGTTCTTTAATGGATTTTCTAACAACCCTAAATTCATCATGCAACATATCAAGCTCATTTTCAAGTTCATCTTGTGTATAAACTTTATCAAATATAGTAATGGTCGAGATTACCTCATCATTTAAGGCCATAAGGCAAACATTTGTCTTTTCTTTATTGGAATCTTCCTCACTTGATGAAGGTTCACTTTCATCCCAAGTTGTTGTATAAGCCTTCTTTTTCTTTTTGGACTTCTTTTTGAGAAGTGGACAGTCCTTTATATGTCCAAGCTCTTGACAATTAAAGCATGTCATATGACTTCTATTCTTTCTTCATGAACTTCTTCTTGAAGTGCTAGATTGACTAATTTAAACATGGTTAGATGTGGCACAATGACGATTGTCATCGCCACCTTCAATATTATGTCTAAACTCAATAATAGGAGAAGAATAATATAGTTCATTTAATTTTTGCCATATTTCATAACCGGAAGAACAAAATGCTAATTTTATGAGTACATCATTATTAAGAGCACTAAATAAACAATTAATTACTTTAGCATTCAAAGCATGAATTTCTTTTTCTTTCCTAGTCCAACTAGGCATAAGAGACTTAGGTAGCTCAAAAATGTTTTTAATCAAATACCAAGGTCTACAATCAATTGTGCTCACAAATGCCTTCATTCTAAGTTTCCAACATGCAAAATTTTCAACATTATGCTGTGGATTACTAGTGGGCAATCAAAAAGAGTTAGCCACGTATATAGGTAGATTTGTTAGATCTAACCTATGACCCGCTCTTTGTCACGCCCCAACTCAGGGTCGCATGACCGACCAGGGTCTATGTCCTACTCTGAAGCCTACCACATACACTGAATAACAAGATACCGATAATACACGCTATCCCGAAAACATGCGAATAAAAACAATGATGCAACTTTTATTTAATTTTTAAAAAAGGTTAAACAATTTTAAAAGAGTTGCAAAACAAACCAACTATAAAAACAACAATCTCGAGTTAAAGTCGAATACATATATTTCAAATTAACATCTCTCAGTGTATATAAAGAAAAACAATCCTACACACCACGACTACGACTACTGGACACTGCTACGAGATTTACGCCATTGCCTGCACTCCAACTGCACTATGACTCCAAGCCTCACCTCACTGGTTGGGCTCTGCAAAAACAAGAGAGATAAACCGTGAGTCCACATGGGACTCGGTGAGCGGTCCTTCCAAACCTCCACATAAATCCCCAAATAATAATATGCATATAAGTTAGCAATTTATAGTTATAGGGATCCAACCTAGTCATGATATAACGACCGGCTCAAATGCCAACCTGTATAAACCATGCACCCGACCAAAATGGCCCTACACCACAAGATAATAATCCGGCCGCACGACCCACATATCATATAAGGAAGGTCAAACAATCGCCGGGTCATTGACTAGGAAGGTCAACTAGTCTCAGCAACCCACCGGGTTAGGGATAACTAGTCCCACCCAACTCGGGTCTACCGTCAGCGTGTCCCACTGACGGAATCTCAAGACCCTCTACTACTCGGGTCTAACACCTAGCGGGTCTGCTGGTGCAATCTCAAGACCCAAATCACCCACCGAGTCAAGCATTAGTCATTCCGACCGTTCATGCTTCTCAGCCGACCATTGCAAGCACAGTACACATACAAAGTGTTCTAAAGTTTCCTTATTTAAAAACCCCGGGCATTCACCCGTACTCGGCCCCGTTATTCTAAAGTTTCTATATTTGCACTTTAGAATCACTCTTTAAAGCTCAAGAGAATGTTAGATAGCTCAATCGAATAGTTGAGAGCTTTAGGGAGGAAGTTTTGAGTGTATTTATAGAGTTGGTATTGGGGTATGGAAGCAAAGAGCCTTCAAACCTTATAAAATCTATAAAATAGCCATTTGGGGCCATTTTGGGAATTTTGAGAAATTTTTAAAAACTGGTTGGGGCATTCTGGGAATTCTGAGTAGTATGGTGGTGCCTAGTCTTTCAAGCCTTAATTTTTTAGGTTAACGGTTTCCAAAAATTCATTTAAAATATGTCTTTAATTTATTTTTACCTAAGAAACAATTATTGAGACTTTTGATGACAGGAAAATATCTAAATTATGTAGCCCTCCAAGGAGCCCCCTATGCTTGGAAATTTTCAAGGCCATTTTTTTTATTTTTCTAGTTTTCAAGATTTAGAGGTTCGGGTTTCATTTTTTTGGATTGTGAACTCAATGAGGACATCAAAATAAGGCTTAGGAACATTTAGAATAAAAGAAATTAAGTCGCAAACTAATTTGACATGCTTGACTCTAAAGCCTTCAATTCTTGATTTTTTATGATTTTTCCGATTGGGGACGTCGCATGCAAACCGTTATGGAACCTGAAAATATTTTTTGCTCAAATATTAGTTCCATATTTGTTATCATCAAAACCGAGATTAAGACCAAGGTTGAAAACCTTAGGCCAATAAGATGGAGTTCGGGTCCATGACTATGATGACTTGAGCACCCATAAGGCACTTGATGGATCGGCAACCATCACTTGCAGGTCCACACTGCATTTTAATGATTTGGCGCTCCAATATTTTGTCTAAATGGCTAAAGTATTATGAATATCGGTCATGCTTTCCATTGTTGTGAGGGATAGAGTGTGTCTACGAACATGGGTTTGTTGTGCACATGCACACAAGGCTCGTTGTGCAAGTTGCAAGATGCACCTCACCATGGAACATGAGATGTGTTTATGCCACTGACTTGGACGTGATTGTCTTGTTGAGCTACATTCAATGGTAGTCACCTTCTCACCGGGGTAAAGGAATGATGGGCTCGACTCAACTAGGGTTTTATGGTTTGTCGTACACAGACAAGGCCATAGTAAACCTAGAGACGTAACTTGATGGAAGTCACATGACATGTGATCGATAAAGAGTTACCTACCCATGGACCTATTAGGGTTTGTCATGTTGCATCTGAGACCCGAGTAGGAGAAGTGGGGTTCCATCCTTCCCGCTAAGGAGGCCTACCAATGGGGCCTCCCGCTTCCCATTTGGAGGGTTTAGTGGGAGACATGATTAATTAAAGGACCTCAGTTATTGTACATCTTGAAAATCTGGTAATACATGTTCCTTTTTTTTCTAAGCAATGTCACCATAAATCACTATCATACCTTGCATACTTGATGCAAACAAAAAAATCAATGGATCGAATTTAGTTGACTAGTTAAGAATTTGATGATTGTCCTCACTTAGGAGAAAACCTCATGTATTCTTGATACTCCAGTACGGGTAAAACCTCTTGGAAGAGATAGCCTATTAGTAGAAGTGGCAAGATGATAGAACAATCGTACAATACATAATGCTCGCATCCATGAGTGATGGATTGTAAAGGCATCATTAATTTTAATGGATGCCAAGGCTGTTCTACTCCACCTCAAGGAGTTGTATGGTGAGCAGATCATGACTGTCAGATATGAGCTATCTAAGAAACTCTTCTGTGCCAAAATGGAGGATGACACTTCTGTCAAGGCACATGTCCTTAAACTCATCAATCTGATTGAGGAGCTGGAAAGGTTGAGTTTTTCCATGAATGGGGAGCTACGTCAAGAAGTTGATTCTCTAGCCATAGCCACTAAGTCAGGAGTTTTACCATGAATGGGGAGTTTTGGGATCCATCCGAATTTTTGAAATTCAGTCTTTCCTCACTTCCGCTATTTTTTCGGCATTTCGTGCTTTGGATCCCAACACTAACTTCTCGTCGACTTACAAGTGTCGATCAACGTCCATCTAATTTTTTGATATTGTTTCGATCTTTTGATCGCGGATGTCGCACACTACTCGACTTGGAACCTGAAATTATTTCTCAATGAAATATTAGTTCCGAGTTTGTTATCATTAAAATCGAGATTATGACCAAAGTTGAAAACCTTAGGCCAACATAATACAATGATTCTAGACCCTAAACCACGACTTTAAGTCTTCGTCGTCTTCCGAGCAACGATCAACGTCCTTCTTGTTTTTCCAATTTCGCACCTATCTTCTGATCTCGGATGTCGCGTGCAACTCGACTTGGAACCTGAAATTATTTCTCATTAAATCATTAGTTCCAAGTTTATTATCATCAAAACTAAAATTAAGACCAAGGTTGGAAATCTAAAACTAACACTATCTACACATGTTTACCTATAAATACGGGTTACCTACGTTCCTTAAGGGTTGTTGTTGATATTGAGCCTCCTTCAGCCATTTCTTTGGAGAAACACTAGCTTTAAGCCCTACTCTCTCTTTGATGAAGTCTTGAATCCATTTTTTCATCATTAAAGCATCAAGAGGAACTAGGATCTTTAATTGAGAGCTAAGGTTTATTTGTTTAAGTTTTTGTTCTCATTTACTTGTGTATTTTGTGATTTATTTTGTATACTTGAAATGTGTTTGTAGACCTAAAGTGTAGTCTAGGATTGAGTGATTGTCTTAATGTTGAGGTATAAGTCCACTCGATTTACTAGGAATTATATTGTTATCCATATGAGAGATATAATATCCTAGATATTAATTTTAGTTTTTCGTCTATGTTTGTCAGCCTAGCGAGCTAGTCCGAGGTCAAGCCGAGTCGACTAATGGTCCGGTGCGAGCTTGCGAGCTCGGGTAAGTGGGAATATGAGTCATGCAAATTTTACTTGCGTAAATAAATTTAATTAATTTTATGTTGGGTGTGCATGATTGTTTAATTACGTTGCTTGTCCTTCATTATTAAATTATATTGCATGAGAGTGCATGGTTGATGTTTATGTGGGGGTTAGATTGAGTTAATTTAAGCTTAGTCGGGTTAGCGGGTTTGGATTCGGCTCGAAGCGGATGCGGGTTTGCTAAGAGGGTTAGGGTTTTAGGTTTAAGGAGGGGATTATAAATCCCCCCCCCCCTTTGGCTTGCGGCTCCCTATTGAAGCCGCACAAGCTGCGTGGAGAGACGTGCCGCCCCGCCCAGCCAAGCCGAGCCGCCCCTCTCCCCTCTTCCTCATCCTTGGGGCCGCCAAGCCCCTTCCCCTCTTCTTTCCCCTCTCTTGGAAGCCAAGCCTTCTTGAAGCCGCCGCCTCCTTCTTCTTGATCTTGGAGTCGCCGCCCCCTTGTTGAGCCGAGCCACCCCTTTGAGGCCAGATTCGAAGGCCGCCGCTTGAAAGTCCCTCTCTATTCTCTCCTTTATAATCAAGGTGAGTGGTTTTACCCCTCCTTTCTCGGGTTTCCTTGTGTTCTTGAGCCGGTTTGGGCGTTGTTCTTGTTTCTTGTGTTTTTCGTCAAATCGTGGGTTTTGATCGCTAAATCTTGTGTCAACTTGTGGAAGGGAACCTGAGAATTCCCCTTTGTGGCTCAGCAGCTCTAGGAATACCCTTGGGGTGTTCGGCCAAGGTGGAAGAAGAGGGTGCCTTGAAGGTGTTCGATGAAATACCTAAGTTAAGGTTTTTGTTTATCATAAGATCTATACCTTGAATTGCTTACCAATTTAGGTTCTTATAATGTTGATGCATGCTTTAAAATTAAATCTGTGATTTTTGGAATTCAATCATGTTTATAAAAATAGGATTTTGATCTTGAAGCCATGGGTGTGCTTGATATGGGTTCTTGATCATGAAGTTGGAATCTTGTTTAAAGATTATCGTGATGCTTGCTAATCCTGGCTAAAGAAACATGATTTAATTATTGTGAATTTTGTGTCAATGTTATAATTCTATTTTGAGAGTGATTAAGGATTTAATTTCTGGAAATTTTGAATTTATTCCATTGATGTGCTGGAAATTCTTTTGCTGGAAACTATATGCTGAATTGTTGATTTAGGGCTGATTTTAAAATCAATGATGTGGTGTGTATAGTTTACTGAACATAGTCGTGTAACATATCATTTTGACCAGAAAGCATAGTTTGGATCCATAGGACACACTTTGGGAGTCAGATTCGACTTGGGTGCACCAGTTTGGGGCTCAACTGTAAGCTAAAATAAAACCCTAATCTTTGTGATATAAATTTTAATTGCATAATTAAAATTGGGCAAAGGGTCAGCATAATCTGTTATGAACCAACAATTAAAGTTTATGCATAAAATAAAACCACACAGGTTATGACATTACGGGTCTAGGAGTTGGGGTCGGGTATTGGAGTGTTGAGACGCTTTCCAATAAGGACACCCCTAAGACACCGTAGGAGAGACTTGACGTAGGTTATGTTGCGCCATATCTTTATGAATGGCGGAGAGGCTCGTTGAGGAACCAGATTGCGGGATAGGCCCGGGAGATTGGATGGCTAATTCCCAATATGGGAACAATTTTGGTTGAGCAAATCCCGATTGTTATGGTTTGGTCTCGTGGGATAAGTTGGGAGGATCTACCTGATTATCCCCGGGGTGGTTGTAAGGAATAAGTTCGAAGGGCCTACCCGATTATTCCTGTGATATCTTAAAGGGGTAAGTTTGGAGGACCTACCCGATTACTCCTGTGATATCTTAAAAAAGGAAAGTTCGGATGAGCGAATCCCGATTGTCCCTACGCGTCTCGTGGAGCAAGTTCGGAGGGTCTTCCCGATTGCTCCCAACTTTCTTTATGATAGGATAAGTTCAGAGGGTCTTCCCGATTATCCTAGTATGTGTTATTGCCTTAGGGCATGGTAGGCTTAGGCCTGTTGATCTTCACCATTTGGGTGTTGGATGCCTTTGGGCAGGTGGTGGCCAGATGGCCTGTTAGCTAGTCACTCCCTTGCGACCTTTTTCTACTTGAGTCAGGAGTTTTGCTTTGCGCATCTTATCTCTGTGTTGTTTTATCGTGGGGGTTGGTAGAACCGCTTACTGAGTTCTTTGAACTCACCCGTTGTCGTTGAATTATTTTGCAGAGCCTGATCGGTGAGGTGGGCTGGAGCACTTGGCGCAATTGGAGGGCGGAGGAGCCACATGATCTCATAGCAGTCATAGTTAGGGGTCGTAGTCGAGTCTGTAGTAGTTTGCCATGCACTTGTGTTTTGATATTGTGGAGTTGTAGTCCCGTGGGGACATTCATATTTTTATTCAGATTTTATTTAATTATCAGTACTTTTGCTATTTCATTCATGTTATTCCGCACTCGTGTTTTTGACAAAAACTATATTGTTTAATAAAATCTATTTTTGTTTCTCTTTATAAATAAAACTGTTGTTTCTTTTCACTATCTTTTATGAGTTGGCATGTGCATGAGTTAGGCTGCGAGGTATAGGCGCGTATATCTTGCCCGGTCACGTGACCCTGAGTTTGAGGTGTGACAATGCGGTATTAGAGCATGTGGTTCGGTCTGACTACGACCTAGAGTTGTCACCGTATAGGGCATTACTAGCGTGTCAGTATACGGTAGGGGTATGTTATGAGATCAATAGGCTAAGTCTGCACCTTAGCGCTACTTGTGGTTTAATTACTTAATGACTTATGGTGAATTAACTTGTCTAATTTTGATATTTTTTTCTGGTGATTCCAAATTAATGGAGGCCTTTTAGTGCCGCATAGAGCGACAGTTGCTATAACTCCACACGGGGCCAAGGCCGAGGCTAGAGCGGAGGCGGATGGCGGGGCCAGGGTCGTAAAAGTAGACGACCAGTTGAGGAGGAACTGGGGCAGTCCTTGGGTAGCACAGGTTGAGGCCGTGAATGGCCCTGTGCTAGAGAGTGCACCATTTTTTGGGGCTACCTTTGTATGGGTGTCTGGATTAGAGATCCTTGCAATGTTGCTTTGTATCTTGAATGATTCATTAGATCTCGTCATATAGTGCAGTTTGGTTAGGGTGGCCTTAGGGGTCCTAGGGTGCCGATTGATAGAGTCCTACAAAAGGGATCTGTAGGGGTTGGCTGATGGTAAATTTCTCCTATAGCTAAAATTTTGGATTGATTGGAGGATCTTTTCCTTAGATTTCAGGAAATATAAATTATGGGTGTAGAGCGACCTTATGCTTAAGGGTCATAATTATGTGCGACCAAAATTTAGCAGGATCCAGAGCGGTTTCACTCTGAGTCATGTTTCGGGTGCGGACAGGTTGGGCACTTCAGAAAGGATTGTCCTGGTAAGGGCAGTCAGTAGCCTGATCAGACTAGAGAAAATACACCGATGTTAGTGGATTTAGTGGCTCAGAGGGGTTAGACTCGGGGAGGAGGCCAGCAAGCTGGTGGTTCAGATAGGCCCGCTGCACGAGTGTTTGCAATGAACCAAGAGGGCGCTGAGGCATCCAGGGCAGTAGTGTCAGGTAACCTTGTTGTTGGTTCCGCTATTGCATATGTCTTGTTTGATCCGGGTGCTACGCACTCTTTTATATCTGCTTTGTATGCTGCTAAGTTGTCAAGGATATCTTCTGTGCTTGAATTGCCCTTTGTGGTGTCTACGCCTACGAGCGTTTCTGTGATGACAGAGATAGTGTTTTGGGGCTGCGAGGTTGTCATTTGTGGGCATGTATTGATAGCCGACTTGACCCTCCTACCGATGCTGGAGCTTGATGTAATTTTGGGCATGGACTGGTTGACGGACCATTTCGCCTCAGTAGATTGCAAGGCTAAGACTGTGACCTTCTGTAAGCTCGGATTGCCCTAGTTTACCTTCCACGGTGAGGGGAGGGGAGATTCGCTGGAGTCGACTTTAGCTCTCAAGGCTCGGAAGCTACTTCTGGGCGGTTGCCAGTCCTTCTTGGCCTTTGTATCTGTGGCAGAGGAAGATGGAGGTGCGGCTAGGGACACCGGGGGGACGCATGTGGTGTGCGGGTTCTCTAATGTGTTCCCAGAGGAGTTGCCAGTGTTACCTCCAGAGAGGGAGATTGAGTTCTGTATTGATTTGCAGCCTGGGGTGAAGCCGATCTTCATTCCGCTGTATCGGATGATACCAGCTGAATTGAGGGAGTTAAAGTCCCAGTTGCAGGAGCTGCTTAAGCTGAGTTTCATTCGCCCAAGTGTTTCTCCTTGGGGTGCCTAGTACTCTTTGTGAAAAAGAAAGATGGGTCCATGCGGATGTGCATTAATTACTGGTAGCTTAACAAGGTAACGGTGAGGAATCGGTGCACGCTGCCCACGATTGATGATTTATTTGATCAGCTTGAGGGAGCTAAGTGGTTTTCTAAGATTGACCTGCGGTCAGGATACTATTAGTTGAGGATCCAGGATAGTGACGTCCCCAAGACTACTTTCAGGTCGAGGTATGGGAAATTTGAGTTCGTGGTGATGTCCTTCGGGCTGACTAATGCACTTGTAGCATTTATGGACCTGATGAACCGAGTGATCAAGAAATACTTGGATAAGTTTGTGATAGTGTTCATTGATGATATCTTGATATATTCTAGGAGCGGGGAGGAGCATGCTGAGCACTTGCAGATGGTTCTAGAGACTCTCCGGGAGCACCGCTTGTATGCTAAATTTTCCAAGTCCGAGTTCTGGCTGGAAATTGTTGGGTTCCTTGATTATGTAATGTGCAGTGAAGGGATAAAGGTGTATCCCATGAAGATAGAAGCAGTCCAGAATTGGAAGAGGCCGACTAATGTCATTGAGATTCGTAGTTTCCTGGGGTTGGCAGGCTATTACAAAAAAATTATGAAGAATTTGTCCAGGATTGCAGTGTCGTTGACCCACCTGACTCAAAAAAATGTCAAGTTCGAATGGGACAGTAAGTGCGAGGAGAGCTTTTTGAAGCTCAAGGACCGCTTGACGTCAACACCAGTTCTAGCAGTACCCTCGGGCTCGGGAGGATTTGTTGTTTACTGTGATGCCTCCTGGGTTGGCTTGGGTTGTGTGTTGATGCAAAAATGGCAGGGTGATAGCTTATGCCTCCAGACAATTGAAGGTTCACGAGAAGAATTACCCAACTCATGATCTTGAGCTGGCAGTAGTGGTGTTTGCATTAAAGTTGTGGTGTCACTACCTTTATGGCGAGGCTTGTGAGATATACACTAATCATAAGAGCCTCCAATATTTGCTCACCCAAAAGGAGTAAAACCTGAGACAGAGAAGATAACTTGAGCTTTTGAAAGACTACGACTACACGATCATGTACCATCCGGGGAAGCCAAGCCTTCTTGAAGCCGGCGACTCCTCCTTCTTGATCTTGGAGCCGCCGCGCACTTGTTGAGCCGAGCTGCCCCTTTGAGGCCGGATTCCGAGGCCGCCGCTTGGAAGTCCCTCTCTATTCTCTTCTTCCTAATCAAGGTGAGTGGTTTTACCCCCTCCTTTCTCGGGTTTCCTCGTGTTCATGAGCCGATTTGGGCGTTGTTCTTGTTTCTTGTGTTTTTCGTCAAATCGTCGGTTTTGATCGCTAAATCTTGTGTCAACTTGTGGAAGGGAACCCGAGGATTCCCCTTTGTGGCTCGGCAGCCTTAGGAATACCCTTGGGGTGCTCGACCAAGGTGGAAGAAGAGGGTGCCCTCAAGGTGTTCGATGAAATGCCTAAGCGAATATTTTTGTTTATCATAAAATCTATACCTTGAATTGCTTACCAATTTAGGTTCTTGTAATGTTGATGCATGCTTTAAAATTAAATTTGTGATTTTTAGAATTCAATCATGTTTATAAAAATAGGATTTTGATGTTGAAGCCATGGGTGTGCTTGATATGGGTTCTTGATCATGAAGTTGGAATCTTGTTTAAAGATTATTTTCATGCTTACTAATCTTGACTAAACAAACATGATTTAATTCTTGTGTATTTTATCTCAATGTTATAATTCTATTTTGAGAGTGATTAAGAATTTAATTTTTGTAAATTTCGAATTTATTCTCTTGATGTGCTGAAAATTCTTTTGCTGAAAACTATATGTTGAATTGTTGATTTAGGACTGATTTTGAAATTCATGATGTGGTGTGTATAGTTTACTGAACATAGTCGTGTAACCTATCACTTTGACCAAAAAATATAGTCTGGATCCATAGGATATACTTTGGGAGTTAGATTCGACTCGGGTGCACCAGTTTGGGGCTCAACGGTAAGCTAAAACAAAACTCTAAAACAAAACCATAAACTTGGTGTTATAAATTTTAATTGCATAATTAAAATTGGGCAAATGGTCAGCATAATCTTTTATGAATCAACGAGTAAAGTTTATGCATGAAATAAAATCACACGGGTTATGACATTACGGGTCTAGGAGTTGGGATCGGGTATTGGAGTGTTGAGATGCTTTCCAATAAGGACACCCCTAAGACATCGTAAGAGAGACTTGACTTATATCATATTGTGTCATATCTTTATGAATGACGGAGAGGCATGTTGAGGAGCCTGATTGCGAGCTAGGCCCGAGAGATTGGATGACTAATTTCCAATCCGGGGAACAAGTTCAGTTGAGCAAATCTTGATTGTTCTGGTTTGGCCTCGTGGGATAAGTTCAGAGGGCTTACCCAATTATCCCCGAGGTGGTTGTAAGGAATAAGTTCGGAGGGCCTATTCGATTATTCTTGTGATATCTTAAAGGGGTAAGTTCGAATGGCCTACCTAATTACTCCTATGATATCTTAAAGGGGCAAGTTCGGATGGGTGAATCTCGATTGTCACTACGCGTCTCGTGGAGCAAGTTCGGAGGGCCTTTCCGATTGCTCCTGAGTTTCTTTATTCTAGGATAAGTTCGGAGGGTCTTCCCGGTTATCCTAGTATGTGTTGTTATCTTAGGGTATGGTAGACTTAGGCATGTTGATCTTCACTGTTTGGGTGTTGGATGCCTTCGGGTAGGTGGTGGCCAGATCCCTTGTTAGCTTATCACTCCCTTGTGACCTTTTCCTGCTTGAGTCAGGAGTTTTACTTTGCACATCTTATCTCTGTGCTGTTTTATCATAGGGGTTGGTAGAACCGCTCACTGAGTTTTTTGAACTCACCCGTTGTCGTTGTTTTATTTTGTAGAGCATGACTAGTGAGATAAGCTGGAGCATTTGGCGCTGTTGGAGGGCAGAGGAGCCACATGATATCATAGCAGTCCTAGTTAGGGGTCGTAGTCGAGTCTGTAGTAGTTTGTCATGCACTTGTGTTTTGGTATTGTTGAGTTGTAGTCCCGTGAGGACATTCATATTTTTATTTATATTTTATTAAATTATCAGTATTGTTGCTCTTTGATTCATGTTATTTTGCACTCGTGTTTTTGTCAAAAACTATATTGTTTAATAAAATCTATTTATGTTTCTCTTTATAAATAAAACTATTGTTTATTTCCGCTACCTTTTATGAGTTGGCATGTGCATGAGTTAGATTGCGGGGTGTAGACACATATACCCAGGTCAGTCATGTGATCCTGAGTTTGGGACGTGACAAGAGAGGTGTTAGAGGTACTCTCAAGGAGAGAGTAACCTTCGAAAGAGAGTTGGTGTCTTAGCTTGTAAATTCTCTAGGAGTAAATAATTTAATTCTAGTAAATTAGGTTGAAATTCTAAGCGGAATGTTTAAGTAGTAAAGTAGGCGAGATATCAAACCACTATAAATAACTATGTTTGCATTGCTTCTTTATGTCTTAGCTTCTTTGATTATTATTTGTTTTCACACTTAGTAAATTTATTTGTGTTAGCCTAATAATTTTAGAATCAGTTATAATCGAAATTTAACTTTATAAATTATAATAGACACGTATACTATTCACACTCCTCTAGTATGATTATTCACTCCAGAATACTCTCGCATTTTTTATATTACTCTGACTCGATCTTATTATAATCTCATTCACTTTTACAAATATGAGATAATCAAGATTTTAATAATAAATGTTAGCACATTATCTTATGACATGAATTATTTCATATTTTAATCAAATATTATTATTTATAGTTAAAAATGAATCAAAATAATTTTAATATTATTTTGTGCTACAAATATAATATTATCAACGGATTTCAGATAATTGAATCCTATTAAAATAAGCATACCTAGAGTCAATTAAAAAGGCTAAATTAAAATGTCTAGAACTCAAAAAGCCAAACCATCACAAAAAGTCAAATATCTCAAGCAAAAATTCAAAATCCAAAAGTTTTTAAATAATAAGAATAATAATGAACAGCAGGGAATATTTACGCCGAGAAGGAGAACTTTTAAACCGAAATAGGGACAAGGGGAATGGGCTGAATCTCGGTCAAGATTTATACAAGGAGATGATTAATGGAGGCAGTGGCGGGTCAGTATCCACCTCTCCATCCCATCGTGCGTGGGGCTGTCGGGTTGCTAGATTTGCACTGTGGAGGAAGGTGGGTCAACACCAGCCTCCTGAAAAGAATAGAGAGGTACCCTTGTGAAGGACTACAACAAATGCTAAGGAACAAAAACTCTTCCATCTCTGCCTCCTATCTTTCCACTTCGCTGCCTCCCATTCGTTTCATAATTGATTCAAGCTCCATATATGACTGATCCTGTTCAGGTTTGATTTGATATTTGGATTGCAGTCATCTATCTTTTTAATTATCCCCCCATCAGTCATCAGCCCCATGTGTGCGCTTGTGAGGGGAATTAATTAAGAGCATGCACCGTGATCAGTAGGCAATCATTAACATGGGTCATAAAAAGAGAAAGGTGCGAGCAAAAGGGTGTGCACAGCTTGCATTCTTTTGTCAAAAGGAATGCATTATTTTTGAGCTTTCTAGTTGCCATCAGATGGAACAGCCAATCTTGTATCAATTAGCTGCAGCAGCACTTTTAGCTCAGATGGAACTGCTTCAAACCTCTCCATCCATCCATCCCCCTTTTTTTTCCCAACGTACTCTATATACATTTTTCTTTGTGATCTCCTTAATTTCTTCTATTACAAGTTGACACTATATAATTAATACGTGGCAAAAGATATACATGATTAGCTAATCAGTTTCCTCTAGCTACTAGCTATTTAGGAAAGCATACAGACACTGATTTCGGTTTTACGTTCTAATTAAGTTTCCTCCCTTTGAGTAAATGAATAGAGAACTTTAAGCCATCAAATGAGTGCAATGTAATGAGTTGAGCTATAAGATTCTGTCTTTGCTACACTATATATGTAATAGTAATTCAGCAATTCATCAAATTCAAATTTTAAGAATGAGAAATTTGTAAAATTAGATTTGAAATTTTAAAATTTTTTAAATAGAAATTTAATGGATCGAATACTTATTTTATCACTGGATCAAAGTCTCTAACAAATTAGAGATTTTGGTTAAAATTTAAAAAATAATAATTTTAATTTATATAAAAAAATTATAATAAAAATGAGGTGTTAGAGTCTGAAAAATAAATTTTCAAATTTTCAAATTCTCTAATTCATTAGAGAATTTTGCACAAAGTCTATAAATCTAAGTTTAAATTAAAAATTGTAAAATATTTTGATGAAAAATATTTTTTTGAACCACAACACAACTTTTATATTTTAAAAAATATTTTATTAATTATTTTTTTTAATTATAAAATTATTATAGACTTTGGGCAAATTAAAAGTCGCTAATGCATTAGAGAATGCATTAGAAATTTTTGCGCAAAGTTTATAAAATTAATTTTTAATTAAAAATAATAAAATATTTTTTATCTAAAATATTTTGATAGACTCTAGCACATCTTTTATATCATATATATATATATATTTTGAATTAAATTTTATTTTTTATAATTATAAAATTATTATAAACAAAAGTCTCTAGCTCATTAAAAAGTTTTGTGCAAAGTCTATAGTAACTTCATAATTTTTTAAAAAAAATATTTGAATTCATAAAATAATTTTTTAATAATACAAAAGATGTGTACTATGATCCAAAAAAAAATTTACATCAAAATATTCTATAATTTTTTATTTAAATTTAAATTTATAGACTTTATGCAAAAGTCTTTAATATATTAGATAGTTTGAAAAATATATTTTTTATTCTCTAATATCTTATTTTTATCATAAAAAATATTTTATAAATTAAAATTATTTTTTAATATATTTTTTTAAAATTTTGACCTAGTTAAAGACTTTGGCAATGGATAATATAGGTATCTGATCCACTAAATTCCGATTTGAGAAATTTTGGATCTTCAAATTTGATTTTGGGAATTTTTCATTCTCAAAATTCGAATTTGGTAAATTGCTATAGTAATTTGATTGAAATATCACTTTTTCGAAAATAGTATTATCAGTAGTCTTTCTTTTTTTTGTAGTTGAATTATTCAGAAAAATAGGAAACTTATAAAGAAAACATTGTGCCTTCTCATGGATATGGGAGAAATGTTCATTGATATTCTATTTATTTTACCAGATATAGAGGATAAAAAGATAGGATAGGGAAAAAATTGATAGAGATAAGGAAAAACAGAAATTGAATACGATTTTTTAATCCAATGTATGAAAAATATAACTTCAAATTTTATCTTTCTTAATTATATCTCGTTTTAATTCGAACATTAACCAAATGCATTGAAAGTGCACAAATTGTCATTCGATGTGAACTCTTGTATGATGCTAGATATTTTATGCACAATAATGTAAGACTAAATTGATCATTGGTGGACGGCATTGTCAAAATTAAAAAGCCAAATCTAAGTTAATTAAGTTTTATGAAGACCATAACTAATTAATTGCATCAGTAGATTGATGTGTGTCCATGAAGAGTCATGGACATTAAAATTACTACCCATAACTATATGGGAAATACTTATTTATCTTTTCCTAATAGCTTTTTAAGTTATGCGCATGCAATTTTCGCGGAATGAAAAATTTTACCATGTTTATAGGTAGCTTTGGATTCAATTAATAAAACCAATCAATTTATTTAGTATGGTTCATTCCTTTCGCAAACCCTTTAGTACAATACAAGGCTTGCCTATAGGTCCTATTTGATATCCTATATAAGTCTCATGCATAGTATTAGAATAATACTATACAGTGTTGAGAAAAGATATTAACTAATACATGCACTAAAAATAGTACCTCATAAGTTGTCATAAGGTGTATTAGTAATACACTCTCAAAGCTCTTCATTAGATTGCACTAGAACTTTCAATATTTTAGATACTCATTTTACCTTCGACCAAAATTTAAAAAAAAATAAAAAAAATAATTTTAATTTATGAAATATTTTTAATTATAAAATTTATTATATAATATATAATATAATATAATATAATTATATTATATTTATATTATATTATATTATATTATATTATATTATATTATATTATATTATATTATATTATATTATATTATATTTTATATATTATGTTATATTATATTATTATAATATATTACATAAAATATAATATTATAGTGTATATTATATTATATTATACAAGCTAGTATATATGTGCACCAAATACGGTATAATAATAGTACAATATAAGTTAGTACTATACAGATTAATACTATACAATCTAATACTATACGATGTACCAAACGAGATGGACTATAAAATCGTACCAAACTTGTCTATACAATATAAGGCTGCACGAGATAGTATAAGAAATTATTTCCTATTCTTTGCGTACAACACTAGATAATCAATTTACTAATGTCTTGCATTTTTTTGGCTCTTTGTAGCCACAGATATGATGCGAGGAGAAATGTCAAGTGGAAAGGAGCAATGTAGATTTTAGGATAAAATAAAGGGCTTTGTAGCCGCTTTATTAATCTGAATTAACTAACAATAAAGAGATCCTATTGTATTATCTTGGAGCATGATTTTTATCCTATTCATAATATTTTTTTTGGCTTAATTATATTTTGGTTCCTCAAAATATCATATTTTTTTTCCGTTTGGTCTCTCATTTTAAAAAAGTTTTTGTTTAGTCATTCAAAAATTATTTTCGTTTTCGTTTGGTCCCTCCTTAACTTTTTGTTAAAGTTTGCAGTCAAGTGCCAACATACATGGATTACAAAAATAAAATAATAAGCCAAAAGGAAAAAAATGAGATATATTAACGGACTGGATGCAAAAAAAATATATTTAAATAATTTAAAATATAATTTTAATAACCTACAACATATAATTTTAGTATCTTAAAATATCTTTTTTTTTTCGTTTGGTCTCTCATTTTGTCTTTAATCTATGTCAGCATTATTATGTTGGCACTTAACATCAAAAGTTAACGAAAAGTTAACGGATGGACCAAACGAAAATAAAAATAATTTTTGAATGATCAAACGGAAACTTTTTAAAAAAGATAGGCCAAATAAAAAAATATGATATTTTGAGGACCAAAAATATAATTAAGCCTAATTTTTAAAAATAAAAACTGACATCAACGCTAGATGAGTATAGAAAAATGATGAGTCTGAATATATAACTTGATTGAAATATCCCTACTGTGCAAATATATCTCATCTGACTAGCACATTTGCGAATTACACTTGCCATTCGTAAAAATAGATACTAGAATATAAAAATTACTATGTCCTTTGTCTGATGATGAAACAAGGATGTGCATTTCCATTTTAATAGTTTTCTTTATCCACAATCCAAATTCTTAGGGTGTCTATAATTGACCAAATGCAACCCATTCTTGATTCGTGCTCGAGAGTTGAGACCAACAGTATAAGAATCCGAATCTCATCCCTGCCACCGTTAGCTGAATAGTTTATAGCAGCTGTCTTCCTGCTGCAGCATTTGCTCCTCCTCTTATTGTCAAAGTAGGAGGTTTAAGTCTCTGACCTTCTAGCACACACAAACCGAAAGAAACGAGATAGCCTTAAATCAGCAGAAGGATCTCCCGTTTCAGCTTCGGGTCAGAAGGATCGATCCAAAGCGTAGTTATAAGCCCCCTTTCAAGCGCCTCTGTGCTCCATTGCTTGTCTTCTTCAGGAGGGAGTAGCCTGCAGCTAGACAAGCCTTGCTAAGATCTTCACAGCACTGCTTCAGCGCACTGCTAGTGCTTAATTGCATGGTTCTTCGTTTCTTCTTCTTCTTCTTCTTCTAAGTTTTCAGTGGCAATTTGGATGATGATGACAACGACGAGTTCTAGAGGGGGAGTTGTGTCGAAGGTAGCACTTTTGTGCTGTATTTGCTTGAGTCTCTTCTTTGTCCTTGCTCTCACTGCAGGAAGCAGCAGCTTCAATGCTTGTTTAGGTGAGAAAGGTTTGTGCAACCTTAACTAATGTTTTATGGTTGGATGAACAGAACATGAGCTAAACTTCTCTTTATTGGTTATAATTAACAAGCAAATTCTTTTTGAGTTAAATCATGCCATTGATCTCTGTATCATTTTCCAATGGCAGAAATCACAAGCTGGAGAACAGATTCCATTTCCAAGGTGAGATTTTAATCCTAAATCTTAATATTCCTTTTCATCAGAAGAGTCTCTATAAACCTGGAGCAGTGCCCTGTTGCCGGACGCGCATTTTAGCAATAACCCGCACATTCATGCTAAAATACGCCGATCCGGGCGTGGGGCTCCTCTTCTGCGTCGCGCTCATCCTTAGCAGGCGTGAGCATCTTCGCGCTGTCTTGCGCAGGTGTTGAGGCAGCAGCAAGAGACGGAGGCGATGTCGTCGCCGGCGGCCGGTACGGCTATGGGGAGGAGGATGAGGAGGAGAAGGAGTCTGGCAGGGCTGGGGTCGCATCCACCGCGGTGCGCGTCCAAGTGCGGCGGGTGCACGCCGTGCTGGCCGGTACATGTCCCGGTACCGCCGCGTGCGCCGGCGGATGCGGCCGAGTACTACCCGGAGGCGTGGCGGTGCCAGTGCGGCGGTCGGCTCTACGTGCCGTGACCACCGCGCGCGTAAGACCTTCATCCTCTCCGGCAGGTGCCGCTCACCGACAGTGTGTATAAATTAGAGTAAGAGGACAAAGACTCGGAGAGTCGGAGCATACTGTACTCTTCTGTCTTATTAACATAGCTCAAAAAACAAAAGAAAACACAATTATTGCATTTGTTGCTGTATGCTGAATTTATTCACCTTCCATGTGTATAAGCTGGAAGAAATTTAAAGCCTTGCGAGGTTGCTTGATGTGTACAGAATTGTGCATGGCCCCACCAAAAATAGTGCACGTGGGGCCATGTATACTTGGTGTTTGAGAAGGGCATGCATGCAATATTAGCTAGGTTTGAGCCTTGAGAGATGTGTTTGTATATAGATATACTTAAGGGGCTGACATCATGTTTTTGTATTGTTGGGATGTGTAATGAGAGTTATTGTATATTTGCCTCACCTATCCTTTTTTGAAGATCAACACACTGATCGAATAATTTGACATGGACACTTGTATTTCATTTTCACTGCAACAAAACTTTTTTAGGGGCAGAAAATTTTTAACGCTTTAGTGTCGAAATGTACAAATCAATAACAATTATAATGTACAAAAATTTTGACGCCGATTGTAGGCATCGAAAAATTTTGACGCTAGCTAATAGACGTCGAAACATACTAGAACTAGTACTGATGTCTTTGGCGCGGATTAGCAGGCGGGTGGTCCCGCACCCGCATCCACCCACAAAGGTTAGCTAGCGTGCTCACCGAGGGTGTGCCCAAGCAGGAGGAAGAAATTACCTCCTCCTAAAATATTTTTTTTAATTTTTTTACTTCTATATATTTCGCGTCATTTCTTCATTTTTCTCTTATTGTCTTCTTTCTCTTCATCTCTTCTTTCTTATCTCTTCCTCTATTTCTTCTTATTTATTTTTTACTTCTTTGCTTATTTATTTTTTCTTCTTTTTTTTCTTCACTAATATTTTTTTTTTCAGGTTATCGGAGTTGTTCAAGTCATCAAATTTTTTAAAAGGTTAATTAGTGTATAATTTATTTTTCTTCAAATCATCAAAAAATTTCTCTCCCATCAAATTTATCTAAATTCAATCCTAAATTTAATTTAATTAAATTTTTGATTAAATAATTAATATGATTTTTATTTTTGTTTAATTTAAGTTAATTAAAATCTGAATGTTGAATTCAAATTGAATTCCACACGCAGAATTCTGCTTGTTGGCCGCATGCTTGTTGGAATTCCACCACATGCAGAATTCTTATTCCGCATGCGGTGGAATTAATTTTTTATAAAAAAGGTAACATATCGGCACCTCTAACAGAGATCGATATGTCAAACATATTGACGCTTGCTCAAGCGGCGTCGATACGTCGGATTCAACTCTCATAATTGTCCACTTCCTTTCGTCGCATGTGCAGGCGTCCGTATGAACATTTCTTATAAAGTCTTAAACTACCCCCAAAAAGTATCATATTCATCCAAATTCTCGTGCTTTAATTTTCAATTCGGTTCAGGAATTTATTTTTAATTGGACTTGTTTTTATGAAATATACCGTTTCATAAAGTTTCATATTTTTATGAGTTTAAATATGCTATATGTTTATAAAAGGGATAATAGACTAAAAAATCACAAAGTTTGTAGAAATTTTATGTTCTACCCGCGTTTTCAAAATTCGCTTGTAAATACACAATTTTTTTTTTTATGCCATCTACCAAATCGTCATGCGCTGTCTCAACTTAGCCAACGTGAAGGTAAACGACGCTTGCGTGACCTGACGGCGTCATACGTGGCGGATGACCCCATTTTTCTCTCTCTCTCCTCTTCTTCCTCCCAGATGACCCATCTTTTTTTCTCTCTTCTCTTCTTCCTCCCAATGACCCAACATTTTTCCCTCTCCTCCTACACCTTCTCCTTCCCCCATCGTCGCTACCACCCCTTCTCCTTCCCTCACCCATCACCGACACTGCCGCCGAGTATTCATGGCGAAGCAGAGGTGCACGTCGGCATCAGAGTTGAGCTTCATCGCCTTCGTGCGCGTCAGAGTCGAGCTTCATCGCCTTCATCAGAGTCGTGTATATCCTCGTGAGGCAGTCAGCGTCGAAGCAGGGCGCGAGGTTGATGACACAGTGCATCACTACCTCCCCTTGCCTCCTACAAGATGAAGACACCGAAGAGCTCGAGCTTCTCCCTTCCTGATGCGAGCTCGAGTCTACAGCATGCCTCGATGGCGGCCGCGTCGAGCTTGCAGTGTTGGTGCTCGACGACGAAGACAAATCGGTGAGGGGAGCGATGACGGCGGTGTTCAGAGACTGGATTGGCACCGTAGCAATGGTTGGCGTGGAGGTAAAAGGCAAAGATGAAGATGAAGATGAATAGGATGAAGACGACGATCGCGGCCGCCACCATGAACCCGGTGGTCGTCGCTAGTGACAACCAAGTGCCTGTGTCCGCCATCGACTGCGATGAACGACATGCATTGTGGAATAGGATGAAGCTTTGATTTGAAGGAGATTGGGGAGGAGGAGGAAAATGGGGAAAAGGTGGCAATAGCAACGGGGAGGAAGAAGATAAGAGAGATAAAAAGATGGGGTAAAAAAGGTGGGGTCATATATATATTTTCGTTTTTTATAATAATGAAGGAATTCGTCCTTCCACAACTAGGCGTGGCCACGTATGAAGTCGTGAGGCCACGCAAGTGTCATTTACCTCTACGTCAGCTTAGTTGATCGACGACGCATGATACTTTGGTAGATGACATAAATGAAAGTAATGGTTGTGCATTTATATGCGAATTTTGAAAACGTGGGTAGAACATAAAATTTATGCAAATATTATGATTTTTTAGTCTATTATCCCTTTATAAAATTATTAACAAAAATAATAATTATAAAATTGTAAATAAAATATTTGTATGAATACTTTTTTAAACCGATTTTTTTTATGAAACGGTCATGGGGCTCGAGAAAATGAAAATTTAATCAAAAAATTGGGTTCAACTCAAAAAAGTTTTGTTGAACCGATTTAAAAAATGAACCATAAGGTGAACTAGACTAGCACATTGGGCCTCGGCCAGATATGGTCCGGTAATGCTTACACTCATGAACCAAACTCAAGTCAAGCCAACTACAACCTGGCCCGGGTGCTCCACCCGGCCATACAAACACCTACCTCCTTCATTAATTACTAGAGATTCGACAGTAATGAGCCCGACATCTCCGGGATAAACTTCGACCCCAAAGGCTGCCGAGCCAAGAATAGAACTAACCGGTAGGCCAACGAGATTCGATGGGTCATCGATCGCATAGCCGGCGGATTCCAAGGAGGAGACAGTTGACGACACAACTCGCCCACAAAGGCCCACCATCATAGCCCTAGTAATATCATTATATGAATATGACTTTCGGGGAAGTGATAAAAATTTGCACGACCCTGTCATCATCTCTATGATCGCGGGCAATTTTATTGTCAAGAAAGTCTTGGTAGATCATGGAAGCTCGACCGACATCCTCCTTCATTCTGCGTACGAAAAAATGTAATTAAGCGAGGCCTAGCTCGGCCCATATAATGAAGACCTAGTAGGATTCTCGAGAGAACGGGTCAACATTCGAGGTTTTGTGTGGCTGAGAACGATGTTAAATCCCAGGTGAAGACGAAGACAATCGACGTGCAATACCTGGTTATTGACGTCCCTAGCCCCCATCATATGATTTCGGCGTGACCCTCATTGAACAACCTAGGAGCCATCATGTCAACTCCCCACCTGGCGCTCAAATTTCCCATTTCAGAGATAGAAGTTGGGGGGCGGGGGTACGTCATGCCGACCAGAAAGAAGCTTTCTTATGCTACAATGAATGTCTGAAGCAGAAGACGACCGAGCCAGGGGAGGAACCAAGTGCTCCACCCCGCCAAACACTCTCAATATCCCTTGCCAAATAGTGACTGAGGACACCCAAGCTGGACCTAAACAAGGATGTTCGGGAGCAGCCCCAACCTGTCGAAAATTTAGAGCCCAAGATACCCAAGCAACGCTCGGACAAGTAGGACTACTGAAGCTCACCACCAAGCTGAACCCAAAACACAACGCGGCTGTCCATCAAGAAACTACATAGGCTCCCGAGCATGGGACCCTTTTTTGAAAAGGCACCTCAGCCAACCCACCATCTAAATCCAGCAGCCAACCCTTTATTACAATTTTGAAGCAATTTTGAATGAAACAATTTTGAAGCCCGCTAGAGCAAACTGGACCACCGAGGATTAAAAGCTCCCTCGGGTCGAGGAAGAAGTAGCTAGTCCCCCCTTTATTACAAAGGGACGACACACTCTTTCCCTTCCGCTATGATTTTCACCCATGGAGTTTTTCCCCTTTAGGGTTTTAAGGAGGTGTAGCCACGTGTGGGTGGAGCACCTCGCTTGGATAAACTCTACTGTATAACCAGTTTCTTTCTCATTAAATAAAGATTACTTCATTTCTCCACATCTATGTGTGTGCGTCGAGGAAACATACAACTATCTTGTTGTAGATGGCAGAAGAACATCTTACAACTCATGACAGGGACAATGCCCTCAATGATCCCAAGCGCGGTCCTGTGTTACGCTCACCCACGAGCAATGCTTCACCCCAAGCGCGGCCCTTAGCCTCAGTCACCGCCACCTCGGCCTCAATCACCACCACCTTTGGGCCCAACACCCTCAATGACCCCAAGCGTGGTCCTGCCTTATGCTCCCCGCGAGCTCGGCTTCACCACAAGCGCGGTCCTCGATCTCAATCCCTGTCGCCTCGGCCTCAGTTGCCACCACTTCCAGGATTAACACCCTCAACGACCCCAACCATAGTCCTACCTTATGCTTCTTGTGAGCTTGGCTTCTCCCCGAGCGCGGCCCTCGACCTCAGTCGCCGCCATCGCGGCCTCTATCACTGCCACCTCGAGGCTCAATGCCCTCAACGACCCTAAATGTGGTCCTGCCTTATGTTCCCTACGAGCTCGGCTTGAGCCTATCACACCCCAAATACGGTATAACTGGCCATGGTACGCCACGTACCCCGAAGCCTAACCCAACTCAAACACAACATTGAAATAACCTGAATAGACTTAAACTTTATCAAAAGAGAATAAATCAACTTAACCACAACCAAACTATAGACTCAAAAACAAACATAAAGTGTTCAAGTTATTTTAAGAAAGATTAATAAATAATCAAGACTCCTAAAAATAACAAAATGCAGAAACATCAACCAGAGTCTACATGACTCAATAACTCAAATAAAAGAGAAAAAACTCAGGTATCCCCCTCGAGCACGACGTGTCACGAGACCCGTTGCCCTGCCGCCACCAGCCGAGCTACTGGACCCTGGTACCTCTCTGATCTAGCTCAGGTGCTGAAAAACAATAGAAATGAGGGGTAAGTCCAACTAGGACTTAATGAGTAGATCAGTCCTCAATTTCACCACATCATCATCATCATCATGCAATAAGGAAACATAAATAAAAGCAGTAAATAACATCATGACATAATAAGCATATCCACTACTCTACGCATGATATCAACATCCATCAAAGATAAAACATCATAATGCAATGTCACATCCACATGAATAATCTATTGACCCATAGGCCCCTCAAGCCACGTAGGGTAGGTAGACGGTGTGGCCTCTGAACTACCACCCATCTCAATGTTGTCACTTTGGGGCATGCACTCCCCTCACCGGCACTGGCTCTTCCGAACCGTCTCTTTCGGGCATATGTTCCCCTCACCGATCGGGTCTTCGAACTGTCTCTTTGGGGTATGATCTTCCATCACCAGTCGGACTTTTAGAATAAGACCAATGTTATCTCTTAGGGGCATACCCTCCCCTCACCAGCGAGGCTATCGGGAAATGCACAAGCACATCACACACGCAGTTATAAAAGTAAATATAAGATGCGCTATCAATAACAACAAGCTATATTAAGGACATACCTCAACCTCCACGTCCTCAAGTCATAAATCATAACCACACATGTATACATAAAAATATAACATGGAATGTACAACTCATAAATAAAGGTACATCACATCCAAAAGCGTAGGAAAAAGAGAACGAAAAGCACATATAGAAAGCCCTAAAAAT
This sequence comes from Canna indica, assembly GCA_034359265.1. Taxonomy (NCBI): domain Eukaryota; kingdom Viridiplantae; phylum Streptophyta; class Magnoliopsida; order Zingiberales; family Cannaceae; genus Canna; species Canna indica. The sequence continues at coordinate 61,359,948 of CP136890.1, read as the reverse complement.
ATGGTATCACCACCTAGCATTCCTACGCAATTTAACCCGTCCTTGGTGACCCTAAACGAATACCCTAGGGCCAGCCTACCTCCCTCATCTGAGTGCCCTAAGGGCAAGAAAGGTTCGTCCCCCTTAGGTGTTCTTAGGGTCGGCCCTTTCGAAAGTTAAATTAGGGTCCTAATGTCTATAGTGTCCCTAGGGTCCTTAATTCCTAAGTATAGGTTCCTACAATATTTATACCATTGGGAATAAATTCAACATACCTAAAGTTTGACTTCTAAGTGTGAAAATATATTTAAAATCTTAAAAATCCCTCCTTTGGGTGGCCAGCCACCCTAGGGTTCCTAAAGAACCCTAAAGGGGGCAGCATACCCTAGAACTTCCCCAAAACTCCTCATTTCCTCAAGATTTCAAGCAAGCACCAAGTAACCTCAACAACCATAAAGAATCCTCAAAGAAACCATCAAGAAATTGAAGAAAAAGGGTGCGGCACAGCAAGGATAGGGGCGGCCAAATTGCCCAATATTCGATCTGACGAAATCACAATGACAATAGGAAAACCCTCTATACGAAAACTCAAACCAATACGACGAAATCGAATAAAAAATCGACAAAACCCCATGACATAGGGGTGGCGGCATGGCTGATGAAGAAAAACGAAAAAGAAGGCTAGTCCACTCACCTCTTTGGAGAAAACGTGAAGAAAGATGATAGGGATCCTCCTTCAATCGGCGCCGACGAACTCGCGAAATTTTGGCTCAAGCGGCTTCTCCTCCTCCCTGGTGTCTCCTCTCTCTCTCTCTCTCTTGGGTGGCGTGCGGCTAAACAGCAGCTGTGCGCCCTGGTTGGCCCAAATTACCAAAATGCCATCACTTATTCGCCCCGACTTTTAAAATACATAATTAATTCATTCTAACTCTGATTCGAGTTCCGCTCGAACCTATATACTCGACTCGGGACCCTCTATCATATTAGCATGCTAAATCTCAGAAACAATAAAATGGTTCCTAATTTTTTCTATATTTAAAGCTTACCCATGTTCAATTCCGCAGCACTATGCCAATCTGCGCTAACTTGAGTCCATGGTTCTCTGCTTAAGAATAAAATATTATTTTTAGGTTTTTGGGCATTACAATTTACTCCCGCCTTCAAGAAAATTCATCGTCGAATTTTGAGATGAAGAAGAGAAGCTCACCTCAGCATCGAAAATGTACGGGTACTTCTCTCTCATATCATGCTCGACCTCCCAAGTGGCCTCCTGCCCTGAGTGGTGTTTCCAATGAACTTTCACCAAGGGAACCTCTTTGGACCTCAGCTTCCTCATTTGCTTGTCTAGCCAACTCATATGCAATCGCTCCTCTGCGCCGCAATATAGGGAAGGACCCGATGAACCTAGGGCTCAACTTTCCCTTCCTCCCGAAGCGTACAACCCCCTTCATAGGGGACACCATTAGAAAAACCAAATCTCCTTCCTAAAACTTCACATCGTGAGATTTACCATCAACATACATTTTCTGATGACTCTGAGCTTCTAGAAGTCATTTCTTGATCAGCTTCACTTTCTCAACGGCCTCTGTTGCCCTAAGGTTTTCAACCTTGGTCTTAATCTCGGTTTTGATGATAACAAACATGGAACTAATGTTTCATTGAGAAATACTTTCAGATTCCAAGTCGGTTAGCGCTTGACGTCCTCGATCAGAAAAATTGAAGAAATTAGAGAAATCAACAAGGACTCGACGCTCGTCGTTGCTCGGGATTCAACGGGAAGTTAGAGTTTAGGTTTAGGGTGTCTAGCATGTGTTGTAAATCCTCATGATGATACAAAAAAAATCCAAAAACCAAACCCAAACCCCAAAACACGAAAATCCAAAAAATTAGAAAAGGCCCTGAAATTCACTAAGCCTAGGGAGCTCCTTGGAGGGCTATATGACCTACACATTTTATTGGCACCAAAAGTCCCAATAATTGTTCCTTATGTAAAAACTAGATAACGAGACATTTTTAATGATTTTTTGAAAGCCTTTAGCCTACCCATATTTGACCTAGAAGATTATAAATTTTTTATTTTTTGAAAATTTGTACTAGACCCCAAAAGTTAGACTTTAATTTTTAAGGATTTTGGTTTTTTAGATATTTTTATTGAATCAAAATGGGGGGTAATCCTTATATAACACTTAAAATTAAGAAATGTTATATAAGAGGACATAGCGAAGAGGGAACCCAGAAATGAACAAACAAGTAGAAAATCCAGCCAAACCAAACAGATTTTCTAGTTTCGGTCAACCGAATGGTGCCCAAAAGTGGCAAAATGCATTCGATTGCTCGGTGATCACTCGGTTAGTCGATCGATGATCGACCGGCAAATGACTAGATGACGAAAATGGCTATTTTTTTAGCCGTTGAGTTGGCTGGTTGAGGCCAACTCTTCATGGTCTACAAATACAAGACCATGAGAGCCTTCCTCCATTGATCTTGACCTTCATTGAGCTATTCTTGATCATTCTTAAAGCTTTTCTTGAGCCATCCCTTTGATAACCCTAGTTTCCATGATACATCCTTGATCTTGACTTCAAGCTTTGAACGATTCATCATTGAGGCATCAAGAGGAATTAGGACTCGTGTTTGGAGCTAAGTATAAGTTGTATTGTTTATTTGCTCCATTACTTGTGTATTTTATTGTTTATTTCATTGTATTTTCAAGTGTGTAAACCTAGGTTGCTAGGTTTGATTTAGTTGGTGGTTGCCTTGGTGTTAAGGCTTAATTCCACTGGTGTAAACGTAGTTTACTAGGATTAGTTGAGTTGTCCTTAGATTGAGGTGGGAGAGTGCTCTCAATAGGAAGGCAGGATACTTCCGGGTGTGGAAGTGCCTTCGGTTTGAGAGTGGAGACTTTTCGGTGTAAATTCCTCAATGTAAGGAAACTAATTAATCTAGTTAAACTAGTTTGAAAATCCTAAGCGGAGTGCTTAGGTAGTAGAGTAGGCATTGGGGCCGAACCACTATAAATCATTGTATTAGCGTTGTTTCTCTTGTGTTTGCTTAATTGCCTTATTATTTGCTTCCGCATGTAATTATATCATATTGTGTTTTGCCTAAGAAAATGATTAAAACCGATAAATCAAATTTAGGTGAAAAGATTAGATAACATACTATTCATCCCCCCTCTAGTGTAGGCCATTTCACCAACATTTGGTATCAGAGCCGGTTATGGATTGAGATTTCATCATCTCATCTACATCTTGTCTTGATCCGGAGAATGGCACTAGAGAGTTTAGCATATTCACTTCCTAGGTTCTATGAATCGAACTTTGGTTTTTGGAAGTCTAGGATGTACACATTTCTAAAGACTCAAGGTTTAGGTGTTTTTAACGTGGTAAAAATCCAATATGTTGAACCTAAGAATACATGAATGCATGGACCCAAGAACAAATTGATATGTTTGAATTAAATGCTAAAACTACAAATTGCATATTTTGTTATTTGAAAAATAATATCTTTGAAAAGGTCATGCATTGTATTCGGCTTTTGATATTTGGGCAACTTTAAACTTGTTATATGATTATGCCAAGACCGAAGATATATATTGACACTTCTAATAAAGATAGTGATGACAATGGTCATTCATCTACCCCTAATATTAGTTTTGATGCCCATAGCTCTTCTAGTCAAAGGAGTAGCTCCAAGAGCCGAAAGAGGAATGTAGTGTGTCATGCATGCAAGGAAAAGGGGCATGTGAAGAAAAATTGCCCTTCCATGAAGAACAAGGCAAAGGAGAGGTCAAACACTTCCACATCATCATCTTATTCAAGTGAAGCACCCTCTTGCCATGATTATGAAGTCATTTCAAAAGTTTGTCTCATGGATGCTAATAATGAGGTAAAACCTTCTACTTCTAGTCATGATAAAAATCTTGAAAATGATGATAGTAGCTCTAATTCTTTAGGTATGACTTATGATGAGCTATTAGAAGAATCTAAGAAGATGTATGCCGTGTCCGTGTCAGTATATATATATATATAATAAAAATTTTAAAAAAATCTACATTTAATTATATATTATATTATATATATATATAAAGTTCAACATTTATAATAATATCATTATATTTTCATTGATATCAAACTTCCAATTTTTAGGTTTTTCAAAATATATGATGCATTCTAGATAATTTATTGTGTCAATACTTACTATTTCTAAGCCCTTTCCAAAAGCATGGGGCACAATATCTATTGGCATCTCCCAAAAAATTCCTAAATTAGCATGTCTTAGTGGAAATAGTTATGTACAACCACATGTAAATAAAAAGTTAACTAGAGTCCCATTATCTTCTTCATCAATCATTGTCGCTACGGGTTAGGGTGAGAAGAAAATTTTGATCGGGTTAGGGTGAGTTGTTGTTGGTGATTGTTTTATTAGTTTCTTAAAAAGATGCATGACTGACTTGTCTGGGCCGTGTCCGGGGGCGTGTCCGGGCAAAAAAAAATGTTGACTGGTCAAGACACTCTTGGACACATGTGCCGGACGAGTTTCTTCGTGTGTCGGACACGCGGACATGACAATCCCACGAAGTGTCCGTGCTTCCTAGTGTATGCCATGCTCATGATATCAAATAAGGAAAATAGAAAAATCAAGAAATAAAACCTAAAGCTTGTTAGTCATTTGCATGAGTTGAAAAGTGAAAATGAGAAATTAAAATCTTGCTCTTTTGATTCATGCCATGATAATTTAGAAATTGAGCTTAGAGCCTTGAAATTTGAAAAAGAGAATTTGAAATCAAAAATAAAATTAGAACTAATGAATTGAAAGATGATTTCAAAATTGAGAATGAAAAATTGAAAATTGAAAATGATATGTTGAAATCTGAATTGCATGCTATTCAAAAATCCATGAATGATTTGAAAAGTGAGGTTATTTTCTTGAATAAGAAATAAATGAATTAAAAAATGCTTCATCTCCTAAGAACACTAGAGTGAAAAATACTTATGTAAAGAATGCCAATGTTCATCATCATTCCCATGTTAAGCATTCTACCATTAAACCTCATGTTCAAAAGAAGAATGTTTCATTTAAGAATTCTCATGTTCATCATAGCTCACATGTCAAGCATTCTAGTGATAAATCACATGTCCATGGAGAAAATAAAAAGTTTCATGATTATTGTTTTTGTTGTAGTACATATGGCCAAGTGTAGCTAGAACACTTTGGATTCCTAGGCCAACTAACCCCCAATGACCCAAAGTCATTTGGGTACCAAAAGTCTCATGCTCTTTTGTAGGGGGAGCTACCACACAAGGGTAAAGGAGATTGAAGAGTTGAAGTTGACCAATGAGTTGAAGGAAGGATCCCTACATGGTTGCAATTTCAAAGTCTTCACCTAGACTAGATGCCTATGGTAAAGTTGGCATCAAATTCTTTGGTATCATCTTCTAACCAACATTGATCTACTTAAGTTGAAGCTTTTGATACTATGCATAATTCGATTGAGCTTTGTCTGCTCTTGATATGGTTTTATCAAATGATTTTTTGATTTTTTATTTCCGGTCTCTCCGGAGACCTATGTAGCTTATAAAGGGCTAATGCGACATTGCGGTTCTAAATCATAGGCTCATTGTGGCCTTTCGATTTTCAACCAATAGGAAGGGTTGGAGATCTTATTTTTCAAATAGTTTATATTTTGAGATCTCTCGATCGTTTCGGATACATGATTATTTACTTTGAAACAGATATAAAGCTATTTAGCAAAGTAGATTTTGAAATCGATACTTGATTCCCTCTTTGTTATCTAGTACGACAACTTGTTAGTAGTTACATTTCCATTATGCTACCAATGAATATTGCTTGCAAGTTATCAAAAATGTGATGGAAGACTAGTAGATTGAATTTGGAAAGAAAAAGACAAGTTTGGCAAAATTTTCAAGAATGAGGTATGATTTTGGTTTTGCAAAAATCTTATTATAATACTTGAATATTCATGCATTAATGATGTCTCTATACTCATGATTGATTTTCCATGATAAATCTATGAAAGTTCTTGAGTAGGTAAAAATTTCGATACTTAGGAAATTTCATGGTGTTGATATTGAATGAAATTGGACTAGGTTGAAATTCCTTATTAGAGACCTCATTTTGAGTAAATACTTAGTAAATATGTTTAGATACACATATCACATTCATGATTCTAGGTATATAAACTTGAAAATTCATGTTCAGATGAACAAGGTGAAAAATAGATCACTTTAGGGGAGTTAAACTCGGAAAAATTTGACCCAAGTCAACAAATCGACTTGGACACTTCATTTTAAGTCCAAACATCATAAACTTGTTGAAGAATAGGTATGACATGTTTCCATGCATTTAGAATGAAAAATTTATATGGATATGGATAAAATGACATAGAGGTTATTTTCATCTCTTTTGAACCAAGTTGACCCAATTCAACAAATTGACTTAGAAGTCTCAATTTTAATCCATATTTGAGGAACATGTTTAGATTTATTCATGTTAAGTATCCGTAGGTTTAAGTTTGAAAAATCATGAGTAAATGATAAGATTGATACTTAGCAAGTTTCATGATAATTAGCTTAGTTTTGAATCAAACCATGGTTAGGTTGATATCTTGACTTAAGGACATAATTTTTATTCCAAACTTGACATACACTCTTTACATGACCATTATGTGATGTCATAAAAGTTTGAATAAAAACTGAGCACATTTTGAAAAATGACGGAAGATTGCGGAAATGCAATTGAAATTTCATTATTTTCAGTCAATTTTAGAAAAATGTAGAAAACTAATTTTGCGCTAATTCTTGAAACTGCATTTTCATTGAAAAATCTAGTTTGTTGTGTAAAAATTTCAAAAATTTCATCAAGTATATGATTTATAATGGTATTTTGAAGTTAGATTTTGAAAACACAAAGTATCACTTACTTGAAATACTCATTTTTTTTATACTTTGATTTATTGTCAAAAACTTCAAATGAAAACTCATATATACCATTTTGACTCCATTTCTAATAGTATTCACTTCATTGCTTGATTAAAATCATTTCTAGGAATGATTTTGATAACTTGAATGATAGTTAGAAATATCGATTTTTCATTGAAATCAAGATAGGATGAAAAATGAACTTAGAAACCTCTTTTTAAGCCCAAACTTGATTGATATACTTAGATTCACTCATGTTAGATGTCCAAGTGTCTAAGCTAGAGAAAACATGAGAAGATAGCAAAATTTGATACTTAACCATTTTCATGCTTTCATGCCTATTTCGAATGAAACCGTGCTAAGTTCATATTTTGATCAAATGACATTCTTTTCACATCAAACTTAATATACATGTTTTACATGACCATATATTTGTATTTTGAATGTTTGAATGATTTTTAGAGATGTCATAAAAAAAATCTGTCGTGCGCTACTGTCCTCAGGAGTCAATGCAAAGACAGGAGTAGGTGGCCTCCCTAGACCCGCCGTGCGCTGCTGTCCTGTTCGTTGAGTCTGACTCCGTTGCACCACTGAAACTATCGACATAGGAGCTCTCCCTCTGCGTGGTACTGCTGCTTGACCACCTATAGAGCAGTCCCTCCTAATATTGCCTGGTGGCCACACCCAAAATAGGTACTCGGACCATAGCAAGCTCCTCTGTGCTTCCTCCCGCACTATCCACACTCTAGCACCTTGCCTCTCTGGTATCCTGGTACTGTGGTACTCTGGGTAGCCGTCGATGGTCTCATCCGTGTACGGCCTCTGAAATTTCCCTATCCCTAGCTATGCGGGCGCGCCGTCCAGGTGCCGGCACCCGCAAACTGTGTGCGCCTATCCTCCTGATGGTGCTGCCTAAGCCTCTTATGGGCTGGTCCATCCTGCCGGTCGGTAGGTACCATGGCTTCATTCCACATCGCCTCATCCACCACCTGAACAAAGTTAGTGTCCTCGGTGTAGTGTATTAGTCTGCCAATCTGTACCCTTAGACCCTCCACGCACTGCCTCACCCGGTCCGTCTCAGTCACCACTAGGGATGGGCGGTAACGAGACAACCGTGTGAACTCGATCTCATACTCCGACACCGTCATAGTGCCGGTCTGGCAGAGCTGCTTGAACTTCCTAGCCCGCCTTTCGCGGACATTCTTGGGTAGGTACTTTTCAATGATAGCAATCCGAAATTCTCCCCACATAGGGGCTAGTGCATGATTCCCCCTACGCGCCCTCCATGACTAGTGCCACTCTTTCGCTGGGCCCCTAAGTTGCAGCCCAACTATGTGCGTCATTGCCTGAGAGGAACACTCCAAGATCGAGCATAACTCTATACAGTCGTTTAGGAATGCCGTCACCTCCACTCCCTGATATGTGCCTGTGAATACTGACGGGTTCAGCTTTATAAAGTCCATGTACAACGAGCTGCGTACCACCGGTTCTCGCCGGCCCTCCTCCCCATATCCAGACTGAATTGACTCGACTGGCTAGGTCATTGCGTGTGCAACTGGTGGTAAAGGTGGGGTCCATTGCTGCGCTAGATCCCGCTCCTTACGAAGCTCCTCTCGCTCCCTACGGAACTCCTCCCATTCTCTACGGAATTCATCTCGTTCTCTACGAAGCTCCTCGGCCAGCTCCGTCACCTGGGTCTCTAGCTGTACAACTGTGGGATGTCGCACTGCCTCCTCCTGAGCCACCTGGCTGGTAGCACGACCTTTGCCTCGACCGCGACCCCAGCCTCAGCCTCGTCTGCCATCGGAGTTACTTCCGCTTCCAGTGACAACGACATCACCATATGCCTCCATTCCTATTAATAAGAAACAAGTACTACACAATGTAACATAAGCATAAACAACTTAAATCAAAATACATACCACTGCTGGTGCACAGGTTCAGCTGTCGATCTCGTGACTAGGACATACCATATGTGAACATGCTAGCAATGCCCCCATACCATACTCACTATCCTATTATTGTACTCGCTCTAATCGGCCAGCGTACGCCACGTACCCCGAAGCCTAACCCAACTCAAACACAACATAGAAATAATCAGAACAAACTTATACTTTATCAAAAGAGAATAAATCAACTTAATTACAACCAAACCATAGACTCAAAAACAAACATAACGTGCTAAGCTATTTTAAGGGAGATTAATAAATAATCAAGACTCCTAAAAGTAACAAAATGAGGAAACATTGACCAGAGTCTACATGACTCAATAACTCAAAGAAAAGAGAAAAGACTCAAGTATTCCCTTCGAGCACGACAGGCCACGAGACCCGCTGTCCTGCCGCCACCAGTCGCGCTACTGCACCCCGGTACCTCTCTAATTTAGCTCTGGTGCTGTAAAACAACAGAAATGAGGGGTAAGTCCAACTAGGACTTAGTGAGTAGATCAGTCCTCGATTTCACCACAGCATCATCATCATGCAATAAGAAAACATAAAAAAAAGTAGTAAATAGCATCATGACATAATAAGCATATCCACTACTCTACCCATGATATCCACATCCATCATAGATAAAACATCATAATGGAATGTCACATCCACATGAATAATCTTCGGACCAATCGACTCCTCAAGACACGTAGGGTAGGTAGATGGTGTGCCCTCCGAACTACCACCCAGCTCAATGCCATCTCTTTGCGGCATGCACTCCCCTCACCGAATCTGGCTCTTTTGAACCGTCTCTTTGGGGCATATGTTCCCCTCACCGGTCGAGTCTCCGGACTGTCTCTTTGGGGTATGATCTCCCATCACCAACCAGACTTCCAGAATAAGGCCAACATTGTCTCTTTAGGGCATACCCTCCCCCTCACCAGCGAGGCTATCGAGAAATGCACAAGCACATCGCACACACAGTTATAAAAGTAAATATAAGATGCGCTATCAATAACAACAAGCTAGGTTAAGGACGTACCTCAACCTCCACCTCGTCAAGTCATAAATCACAACCACGCATGTATACATAAAAATATATCATGGAATGTACAGCTCATAAATAAAGGTACAACACATCCAAAAGCGTAGGGAAAAGAGAACGAAAATCACATATAGAAAGCCCTAAAAATAGGGTATCACCACCTAGCAATCCTACGCAATTTAACCCACCCGTAGTGATCCTAGCTGAATACCCTAGGGCTGGCCTACCTCCCTCACCCGAGTGCCCTAAGGGCAAGGAAGGTTCGACCCCCATAGGTGTTCTTAGGGTTGGCCCTTCCGAAAGTTAAATTAGGGTCCTAATGTCTCTAGTGTCCCTAGGGTCCTTAATTACTAAGTATAGGTTCCTACAACTTTTATACCATTGAGAATAAATTCAACATACCCTAAAGTTTAACTTCTAAGTGTGAAAATATATTTAAAACCCTAAAAATCCCTCCTTTAGGTGGCCGGCCACCCTAGGCTTCCTAAAGAACACTAAAAGGGGGGCGGCATACATTAGAACTTTCCCAAAACTTCTTTCCTCAAGATTTCAAGCAAGCAACAAGAAACCTCAACAACCATCAAGAATCCTCAAAGAAACCATCAAGAAATTGAAGAAAAAGGGGATGGCACAGCAAGGGTAAGGGAGGCCAAATCGCCCAAAATTCGACCCGACGAAATCACAATGACAATAGGAAAACCCTTGATAGGAAAACTCAAACCAATACGAAGAAATCGAATCAAAAATTGACAAAATCCCATGACATAGGGGTGGCGGCATTGCTGATGAAAAAAGGAAAAAGAAGGATAATCCACTCACATCTTTAGAGAAAACGAGAAGGAAGACGATAGGCATCCTGCTTCAATCGACGCCAATGAACTCGCAGAATTCCAGCTCCGCGGCTCCTCCTCCTCCTTGGTGTCGCCTTCTCTCTCTCTCTCTCTCTCTCTCTCTCTCTCTTGGGTGGCGTGCAGCTAAAAAGCAGCCGTGCGCCCCCATTAGGTAATTTATGGGCCATAGTTGGTCCAAATTACCTAAAGGCCCTCATTTATTCACCCTGACTTCTAAAATCCATAATTAATTCATTCTAACTCCGATTCGAGTTCCGCTCGAACCTATAGACTCGACTCGGGACCCTCTATCATATTAGCATGCTAAATCATAGAAACAAAATAATGGATTTTTCCTAAATCTTTTTCTATATTTAAAGCTTACTCGGGTTCAATTCTGCAGCTCTATGCTAATCCACGCTAACTCGAGCCCACGGTTCCCTGCTTAAGAATAAAATATTATTTTTTGATTTTTGGACATTACAGACCCTAGGCACGGTCCTTTGCCCTAAATGAGGCATTCGGCTCTAAATGAGACCAACTCGGTCTAAATGAGCACAATGACTCGGAGTGCGCTCCTCGCGAGCTCGGTTTAACACAGAGTCTGGTTCTCGACCTCAGTCGCCTCCACCTTCAGGCTTAACGCCCTCAACGACCCCAAGCGTGGTCATTCCTTACGTTAGCCGCACGCTTGGCTTGATCCCAAGCGCGGTCCTCGGCCTGAGTCGCCGCCACCTCGGCCTTAGTCGCTGCCACGCCGAGCCTTGGCGCCATTACTCTCAGCCCCAGAGCCTCCACTTACAAACTCGAACAATTTCGAGGAAGATCGACAACTACCAAAAAGTGACCTCGGTCCTAATTATGCCTTTGACAGGAATCTAATCTCAGCCGAAGGATCGTTATCAACCCTAAAGGTTGTGACGACCAAAGAGTGATGACACCCACCAAAACACTTATCTCACATCTAGCAAAAATACAAAAGCAACGCACAAGCAATATAATAAAACACCTAGAGGCATACTTATAGGCCCATGAAGGGTGATCATGTCAAATGCCCTCAAATGGAGAGAGTTAAAAAGCCCCAAAGGACGACAATCCACAAACGAACGACATGTCGTTATAGTTCAACACACAATCCACAGATGAATGGTCCACAAGCAGTAAACTTATCGAGACAAGGCTGGAGAAGCATCGGCAGCCATAGAAGGGACATCATCCCGAGGAACTTCGGTCACCATCATTGGAGGGGTGCACGACTCAGATACAGTCTTCATAGGCTTCCCCTCGGCCGGCATAGGAGCCTCCTCCTACCGTAGTAGGTCAACGAGGGCACCATCGCTGACCTCTTTAAAGTATCCGACGTCGAAGAAGTTACTCTGGGCCGAGGCATTTGGCCTGCTCCAACGTCCTCTCTAAGCCCCCAGCATACTGCAGAACAGCCTTATCCTGGTAGCCATTTACCTCACCTTGAAGTCTTTGCACATCTCCCCTGAGTCTCTCTGTCTCAGACTGAGCTGCAGTGATCTCGGCCCTCAGATCATCCTCCACCTCTACCGTAGCCTCAATAGTGAGCTCCAACCCCGAGAGTTTCCTTCTTAGGGCGTCGGTCGCGTCCCAAGCCACCTTTACCAAAGACGCGGACTCTACGATAGCATCATTGAGATTTGAAATCTCATCATCCTTCACCTCAAGGCTTTTCTCCATATCTACCAAGCTGGTCTTCAAGGATTCGATCACCCGAGCCTGTGCCTCGGACGTCTTTTCACCAGACCGACCAATCGGAGGCATTGAAGTTTAATATACTTGGCCACCATAGCCGAGTCTGCCTCCTCGGGCAAGTTAGTCATGACACCAGGCAGAAGGCGCTGACCGTCGTGAGAAGCTGTATTAAGGCATTGCTCCACTTGGGAACCCTCCTCCACCACCACTGCCGATGCCGCAACCACTATTTGCCCCGGGGAAATAGTTTCCTGAGGAGGTAGGTCCTCATCATCCAGAACTACGCCATGTGGGGCCTTGGCCCCCCTTATTCACTTTAAGGGAGGAGGGGAAGGAGACGGAGATGGGGAACGTGAAGGGACCTGCACTCTGCTCGACTCGTGAGCACGAGGGTCCCAAAATACTTACCACCCCCAATGAAGGTGGGCGGGGAGAGACATCGGTCATATGACCCTTCCCCTTACCAACCATATGGGCCTTCCCTTTCAACTCCTCCAACCTAAAGCAGAGGGACGATGATCTAACATCTAGGCCATCTCACCTACAAAAAGAATCCTAAATTAGCACATTCAAAATGGCTAAGGTAAGAATGCCCCACAACTCCAAACTTACTTATATATGTTACGACTGAGGACTTTTTCCGATCCCATTTCAGTAACTCTCTAGAGGAAAAGGGAATGGGACGACTGTATGTCACGCCCCAAAATCCTAGGGTCGTGTGACTGACCAGAGTACACGTCGGTACCCCGAAGCCTACCAGACATGACCAATGAATGCGGAAATAAAGTATACAACCATGCAATTGCAAAAAGGTTAATATCATAAAAGAAATGGACAATTCCTGAGCACTCTAAAAGGAAGTCTCAAATACATCATGTCTGAATGTAACAAAATGAAATAACACTCCTAGACTCTACTATGACTCAGTGTCATGAGATCTACGCCCTGAGCTCACCACCCCAGCTACGCCTCATGTGCCACAGTACTTCTGCTGCTTTGGACCTGAAATAAAAATAGTAAAGAAAACGAGGATGAGTTCAAAAGAACTTAGTGAGTGGCTCATCCTTGAGCCCTCCCTAAACCTTCAGTTAATTATATTCATAGTAGAATAAACCATAATTAAATGATACTGGGAATAAATAAATAAATGCATGTACAACCACACATATACACATCCATACATCCATACATCCATATAATCCGACGCCTCGTGCCCATCTCCCTCATGCTAATAATAATGCAACCAAGCAAGGTTGTGGTCATTTGGCTAGTCAAGACTAGCGACCCTCGAGCATGAGCCAGTGAGGTGAACCCAGGAATATAATCCAGTGGTTGGGTGAGACCCTTCTACTCATGCCACTTCGGAGCCGTCCGTCAGCGTGGCACACCGAGATGGCAAAATCCCAGTCATACAAACACATACACATCCACAATAGGCAGGAATATAAACAACATCAAGAGCATAGTAAATAAAGAAATCCCATAACTGAAGGAATCAACCACACTGCTTAAATTTCCTGCTTGCGCATGTACCTGCCCATCTCAACCCCATCCCGGGCTCCAGTCGTCTAGCGGAGGAACTCATATGTCCTTGATTCATAACTCAAGGATCTCATGTACAATATCCGCAATCATAGCAAGAGCATAATAAATTTCCATATCGGGTAACACAAGTCCCACTTGTCATTTGCAATATGTATAAGCAAATATAATAGCCTGAACTGAAATTAAATAACTCATAAGTTCTAAAGAAAACCATAAATATTTATACATTTAACAATCTATTTTTTCAAGAATTTATTTAAAATTTTAATGCTCCAAAACATAGAATAAAACATGCAAGGCCTTCAAGAAAACCCGGATTCTTGTAGCCCGTAAGAACCAACCCAAATATACATGTCATGTCTCTACCCTAAACAATATTTTATTTCCAATAATATATCAATTACCTACTGTTCAAATCATGAATTTAACATAAATAAATTTCATGTCAAGTAGATAAGCCAAACCTTTATTGTTCTTCCAATAACTCGTGTTTTACGGTATTGGCCCTACAAATATTTTCATAAACCATCTTGAGGGTGTAATGTCAATACAAAGTTCACTAAGGGCCTACGATGTCGTAGATGAATACTACTACCCGGCCTACCCTTAAACTCTAGGGTAGTCCTAGTGTAGCCGGCCCTATAAATTCCAATTTCATGCAATTAAATACAAGTAAATTCATGAACAACATAAGAAATATATCTGGAAATTTTTAGAATTATTTCTTTGATTTTTCATGGCTTAAACCATTCGGCCCTACGTGGTCAGCCCCCATGTCTTTCCTATAGGGTGATTAATTTGTACGACATAGAGGGAATGAAAACTACCCAATTTCAAGTCGAGAATCCAAAGGCAAACTTCTCTTTCATGGTTCGGCTGGCTCTTAATATTTAGGGCCACCAATAGGGGCTGCCGAACCTAACAAATCATGCAAGGGAGCAAGGACCGAAAAATACGACAGTTCCAATAGCAAACATCTGATAAATCACGACGAATCGAGAAAAATCTCGGAAAATTCCTTATCAATAAGGGGCAACTGCCAAGATATGAAATCTACTATTGGGGATAAGGGAACCACTCACCAGAAATGGGAATTGGAAAAGAAGACCATCCTCCGTGTTCCTGCATCGACGAAATCTAGATGTGCTGCCGAGACCCGAGTCCTCTCCTCGCCTTCTCCTTCCTATGGACGACCAAGGGGGCGTGTGGCTGCTGCTATAAGCTGTGTGCTCTTGAGGGTGAGGTATTAAAACTGAAACCCTAATTTCCAAATGATCAAAATGCCCCTTAACTTAAGTTAAATTAAAACAAGCCATAACTCAACCAATTCAAGTCCGATTCCAGTTCCGTTTGAACCTCCGAATTCGTCTCGAACCCAACTACCCATCTATAGACTAATCAAACTTAGATAAGCTAATTACCTTGCGCGGAAAGGCCAATATTCAATTAACTCCCTCTTGCGTTTCATCCGGCCCATCCTAACGCGCATTCAAATTTTCCCGCGCTGAAATAATTAAATAAAAATTTATAAATTTGCGGGTATTACAATCTTCCCCCCATAAAGAAAATTCGTCCTTGAATTTGGGGTAAATAAAGACTTACCAGATCATCAAATAAATATGTATATTTCTCTTGCATATAACGCTCCACCTCCCAGGTGGCCTCCTGACCCGAGTGATGCTCCTAGCGGACCTTGACCAAGGGTACCTCGTTGGACCTAAGCTTCCGAACCTACCCGTCCAAAATCTCAATGGGTGTCTCCTCAAACGAGACTGCGGTGTCCACCTCGACCACAATAGGCTCAAGAATATGCGACCCATCTTTGACATATCACCTAAGCATCGACACATGAAACACATGATGTACTTTTTCTATATCGGTGGCAGGACCAACTCATAAGCCACGGCTCCGGCCTCTACGCCGCATAATACGGAAAGGCCCAAAAAAATTGTGACTCAATTTCCCTTTCTTACCATATCTCAACACACCCTTCATAGGGGATACTTTCAGAAAAACCATATCCCCTTCAAAAAACTCGACATGCAGGCCTTCCCATCAACATACATCTTTTGACGGCTCTGAGCTGCCAAGAGCCGCTCCTTGATCGTTTTTACTTTATCTACAACATCCTGCACTAGATCTGGTCCAATCATTTGAGCCTCACTAGCCTGAAACCAGCCCACCGAGGATGTACAGAGCTTCAAATGGTCTAATCCCAATGCTACTCTGGTAACTATTATTATAAGCAAACACCACCAAAGGCAAGTGTTTTTCCCAACCATCCTCCAAGTCTAGGACACAGGCTCTCAACATATCCTCAAGAGTCTGCATGGTCCTCTCCGACTGCCCGTCGGTCTGCAGATGAAGGCGGTGCTGAACCTCACCTGAGTGCCCATGGCCTCCTCGAAGGACTGCCAAAATCTGGATGTAAATTGGGTACCTCGATCAGATATGATCATCATCAGAACTGAAAGAAATAATGCCCTTGAGCCAATCACCAAGTGTGTAGGGAACTATTTTTTGTTTAATGAATAATATGAGGCAACTTTTCATCATATGTTGCATCTATATTCCAAGGCCATGATGAGATCATGCTAGTGAGACTTGGAATCCAGATGCTCATGTTCTAAATGTTCCCAGTCGGAGGATCACCAATTAAGGGATTGATGATTCCAGATAGACTGGTGCACTTGGTACATCCCTTATACGATAAGGGTTAGCTGATCTCATAGTTACCTATTACCCGTCAGTAATGTACAAGTGTAGGTGCTCATTAGGGAATGGGTTCACTGAATGAACCTACACGAGGAACACATAATGGAATCCTTACATGAGTGTCAATAGGATGTTCCACGGGTGATAGTAGGTGCAAGCAGTCCTTGGACCTGAGGTTGTCATGATTACCTTGTGAGTGACGACCCATTGCTTTGGTTCTATCCCTATATGTCCCTCAACGTCATGTGTCGGGTATTACTGGGCATGTGAAAACATTCATGAAGGTAGGTGAGCAACCAACATGGAATCGGTTACTCCTAGTTAGAGGAGAAAATGTCCTATGTGTCCTTACAAGTGTCGATTCAGGAATCTTTGGTTAGAGTAGCCATGAAAGTCATGAAGATATTTCTGACGTTTCATTATTTAGACAATATCTTGGTGGGTTGAAGACATATGATTCGATATTAGTGTTTGACACCTCTTCTGTACCCTAGCCGACTTCGAGATGTTGTAATCGGGGGACGCGGTTGCATGGTAACTAATCACCGAAGGGCGTTCGATTGTTGTAGATTAAATCTCACACTATCTGGGTAGTCATGACACGTTGCTAGACATCAATCTTGACTTGTGAGTGGAGTCTCTCATGACCACACTAAAGGGGTTTAGTGGTGGCTCGTAAGGTTCGAATAGAAGTCGTTCTATCGGATCCGACTCTCCGTTATGCATGACTAACTATTGGCTTAGTGTGCAACCCAATGGGTCACACACAACAGGCTAACCTCGTAATGGACCTTATAAGATAAAGTCCGAATGCGGCCCTATATGTCTACTAGCATGGACATGCTGCAGCTCGATCACGGATCTCTTTTACGAACATGATAAGAAAGATGTTTCCTATAGGAACGAATACGCGAGGAAAGAGTTCATCGGTAATCCTAATTTATAGGGCATCCCTAAATTATAGGGATTGACACATGATAAATCCTAATCAATAAGAATTTAATTTAATGAGATAAATTAAAGTTTATATTTAGTTGGATTTAATTAATTTTGAATTAATTATAAATCCATTAAATATAAATTATTGTTTTGGTGGCAACCTATGCCCCTTATAAATAGATGACCTAACATCCTTCAAGGGGGTTAAGCAAATTGGTTAATGATTTTGGAGAAGAGCAAGGGCTTGGTTCTTGAGAGGCTTCTTGAAGAGAGAACCTCCAAGAACTCCTCCTCATCTCCTGGAAGGGCCGGCCATCAAAAGCTTCCTTCCCCGGTTTCGTGAAGCCGATTGAAGGTGTCTTCCGCTTGGGTGTGTCATGTACTTCATCTTCTTGGAGGAGTCGAAGAAGGATAGCGAGGTATTCCTTCATCTTCCTCCTCGTTACGTGGTTTTCTCCTCCCACCTTGCTCCCTTTTAGTGCTCAATTCTTGGTGGAAGGGTTGGCTTAACCTTGGTGCGTTTTAGGGTTGAGATTGCATGTCTGTTGAGCCACAACGAGTTTTGGTGTTCGCCGCCCCTTGGTTGCGAGGCGCTTGGTATGGACTTTCCTTGGAGGACAAGCGTGTGTGCGTCTTGAAACAGGGATAGGAGCAGCCATACCATCCGTAGTATAAGGTAAATCTTCCCATTCTACTCGTTGATTGAATAGATTGCTAAAGTTGATAGCTAGTTTAGGGATGTTTTGAATTTTTAAATCACTTTTTTTGTTGTGCTTCTTCTTCCCATCCCAACAGTGGTATCAGAGCCACCTTTAGCAATTTTTTTGGAATTTTATTATGCGTTATTGTTGCGTTTACGAACCGTTCGCTCCCTAAACGTCATGCTGCCCGATTTTTGTTTTCGGGGTTCTTGAGTCATTCTTTTGGCTCCATGGTTCATGCGATGAATTGGGGTGGTAGGCTACTGTCCAAACTTGTCTTGGACAGATTTCGAACTCAAGAACCCAATGGGTTCATGGTTGAACAACCCCGAAAACAAAAATTTTCAGTATGTGTTGTTTGGATCGTTTTGGGTGGAAACGTAACCCGATTAGCGCATTTTTGGATTTTGTTTTTTCCTTTATTTTTTTAATTGTTAAATTGCATGAAAGGATGATTATGGATGAGCCCTATGTGCCGTAACTGTGTGTAAAACGTGGTTGTGTTGATTGCTTGAAAATTTATGAAATTTCATCATTGTAACTTTTGAATAGGGCTAGCATACCCCTGCCTTCCTCTTGAGAATTCTGATTGTAATATTCTTCTCCCTCTCCTTAAACCTTTCCCCAATGGTTGTTTGAGGTCTTCTTCTTTTTGTTTTGTAAAATTAGAAGTTTAGGGGCATTTTCGCGACGAGCATGCTTGCTGCCCAGTTTTGGTACGCGCGCGGAGAGGAGGTGTTCGGCACCATGATGATGACGACTTGAACCCCGGGAAGGCATTGATGGAACCGAAAACCTTCAAGATATTTTTGGGCAGTGCCTTGGCGAGTCAGAGCTCCCTAAAACCCTAGGATGATGGCCTTGGTTCGCCCGGAGGCTCGGGTGGAACCCTTAGAACATCCATAATCATCCTTATTCAGTTTATGCTTTTATTTATTGGTTTTCCTTCAATTGTTGATAGCTTAGATAATTATAATTGCATGAAGAAATCCTCCAATAATATTGAGTCTGAATGGCTAAGACATTAAGAATATCGGTCACACCTTCCATTGTTAGAGGTACAAGTGTGTCTATTGTCACAACGCGTTTGTTGTGCAAACACAAGGCATTTTGTGCTAATAGACACATTGCATCTCATATGGCACATACCCTTGCATCTCTACTACTAGTTTTAATGTGACTAACCTTGTTGAGCAAACTCAAGGGTGGCTGTTTTCTCGCTAGGGTAAATGAACGATGGGTCCGACTCACCTAGGGCTCCTTGGTTTGTTGTGCAAACACAAGGCCATGGTAACCCTAGAGGAAAAAACTTGATGGAAGTCGCATAACAATGTGATCATTAAAGAGTTACCTACCCATGGATCTATTAGGGTTTGTCGTGTAAAATATGAGACCCGAGTAGGAGAAGTGGGGTTCCATCTTCCCCTAAGGAAGTCTACCAACGAGGGCTTCCTGCTTCCTGCTTCCCAGATGGTAGCTCCCCCTATAAGAGAGCAAGAAATTTTTGGTACCCAAATGACTTTGGGTCCTTGGGGGTTAGATGGCCTAGGAATCCAAAGTGTCCTAGCTATACTTTGATTTTTCTTGAATGCACAATCATAAATAGCATGGCCAAAAATACCACAACAAAAGCAATGTCCATTGAATTTCTTTTCATTTTTGCTATGGACATTAGATCTATCATTAGAATGCATGACATGTGAAACATGATGAGTATGAGCATTCTTAGAGGAAACAATTTTCTTTTGAACACGAGGGTTAATGTTAGAATGCTTGACATGAGAAGCATGATGTGCATAAGCATTCTTGAAAGAACCATTTGTATTTCTAAAATTCTTAGAGAATGAATTACTAGATAGATTATTTACTTTCTTATTTAGAAAAACAACCTCTTTTTTCAAGTTGTTCATGGATTTATGAATAGCATGCAATTGAGTTTTCAACATGTTATTTTCATTCTTTAAGATGTCATTTTCTATTTTTAAATACTTAGTGTCAACACTTAAGGTATCATGGCATGGATTGGAGACACTAATTTTTAGTTTCTGATTTTCTAATTTTACATCATGTAATTGAGAGCTAAGATTTAAGTTTTCTTTCTTCAATTTTTTGTTTTATTTATCTTTTCTAACAAGCAAGGCATACATGCTTTTATATTAATCCATTAATTCATCAAAAAGAAAATCATGAGAACTAGATGAATTAATACTACCATTTTTGATATCATGACTAGAGGAAGAAGAGTGTACCTCATCATTAGCATCCATGAGGCAAACTTTAGAAGTGACTTAATAGTCATGGCAAGAGGATGCTTCATTTGAATAAAATGATGATGTGGAAGCGTTTGACCTCTTCTTTGCCTTGTTCATCATGGAAAGACAATTTTTCTTTACATGCCCTTTTTCTTTGCACACATGGCAAATCACGTTCCTTTTCCGACTTTTAGTGCTCCTTTGACTGGAGGCACTATGGGCTTCAAAAACCATATTAGTATTGGGTGGATGACAATTGTCTTGACTCCCCTCTTTAAACATTTTGAGCTCTTCGGTTTTTGCATAATTATAAAGTATATTTAAAGTAGCCCAAATATCGAATGCGGAAGTACAATGCATTATCTTTTCAAAGATATTATCTTCCAAAGAACAAAATATACAATTTGTAGCTTTAGCAATAAATTGAAACATATCAATTTGTTCTTGGGTCCATGCATTCATATTTTCCTTAGGTTCAATATATTGGATTTTTACTATGTTAAAGACACCTAAACCTTGAGTCTTTAGAAATGTGTACATTCTAGACTTTCAAATACCAAAGTTGATTCATCAAACCTATGAGGTGAAGACGCTACCGACTCTAGTGCCATTTTCCGGATCGAGAGATGATGTAGAGGAGATGGTGAAATCTCAATCTACGACCTGCTCTAATACCAATTGTTGGGTGAAATGACACACTAGAGGTGGGGTGAATAGTATGTTATCTAAATTTGCAATTTATCAACTAGATGCGGAAGCAAAAATAAATCAATTAAACACAACTAACGATAAGAATGCTAACACAGATATTTATAGTGGTTATGCCCCAATGCCTACTTCACTACCTAAGCACCCCGCTTAGGATTTCCAAACTAAGTTTACTAGATTAAATAGTGTCCCTTACATAGAGGACTTTGACTCGAAGAGTCTTACTCGCAACCTAAGGCACTTCCACACCCGAAAGTCTCCGCCTTCTTACTGAGAGCACTCTTCCACCTCAACCCTATAGGACAACTCAACCAATTCTAGCAAACTACGTTTACACCGGTTGATTTAAACCTCAAACACCAAGGTTACCACCCAATTTCAAGACCTACACTCTAGGTCTTATACAAACTCAAATATAAAGAAGTAAACAAGAAAATACAACAATAAATGGAGCTATAAATCAAACAATCAATTACTTAGCTCCACAACAAGATTCCTAGCTTCTTCTTGATGCCTTTGATGGTTAATCAACTAAGGAATGAAGGCGAGACCATTGTTTTTGGCTCAAGCTAGGTTTTTCACAAGATTCGCTCAATGAAGGCATAGTGTTGGGGTCTAATACAAATTTGGATTGAATAGAAATATATAAAAAATCAAAATCCTTAAGAATCAAAATCTAGTTGTTGGGGTCTAATACAAATTTTCCGTAAACGGAAATTTCCTATCTTTTCGGGTCAAGTATAGGTAGGCTAAAGGCTTCCAAAAATTCTTAAAAAATACATCGTTATCTAATCTTAACACAAGGAAAAATTACCGCCATTTTTTATGTCAAGAAAAGGTCTTGGACATATAGCTCTCCAAGGAGCTCCCTAGGCTTAGTGGATTTCAGGGCGGTTTTCAGGTTTTCATGTTTTTGGTTTCGAATTTGGTTTTAGGGTTCTTTGCATCATTAAGAGGATATACAACATATCTAGACACCCTAAATCTAAACTCTAACTTCTTGAAGAGTTCGAGCGCGTCGACCATCGTCCTTCCAATTTTTCGATTTCTCCAATTTTTCCGATCGTGGACGTTGTGCGCTAACCGACTTGGAACCTGAAAGATTTCTCAATGAGATACTAGTTCCATATTTGTTATCATCAAAACCGAGATTAAGACCGAGGTTGAAAACCTTAAGCCAACAATCTCCCCCTTTTTGATGATGACAAATATCCTTAAGAAAATATATATATTAAAGCACAAAGGATATCAACTAAGGGATTTCTCCCCCTATCAACATACATATCTATGGAAATAAACTCCTCATATCTATATGCATGGTTTTCCTATATTTTCTTCCCATTTACCTATATTTTTCTCCCGTCGAGCGCTAACTGACTTCGAACCTGAAAGATTTCTCAATGAAATATTAGTTCCATGTTTGTTATCATCAAAACCGAGATTAAGACCAAGGTTGAAAATCTTAAGCCAACAATCTCCCCCTTTTTGATGATGATAAACATCCTTAAGAAATTATATATATTAAAGCACAAATGATATCAACTAAGTGGTTTCTCTCCCTATCAACATGCATATCTATGGAAATAAACTCCCCCTATCAATATACATGGTTTTCCTATATTTTCTTCCCCTTTACCTATATTTTTCTCCCCCTTTTGACATCAATCAAAAAGGGTAAGAAAAGTCAACCTATAGTCAAAGTTGAGACTCTTAAATTAGGTTTCATGAAGCATGAAGATCTCAACTCAAGGGATGAAAAGTCAACTATCTAATATGAGACTAAATCATACATGATAGCATTAGATGATAAATACATTTCAAGTCTAGAAATCATGTATAGGCTTAAGTATTGATGTTTTCGTGTATCGATCAAGAGTCAAAAATTATTTTAGAAATAATTTTTTGCATCACATGAGAGGAACGATATCAAATGTGAATTCAAAATATCATACTTGAAGTCTCATTCGAAGATTGGACCAAAAATCAAAGTATCGAGAAATGAGCATTTGAAAAGAGCGATACTTTAAAGTTTTGAAATTCAATTTCAAAAATCCAAATCAAATCACATTCATACTCAAGATTTTTGAAATTTTTATGTCAAAAACTAGATTTTTCAAGGAAGATGCAGATTCAAGATTCAACAAAAATTCATTTTTCTACATTTTTTTAATATTCATTGAGTTCCAGTGGCATTTTCATAAATAATTAAATTTTTTTAAAAGTTTTCAGTTTTCATTCAAACTTTCCAGATATTAAGATATCATCATTTAAAGCATGTTTATCAAGTTTGAAATGAAAATGATGTCATTTGGTCAAAATTTTATATTAGCACGATTTCATTCAAAAGTAAGCATGATAACATGAAATTGCTAAGATCAAATTTTAACCTTTACTGATGGTTTTTCAAATTTAAACATATGGACACCTAACATGAGTAAATCTAAATATGATTGTGAAGTTTGGACCTAAAATGAAGTTTCTATGTCGATTTGTTGACTTAGGTCAACTCTACTCAACTTTAGGTCTCCTAAAGTGAACTTGTTATCAATTTATTCATTTTCTCATAATTTTTCAATTTTAATCACATGGAAGCAAATTATGAGTGAACCAAACATGTTTATCTAGTTTTAACTTAAAATGAGGTCTCTAAGATGGATTTCTACCTAGAGCACATTTCATTCAATCTAGATGATATGAAATTGCCTACGTATCAAAATTTTATCTACTCATGAGATTTCAATCAATTATCATGCAAAATCATTCATGAGCATAGAGAAATCATTTTATCAAAAAAATAGAGGTGGTATGTAAGCATTTTACCAAAATGAAACTCATACATCATTTCTTGAGAAATTCCAAGATTTCTACTTTCTTTTTATTTTCCTTTAGCCTTTCAAATTTTACTACTTTTTTAACTTGCAAGTAGGCTTCATTAGTATCATAATGAAATCATATACCAACTAGCAAGCTAACTTACTAAATAGCAAAGGTTCAATGCAAAATTTCATTTAAAAGTCTTAATCTATGCTAGATAGTAGAGATTCATTTTAAAGAAGTTATCATGATATCATGATGAATCAAAGAGATCTTAAGATATGAAATATTTGAAGAATAAGATCTCTAAACATGTTTTACTAGTTTGGACTTAAAAGATGTTCTCTAATAATAGATATTCGCCTAGAGAAAGTTTCATTCAATGAAATTTGTCTAAGTACTGAAGTTCTACCTACTCATGAGAATTCAAGGATTTAGCATGTGATTACCATCATGAGTAAAGAGACACCAATAAAGGATTAATATTGAGGTATTATGCTAAGATTTTACGAAATTCAAATACATACCTCTTACATGAGAATTTTGCCAAACTTATCTTCTTTTTTTCTTAATTATTAGCCTTCCATTTTCATAAATGTTAACTTGCAAGCCAAAATCATTAGTAGCACAATGACATAATAACTAACAAGTTAGCATACTAAATAGCAAAGGTGAAATAAAAGTCTTCATTTGAGAATTTCAACCTAAGCTAGATAGTGATAAATTCATCTCAAGTAGAATTGACATAAACCAAAACGAATCGAGAGATCTTAGAATATAAATTTTTTGAGAAGTAAGATCTCCAACCCTTCCTATGGGTTGAAAATCGAAAGGCAACAATGAGCCTACAATTTAGAACCGCAAGGTCGCATGAGCCCATTACAGGCTACATAGGTCTCCGAAGAGACCGGGAAATCAAAATCAAAAACATTTTTGAAATTCATATTAAGAACGGAAAATCTACTAATGTCAAGCATGTATCAAAAACTCCAACTCTAATTTAAGCAAGTGAGTATAGGAGATGATACCAAAGTCTTTGATGCCAATTTTCATACCTATGACATCATGATAGTTTGAAGTTGCAAACCTCTTGGAGATTTCTCGTTTGGATCCAAGGTCAACTTCAATAGTCCATTTCTCTTTACCCTTGTGTGGTAGCTCCCCCTACAAGAGAGCAAGAAATTTTTGGTACCCAAATGGCTTTGGGTCCTTGGGGGTTAGATGGCCTAGGAATCCAAAGTGTCCTAGCTACAATTTGATTTTTCTTGATGCACAATCATAAATAGCATGGCCAAAAATACCACAACAAAAGCAATGTACATTGAATTTCTTTTCATTTTTGCTATGGATATTAGATCTATAATTAGAATGCTTGACATGTGAAACATGATGAGTATGAGCACTCTTAGAGGAAACAATTTTCTTTTGAACATGAGGTTTAATGTTAGAATGCTTGACTTGAGAAGCATGATGTGCATAAGCATTCTTGAAAGAACCATTTGTATTTCTAAAATTCTTAGAGAATGAATTACTAGATAGATTATTTACTTTGTTATTTAGAAAAACAATCTCTTTTTTCAAGTCGTTCATGGATTTATGAATACAATGCAATTGAGTTTTCAACATGCGATTTTCATTCTTTAAGATGTCATTTTTTGTTTTTAAATCCTTAGTGTCAACACTTAAGGTATCA
Organism: Canna indica; assembly: GCA_034359265.1. Classification (NCBI taxonomy): domain Eukaryota; kingdom Viridiplantae; phylum Streptophyta; class Magnoliopsida; order Zingiberales; family Cannaceae; genus Canna; species Canna indica. Next base: position 61,334,136 of record CP136890.1, on the reverse strand, counting down.
TGGCATGGATTGGAGACACTAATTTTTAACTTCTCATTTTCTAATTTTACATCATGTAATTGAGAGCTAAGATTTAAGTTTTCTTTCTTCAATTTTTTGTTTTCTTTATCTTTTCTAACAAGCAATGCATACATGCTTTTATATTCATCCATTAATTCATCATAAAGAAAATCATGAGAACTAGATCAATTAATACTATCATTTTTGATATCATGATTAGAGGAAGAAGAGTGTACCTCATCATTAGCATCCATGAGGCAAACTTTTGAAGTGACTTTATAGTCATGGCAAGAGGATGCTTCATTTGAACAAGATGACGATGTGGAAGCGTTTCACCTCTTCTTTGCCTTGTTCTTCATGGAAGAGCAATTTTTCTTCACATGCCCTTTTTCTTTGCACACATGGCAAATCACGTTCTTTTTCCGACTTTTAGTGCTCCTATGACTGGAGGCACTATGGGCTTCAAAAACCATATTAGTATTGGGTGGATGACAATTATCATCACTACCCTCATCAAACGTTTTGAGCTCTTCGGTTTTTGCATAATTATAAAGCATATTTAAAGTAACCCAAATATCGAATGCGGAAGTACAATGCATGATCTTTTCAAAGATATTATCTTCCAAAGAACAAAATATACAATTTGTAGCTTTAGTATTTAATTCAAACATATCAATTTGTTCTTGGGTCCACGCATTCATATTTTCTTTAGGTTCAATATACTAGATTTTTACCATGTTAAAGACACCTAAACCTTGATTCTTTAGGAGGTGAAGACGCTACCGACTCTAGTGCCATTTTCCGGATCGAGAGACGATGTAGAGGAGATGGTGAAATCTCAATCTACGACCCGCTCTGATACCAATTGTTGGGTGAAATGGCACACTAGTGGGGGGGGGGGGTGAATAGTGTGTTATCTAAACTTGTTGCCTAATTCCGGTTTTAATCATTTCTTAAATTATTTAGGCAATTTGTAATTTATCGACTAGATGCGGAAGCAAACATAACTCAATTAAACACAACTAACGATAACAATGCTAACACAGATATTTATAGTGGTTCGACCCCAATGCCTACTCCACTACGTAAGCACCCCGCTTAGGATTTCCAAACTAAGTTTAATAGATTAAATAGTTTCCCTTATATAGAGGACTTTGACTCGAAGAGTCTCACTCTCAACCTAAGGCACTTCCACACCCGGAAGTCTCCGCCTTCTTACAGAGAGCACTCTTCCACCTCAACCCTGAGGAACAACTCAACTAATTCTAGCAAACTACATTTACACCGGTGGATTTAAACCTCAAACACCAAGGTTACCACCCAATTTCAAGACCTACACTCTAGGTCTTATACAAACTCAAATATAAAGAAGTAAACAAGAAAATACAATAATAATTGGAGCTATGAATAAAACAATCAATCACTTAGCTCCACAACAAGATTCTTAGCTTCTTCTTGATGCCTTTGATGGTTAATCAACTAAGGAATGAAGGCGAGACCAATGTTTTTGGCTCAAGCTAGGTTTTTCACAAGATTCGCTCAATGAAGGCTTAGAATTGATCAAGGATGGCTCAATGAAGGTTAGGAGTGATCAACAAGTTGTTTAAGTAAGGATGGGTTTGGGTATTTATAGAGCCAAGAAGAATTGGGCGGCTCAACGGGCGGAAAACTAATCGTTTCCACTGTTTGATCGCTTGCTAGTCGATCGTCGATCGACCGACCGATCGACCGCTAGCTCAATCTCTCTGCGCAGTCAACCGATGGGTCGACTGCCAGACGCGATTGCTGTGATCTATAATTCAGTCAACCGATCGGTCGACCGACGCACCCACTGCCAATTTTTGGCTTCTGTCGATCGATCGAAGTGGCCTTCTGTCGCTTTTTAACACCATTTGATCGACCGACCGGTCGATCGAAACTAGGCTGAGCAGTTTGGTTTGCTTTGTTTCTCTGCTCGTTTGGGTTCCGTTTTCGCTAAGCCTACTCATATAATATTTATTAACTTTAAGTTAATAACTTTAAAATTTAGCTGTTATATAAGAATTACCCCCCATTTGCATTCAATAAAAATGTCTAAAAAATCAAAATCCTTAAGAATCAAAATCTAGTTTTTGGGGTCTAGTACAAATTTTTCGAAAATAAAAATTTCCTAACTTTTCGGGTCAAGTATAGGTAGGTTATAGGCTTCCAAAAATGTCTAAAAAATACCTCGTTATCTAATATTAACCCATGGAACAATTACCACAATTTTTTATGTCAAGAAAAGGTCTACGACATATAGCCCTCCAAGGGGCAGCCTAGGCTTAGTGGATTTCAGGGAGGTTTTCGGGTTTTCATGTTTTGGGTTTCGGATTTGGTTTTAGGGTTCTTTGCATCATTAAGAGGATATACAACATATCTAGACACCCTAAACCTAAAGTCTAACTTCTTGAAGAGTTTGAGCGCGTCGACCAACGTCCTTCCGATTTTCCAATTTCTCCGATTTTTCTGATCGCGGACGTCGAGCACTAACCGACTTGGAACCTGAAAGATTTCTCAATGAAATATTAGTTCCATGTTTGTTATCATCAAAACCTAGATTAAGACCAAGGTTGAAAACCTTAAGCCAACAATCTCCCCCTTTTGATGATGACAAACATCCTTAAGAAAATATATATATTAAAGCACAAAGGATATCAACTAAGGAATTTCTCCCACTATCAACATGCATGTCTATGGAAATAAACTCCCCATATCTATATGCATGGTTTTCCTATATTTCTTCCCCTTTACCTATATTTTTCTCCCGTCGAGTGCTAACCGACTTGGAACCTGAAAGAATTCTCAATGAAATATTAGTTCCATGTTTGTTATCATCAAAACCGAGATTAAGACCAAGGTTGAAAACCTTAAGACAACAGTTATTACGTTCTAGTTCTAATAAAGAATATTATTTCTATTACTTTATTGCTAGAACAAGGCCATGAAATGTCTTTAAAAGGCAATTGCTTCCACATATATCATTCTGATGAATTATATGGAACAGGACATATTTGAAATTGTTTGATGGTCTTAGATGTAACTGATAATATTTTTCATATCGAACAAACACACAAGAGGAAACGAGATAATCTAAACCTCACCTATCTTTGGCACTTGAAACTCGGTCATATTAATGAGAATCAGATCAACAAGTTGTACAAAGACGGGTTGTTTGACCCATTCAATTTTGAATCGATCCCAACTTGTGAATCCTGTCTCAAAGAAAAAATGACAAAGTCCCCCTTCACTGGGCGTACTGAAAGCGCTACTGAGTTGTTAGAGCTGATCCACACAAATGTTTGCGTACCAATGACAACTCAAGCCAGAGGTGGGTATTAGTACTTCATCACGTTTACAAACGATAGATCAAGGTATGGATATGTCTACGTGTTGAGACATAAGTCTGATACTCTTGAAATGTTCAAAGTGTATAAGGCTGAGGTTGAGAAACAAGTAGAGAAAAGTATTAAAACCCTTCGATCAGATCGGGGTGGTGAGTACTACTGAGTTTCTAAATTATCTAAAAGACAATGGGATTGTCTCCGAATGGACCCCTCCAGGCACACCACAACAAAATGGAGTATCTAAAAGGAGGAATCACACGTTGTTAAACATAATGCGGTCCATGCTTTGCTTTACTGATCTCTCGACTATCTATCTTCTGAATAGGGCTCCCACAAAGTCTGTCTCTGGTACACCATATGAGATATGGAGTGGCAAGAAACCAAGTTTGAGGCATCTAAAGATTTTGGGTTGCCCCGCGTATGTCAAGAAATTAGAGTCAGATAAGATTTATGCTAAATCAACCAGGTGTAGGTTTGTGGGGTATCCTAAAGAGAGTTTAGGGTATTATTTCTACTCGCCAACAGAACAAAAGGTGTTTGTTAGTAGGCATGCCACTTTCTTAGAAAAAGAGTTTATCGAGGAAAGTGGGAGAGGGAAAGATGTTGAGCTTGTTGAAGTTCAACAACCACATGCAAATTCGCAACCACCCGTGGAAAGTCCACAGGAAGAACCAATTACAGAAACACTACCTCCCACCACTCTTCCAAGATCATGGAGATTGCGTAGATAACCTGAAAGATTATTTTTGGCCATTGAGAATGAACAATAATTCGTTGATCCGTAATCCTATGATCAAGCAATCAAGAATGTTGATTGCAAACAATGGCAGTAAGCAATGCAATCAGAAATGAACTCCATGTTCACAAACAAAGTGTGGACTTTGGTTGACTTACTCGAAGGAGTTACTCCTATAGGGTGTTAGTGAATCTTTAAAAGAAAGATTGGAGCTGATGGCCACGTGGAGACCTATAAGGCCAGGCTGGTAGTAAAAGGTTTCACTCAAAGGCAAGGTCTTGACTATGATAAATCTTTTTCTCCTGTAGCCATGCTCAAGTCCATTAGGATAATGCTAGCCATTACTGGATATCATGACTTCGAGATCTGGCAAATGGATGTCAAGACTGCATTTCTCAATGGAGAATTTGAGGAAGAGGTCTATATGACCCAATCGGAAGGATTCATGTCTCCGGTAGGACTGAAGATGGTATGCAAATTGCAAAGGTCCATTTATGGACTTAAGCAAGCCTCGAGGAGTTGGAACATCCATTTTGATGAGACAGTCAAAGAGTTTGGCTTCATAAAAAATATAGACGAACCTTGTGTCTATAAAAAGGTTAGTGGAAGCGCCGTTGTGTTTATTGTGTTGTATGTGGATGACATACTGCTCATGGGAAATAATGTTCCTCTGCTTCGGTCAGTGAATGCATGGTTATCCAAAAACTTCTTCATGAAAGACTTGGGTGAAGCATCCTACGTACTCGGCATTAAGATCTATAGGGATAGATCTAGAAGGATGCTTGCTTTGTCCCAGTCTCAGTATATTGATACAATGCTAAAAAGGTTTAGCATGGAGGGCAGTAAAGGATGTTACTTTCCTATGAGTCATGACATCACTCTTTCCAAGAAAAATGATAAGCAAGATCCCTTTTGCTTCGGCAGTAGGACCCATAATGTATGCTATGATTTGTACTCGGCCTGATGTTGCTTATGCCTTAACGGTAACTAGTAGATTTTAGGCGATCCTGGAGAGGAACATTGAAAAGCTGTAAAGAACATTCTTAAGTACTTGAGAAAGGACTAAAGATGTTCTCCTGATTTAGGGTGGGTTAGATTTTAAACTGGAGGGCTACACAGATTCTAGCTTCCACCAGACCCGGATGATAATAAATCCATTTATGGGTATGCATTTACTCTGAATGGTGGCGCAGTATGCTGGAAAAGTTCCAAGCAGGGAACTGTGGCCGAGTCGGTGACATAGCTAAGTACATCGTTGCAAGCGAAGCCGCAAAGGAAGGTGTGTGGATAAATAAATTTATCTCAGATCTGGGTGTTGTTCCTGAGGTTGCCGGTCCGGTCCCCGTTTATTGTTATAACACTGGGGCTGTTGTTCAAGCAATGGTACCTAGATCCCACCACAAATCAAAACAAATCCTAAGGGGGTATCACCTGATCAGAGAGATCTGGTTAGAGTAGACAATAAAGTCATGAAGATATTTCTGAGATTTCATTATTGAGATGACATCTTGGCGGGTGGAATACATATGAGTGGTATTAGGGTTTCACACTTCTTCCGTACCCTAGCCGACTTCGGGAAGTTGTAACCGAGGGACTCAGTTGAATGATAACTAATCACCGAAGTGGTTCGATCCCTATAGATTGAACCTCACACTATCTGGGTAGTTATGACACATTGCTAGACATCAATCTTGACTTGTGAGTGGAGTTTTTTATGACCACACTAAAGGGGTTTAGTGGTGGCTCGTAAGGTTCAAAAAGAAATCCTTCTACCATATCCGACTCTCCGTTATGCATGACTCACTATTAGCTTAGAGTGGGGCCCAATGGATCACACATAATAGGTTAACCTGGTAACAGACCTTATAAGACAAATTCCGAATGCGGCCCTATATGTCTACTAGTATGGGCATGCTGTAACTCGATCACGAATCTCATTTACGGACATGATAGGAAAGATGTTTCCTATAGGAACGATTATACGAGGAAGGAGTTCCTCGGTATCTCTAATTTGTAGGGCATCCCTAAATTATTGGGATTGGTACATGATAAATCTTAATCAATAAGAATTTAATTTATAGAGATAAATTAAAGTTTATATTTAGTTGGATTTAATTAATTTTGAATTAATTATAAATACAATAAATATAAATTATTATTTTGGTGGCAACCTATGCCCCTTATAAATAGATAGTCTAACCTCCTTCAAGGGGGGGTAAGCAAATTGGTTAATGATATTGGAGAAGAGCAAGGGTTTGGTTCTTGAGAGGCTTCTTGAAGAGTGAAGCTCCAAGAACTTGTTGATTAAGCCTACCATCCATAGTATAAGGTAAATCTTCTCGTTCATCTGAACTCGTTTCATTTTTTATTCAAAATTTTCAGATATCGCTGAATGATCATCTGAAGTTCATGTGCCAAGTTTGAACTCAAAATGAATTTTCTAAGTCTATTTTTAAATCGATCTCAATTTCAACCAAAAACTCATTTTTAAGGTATCGCTCAAGATATCAAAAATTTTTTAGAAATGATTTCACTCAACGAATAGTGAGAACTATATTAGAAATGGAATCAAAATAGTATGCACAAAGTTTCATTTGAAGTTTTCGACGAAAAATTAAATTATTAAAAAGATTGATATTTCAAGAGAGTGATACTTTGCATTTTTGAAATTCAACTTCAAAATTCCACTATAAATTAAATTTTTAATGAAAATTTATGAAATTTTTAATCAAGAAACTAGATTTTTCAATGAATATGCGTGTCAAGAATAAGTTAATAATGATTTTTCTATATTTTTATAGAAATAATTGAAAATGCTAAAATTTCAATGACATTTTCATAATTTTCAGTTATTTTTCAAGATGTGCTCAGTTTTCATTCAAACTTTTGTTATGCCACAAAATGGTCATGTAAAGAGTGCATGTCAAGTTTTTAAAGACAATTATGTCCTTAAGTCAAGATATCATCCTAGCATGGTTTCATTCAAAACCAAACTAGTTATCATGAAACTTGCTAAGTGTCAGTCATATCATTTACTCATGGTTTTTCAAATTTAAATCTATGGACACCTAACATGAGTAAATCTAAACATGTTCCTCAAATATGGATTGAAAATGAGACCTCTAAGTCTATTTGTTGACTTGGGTCAAGCTTGTTCAAATGAGGTTATCATGAAATGACCTCTATATCATTTTATCCATATCCATATAATTTTTTCATTCTAAATGCATGAAAACATGTTATATCAATTTCTAAACATATTTATGAAGTTTGGACTTAAATTGAAGTGTCCAAGTCGATTTGTTGACTTGGGTCAAACTTTTCCAAGTTGAAGTCTTCTAAAGTGATCTAGTTATCAATTTGTTCATCTACACATGAATTTTCAAGTATAAATGCCTAGAATCATGTCATAAGTGAATCTAAACATGTTTACCAACTACTAACTCAAAATGAGGTCTCTAATATGAATTTCAGCCTATAGAATGTTTCATTCAATCAAGATATCATGAAATTGCCCAAGTTATCAAAATTTTACTTACTCATGAAATTTTATATATTTATCATACAAAACCAATAATGAGTATAGAGACGTCATTATAGCACAAGTATTCAAGTATTATACTAAGATTATTGCAAAATCAAACTCATACCTCATTCTTGGAAATTTTGCGAAACTTGTGTTTTTCTTTCAATTTCTATAACCTTCCATTTTATCATAACTTCCAAGCAATATTCATTAGTGGGATAATGAAAATGTAATTACTAGCAAGTTATCAAACTAAGTAGCAAAGAGAGGGATCAATTATCGATATCAAAGTCTACTGTCACGCCCCAAGATCAGGGTCACGTGACCGGCTAGTGTATACGTGCCTATATCCCACAGCCTAAACCATGCACATGTCTTCTCATAAAATAGCGGAATAAACAACAGCTTTTATTAATGAAAAGAACCAAAATAGATTTTCATTTCAAAATAGCAAGGTTTTAAATAAATAGCTCAAGTGTTGAAATAAATAAATCGAAGAGCAATAGTTCTTCTAACAAATAAAAGACTGAATAAAAACATGAATGTCCCCACAGGAATGCAACTCCAAATACCAAAACAACAGTGCATGACAACCTACTACAGACTCGACTACGACCCATAACTAGGACTTCTATGAGATCATGTGGCTCCTCTGCCCTCCAACTGCGCCAAGTGCTCCAGCCCACCTCACCGATCAGGCTATGCAAAACAAAATAACGACAATGAGTGAGTTCAAAGAGCTCAGTGAGCGGTTCTACCAACCCTCACAAAAATAAACATCACACATAAGATGCACAAGGTAAAACTCTTGACTCAAGCAGGAAAAGGTCACAACGGAGTGACCAGCTATCAGGCCATCCGACCACCACCTGCCCGAAGACAGCCAACACCCATACGATGAAGAACAACAAGCCTAAGCCTACCATGCCCAAAGGCAACAACACATTCTAGGATAATCAGGAAGGCTCTCCGAACTTATCCTAGTATAAATAAACTCGGGAGCAATCATGAAAGACCCTCCGAACTTGCTCCACGAGATTCGTTGGGACAATCGGGATTCGCCCATCCGAACTTGCCCCTTTAAGATATTATAGGAGTAATCAGGTAGGCCCTCCGAGCTTACTCCTTAAGGATATCATAGGAATAATCGAGAAAGGCCCTCCGAACTTATTCCTTAAAACCACCTCGGAGATAATCGAGTATGTTGGCCTAAGGTTTTCTACCTTAGTCTTAATCTCGGTTTTGATGGTAACAAACATGGAACTAATGCTTCATTGAGAAATCTTTCAGGTTCCAAGTCGGTTAGCGCACATGTCCCCGATTGAAAAAAATAGAGAAATCGACAAGGACGCTCTTCGTCGCTCGGGATTCTTCAAAAAGTTAGAGTTTAGGTTTAGGGTGTCTAGCATGTGATGTAATCCTCTTTATGATGCAAAGAACTCAAAAACCAAATTCGAAGCCCAAAACATGAAAACCCAAAAACTGCCCTGAAATTCACTAAGCCTAGGGAGCTCCTTAGAGGGCTATATGACCTAGATATTTTCTTGACATAAAAAATGGCGGTAATTGTTCCTTGGGTAAAAACTAGATAACCAGATGTTTTAAAGGAATTTTTGGAAGCCTTTAGCACACCAATATTTGACCGGGAGATTAGAAAATTTTCGTTTTCCGAAAATTTGTACTAGACCCCAAAAACTATATTTTGATTCTTAAGGATTTTGATTTTTTAGATATTTTTATTGAATCCAAATGGGGGGTAATCCTTATATAACATTTATGTTTTAAAGTCTGCCCAGTTTCGGTCGACTAGTCGGTCGATCGAATGCTGCCAAAAACTGGCAGTAGGCAAGTCGGTCGACCGAAGTGTGCCAAAAAATGGCAGTATGCCTTCGGTCGTTTAGTCGGTCGACCGACGATCGATCGGACCTGCGATCGGATGGCGGAAATAGCTAGTTTTCTGCCTGTTGAGTTGGCTATTTCATGCCATCTCCTCAAGGCTTATAAATAGAAGCATTAGCAAGCCTTCCACCACTTATCGAACATACCTTGAGCTATATTTTGATGATCCTTGATCTTGATTGAGCCACCATTCTTGAAAACCCTAGCTTTGATCTCTGAACTCCTTGATTAAGCCTTGACTTCATTGATTCACCATCAAAGGCATCAAGAGGAAGCTAGGAAACTTTGTTTGGAGCTAAGTATAAGTTGTTTGATTTATTACTCCATTAAGCTATGTATTTCTTGTTTATTTCATTGTATTTGAGCTTGTGAAGACCTAGGTTGTTAGGTCTTGAAATTGGGTGGTAACCTTGGTGTTTAACATTTAAATGCACCGGTGTAAACGTAGTTTGCTAGGATTAGTTGAGTTGTCCTTAGAGTTGATGTGGGATAGTGCTCTCGATAGGAAGGCGGGATACTTCCAGGTGTGGAAGTGCCTTCGGTTTGAGAGTGGAGACTTTCTGGTGTAAAGTCCTCATTGTAGGGAAACTATTTAATCTAGTAAAACTAATTTGGAAATCCTAACCGGGGTGATTAGGTAGTGGAGTAGGCATAGGGGCCGAACCATTATAAATCTTTGTGTTGGCATTGATATTTTATTTGTATTAATTGCTTTATTATTTATCACTTTCGCATTTAGTCATTCAATCGTAAATTGCCTAAGTAATCAATTAAACGTTTAAAATTGAAATTAGGCGATAAATTTAGTTAACATACTATTCACCCCCCCTCTAGTGTGGCCATTTCACCAACAGGGTAGGCCCTCCGAATTTATCCCACGAGGTCAACCAGAATAATCGGGAAAGACCCTCCGAACTTGTTATGCAGGTTGGAAATTAGCTATCCAAACTCCTAGGCCTAGCCCACAATCCGGCTCCTCGATGAGCCTCTCTGCCATTTATAAAGATGTGGAGCACCATGACCGAAGTCAAGTCTTTCCTACGGTATCTCATGGGTGTTCCTATTGGAAAGTGTCTCAACACTCCAACACCCGATCCCAACTCCAAGACCCGTAATGTCTTAAACCCCTGTGGTTTTATTTCATGCATAAACTTCTCATGATGGTTCATAACATATTATGCTGACCCTTTTACCCAATTTTAATTATGCAATTAAAATTTAATTCACCATAATTAGGGTTTTATTTTAGGGTTTTGTTTTAGCTTATTGTTCTGCCAATTAAAATTTAGTTCACCACAATTAAAATATTAACTGATATATCTAATCCGAATCTGGTCTGCAGAGTGTGTCCTATGTTTCCAAACTATGTTTTCTGGTCGAAACGATAGGTTACACGACTATGTTAAGAGAAATAAAAACACCACAACAAGAATTATAAAAATAGCACAGATTCATCATCTCAGCATAAAATTCCAGCAACATTGAATTTTCTGCATGTCATGAAAATAAATCCGAAAATTCACAGAAATTAAATTCTTAATTCAACAACATATCAGAATTATAACATTTTGATAATTCTCACAAAAACCATATTGTTAAACAAGATTATCAAGCACTACCATCATCTTTAATCAAGAACAACCTTTAAGATCAAGCATTTAAATCAAGAAACCATCTTGCAAAAACCTTCATGGCATCAACATCAAGATCCTAATTTTCACAACACATGATTTTCTCCAAAAATCACAGATTAAATACTAAGCATGCTTGAACATATAAGAACTCATTTTAATCATCAATTTGATATAAACTACAAGATAATCAAGATCTATCACTTAGGCATTTCATCGAACACTTGAGGGCACCCTTGCTCCACCCTTGGCCGAGCACCCCTAGGGCCATCCTAGGGCTACCAAACTCCATAGGGAAGGGTTTTGATCCTCCTCAAATATGGCACACAAAAAGAACGTCGAGAATTCAAAAAATCATCGAAAACAAATCAAGAACAACAAGCCTCCAAGAACGGCTTCAAGAAACTCGAAGAAATCCCGAAAGAAGAAGGGTAAAACCACTCACCTAATTTGGAAAGATGATTAGAAGAAATCCTGGACGATGCCTCTCGAATCCGGCTTCAAAAGATGATGGCTCAACCCAAGAAGGGGAAGAGAAGGGGCGGTGGCTCACCTCAAGCCGTCGGCTTGAGGAGAAAGGGAGAGAGGAAGAGAGAGGGCCTGGCTCCTCTCGGCTCGGCTCCAAAGGGAAGGAAGAGAGCAGGAGAGGAAGAAAAGAAGCTTGGCTCGGCGGCTGCAAGACAGAGGAAGGGGGGGGGGGGGGGCTGGCGGCTCCTCCTCTTTCCTCAAAATTTGGTGTGGCTCCAATAGGGAGCCACAAGCCATGGGGAAGGGGTTTTATACTCCCTCCTCAACCCTAACTCCTCTAATCCTTTGTTCAACCCACATCCGCCTCAAGCCGAACCTGGACCCGCTAACTTAATTAACTTAATTAACTTAATTAATTCCGTTCTCCACATAACCATCCAATACATGCACATAATTAAACCATCATGCAATACAACATAAAATTAAATAAATCTATTTATGCAAGCAAAATTCACATAACTCATATCCTACTTACCCGAGCTTGCAAGCTCGCACCGGACCATCAGTCGACATGGATCGATCTCGAACTAGTCTGCTAGGCTGGCAAACACAACCATAAGGAAAAGAATATAATTAAATATCTAGAATATTACATCTACTTTGCTAAATAGTTTCAAATTCGTTTCAAAATGAAATCGAGTGATATCAAAACAAATTTAAAGATATCACAAGTGAAATATAAATGAAAACATGATCTTCAACCCTTCCTATTAGTTGAAAACCGAAAGGCCACAATTAGCCTACGATTTAGAACCGCAAGGTCGCTTAGGCCCGTTATAGGCCACATAGGTCTCCGAAGAGACCGGGAAATAAAAAATCAAAATCATTTTTCAAAAGACTCTTATCAAGAGTGGGGAAACTAACTCAAATTAAACTTGTATCATACACTCCAACTTAAATGCATGATACCAACCAAAGTAAGGAGATGATACAAAGTATACCTAGATGCCAATTTTCATACCTATGGCATCATGATGACTTGAAGTTGCAATCTCATTGAGATTTTTCATTTGAATCCAAGGTCAACTTCAATACACCATTTTTCATTCATCCTTGTGTGGTAGTTCCCCCTACAAAAGAAGATGAGACTTTTGGTACCTAAATGGCTTTGGGTCCTTGGGGGTGAGTTGGCCAAGGAATCCAAAGTGTTCTAGCAACACTTGGATTACTCTTGAATGCACAATCTTATATAGAGTAGCCATAGATACCACAACAAAAACAATTTCCATGAAACCTTTTGTTTTCATTTATCTTTTGAACATGAGGTTTAAACGTAGAATGCCTAACATGAGATTTAACATGAGCATGAACATTCTTCTTTGAAAAATTATTTCTACTAAAATTCTTAAATGAGGAAGTATTTTTCATTTCATTCACTTTCTTGTTTAGGTTTAGAACCTCATCTTTCAAATCAATCATGGAGTTATGTAAAGCATGAGTTTGAGATTTTAACATATAATTTTTCCTTTTTGATTTTTGAGTTTTCATTTTTCAAAATCTCATTCACAATTTTGAAACCACTTTTCAATTTTCATTTTTAAACTTTAAGTCCTTAACCTCAAGTTTTATTGTATCGTGACTAGGATTAAATGAGCTATATTTCAATTTCTCATTTTCTAATTCTAAAGCATGCAAATGTGAACTAATTCTAAAATTCTCCTTTTTAATCTTCTTTTTTTCCTTATCCTTTTTCAAGAGCAAGACATATATTTTTTGACTTTCTTCTAATAATTCTTCATATGACATTATAAGAGAACATGAAGAACTATTATCACTATTACTATCAAAATCTTTAATATGACTAGAAGGGGAAGAGTGTACCACATCATTGGTACTCATGAGGCAAACTTTTGAAGTGGCTTCATAGTCATTGCAATAGGATGCTTCATTTGAATGAGATGATGATATATAAGCTTTTGACCTATTCTTTGCCTTTTTCATTAATGAAGGGCAATTCTTCTTAAAGTGACCATTTTCTTTGCACAAATAGCAAATGACTTTCCTCTTTCGACTTTTAGTGCTTCTTTGACTAGAAACACTTTGGGCTCCAAAAACCAAGTTAGCATTGGAGAGATGACCATTGTCATCACCACCTTCATGAAAAATAGTTAATTCCTCGATTTTGACGTAATCATATAGCATATTTAAAGTTGCCCAAATATCAAAAGTCAAAATACAATTCATGACCTTTTCAAAGATATTATTTTCCAAAGAACAAAATATGCAGTGAAAATATGACCTTTTCAAAGATATTTGTTCTTGGGTTCATGCATTCATGTTTTCCTTAGGTTTAATATAATGGATTTTTACAATGTTAAAAACACCTAAACCTTGAGTCTTTAGGAAAGTGTACATTCTACTCTTCCAAAGACCTAAGTTAGACTCATCGAACATAGGAGGTATAGACGCTACCAACTCTAGTGCCATTTTCTGGATCGAATCTCAATCTACGACCCACTCTGATATCAAATGTTGGTGAATGGCCTACACTAGAGGGGTGGTGAATAGTGTGTTAACTAATCAATTAGCCTAAATTCAATTTTAAATATTTTCTTAAATTACTTAGGCAATTCACTATTTAATAACTAAATGCGGAAGCGAGTGATAAAGATAAGCAATACGATACACAAAGTAAACAATGTTAACACAATGATTTATAGTGGTTCGGCCCCAATGCCTAATCCACTACCTAAGCACCCCGCTTAGGATTTCCAAACTATTTTAACTAGAATTATTAGTTTCCTTACAATGAGAACTTTGTACCGGAAAGTCTCTGCTCTCAAACCGAAGGAACTTCCACACCCGGAAGTATCCCGCCTTGCTACCGAGAGCACTCTCCCACCTCAACCCTAAGGGCTACTCAACTAATCCTAGTAAACTACATTTACACCGATGGATTTAAGCCTTAACACCAAGGCAACCACCAACTCAATCAAACCTAGCAACCTAGGTTTACACAAATTCAAATACAATGAAATAAACACCAAAATACAACAATAATGAGAGCAAATAATAAACAATATAAACTTAGCTCTCAAACAAGATGTCCTAGCAACTCTTGATGACTTGAAGATGAATCAAAGCAAGCTCAAAGTCAATATCAAGGTTTCTAGGCTCAAAGCTAGGGTTATTTGCAAAGATGGCTCAAGAATTCTTGTAGAGATGCAAGGAATGGTTCTTTGAGGCTTAGAGGCATCAACATTAGGCTTGGAATGAGTTTGGGATGGGTATTTATAATCCCGCAACACCCAAGGCTTGCCAACGAGCATTTTTCTTCTCGTTGCCGATGCTTGGTCGCTTGCTGGTCGATCATCGATCGACCAAAATGCCTTCTCCTTCTGTCGGTCGATCGAACCTGGGCAGACTGCTTGGTTTGACTAATTTTTTTTGCTTGTTTGCTTGTTTTTGTGTTCTTTCTTCGCTAAATCTACTTATATAACATTTATCAACTTTAAATTAAGTAACTTTAAAACATATATGTTATATAAGGATTACCCCCCATTTGGATTCAATAAAAATATCTAAAAAATTAAAATCCTTAAGAATCAAACTCTAACTTTTGGGGTCTAGTACAAATTTTTGAAAACAAGAAATTTTATAATCTTCCGGGTCAAATATGGGTAGGCTAAAGGCTTCCAAAAGATCCTTAAAAATATCTCATGATCTAGTTTTTAACTATGGAATAATTACCGACATTTTTGGTGCCAAGAAAATATCTAGTTTATATAGCCATCCAAGGAGCTCCCTAAGCTTAGTGAATTTCAGGGCATTTTCTAATTTTACGGGTTTTCGTGTTTTGGGGTTCAGGTTTGGTTTTTGGGTTTCTTTACATCATCATGAGGATTTACAACACATTCTATATACCCTAAACCTAAACTTTATCTTCCCGACGAAATCCGAGCGACGACGAGCGTCCTTGCCAATTTATTCGATTTCTTTGATTTTTCCGATCGGGGACGTCGAGTGCTAACCGATATGGAACCTGAAAATAAATCTCCATAAAATATTAGTTCCATGTTTGTTATCATCAAAAACAAGATTAATACCTAGGTAGAAAACCCTAGGCCAACACTGCCCAGAATCTTTCTGTCATGTAGGTGAGATGTCTTCACTGCTAAAGGTGCCAAACATGTGCGCTCGACTGGCGGAAATGCGGGAAAGCATTTCTTACAGGAGGGGGAAAAATCCATTATGTTGGCCTAAGGTTTTCTACTTTGGTCTTAATATCGGTTTTGATGATAATAAACATGGAACTAATGTTTCATTGAGAAATCTTTCAGGTTCCAAGTCGGTTAGCGTACGACATCCACGATCGAAAAAATTCGAGAAATTGGCAAGGACGCTCGTCGACGCTCGGGATTCTTCGAGAAGTTAGAGTTTAGATTTAGGGTGTCTAGCATGTGTTGTAATCCTCTTTTATGATACAAAGAACCCAAAAAACAAATCCCGGAAACCACCCTGAAATTCATTAAGCCTAGGTAGCTCCTTGTAGGGCTATACGACCTAGACGTTTTCTTGACACAAAAAATGGTGGTAATTGTTCCTTGTATAAAAACTAGATAACGATGTATTTTTAAGGAATTCTTAGAAGCCTTTAGGATACCCATATTTGACCCGGGAGATTAGAAAATTTCCATTTTCCGAAAATTTGTACTAGACCCCAAAAACTATATTTTGATTCTTAAGGATTTTGAATTTTTAGATATTTTTATTGAATCCAAATGGGGGATAATCCTTATATAACATTTATATTTTAAAGTTAAGAAATGTTATATAAGTAGACTTAGCGAAGACGGAACCTAGAATTGAGCAAACAAGCAAAAAAACCAAGAAGTGTAGTCTGCCCAATTTCAGACGACCGACCGACCGAATGGTGCCAAAAACTGGCAGTAGGCAAGTCAGTTGACCGAAATGTGCCAGAAAATGATAGTATGCCTTTGGTCGCTCGGTCAGTTGACCGACGATCGACCGGACTTGCAACCGAATGGCGGAAATGGCTAGTTTTCCGCCCGTTGAGATGGCTGTTTCATGCCATCTCCTCAAGGCTTATAAATAGAAGCCTAAGCAAGCCTTCCACCCTTTATCCAAGCTTCCATTTAGCCATATTTGATCATCTCTAAAGGATTTCTTGAGCCATCTATTTGCAATCCCTAGTTTCCCTGATAAAACCTTGATCTAGCCTTTGAACCTTCAAGATTAATCTTCTTAAGGCATCAAGAGGACTAGGGAGTTTCTTTTGGAGATAAGTATAGTTTGATTTGTTTATTGCTCCAATTGTTTTTGTATTTTCTTGGTTATTTTCTTCCATTTGTTTATTGCTCCTAGGTTTGATTGAGTTGGTGGTTGCCTTGGTGTTAAGGCTTAAACCCACCATTGTAAACGTAGTTTACTAGGATTAATTGAGTTTTCCTTAGGTTGAGGTGGGAGAGTGCTCTTGGTAGGAAGGCAAGATACTTTCGGGTGTGGAAGTGCCTTCGGTTTGAGAGCGGAGACTTTCTGGTGTAAAGTCCTCATTGTAAGGAAACTAATTAATCAAGTTAAACTAGTTTGGAAATCCTAAGCGGGGTGCTTAGGTAGTGGAGTAGGCATTGGGGCCGAACAACTATAAATCATTGTGTTAGCATTATTTTCTTTGTGTATCGCATTGCTTATCTTTATTACTCGCTTCCGCATTTAGTCGTCAATTATGAATTTCCTAACTAACTTAAAAACTATTAAAATCAAATTTAGGCTAATTGATTAGTTAACACACTATTCACCCCCCCTGTAGTGTGGCCATTTCTCCAACACATTAGTGGATAGCTTACTAAAGCCTATGAGGGCTTCGCAGTCTCGGGTTCCATGAGTCTCTAGGTCTCGGACGAAGGCGGTTGGGTCGTCGGCGTCCTCAGATCCTTGGAACTTCCTTGGTTCTCCATCGAGGTGTCGGAAAAGAGCCAGGAGTTTCAAAAGAGACTTGCTTCCTCAAGCGGCTACTCGCCTATGGGGGGATGAGTATGTGTTGCCGGAGGTGCTAGTGGTGGCCGGTGTGTCAACGGGAGTTCAACGGCTCGTTTTGTCCTTATGCATCCGTTCAAGTAATCAGTCGGGTTTTCTTCGAGGGGGTGGATCCCTTAGAACATGCCCAACTTATGATGGGTAGGTTGAGAGAGTCTTTGTTGAGAGACTCTGTGGCACAACCTCGAGAGCTTGAGGTGTTGGCCTATGATTTTCAACATTGGTCTTAATCTCGGTTTTAATGATAACAAATATGGAACTAATGTTTGAGCAAATAATATTTTCAAGTTACATATCAGTTTGCAGGCGACGTCCCCAATCGAAAAAATCACAAAAAGTTAAGAATCGGAGGCTGCGGAGTCGAACATGCCAAAATTAGTTTAGGACTTAATTGTTGGGATGGGAAGAAGAAACACAGTGGAAAAAGCAATTTAAAAAATTCAAACCATCCCAAAAATAGCGATCAACTTTCGCAATCTTTAAAGAATTCAATCTACGAGCAGAAGGAGAAGATATACCTTATACTACGGATGGTATGGCCGCTTCTATCCCCATTTCAAGACACACGCACGTCCTCCAAGGAAAATCCACACGAAGCGCCTCGCAACCAAGGGGCAGCGAACACCAAGCCTCGTTGTGGCTCAACGGAGAGGCAATCTCAACCACGAAATGCACCAAGGTGGAGCCGGCCCTTCCACCAAGAACCGAGCACCAAAAGGGAGGAAGAGAGGATGAGAAAACCACGGAACAAGAAGGAAGATGAAGGAATACCTCGTTGTCCTTCTTGGAATCCTCTAAGAAGAAGAAATAGATGGCACACCCAAGAGGAAGAGACCTTCAATTTGGCTTCACAAAACCGGGAAGGAAGCTTTAGATGGCCGGCCCTTCAAGGAGACGAGGAGGACTTCTTGGAGCTTCCCTCTTCAAGAAGCCTCTCAAGAACCAAGCGCTTGCTCTTCTCCAAGATCATTAACCAATTTTCTTAACCCCCTTGAAGGAGGTTTGGCCACCTATTTATAAGGGGCATAGGTGGCTACCAAGGTAGACCCGACCCCCCTTTTTTAAAACCTCTCCCTGGAATTTAAAATTTCGAGGTTTGCCTCCAAAACAATAATTTATATTTAATGGATTTTATAATTAATTCAAGTTTAATTAAATAAAACTAAATGTAAACTTTAATTTATCTCTATAAATTAAATTCCTATTGATTAGGATTTATCATGTGCCAATCCCTACAATTAGGGATTCCCTACAAATTAGGGTTACCGAGGAACTCCTTCCTCGCGTATTCATTCCTTATAGGAATAACCTTTCCTATTATGTCTATAAACGAGATCTGTGATCGAGTTGCATCATGTCCATGCTAGTAGACGTATAGTGCCACTTTCAGACTTTATCTCACAAGGTCCGTTACAAGGTTAGCCTATTGTGTGTGACCCATTGGGCCCCACACTAAGCTAGTAGTAAGTTGTGCATAACGGAGAGTCAAATCCGATAGAATGACTTATATTCGAATCTTACGAGCCACCACTAAAACCCTTTTAGTGTGGTCGTGAAAGACTCCACTCACAAGTCAAGATTGACATCTAGCAACATCTTTTGACTACCCGGATAGTGTGAGGTTCAATCTACAGGGGATCGAACGCCTTTCGGTGATTAGTTACCGTGCAACTAAGTCCCTTGGTTACAACATCCCAAAGTCGGCTAGGGTACGGAAGTAGTGTCAAACCCTAATACCGATTCATATGTATTCCACCCGCCAAGATGTCGTCTCAATAATGAAACGTCATAAACATCTTCTTGACTTTCATGTCTACTCTGGTCAGAGATTTCCGAGTTGACACTTGCAGGGACACATAGGACATCATCTCCTCTCACTAGGAGTAACTGATTCCATGTTGGTTGCGTACCTACCTCCTTGAATGTTTCCCCATGCCCAATAATATCTAAAACATGACACTGAGGGCCATGGAGGGATAGAACCAAAGCAATGGGTTGTCACTCACAAGGTAATCATGACAACCTCAGGTCCAAGGACTGCTTGCACCTACTATCACTCATGAAACATCCTATTGACACTCATTTAATGATTTCATTCTGTATTCCTTGTGTAGGTCTGTTCAGTGAACTCATTCTCTGATGAGCACCTGCACTTATACATTAATGACGACTCATAGGTAACTGTGATATCAGCTACCCCTTATCGTATAAGGCATGTACCAAGTGCACCAATCTATCCGGAATCATCAATCCCCTAATTGGTGATCTTACGACTGGGAACATTTAGAATATGAGCATCTAGATTCCAAGTCTCACTAGCATGATCTCATCTTGGCCTTGGAATCAATTGCCCGAGGTCTTGGGGTTCATCACAATCTAATATATATAAAATATAGATACAACATATGATGAAAAGTCGCATCATATTATTCATTAACCAAAAATTATTCCCTACACATCAACATGTTATTGGCTTAAGTGCACTATTTTTTTCAATCTTCAACTTGCACTTGTAGCTAATCATTACGGTATTTAATACCCATACAACTTATGTGGCGATAGAACTGTTGTTGTGGTAATGGCTTTGTGAATTGATTTGCTATATTATCTTTCGTGTCGATATGTTCGACATTTATATCACCATGTCCAACGACCTCTCTAATCATGTGATACCGCCTTAGGATGTTTTTTGATTTGTGGTGGGATCTAGGTTCCTTTGCTTGAGCAACAGCCCTAGTGTTATTATAATAAATAGGGACTGGACCGACAACCTTAGGAACAACACCCAGCTCAGAGATAAATTTATTTATCCATAGTCTTTCCTTTGTGGCTTCGCTCGCAGCGATGTACTCAGCTTCTTGCACTGAGTCGGCCATAGTTCCCTGCTTGGAACTTTTCCAGCATACTACACCACCATTCATAGTAAATACATACCCAGAAATAGATTTACTATCATCCGGGTCCGATTGGAAGCTAGAATCTGTATAGCCCTCCAGTTTAAAATTTGACCCACCATAAATCAGGAGAACATCTTTAGTCCTTCTCAAGTACTTAAGAATATTCTTTTCGACTTTCCAATGTTCCTCTCTAGGATCCACCTGAAATCTACTAGTTACCCTAAGGGCATAATCGACATCATGCCAAGTACAAAGCATAGCATACATGAAGGATCCTATTGCCGAAGCATAAGGGATCTTGCTCATCCTATTTCTCTCCTCATGTGTCTTAGGAGACATCTTCTTGGAAAGAGTGATGCCATGACTCATAGGCAAGTAACCTCTTTTACTGCCTTCCATGCTAATCCTTTTTAGCATGATATCAATATACCGAGACTAAGACAAACCAAGAATCCTTCTAGACCTATCCCTATAGATCTTATTGCCGAGTACGTAGGATGCTTCACCCAAATCTTTCATGGACAAGTTTTTGGATAACCATGCTTTCACTGACTAGAGCAGAGGAACATCATTCCCCATGAGCAGTTTGTCCTCTACATACAGCACAATAAACACAACGATGCTCCCACTAACCTTTTTATAGACACAAGGTTCGTCTACATTTTTTATGAAGCCAAACTCTTTGTTGTCTCATAAAAAAGGATGTTCCAACTCCTCGAGGCTTCATTGAGTCCATAAATGAAACTTTGCAATTTACATACCTTCTTCGGTCCTACCGAAGACACGAATCCGTCTGGCTGGGTCATATAGACCTCTTCCTCAAGTTCACCATTGAGTGGTGGGAGGTAGTGTTTCTGCGATTGGTTCTTCCTGTGGACTTTCTACGGGTAGTTGCGATTTTGCTTGTGGTTGTTGAACTTCATCAAGCTCAACATCTCTCCCGCTCCCACTTTCCTCGATAAACTCTTTATCTAAGAAATTGGCATGCTTAGTGACAAACACCTTTTGTTCAGTCGGCGAGTAGAAATAATACCCTAAACTCTCTTTAGGATACCCCACAAACTTGAACCTGGTGGATTTAGCATAAAGCTTATCTGACTCTAATTTCTTGACATACACGGGGCAACCCCAAATCTTGAGATGCCTCAGACTTGGTTTCTTGTCACTCCATATCTCATATGGTGTACCAGAGACAGACTTTGTGGGAGCCCTATTCAAAAGGTAGATAGCCGTTTTAAACGCATATTCCCGAAAGGAAACCGGGAGATCAGTAAAGCAAAGCATGGACCACATCATGTCTAACAACGTGCGATTCCTCCTTTCAATTACTCCATTATGTTATGGTGTGCCTGGAGGGGTCCATTCGGAGACAATCCCATTGTCTTTTAGATAATTTAGAAACTCAGTGGATAAGTACTCACCACCTCGATCTGATTGAAGGGTTTAAATCCTTTAGCTACTTGTTTCTCAACCTCAGCCTTATAATCGTTGAACTTTTCAAAAGTATCAAAATTACATCTCAGCAGGTAGACATATCCATACCTTGATCTATCGTCTGTAAACATGATAAAGTAGGAATACCCACCTCTGGCTTGAGTTGTCATTGGTCCGCAAACATCTGTGTGGACCAGCTCTAACAACTCAGTAGCACTTTCACTACGCCAAGTGAAAGGGGACTTTGTCATTTTTCCTTTGAGACAGGATTCACAAGTTGGCATCGATTCAAAATCAAATGGGTCAAACAACCCATCTTTGTATAACTTGTTGATCCGATTCTCTTTAATATGACCCAGTCTCAAGTGTCAAATATAGGTGAGGTTCAAATTATCTCGTTTTCTCTTGTGCGTTTGTTCGATATGAAAAACATTATCAGTTACATCTAAAACCATCAAACCATTTGAAATGTGTCCAGTTCCAAATAATTCATCAAAATGATATATGTGTAATAGAAATAATGTTCTTTATTCGAACTGGACGTAATAACAATTGCTCAATTCAATGGTTTTGCCTGATGGCAGATACAAACAATAGGTTCCTATGACTAAAGCTGCAACTCTTGCGCCATTGCCTACCCGAAGGTCATAGTTGCCTTTGTTTGGAATTCTACTTATTCTCAACCCCTGCAACGAATTGCAAATGTGAGCACCACAACCGGTATACAATACCAATGTAGTAGAATTTTGTAACGATAGATTTATTTCAATAATAAACGCACCTGCGGAGGAGGCTTCAGAAGCCCTCTTCTGCTTTACTTCTGCAATATACTCCTTGCAGTTGCGCTTCTAGTGTCTATCTTTGCCACAATGGAAACAGGGGCCCTTAGGAGCCTTCTTCCCTTTCTTCGTGATATCCTTCTTGGGTTTCACATCTTTGTTTTTCACTTTGTTCTTAAAAGAGAGCTTCTTTGCCTTTTTAGGGGCACTACCCACTAACAAGATTGTCCTTTTTCTTCGAAAGGTGAGACTCAGCAGTCTTTAGCATATTAAGGAGCTCGGGAAGTGAGGCGTCCAGCTTGTTCATGTGGTAGTTAATGATAAACTGTGAAAATTACCCTATACGGGATTGGAGTATTAAGTCATGACTTAGCCCCTTACATTGTTTACGTCCAATTTCTCTAACCTCTCGATCAAATCGATTAGTTTGAGAACATGGGTTTCAACAGGGTCCCTGCCATCATCTTGGCCTGGAAGAGTTGTTTTGATAGTTCAAACCTAGCAGTCTGGATCTCTTCACCGTAAAACTCCTTGAGGTGAGAGAGGATGGCCCGTGCGTCCATCTTTTCATGTTGTCGCTGCAACACATCGGACATAGGCGAGCATAATGCACTGAACAATAGTGCTTTCATCTTGCCACTCGTTGTAAGTGGCTCTCACTTCCTCGGTAGCCCTTCGCGAAGGGGTATCCGATGGCCTATTATCAAGAATATAGGAAAGTCTCTCCTGGGTGAGGATAATCCTCATGTTTCGCAACCAATCGACATAGTTCGATCCAGTGAGTTTATTTGCATCAAGTATGCTTCGCAATGACAGTGTAGATGACATGTCGACAATGAAATGCTTCAAGGAAAAGAAAAAAAACATACTTAAGCTACCATTATATATGCATGATTATTAAGGCCATTTAATTAATCATGTCTCCCACTAATTTTTGCGGTTCCCAAATGACCCTCCTATTGGGAAGCGGGAAGCCCTTGTTGGTAGACTTCCTTAGGGGAAGATGGAACCCCACTTCTCCTACTCGGGTCTTGCATTTAACACAAGAAACCCTAATAGGTAACTCTTCACCGATCACATTGTTATTCGACTTCCATCAAGTTTTTGCCTCTAGGATTACCATGGCCTTGTGCTTGCACAACAAACCAAGGAGCTCTAGTTGAGTCGGACCCATCGTTCGTTTACCCTAGCGAGAAAACAACCACCCTTGAGTTTGCTCAACAAGGTAAGCCACGTTCAAGCTAGTAGTAGAGACACAAGGGTATCTGCCATATGAGATACAACGTGTCTATCAGCACAAACAGGCCTTGTGTTTCCACAACAAATAGTTGTGACAATAGACACACTTGTACCACATAACGATGAAAGGCGTGACCGATATTCTTAATATCTTAGTCATTCGGACTCAATATTATTGGAGGGTTTCTTCATGAAATTAATTATAATTATCTAAGCTATCAATAATTGAAGCAAAAGCAATAAATAAAACCATAAAGTAAATAAGGATGATTATGGATGTTCTAAGGGTTCCACCCGAGCCACCGTGCGAACCAAGGCCATCATCCTAGGGTTTTAGGGAGCTCCATCTCGCCAAGGCACTGCCCAAAAACATCTTGTAGGTTGTCGGTTCCATCAGTGCCTTCTTGGGGTTCAAGTCGTCATCATCATGGCGCCGAACACCTCCTCTCTGAGCACACACCAAAACAGGGCAGCAAGCGTGCTCATCGCGAATCTTCCCCTATGTTGGTGAAATGGCCACACTAGAGGGGGGGGTGAATAGTGTGTTATCTAAATCTTTTTGCCTAATTTTGATTTTATTCATTTACTTGATTAATTAGGCAATTCAAAAATCAAGTAGTAAGCGGAAGCAAGATATAAATGATAAGCAAAAAGAAATGCAAGGTAAATAATGCTAACACAATTCTTTATAGTGATTCGGCCCCAATGCCTACTCGACTACCTAAGCACCCCGCTTGGGATTTCCAAACTAGTTTTACTAGATTATATCATTTCCCTTACAAATAGGACTTAACACCGAAAAGTCTTCACTCTCAAATCGAAAGTACTTCTACACCCAGAAGTATCCCGCCTTCCTACCGAGAGCACTCTCCCACCTCAACCTAAGTTGTTGGTGAAATGGTCACACTAAGGGGGGGATGGTGAATAGTGTGTTATCTAAATCTTTTGCCTAATTCCAGTTTTAATCGTTTACTTGATTACTTATGCAATTCACAAATCAAGTAGTAAGCAGAAGCAAGATATAAATAATAAGCAATAAGAAACACAAGGTAAACAATGCTAACACAATTATTTATAGTGGTCTGATCCCAATGTCTACACCACTACCTAAGCACCCCGCTTAGGATTTCTAAACTAGGTTTACTAGATTATATCGTTTCCCTTACAAAGAGGACTTTACTCCGAAAAGTCTCCGCTCTCAAACCGAAGGCACTTACACATCTAGAAGTATCCCACCTTCCTACCAAGAGCACTCTCCCACCTCGGCCCTAAGGACAACTCAACTAATCCTAGTATACTACGTTTACACCGGTGGATTTAAGCCTTAACACCAAGGCAATCACCAACTCAATCAAACCTAGCAACCTAGGTTTACACAACTTCAAATACAATAAAATAAACACCAAAATACAACAATAATGAGAGCAAATAATAAACAATATAAACTTAGTTCTCAAACAAGATGTCCTAGCTCCTCTTGATGACTTGAAGATGAATCAAAGCAAGCTCAAAGTCAATATCAAGGTTTCTACGCTCAAAGCTAGGGTTCTTTGCAAATATGGCTCAAGAATTCTTGTAGAGATGCAAGGAGTGGCTCTTTGAGGCTTAGAGACATCAACATCAGGCTTGGAATGAGTTTAGTATGGGTATTTATAACCCCCCAACACTTATGCCTCATCAACGGACATTTTTTTGCCCGTTGTTGATGCCCAATCACTTGTCGGTCGATCGTCGGTCCACCGACCGAGTGATCGAAGGCATTCTGCCCATTCTCGGCATCGGTCAGTTGACCAGTCGGTCGACCAAAATGCCTTCCGCCTGATTTCTTCTTCAGTCGGTCGACCAAATCTGGGCAGGGCTGATTTGTTGCTTATTTATTTTTTTGCTCGTTTCTTCGTTTCTTCGTTTCTGTGTTCTATCTTCGTTATGTCTACTTATATAACATTTTTTAACTTTAAAATATAAATGTTATATAAGGATTACCTCCCATTTGGATTCAATAAAAATATCTAAAAAATCAAAATCCTTAAGAATCAAAATCTAACTTTTGGGGTCTAGTACAAATTTTCGAAAACCGAAAATTTTATAATCTCCTAGGTCAAATATGGGTAGGCTAAAGGGTTCCAAAAAATCTTTTAAAATATCTCGTTATCTAGTTTTTACCTAAGGAACAATTACTAGCATTTTTGGTGCCAAGAAAATATCTAGGTCATATTTTTGGGTATCCTTAGGGTAAGTGAATTCCAGGGTCATTTTCTAATTTGCCAGCATTTCATGTTTTGGGGTTCGGGTTTGGTTTTTGTGTTTCTTTGCATCATCATGAGGATTTACAACACATACTAGACATCCTAAACATAAACTCTAACTTCTCGAAGAATCTCGAGCACTGACTAGCGTCCTTGCTGATTTCTCTGATTTCTCCAATTTTTTCGATCGAGGACGTCATATATATGCTAACCGATATAGAACCTGAAAATAACTCTCCATGCAATCATTGGTTCCATGTTTGTTATCATCAAAATCAAGATTAAGACCAAGGTTGAAAATCTTAGGCCAACATAAGGGACAACTCAACTTATCCTAGTAAACTAAGTTTACAATGATGTATTTAAGCCTTAACACCAAGGCAACCACCAACAAATCAAACCTAGCAACCTAGGTTTGCACAAGTTCAAGTACAATGAAATAAACACCAAAATATAATAACTAATGGAGCAATAAATCAAACAAAAAATACTTAACTCCAAAAGAGAATCCCTGGTCCTCTTGATGACTCAAGATGATGAATCGGTGAAGCTTGAAGGCTAAATCAAGGAGTGGAGATCAAAACTAGGGTTCTTGCAAGGTTGACTCAATGAGAGCTTGTAGAGATGCTTAGGATCACACTTTGAGACTTGGAATGATTTTGGGGTGGATATTTATAACCTCCCAACACTCAAGGCTCATCAACGGGCATATTTCTTGCCATTGCCGATGCCCGGACGTCGCTTGCCGGTCGATCGTCGGTCGACCGATCGAGCAACCGCCGAGCGACTGAAGGCATTCTACCCATTCCGGGCATCGGTCGACTGAAATGCCTTCCGCCCGATTTCTTCTTCAGTCGGTCGATCGAATCTAGGTAGGGCTAATTTTTTGCTTGTTTGCTCGTTTCTGGGTTTCGTCTTCGTACATGTTATATAAGGATTACCCCCCATTTGGATTCAATAAAAATATCTAAAAAGTCAAAATCTAACTTTAGGGGTCTAGTACAAATTTCCGAAAGACGAAAACTTTATAATCTTTCGGGTCAAATATAGGTAGGATAAAGGCTTCCAAAAAATCCTTATAAATATCTCGTTATCTAGCTTTTACCTAAGGAACAAAGTCTAGGTTCTATAGCCCTCCAGGAAGCTCCCTAGGCTTAGTGAATTTTAGGGCTGTTTTTTTTTTTTTTTTTTTCGATTTTTCATATTTTGGCATTCGGGTTTGGTTTTTGGGTTCTTATGCATAATCATGAGGATTTACAACACATGCTAGACACCCTACACATAAATTCTAACTTTTCGAAGAATTCCGAGCGTCGACGAGCGTCCTTGTCAAGTTCTCCAATTTCTCCGATTTTTCCGATCGTGGACATCGTGCGCTAACTGATATGTACCTGAAAATAATTCTCCGTGAAACCATTAGTTCTATGTTTGTTATCATCAAAACTGAGATTAAAAACAAGGTTGAAAACCTTAGGCCAACAATCTCTCCCTTTTTGATGATGACAAACATCCTTAAGAAAATATATACATTAAAGCACAAAGGATATCAACCAAGGGATTTCTCCCCCTATCAACATGCATATCTATAAAAATAAACTCCCCCTATCTATATGCATGGTTTTTCTATATTTTCTTCCCTTTTTACCTATATTTTTCACCCCCTTTTGGTCAAAGTTGGGACTTGAAAACTAGTTTTCATGAAAATGAAGTCAACCAACCCAAGGGACGAAAACAACATTGTCACGCCCCAACTTAGGGTTGCGTGACCGGCCAGGGTCTATGTCCTATCCTGAAGCCTACCACATACACTGACTGACATGAAACCGGAAGCATGTAAATAAAATCAACGATGTTGCTTTTATTTAATTTTTAAAGAAGGTTCACAATTTTAAAAAGAGTTGCGAAACATCAACTACAAAATAAAACAGCTCGAGTTAAAGTCGAATACATGTTTTCAAATAAACAACTCCAGTGTATATAAAGAAAACTATCCTAGACATCATGACTACGACTACTGGACGCTGCTACAAGATCTACGCCACTGCATGCCCTCCAGCTGCACCATGACTCCATGCCTCACGTCACTGGTCGGGCTCTGCAAAACAAGAGAAATAAATCGTGAGTCCACATGAGACTCAGTCAGCGGTTGATCCGAACCTCCACATAAATCCCCGATAATCACATGTATATAAGTCAGAAAAATATAAAGTTAGGGATCTAATCTAGTCTTGATATGACAACCGACCCCAAGAGTCATCCTGTATAGACCATACACTCATATAACTAGCCATAATAGCCCAACTAAATAGAATAACACCTGACCACTAGGGCCTACTCATAAACCAATGGTTCGGCTCTAACCAGGCTTACCACACAATGACATAAGTATTCTGGCCGCACGACCTACATAACACATAAGTAAATCAGAGTAAACACCGAGCCATCGACTAGGATGGTCTACTAGTCTCCGAACACTTACCGGGTTAGAGATAGCTAGTCCCACCCAACTGGGGTCTAACACCTAGCGGGCCCTCTAGTGCAATCTCAAGACCCAAATCACTAGCTGAGTCAAGCATTAGTCTTTCCGACTATCCATGCTCCTTGGCTGACCATCCCAATTACATCACACAAGCAAAGTGTCCTAAAGTTTCCTTATTTAAAATCCTGTGCATTCACACGTGCTGATATGATCATCACTGGGGTACCATGGTATGCCACAATCCTGTCCAAGAATAGTCTGGCGTACTGCTCTGTAGAAGAGGTTGTCTTGATGAGTATGAAATGGGCGGTCATTGTCAATCTCTCAACCACCACCCAGATAGAATCAAATCCACCTCTTGACTTAGGCAGCCCTATCACTAGATCCATGGTGATCTTCTCCCACTTCCTCTTGGGAACCTGTAGGTTTTGCAATAGCCCCGTGGGCTTCAGGTGTTCGACCTTTACTTGCTGGCAGACCAAACACTTGGATACAAATTCTACAACCTCCCTTTTCATGCCCTTCCACCAGTAATGTTGCCTTAAGTCTCGGTACATCTTGGTGGTTCCCGAATGCATCGTATAAGTGGAACGATGACCCAGCTCCAGGACCTGCCTGCGCACTTCTGCCATATCAGGCAACACGATTCAGTCTTTGAACCTCAGTACACCCTCTGAGTAAAACCTGAACCCATTCTCTGCATCACCTCTCTGCACTAAGTCCTTCGTCAGGGCATAGAAGGCGTCCTCTCCCTGTGCGGTATGCAACATATCCACCAGTGTGGATTGTACCTGCAGGTGCGCCACTAGGGCACCCGATGCTGACATTGCTAAACCTGCTCCCCCATCCAAGCATAGTGCCAAGTCTTGCGCTAGTGGCCTTCTCCTGATTGCCAAATGGGCTAGGCTGCCCATGGACTTTTTGCTCAGCGCGTTTGCCACCACATTGGCTTTCCCGGGGTGATACAGGATGGTACAGTCAGAATCTTTCAGGAGTTCGAGCCATCTTGTTTGCCTTAAATTGAGCTCCTTTTGGGTGAGCAAGTACTGGTAGTGGCGCCATAGCTTGAGAGCAAACATTACTGCCGCCAGTTCCAAATCATGTGTTGGGTAATTCTTTTCATGCACTTTCAACTAACGAGATGCATAGGCGATCACCCTGCCATACTGCATCAGAACACAGCCCAGGCCAACCCGAGAGGCGTCACAGTATACCACAAATCTCCTCGAGCCAGAAGGTATGGCCAGAATTGGTGCTGATGTCAGGCATTCTTTGAGCTTCAGGAAGCTCTCCTCACACTTCCCGTCCCACTCAAATTTGATCCTTTTTTGGGTTAACCGAGTCAGACGAGCTGCAGTTTTTTAGAAGTTTTCTTCAAACTTTCTGTAATACCCGGCTAACCCCATGAAATTGCGAACTTCAATCACACTGGTCGGCTGCTCCCAGTCCTTTACCGCCTCTATCTTGGCGTGGTCCACACTGATTCCTTCCTTGGACACTATATGACCTAGGAATCCCACACTTTCTAGCCAAAACTCACACTTGGTGAATTTGGCATACAACTGATGTTTTCTGAGGGTTTCCAGGACCATTTCCAAATGCTCGGAGTGCTCCTCCTTGCTCTTGGAATACACTAGGATGTCGTCAATAAAGATGATCACAAATCTGTCCAAGTATTCTTTGAACACTCTGTTCATGAGGACCATAAAGGCCACAGGTGTGTTAGTCAATCCGAACGACATCACCAGGAACTCATAATGGCTGTAGCGAGTCCTGAAAGCAGTCTTGGGCATGTCACAGTCTCGGATTATTAGCTGATGATATCCAGACCTCAGATCAATCTTTGAGAACCACTGTGCCCTCTACAACTGGTTGAACAAGTTGTCGATTCTAGGCAGCGGGTAATGATTTTTGATTATCACCTTGTTGAGTTGCCTATAGTCGATGCACATGCGCATGGACCTATTCTTTTTCTTCACAAATAGGACCGGAGCACCCCACGGGGACACACTTGGGCGAATGAAGCCCAAGTCCAGCAAGTCTTGCATCTGTGTCTTTAACTCCCGAAGTTCGACCGGCGCCATCCTATAGGGTGGGATGGAGATCGATGATGCCTCGGGCTGCAATTCAATGCAGAATTCAATTTCTCTTCTAGGCGGCAATCCTAGCAATTCCTCAGGGAAGACATCGGGGAAATCACAGATCATCGGAGTTCCACTAACTCCCTAAGCCGAGTCCCCCCTTTCCTCGGCAACAGATACGAAGGCCAAGAATGATTGGCAGCCGGCCGACAGCAGTTTGCGAGCCATAAGGGCTGAAATGATTCCCATGGGCTCACCCCTTCCATCTCCTTGGAAGGTGAACTGTGGCAACCTGGGCTTACTGAATGTGATGGTCTTAGCTCGGCAATCTACTGACGCAAAGTGCTCCGCAGCCAGTCCATGTCGAGTATGACATCGAGTTCAAGCATTGGCAAGAGTGTCAATTCTCCTCTAAATGTATGGCCGCAAATGATCACCTCGCAGTCCCGGAAGACTGATTCAGCTATTATGGTATCGCCCGTGGGCGTGGATACCACATATGGCACGTTAAGCAAGGAAGGTTCCATTGGAAACCCAGCAGCAAACTCGGCAGACACAAACATGTGCGTGGCACCCGGATCAAACAGAACATAAGAAATAAATGAATTTACTGAAATAACAACTGTTACCACTGGCTTAGATGCCTCTGCCCCATCACGGTTCATAGTGAACACCCTGGCAGATGGTCTCTCTGAATGGCTAACCTGCGGCCCCCTGTTCTGCATCTGCCCCCCTCTGAGCCACTGACCTATTGACATAGGCACATTTCCTTTTGACTGCTCAAATTTTTGACCAACTCTCTCTGGACAATCCTTCTTAAAGTGCCCGACTTGACCGCATTTATAGCAAGCATTCGTGCGGCGATGACAAGCCCCCCAGTGCCTCCGACTACAGCTATCACACTGCGGCACATCAAACTTCTAGGAAGCACCTCCTGACCCTGCCGGCCTTACTGTTCTAGATCCTGGGCCCCCACGGTCCGGCTACCACTCTGGCATTGGCTCCGCTGATGGTTTATGGTGGTTACTGCCCCCTTTGGATGCCACAATCGACCCCTAGATCCTTGCGGCCGAAATTTCTTCTTGGCCGGCCCATTGTTCCTCTCAAACGGCACCAAAGCTTCCTTCTGAAGGGCTTCATCCACCACCCGGGCAAGAGTGGAATCCTCGGTGTAGTGGATGAGCCTGCCAATCTGAGGCCTCTAAACCCCAACGAATGTCTTGACCCTAGCAGTCTCAGATGCCACTAGGGTCGGATGATATTTGGAAAGCCAGTTGAATTCCATTTCATACTCTGACAATGACATGTCACCAGACTAGCGCAACATCTCAAAGTCCCATGCCCGCTTGTCGCGAACACACACCGGCAAGTACTGTTCTTCCACAACCGCCTCAAATTCTTCCCAAGTGGGAGGCGACGCACCAGCTGCCCTGCGAGCCCTCTAAGTGTGCAGCCAGACCTTCGTCGATCCCCTCATCTGTAGCCCGACCATACAGGCCACTACTTTCGTTGAGCATCCCAATTCCATGCACAGTTCGTAGCAGTCCCCCAGAAACTCAGTGACTTCCACCTACCCATCTGTCCCGATGAATTCTGGCGGCTTCAGCATGACGAAGTTTGCATAAAATGGGGCTCCTGGAACCCTGTTCATCGGTGCTACTATCTCGGACACCTCCGGTACCACCAGAACTACATGTATGGGTTGCGGCGGCGGTTGCTGCTGCTACTGCTGCTGCTGCATCTGGTGTCTCAGCTCCTGCTCCCTAAGGAGCACCTCTGTTAACTGAGCCACCTGAGCCTATAGTTGAGCAACCGCATAATCTTGCCCCTGATCCTCGGACTGCTCCCTGTCCCTACCCCGGGCCTGGCCTCAGCCTCGACCTCGGCCCCGGTGTTCTGTCCAATTTTTGCCGTTGTCGCTCAGTGCAAAATTATGAGTCTCCATCACACTAACACTGGGAAAAAAAAACAATTGTCCAGTCACATAAATTATTATTCAACAGAATCTGTTTAAATTTACTAACCGTATGGTGCGCTGAGTGCAGTCGTGGTTGCCAGATCTCGTAGCAAAACTATACCGTATGTCAACACGCTAGCATATGTCTCATACGGTACCCAACTCCTAGTCGTAGTCAAAACCTAACCAAAAGCTCTGATACCAACTTTGTCACACCCCAACTTAGGGTCGCGTGACCGGCCAAGGTCTATGTCCTACATGGAAGCCTACCACATACACTGACTGACAAGAAATCGGAAGCATGTAAATAAAAATAACGATGCAGCTTTTATTTAATTTTTAAAGAAGGTTCACAATTTTTAAAAAAGTTGTGAAACATCAACTACAAAAAAAAATAGCTCGAGCTAAAGTCGAATATATGTTTTCAAAAAATCAACTCCGAGTGTATGTAAACAAAATTATCCTAGACATCACAACTTTGACAACTGGACGCTGCTACGAAATCTACGCCACTACCTGGCCTCCAACTGCACAATGACTCCATGCCTCACCTCACTGGCCGGGCTCTGCAAAACAAGAGAAATAAACCGTGAGTCCACATTGGACTCAGTGATCAGTTCTTCCAAACCTCCACATAAATCCCCGATAATCACATGTATATAAGTCAAAAAAATATAAAGTTAGGGATCTAATCTAGTCATGATATGACAACCGACCCCAAGAGTCATCCTGTATAGACCATACACTCATATAACTAGCCATAATAGCCCAACTAAATAGAATAGCACCTGAACACTAGGGCCTGCTCATAAACCAATGGTTCGGCTCTAACTAGGCTTACCACACAATGACAGAAGTATTTTGGCCGCTCGGCCCACATAATACATATGTAAATTAGAGCAAACACCGGGCCATCGACTCAGATGGTCTACTAGTCTCCGGACACCTACCGGGTTAGAGATAGCTAGTCCCACCCAACTGGGGTCTAACACCTTGCGGGCCCGCTAGTGCAATCTCAAGACCCAAATCACTGGCCGAGTCAAGCATTAGTCTTTCCGACTATCCATGCTTCTTGGCTGACCATTCCAATCACATCACACAATCAAAGTGTCCTACAGTTTCCTTGTTTAAAATCATGTGCATTCACACGTGCTCAGCCCTTTTCTCTGGGCCTTACCATTCGCACACTATTGCTCGCTGGTTGTTCCCTGGGTGTGAGACCTAGCTTTTCTACATTTGAGTTTCTCTAAATAACAAGCACCCTAGAGTTTCCTAATAGTCCTCTAGCGTCATATGCCACATTTCAAGTGTGAACTACATGTCATAAGTGTAGAAATGTCCAAATACATACATGTCACAACCCATAAGTTATAAGGAAATTAACCTACCTCTACTACCATTAATAACCGCATAATTGCAACAATAAAATAATTAAATTTTGCATTTATTCAATAAATTCCAGTAAGCTAACAATTAATCTATCATGGTAGTTTCAATACTAGCATTATTAATTTGATGAAGGAAATTCTACAAATCATATACCACACATAATCTTAGCCATGTATCCGCATTCAAGAAGATATTCTCCTATAATTTTAAATCTCATCTATTAGCATCAACAATCCATTCATCAATCGCTAAATCGACGAACATAATTTCCAAGAGATGAAATCAACACATTGTATCAAATCTACTCTCCTCTCCCCTCGGCCGATCCCTAAACAAGGGTACTTGTTTGGCCGAACCTTCTTGAAGGGGAAAGGAAGGACAATTTGACCATGAGATTGTAAGATCTAACTTCACGAATTATCTACACATGAAAAGGGATCGACCCAAGGGGTTTAAGCCACTCGAGGGATTTGGGGAAAATTTCGGCATGACCTTTCCCCTTTCTCCCTTAGTTGATCGGTCGCTAAAACCAATAAAAGGATGCGGAAACATTCATCGCACGATTACAACTTGCATCAGAAAACCATAAACCTCAAGAAACTTCAGATCCACAAGATCCGACGCGAGAAAAACAATGTTTCATCATCTCTAAGGGTCAGCCACACGCCTACCCTACTAAACTAAGTTTGACCACTCACCTTGATCAAAAAGGAAGATGATCTAGGCGACGACGACTTTGATCTCCGGCGACGACACCAATTTCTCGCGCCACCACACAGAATCCTCTTCTCTCCCTTCACCTCGGGCTGCATGTGGCTCCTTCTTGAGCCGTACAGCGGCTGGGGCGAGGGGTTTTATATTTATTTTTTAATTTTTTTGATTAAAAAGCCCTTCCTCACTTAAGCCCTTACTCGACTCAGTCCGAGTCTGATTCGAGCCCCAATTAAATACACATACATGATTTGAACTCGACTCATACTAAGGCATCTTATGTTTAAAAAGGAAGGAACGTTTAACAAATAAAATTTCATAAAGCTTAAATTATACTTTCTACTCGCGACGATTTCGCGACTCGACCTGACTAACTCCGATCCGCTGGACTGCATCAAAAATAAATTTTATATTAGGAAACCTCGGGTCTTACAAACATATCGAATGAGAGACTAAGTAATACATGATATCATGAAAAGAGAGTCAAAATTCAAAACTAAGAATCATGTACTAAATCAAGTATTGATATTTTCAAGTATCGGTCCAAATATCAAAAATTATTTTAGAAATGATTTTTCACGAGTCAAAATGAGAACGGTACCAAAAATGAATTCAAATTATCATACTTGAAGTGTCATTCAAAGATTGGACCAAAAATCAAACTATCGAAAAAATGAACATTTGGGAAGAACGATACTTTAAGATTTCAAAAATCCATATCAAATCATATTCTTATTGGAAATTTTTGAAACTTTTACTGGAAAAAATAGATTTTTCAGAGAATATGCAGTTTCAAGCATAATCCAAAAATCAATTTTTTGCATTTTTCTAAAAATAACTGAAATATAGTGGCATTTTTGTAAATATTAGCTATTTTTCAAAAGTTTTCAGATTTCATTCAAACTTTCCAGATATCAAGATATTATCATTTAAAGCATGTTTACCAAGTTTTAAATGAAAATAATCTCATTTGGTCAAAATTTTACATAAGCATATTTATAATCTTTGAGGTCAAATATGGGTAGGCTAAAGACTTCCAAAAAATACTTAAAAATATCTTGTTATCTAGTTTTTACTTAAGGAATAATTATCAGGACTTTTGGTGCAAAGAAAATGTCTAGGTTCTATAGCCCTCTAAGGAGCTTCCTAGGCTTAGTGATTTCAGGACCATTTTTTGATTTTCCGATTTTTCATGTTTGGGTGTTCGGGTTTGGTTTCTAGGTTCTTATGGATCATCATGAGGATTTACAATGCATGCTAGACACCCTACACCTAAACTCTAACTTCCCGAAGAATATCGAGCGTCGATGAGGTTAGCCTGTTGTGTGTGACCCATTGGGCCCCACACTAAGCCAGCAGTGAGTTGTGCATAATGGAGAGTCAGATCCGAAAGAATGACTTTTATTTGAATGTTACGAACCACAACTAAAACCCTTCTGGTGTGGTCGTGAAAGACTCCACTCACAAGTCAAGATTGACATCTAGCAATGTGTCATGACTATCAAGATAGTATGAGGTTCAATCTACAGGGGATCGAACGCCTTCGGTGAGTAGTTACAGTGCAACTAAGTCATTTGGTTACAACATCTCGAAGTCGGCTAGGGTATGGAAGTAGTGTCAAACCCTAATACCGATTCATATGTATTCCACCCATTAAAATGTTGTCTCAACAATGAAACATCTAAAACATCTTCCTGACTTTCTTGTCCACTATGGCCAGAGATTTCTGAGTCGACACTTGCAGGGACACATAGGACATCATCTCGTCTCACTATGAGTAACCAATTCCATGGTGGTTGCTCATCTACCTCCATGAATGCTTCCCCATGCCCAATAATACCGGACACATGATGCTGACGACCACACATGGATAGAATCAAAACAATGGGTCGTCACTCACAAGGTAACCTTGACAACGTCTGGTCCAAGGACTGCCTGCACCTACTATCACCCGAGGAACATCCTATTGACACTCATGTGAGGATTCCATTATGTGTTCCTCGTGTAGGTCCGTTTAGTGAACTCATTCTCTAATGAGCACTTGCACTTGTATATTAATGCCGGCTCATAGGTAACTCTGAGATCAGCTAGCCCTTATCGAATAAGGCATGTACCAAGTACACCAGTCTATCTTGAATCATCAATCCCCTAATTGGTGATCCTACGACTGGGAACATTTTAGAACAGGGGCATCTAGATTCCAAGTCTCACTGGCAAGATCTCATCATGGCCTTGGAATCAATTGCCCGGGTTGATGGGGTTCATCACAATATAATATATATATAATATAGATGCAACATATGATGAAAAGTTACCTCATATTATTGATTAAGAAAAAATAGTTCCGTACACATACACATCAACATGTGATTGGCTCAAGGGCACTATTTTTTTCATTAATTTCTTTTATAGTAAATCTAGATGTCCTCATTGAGTTCACAATCTAAAAAAATGAAACCCGAACCCCGAAAACTTGAAAACTAGAAAAATCAGAAAATCACCCTAAATTTTTTTGTATAGGGGGCTCCTTAGAGGGCTACATAATTTAGATATTTTCTTGCCATCAAAAGTCCTAATAAGTGTTACTTAGGTAAAAACAAATTAAAGACATATTTTAAAGGAATTTTTGGAAACCATTAACCTAAAAAAATAAGGCTTGAAAAGCTAAAAACCTCCAAACTACCTAGAATTCCTAGAATGCCCCCAAATGGCTCTTTTTCAAATTAGATAAGGTTTCAACGGCTCTTTGCTTTCATACCTCAATACCAACTCTATAAATACACCCAAAACTCCCTTCGTAAGGCTCCCAACTATTCATTGAGCCATTCTAACAATATTCGGAGGCTTTCTTGAGCCATTTCTCTTAAACCTTTGCTTTGAGCTTCTATCTCCTTGATTGAGCCTTCAACCTTGTGTTTCATCATGAAAGGCATCAAGAGGAAGCTAGGATCTTATGTTGGAGCTAAGTATTATATTGATTGTGTTTTTGCTCCATTTATATTTGTATATTGTTGTTATTCTCATTGTATGTCAAGTTGTGAAAACCTAGGGTGCTAGGTTTGTGTGTATGGTGGTAGCCTTGGTGTAGACGCTTAAATCCACTAGTCTAAACTTTGTTTGCTAGGGTTAGTTGTGTAGTTCTTAGAAGAAGAGGTGTTGGATGTACTCTCGGAAGTTTTAGTTAACACGCTATTCATCCCCCCCTCTAGCGTGGTCATTCAACTTACATTTGGTATCAGAGCGGG
Source organism: Canna indica (assembly GCA_034359265.1). NCBI lineage: Eukaryota > Viridiplantae > Streptophyta > Magnoliopsida > Zingiberales > Cannaceae > Canna > Canna indica. Next base: position 61,295,997 of record CP136890.1, on the reverse strand, counting down.
TTGTGGATTTAGATTTCACCATCTCGTCTACATCTAGCCTCGATCCTAGAATGACACTAGAGAGTATAACGTTTGCACCACCTAGGTTTGATGAGGTAAATTTTGGTGTTTGGAAGAGTAGGTTGTATACATTTATTAAAATACAAAGTTTAGATCTATGGTGCATGCTAAAGAATAAATATGTTGAGCCCACCATTGACAAGCCCACCATTGACATTAATGAGTAGACTCAAGAACAAGTTAAATTGTTTGGAGTGAATGCTAAAATAATGCACTTTCTATATTGCTCATTCTCAAATTATATACTTGAAAAGGTTATGCATTGTTCATCTGCATTTGCTATTTGGGCTTGTTTAAACATGCTATACGACTATGAAAAAATCGAGGAGCTTATCACTTTAGATGAAGGTGGTGATGACAATTGTCATCCCCCTATTACTAACATGATTTTTGAAGCTCATAGTGTCTCTAGTCAAAGGAGAACTAAAAATCGAAAGATGAAGGTTATATGCTACTTGTGCAAGGAAAATGGACACATTAAAAAGAATTGCCCTTCCTTGAAGAAAAGAGCCAAGAGGAGAACAAGTGATTCAACATCCACCTACGAATCACATGAAGCACCTTCTTGTCATGATGAAGAAGTTATTTCTCACCTATGCCTCATGGGATTCAATGATGAGGTAAAATCTTCAACTTCTCATTATCATGAAAAATTTTGATAGTGATGCTAGCTCTTGTAGTTCCCTTAATATGTCTTATGAGGAGTTAGTAGAAGAATGTCAAAAAATGTAAGCCATGCTTTTAAAGAAAAATAAGGAAATTAAAAAGATAGAAAAGGAAAATGAGAAAATAAGAGTGAGAAAATGAGAAAATAATAATTCAAAATTTAGAAATGAAAATGAAAATTTGAGAACTAAAAATAATGAGTTTGAAAATAGATTAAAGCATGAAAATAATGATTGCAAAAGTGATTTCACGATTGAGAATGAGAACTTGAAATTTGAAACTATGAAAATCAAAAAAAAAAATTGCTTGTTGAAATCTCAATTACATGGCTTACATAAGTCTATGAATTATTTGAAAAATAAGGTTTTGATTTTGAATAGAAAAGTTAACGTTCCTTCTTTTAAGAACTCTAGAAATCAAAATGTCTCATTTAGAAAATCTCAAAAGAAGAATATTTCTTTTAAGAATGCTCATGCTCATCATAGTTCACATGTCAAGCATTCTAATGATAGATCTCATCTCCATAGCAAAAATAAAAAAGAGTTTAATGGACATTGTTTTTGTTGTGGTATTTTTGTGCATTCAAGATATATCCAAGTGTTGCTAGGACACTTTGGATTTCAAGGTCAACTCACCCCCAAGGACCCAAAGCCATTTGGGTACCAAAAATCTCATCTTCTTTTATAGGGGGAGCTACCACACAAGGGTAAAGAAAATTGAAGAATTGAAGTTGACCATGGACTTGAATGAGAAATCCATCATTGGTTGCAACTTCAAGTCATCATGATGCCTAAGGTATGAAAAATAGTATCTTAAGTAATCTGATATCATCTTATTACTTTGCTTTGTTCCATTAAAGTTGGAGTGTATGATACTTGTGTAATTCGAGTAGATTTTATCCGCTCTTGATATGGTTTTATCAAATTTTTTTATTTTTGGTTTCCCGGTCTCTTCGGAGACCTATGTAGCCTATAATAGGCTCATGCGACCTTGCGATTCTAAATCGTAGGCTAATTGTGGTCTTTCGGTTTTCAACCAATAGGAAGGGTTGGAGATCATAACTTTTCAAATATTTCATACTTTGAGATCTCTTGATTCATTTTGGTTTCATGATACTTCCTTTTGAAATGAATCCTTACTTTTATTGGAACGAGAGTTGACAAGTTTGACAAAATTTATCTCAAATGATGTATGATCTTGACTTTTATTAAAATATAGTTTAATTACCTCAATAATTATGCTTGAATGATTTCTCTATGCTCAAGATTGATTATGCATGATAAATGTTTGAATTTCATGAGTAGGAATTTTTTTGATAAGTTAGGCCACTTCATGATCTTGATAGTGAATGAAATCGGACTAGGTTAAAATCCTTCATTAGAGACTTCATTTTAAGTTAAAAGTTGATGAACATGTTTAGATGTGTTACTGATTCATTGTCATGCATTTAAATTTGAAAAATCATGGGTAGATGAACAAGGTGATAACTAGATCACTTTAGGAGACTTAAACTTGAAAACTTTGACCCAAGTCAACAAATTGACTTGGACACTTCATTTTAACATCCAAACTTCATAAATATGTTTAGGAATAGATATGACATATTTCCATGCTTTTAAAATAAAAAATTCATATGGATATAGATAAAATGACAGAGGCCATTTCATGATAACCTCTTTTGAACCAAGTTGACCCAAGTCAACAAATTGACTTAGTGGTCTCATTTTCAATTCATATTCGAGGAACATGTTTAAATTTACTCATATTAGGTGTCCATAGATTTAAATTTGGAAACTCATGAGTAAATGATAAGATTGACACTTAGCAAGTTACATGATAACTAGATTATTTTTTAATGAAACAATGCTAGGTTGATATCTTGACTTAAGGTTATAATTTTTATCTCAAACTTGACATACACTCTTTACATGAACATGTTTTGAAAAATAACTGAAGATTACGAAAAATGCCATTGAAAATTTAGCATTTTCAGTTATTACTTAAAAAATGTAGAAAAATTCTTTTTAACTGATTCTTGAAACTGCATCTTCAATGAAAAAGGTAGTTTCTCCAATAAAATTTTTAAAAAGTTTCATCAAGAATATGATTTATAGTGGAATTTTGAAGTTGAATTTCAGAAATGCAAAGTATCATCCTCTTTTAATATCAATCTTTTCGATACTTTGATTTTTCTTCGAAAACTCCAAATAAAATTTTGGGTATACTATTTTGATTCCATCTTTAATATTGTTCTCACTATTCTTTGAGTGAAATCATTTCTAAAAATGATTTCGATAACTTGAGTGATAACTTGAAAAATGTATTTTTGGTTTAAATCGAGATAGGTTGAAAAATTGACTTAGATAATTCATTTTGAGTTCAAACTTGACACATTTATCCCAAATGGTCATTCAACGATGTCTCGAAAGTTTGAATAAAAAATGATAACTTTTGAAAAAAAATACCTAAATTAGAGAAGATATGAGTAGATAGAAAATTTTAGGTACTTTTTTCGAGTGAAATCGTGATAAGTAATCAAATGACATTACCTTCACTAAAAACTTGATATACATGTTTCACATGCCCATATATTGGTATTTTGAAAGTTTGAATGATTTATGAAAATGTCATAAAAATCTTACTTATTTACGAAAATGTCACTAAAGTATCACTCTTCTTAAATTGCTCATTTTTCTGATACTTTGAATTTTTATAAAATTTTCAAATGATATTTGAAGTAGGATATTTTGAATTCAAGTGTGGTATCATTCTACTCATTTAATGAGAAAAATCATTTCTAAAGTGATTTTTGACTTTTTGACCAATACTTGAAAATATCGATACTTAAGTTACTACATGATTTTTGGTCCTGGATTTCTTTTATCATTTCACGATATCATGTATGATTTAGTCTCTTATTCGATGTTTGGTTTTCATCCCTTCAGGTGAGACTTTCGCGGTTTTGAAAAATCTTTTAAAGTTTCAAGTTTGACTTTTGATTCACTTTTCTTATCCTTTTTGATTGATGTCAAAAGGGAGAGAAAAATATAGGTAAAGGGGAAGAAAATATAGGAAGACCATGCATATAGATATGGGGAGTTTATTTTCATATATATGTGTTTGCGAAATGACGACATTAGAGGCGGGGTGAATAGTGTGTTTACTAATTCGATTAGCCTATATTCAATTTTAAATGGTTACTTGGATCGATTAGGCGATTTGCAATTTGATGATTTACTAGATTAAATTTATAGTGGTTCGGCCCCAATGCCTACTCCACTACCTAAGCACCCTGCTTAGGATTTCCAAACTAGGTTTTACTAGATTAATTAGAGTTTCCCTTACAACGAGGACTTTGCACCGGAAAGTCTCCGCTCTCCAACCGAAGGCACTTCCACACCCGGAAGTATCCCGCCTTCCTACCGATAGCACTTTCCCACCTCAACCTAAGGGACAACTAGAACTAATCCTAGTAAGCTCTAAGTATACAGAAGTGGCTTTACTCCTTCTATACCAAGGATACCACTTCACATGACAAGACCTAACAGCTAGGTCTTCACAAACCCAAATCAAAGAAAACAGATACAATTAATAGTTAAAAATTACACTCAAAAGAGCTAACAATGAAACCAATAGAAGAAGCTCTTTTGCAATCTTTCAATCCTTCAACTCGTCAGATAAATTCATTCCAGCAGAGTTGAGGGAAGCATAGCTTGTGCGCTTGTAGAGGAACTCGATAGATTTCAGCGCACGATCCAAACAATCTCTTTGAAGGTTTTAATCTCCTTTTAAATGCTCAGTAAAAATCTGTAGGAATGAAGGAAGAAAGTTGAAAGGTTTATATGAGGGTACATTTATACCCTACTGAGGAAACGGCTGTTCAACGGATAGAAAACTATCCGTTACAGGCCGCTGGTCGAATGGTTGGTCGATCGACTGGTCGACCGGTCTTTCGATTGCCTCTCTTATGTTTGTGGTCGGTCGACCGACGGGTCAACCACCCAGACACGACTATTCATCCACGACCTTTGGTCGACTCGTCGGTCGACCGACGGCATCTCGCGTCTTCAGCTTTCAGCAGGTCGATCGACCGACCGATCGATCTCCAAGCCTACTGCCCAGAACCAGCCACTGTCGGTCGACCAACTGGTCGACCGAAGTGCCCATTGCCATTTTTTGGCAGTGTTCGGTCGATCGGCCGATCGACCAAAATAGCTGGGCCTTTCTTTCTTACCCTATTCGGTCGACCGCCCGGTCGACTGAACATAGGTTGAAATTGTTTTTTCAGTCTATTTCTTCCGCGCTTGGTTTTCGAGTTTTGGCTTTCAACGGGCATCATCTTGGAGAGCTTTTGACTTGATCTTTGGACTCATCCAAGTGTCTTTGGTGCACTCATCAATCTTCGATAAACTTTCGCGTCGAACCCGAGCGCGATGATCAATGTGCTTCCGATTTCCGATTTCTTCCTATATTTTCGATCTAGGACATCGAACGCTAATTGATATGGAACCTGAAAGATATTCTCAATGGAATTATTAGTCCCATGTTTGTTTTCATCAAAACCATCAAAACCGAGATTAAGGCTAAGGTTGAAAACCTACAGCCAACAATCTCCCCCTTTTTGATGATGACAACATCCATAGGAAAATATATTCATTTAAAGCATAGAGGATATCAACTAAGGGATTTCTCCCCCTATCAACATGCATATCTATAAGAATAAACTTCCCCTATCTATATGCATGGATTACCTATATTTTCGTCCCTTTTACCTATACTTATCTCCCCATTTTAACTATACATTTCTCCCCCTTTATACCTAAACTCTTCTCTCCCCCTTTTGACATCAATCAAAAAGGGCAAGAAGGGTCTATCTATTCAAAGGGATGAAAGACAAGTATTTTTTCATGAAGTTGAGACTCTAAAGATTTTTCATGAAATAAGAAAATCTCAACCAAGGGATGGAAAACAAATGATTAATATGAAACAAAATCATACATGATATGTTTAAAGCTAAATTTTTGAATTCAAGATAAGTCATGTACGTTCTCAAAATGAATATTGTTTCTTTTTCATGACATTTTTAAATTTTATTCAAACTTTCAAAATACAAGGATATAGTCATTTAAATCATGTATATCAAGTTTGAAGTGAACCTAATGTCATTTGATCCAAATATGAACTTAGCATGTTTTCATTTGAAATATGTATGAAAACTATGAAAATGCTAAGTCTCAAGTTTTGCTATCTACTCATGTTTTCTCAAACTTGGGCATTTGGACATTAAACATGAGATAATGTAAGTCTATGAATCAAGTTTGGGCTTAAGATGAAATTTTTAATTCACTTTGTTGACTTAAGTCAACCTATACTTCTAGTTTTAAAAAAATTAAACTTTTATGTTTATACAAAACCATATTTTCAATGAAAAATTTTGGTACCAACTTTTTGATGAAAAATTTTTGATACCAAATATTGAATGGTCATTTGAAATACATGAATGAAGTTTGAACTCAAAAGAATTTTCAAAGACCATTTTTCATCCTATATTGTTTTTGATGAAAGAAGTGAATATTTCTAGTTATCATTCAAATTTTCAAAATCATTCCTATGAATGATTTTACTCATGAAATTGTGTGAATGATATTAGAAATGGAATCCAAATGGTATTCATAAACTTTCATTTGAAGTTTCCGAAAAGTCAATGTATTGATAAAAAATTGATATTAACAAGATGATACTTTTTCATTTTGAAAATTCAACTTCAAAATTCCATTATAAATTAGATTTTTGATGAAACTTTTTGAAATTTTTACACATAAAACTATATTTTTCAGTGAATGTGTAGTTTCAAGAATCATCTAAATTTTTTTTTCTATATTTTCCTAGAAATAACTGAAATTGGTGATACCAATTGTTGAACAAATGATAATCCTTGTAATTTTCAGTTATTCTTTAAAACTTGTTCAATTTTCATTCAAAATTTCATGACACCATAATATGATAATGTAAAGAGTATATGTCAAGTTTGAAATGAAAATTATGTCCTTAAGTCAAGATATCAACCTAGCATGGTTTCATTCAAAACTAAACTAGTTTTTATGAAATTTGCTAAGTTTCAATCTTAACATTTACTCATGATTTTTTAAATTCAAACCTATGAATACCTAACATGAGTAAATATAAACATGTTCCACAAATATGGATTGAAAATGAGACCTTTAAGTCAACTTGTTGACTTGGGTCAACATGGTTCAAAGAGAGGTAAACATGAATTAACCTCTATATCATTTTATCCATATCCATATGAATTTTTCACTCTAATTGCATGGAAACATGTCATACCTATTTCTAAATATGTTTATGAAGTTTGGACTTAAAATCATGTGTCCAAGTCAATTTATTGACTTGGGTCAGACCTTTTAAGCTTAAGTCCACTAATGTGATCTTGTTATCACATTTTCATCTACACATGAATTTTCAAGATTGAACACCTAGAGTCATATCATGTGTGTCTAAACATGTTTGTTTGATGTTTACTCAAAATGAGGTCTCTAATATGAGTTTTAACCTAGAGCAAGTTTCATTCAATCAAGATATCATGAAATTGCCTAAGTTATCCAAATTTTTCTTACTCATGAAAATTCAAACATTTATCAAGCAAAATCAATCATGAGTACATAGAGACATCATTAAAGCATTAATATTCAATCATCATACTAAGATTTTTGTAAAGTTAAATTCATACCTTATTTTTAGAAATTTCATTTCATTTCAAGTTTAACTTAACATGAAGTCTCTAAAGAAAAACTTTAACCTAGTTCAAGTTTCATTCAATCAAGATATCATGAAATTGAGCTAAGTTAACAAAAAATTTCTTACTCATGAAGATTCAAATATTTATCATGCATAATCAATCATGAGCAAAGAGAAATCATTTAAGCATGAGTATTCAATTATTTTTACAAAGATTTTTGCAAAAATTAAAATCATACCTTTTTCTTGAGAATTTGCCCAACTTTTTATATCCTTTTTTATTTTCTTCTAGATAGCATATCTTACCAATTCTTAACTTGCAAGTAGACTTCATTAGTATCATTATGAAATAATATGTCAACTTAGCAAGCTAACTTACTCCATAGCAAGGTTCAATGCAATGTTCAATTTAAAAGTCTTAACCTATCCTAGATAGTTAAGATTCATTTTTGAGAGGTTGTCATGATATCTAAATGAATCTAAGAGATCCTAAGATATGAAATATTTGAGGAATAAGATCTCTACCTATGTTTAACTAGTTTGGACTTAATGATAACTTCTCTAGTATCAACCTAGAGCAAGTTTCATTCAATGAAGTTTGTCTAAGTACTGAGAATCTAGATACTCATGAAAATTCAAGGATTTAACATGCAATTCTAATCATGAGTATAGAGACATAGTTTAAGCTTACACATTTATGTATAACACTAAGATTTTAAATTTATCAAAGTTATACCTTATTCATGATAATTTGCCAAACTAATCTTTTTCTTCCTAATTAGTCTTCCTAAAATATTTATAACTTGCAAGTAGGCTACACTAATATTTTTAGAGAAAATATAGCTACTTAGCAAGCCAATTCAACCAAAAAGCAAAGAGAAGCATCAAGTATCATGATCAAATTTCACTTTGCTAAATGGTTTCAAAATGAAATCGAGTAAAATCAAAATGAATTTTAAGAGATCACAAAGATAATAAATGAAAAATATGATCTCCAACCCTTCCTATTGGTTGAAAACTGAAAGGCCACAATGTGCCTACTATTTAGAACCACAAGGTTGCTTAGGCCCATTACAGGCCACCTGGGTCTCCGAAGAGACCGAGAAATCAAAATCAAAAACATTTTCAAAAGAACTCTTTTGCAAGAGCGGGGAAAACAACTCAATCTTAAACATGGTATCATAATCTTCAACTAAGATTAAGTAATGCAAGTTAGAAGATGATACCGGAATAGTTTTGATGCCAACTTTACCTAATGCATCAAGGTAGCTTGAAGTTGCAACCAAGGAAGGATTCATCATTCAAGTCCATGGTCAACTCCAATACACCACTTCTTTCTACCCTTTTGTGGTAGCTCCCCCTACAAGAGAAGATGAAACATTTGGTACCCAAATAGCTTTGGGTCCTTGGGGGTTAATGGGCTTTGGTACCCAAAGTGTCTTACCAACACTAGGATTCACTTTGAAAGCACAATCATATATGGCATGCCCATAAATACCACAACAAAAACAATGTCCATTAAATTTCCTTTTGTTTTTGCTATGGACATGAGGTTTAAAGTTAGAATACTTAACATGTGAAGTATTATGAGCATGAGCATTGTTGTTTGGAGATTTTCTAAATGAGACATTTTGATTTTTAGGACTCCTAAGAGATGAAGCATTCGATAAGTTACTAATTTTCTTACTCACGAAAACAACCTCATTTTTTAAGTTATTGATGGATTTGTGTAAAGCTTGAATTTGAGATTTCAACAAGCAATTTTCATTTTTCAAGATATCATGCTCAAATTTGAAATCACTTATACAGTCCTTGCCATTGAGATTCACATTACTTTTTCTGTTTTCATTCTCATTTCTAATTTTTAAAATCTTAGTTAACAACTCATCATTCTCAATTTCTAATTATTCACTTTTATGTTTCAAATCCTTAATCTCAAGTTTGATATCATCATGGCCAGAACTAAAAGAACTAGAATTTATTTTATCATTTTCTAATTTGCATTCATGCAATTGAGAACTAATATTTAAGTTTTCTTTCTTCAATTTCTTATTTTCCTCGTTCTTTTTTACAAGGATGGCATACATTTTCTTGCTTTCTTCTAGTAGTTCTTCATAAGACATGTCAAGGGATTTAGAGATACTAGAATCACTATCATTAATATTTTGAACATGACTAGAAGATGGAGAATATACCTCATCTTGTAGACCCATGAGGCAAACGTTTGATGTAGCTTCATCGTCATGTCTAGAAGAGACTTCACTTGTTTGAGATGTGGATGAGGAAGCACACTTCTTTTTGAATTTCTTCTTCAAGAGTGGACAATTCTTCTTCTTGTGTCCCTTCTCTTGGCAAAGGAAGCACCTAAGTTTTCTTTTCCGATTCTTGCTTGTGCTTCTTTGGCTAGAAGTGCTTTGGGCATCAAAAACTTCATTAGGACTAGAGGTATGACAATTGTCATAACCTCCTTCATTGAAAGTAGTAAGCTCCTCAGTTTTTGCATAATCATAAAGTATATTCAAGCAAGCCCAAATATCGAAAACGGAAGTGCAATGCATGATCTTTTCAAAAATCTTATCATCCAAAGAACAAAATATACAATTTGTAGCTTTAGCATTTAATTCAAACATATCAATTTATTCTTGGGTCCATGCATTTATATTTTCTTTAGGTTCAACATATTGGATTTTTACCATCTTAAAAATACCTAAACCTTGGGTCTATAGAAAAGTGTACATCCTAGATTTCCATAGACCAAAGTTCGAGGCATTAAACCTAGGAGGTGCGGAAACAACCGACTCTAGAGTCATTTCAAGATTGAGACGAATTGTAGAAGGGATGGTGAAATCACAATCTACTACCCGCTTTGATACCAATTGTTGGCGAAATGGCGACACTAGAGAGGGGGTGAATAGTGTGTTTACTAATTCGGTTAGCCCTTCAATGATGTTTGGATTCTCATTTTAGATGCTCCTTTTTCTTGTTGATTAGGGCCGACCACATGAAGGAAAAAGGGGAAAGGTCATGCCGAATTTTTTTCCAATTTCTTAGAGTGGTCAGAAGCCCTCAGATCTAGTTTTTCTCACGATTGATGACTTGACTCCTCCCAACCATGGCCGAGGACCTTTATCCCTACCCTGGTTGCTCTCGGCAAAGCATGAGCAGCCTTGGGTAGGCTCGCCCGAGTAGGTGTGAGGAGGGGAAAAGGGTTCGATTTGTTTCACATTCACATATAGGGTATTAAATCCTTGATTTCGTATGGATCACTCAATTATTATATGAAATGTTAGTATTGATAGATTGAGAACATCATGCTATAAGGAAATGTTCTTGATAGTGTACATATGGTTAGAATTTCGCGTGGCATATCATCTTAAGAAATTTCCTCTATGGATTTTACTAGTATTGAATTCTTACTATGTTAGTCCAATTATTACCTTGCTGGAATTTATTGATTAAATGCAGAATTTAATTACCTTATTGTTGAAAGCATGTTATTATTTATGGTAGTAGCTGTAGAATACATCCCTTATAACTTTTGTGCTGTGACATATTTGTATTCAGACATTTCTACGCTTATGACATGTAATTTACACTTAAGGAATTTGGCGAATGACGCTAGATACTTATAAGGAAATTATAGGGTGCTTACATTGTCAGGAAAATTTGAATGCAGACAAGCTAGGTTTCCCACCAAGGAAACAATCAGCGGGCATTATCGTGCGGTTGGTATGGCTCGAAACAAGGGGGGCGGATACGGGTGAGTGCCTGGGGTTAAATAAGGAAACTTTAGAACACTTTGCTTGTGTATTGTGATTGTGATTGTCAGCTGAGAAGCATGGACGGACAAAATGACTAATGCTTGACTCGGCGGGTGATTAGGGTCTTGAGATTACACCAACGGGTCCGCTAGGTGTTAGACCCGGGTGGCAGAGGGTCTTGAGATTCCGTTAGTGGGCCACGCTGACGGTAGACCCGAGATGGGTGGGACTAGCTATTCCTAACCCGGTGGGTTCCTGAGACTAGTTGACCATCCTTGTCGATGGCCCGCTGACTGCTCTGACTTTTCTTATGTGACATGTGGGCCGTGCGGCCAGATCATTATTTTGTGGTAAAGGCCGAGCAGAGCAGAGCCGAGCCACCAATTCTCGAACAGGTTCTAGTGGTCGAGTGTTTCCCAGTCTGGTAGGGCCATTTTGGCCGGTTGTATGGTTTTTGCAGGACGGCCTTTGGCCCGATTGTCATATCATGACTAGATTAGATCCCTAAATTTATAAGTTGCTGACTTATATGCATGTTGTTAATGGGGATTTATGTGGAGGTTCGGAAGGACCGCTCACTGAGTCCCATGTGGACTCACGATTTATTTCTCTTATTTTTGCAGAGCCCAACCAGTGAGGTGAGGCTTGGATTCATGGTGCAGCTGGACGGCAGGCAGTGGCGTAGATCTCATAGCAGCGCCCAATAGTCGTAGTTGTGATGTCTAGGGTTGTTTCTTTATATACACCGAGTGATGTTTAATTTGAAAACATGTATTTGACTTTTAACTCGAGTTGTTCTTAATTGTTGGTTTGTTCTTACAACTCTTTTAAAAATTGTTCGAAACTTTCTTTTAAATCAAATAAAGTTTGCGTCGTGTTGTTCTACTTGTATGTTTTCTAGTTGATGTGTATTCTCAGTATTTTGTTATTCAGTGTATGTGGTAGGCTTCAAGGTAGGACATAAATCCTAGCCGGTCACGCGACCCAGAGTTAGGGCATGACAATTCTCTTGCCAGATGACCAATCTTGCCGCAATTATAGCACTTCTATTGAAATTTCTTGCCATACTTCTTCGATGCTCCCCTTGCATGGGTGGTCCCTTCTCCTTCACAACTTTTTGCTTTACCTTCATTTTTCTTAGATCCTCCATCGGCATGCTTCTTTGAATTCCATTTGCTTTTCTTGGCGTAGAGCGCTTCCTCTTCACCTTTTTGCTAAATTCCTCCAATTGGTTTGGCCAACGCTTTCTGACCTGCAAGCAAATTCTCAAACTCAACAAGTGATGGCTAGTTCTGCCATTCCTGAACTGCAGCTACAAAGCCTCTGAACCCAGGCCTCAAACAATGAATGATTATCCTCTTCATCCTGGATTCCCCGATCGGAGCTTTTTGATCTAACTCTGCAATTTCCCGGCAGATTGTCTTCACCTTGTCATCCGAACTAGAACAATTGGGAAAGACCCTCCGAACTTGCTCTGCATGTTGGAAATTTGTCATCCAACCTCCCGAGCTTAGCCCGCAATCCGGCTCCTCGACGAGCCTCTCCACCATTCATGAAGATATGATGCACCATGACCTATCTCAAGGCATTCCTACGGTGTCACATGGGTGTTCCTAATGGAAAGTGTCTCAACACTCCAATACCCGACCCCAACTCCTAGACCCGTAATATCATAAATCCGTGTGGTTTTATTTCATGCTTAAACTTCTCATGTTGATTCATAACATATTATGCTGACTTTTTTTTCCAATTTTAATTATGCAATTAAAATTTAGTTCACCACAATTTTAATTAGGGCCTCCTCAAGCATGACACACAAAAAGAACGGAAAGAATCCAAGAGATCATCGAAAACACATCAAGAACATCAAACCTCCAAGAACGGCTTCAAGAAACTCAAATAAATGCTGAAGAAGGAGGGTAAAACCACTCACCTAATTTGGAAAGATGATTAGAAGCAATCAAAAGATGAAGGTGGCCCTCGAATCTGGCTTCAAAAGATGATAGCTTAACTCAAGAAGTGGAAGAGAGAGGGGCTGGCTTTGGCTTGCTCCGCTCCTCTCGGCTCGGCTCCAAAGAGGAGGAAGAAGGAGAGGATGGAGAAGGGGGAAAGCTTGGGCGGCTCGGCTCTTGCTGGCGGCGGCTCCAAGGGGAGAGAGGAGAGGGGCGGCTGACGGCTGGCTCCTCTTCTCAATTAAGTTGGGTGGCTCCAAATAGGGAGCCACAAGCCAATGGGAGGGGGTTTTATACTCCCTCCTCAACCCTAATTTCTCTAAACCCTTTATCCAACCCGCATCTGCCTCAAGCCAAACCTGAATCCGCTAACTTAAATTAACTTAATTAATCTTATTCTCCACATAACCATCCACAACATAAAATTAAATAAATTTAACTACTCAAGCAATATTTCACATTCATAATTCTACTTACCCGAGCTCGCAGGCTCACACCAGACCATGAGTCGGCTCGGCTCGACATCGATCTAGTCCGCTAGTCTGGCAAATACAAACATAAGGTAAAATAATATAATTAAATATATAGGATATTACAATCCTCCCTCCTTAAAGAAAATTCGTCGTCGAATTTCAGAAAAGAAAAATAAGGACTCTCCAAATCATCAAACAATGAAGGATAACGCTCCATCATATCCTGCTCCACCTCCCAGGTGGCCTCCTGGCCGGAATGGTGCTCCCATCTGACCTTAACCAAGGGGATCTCCGTGGACCTCAACTTTCTGATCTGATGGTCTAGCACCTCAACTGGCCGCTCCTCATAGGAGACTGTTGAATCCACCTCCACTACGCTAGGCTCAATCACATGGGACTCATCCTGAATATACTTCTTCAGCATAGACAAATGGAAAACTGGATGTACTCGGTCCATACTAGGAGGTAAGGCCAACTCATAGGCCACAGCTCCCCTGCGCTTGAGAATAGGAAACAGCCCAATGAACCTAGGGCTTAGCTTTCCTTTCTTACCAAATCTCACCACCCTTTTCGTAGGGGACACATTGAGGAACACCATGTCCCCCTCAGCAAACTCTACTTCCCTGGCCTTTCCATCCGCATACATCTTTTGGCGACTCTGAGCCACCAACAGCCTCTCTTTGATTAGCTTCACTTTTTCTACTGCCTCCTCCACCAGGTCAGGTCCCATCATGAGGGAATCCCCTGCCTCAAACTAGCCAATGGGCAACCTACATCTTCGCCCATACAATGCCTCAAATGGGGCCATCCCGATGCTGCTGTGGTTGCTGTTATTATAGGCAAACTTAATCAGAGGTAAGTGCCTCTCCCAACTGCCCTCCAAATCTAGGACACATGCTCTCAGCATATCCTCCAGCATCTAAATAGTCCACTCTGACTGACCATTTGTCTGCGGGTGAAACGCAGTACTAAACCGAACCTGAGTGCCCAAAGCCTCCTGGAATGATTGCCAAAAATGAGCTGTGAACTAAGTACCCTGATCTGAGATGATCATCACAGGAACACCATGATATGCGACGATCCGATCCAAGAACAACCTCGCATATTGCTTAGCTGAAAAGGTCGTCCTGACTGGTATAAAATGCAAAGTCTTGGTTAGGTGATCCACCACTAGCCAGATAGAATCATTGCCCTTCCCAGACTTTGGCAATCCTGTCACAAAATCCATGATTATCTTCTCCCATTTCCACTCTGGTACTTCTAGGTTCTGGAGCAACCCTGCCAGCTTCAAATGCTCAGCCTTCACCTGCTGACACACCAAGCACTCATACACAAACTCGGCCACTTCTCTTTTCATACCTTTCCACTAATAATTCTGCCTTTGGTCACGGTACATCTTCGTGGCTCCCGAATGCATAGTGTATGTGGACCGATGAGCCATCTCTAGCACTTGCCTGCAAACCTCGGCCATATATGGCACCACTATCTTGTTCTTAAACCTCATAACGCTCCCCGAGTCCATACTAAACCCATTATCGGCACCGCCTCTCCTGGCCAGATCCTTAGTGAGAGCACAGAAAGCATCCTCCTCCTGCACTGCCTACAACATGTCAACCAACGTGGACTGCACCCTCAAGTGAGACATCAAGGCACCAGAAGATGATACTGACAAGACTGGCCCGCCATCCAAACATAGGGACAAATCCTGAGCCAACGGCCTCCTCCTAACCACCAAACGTGCTAGGGTTCCCATAGACTTCCTATTCAAAGCATCAGCCACCACATTGGCCTTCCCCGAATGGTACATGATAGTGCAGTCATAGTCCTTCAATAGCTCAAGTCCTAATTCTCTGCATCAGGTTCAACTCCTTCTGGGTGAGCTAATACATGAGTGTATATCTTCAGCAACGGCTTGAGCGGCCGTAAGAATATCGTTGCAAATAGCAACGGCTTGAGCGGCCGTTGCTGATAGCCATTGCTGAAGACTCAATTTCTAGTAGAATTACAAGCCTCGCCATAAAGGTTGTGATGCCACAGGCTCAATGCGAACACCATCGCTGCCAGCTCAAGATCATGGGTGGGGTAATACTTCTCGTGAACCTTCAACTGCCTGGAGGCATAAGCTATCACCCTACCATTCTGCATCAACACACAACCCAAGCTGACCCGGGAGGCATCACAATAAACAATAAACCCTCCCGAGCCCGAAGGTACTGCTAGAACTGGCGCTGACGTCAAGCGGGCCTTGAGCTTTAGAAGGCTCTCCTCGCACTTACTGTCCCATTCGAACTTGAACTTCTTCTGAGTCAGGCAGGTCAATGGCGCTACAATCCTGGAGAAGTTCTTCACAAACTTCCTGTAATAACCTACCAACCCTAGGAAACTGCGGATCTCTGTGATATTAGTCGGCCTCTACCAATTCTGAACTACTTTTATCTTTGCGGGGTCCACCTTTACCCCTTCCCTGGACACCACATGGCCTAGGAACTCCACACTCTCCAGCCAGAACTCGCACTTGGAGAACTTAGCGTACAATCGGTGCTCCTTGAGAGTTTCCAGAACTACCCTCAAGTACTCAGCATGCTCCTCCCTGCTCTTGAAATAAATCAAAATATCATCAATGAACACAGTTACGAATTTATCAAAGAATTCCCTAAACACTCGGTTCATCAAATCCATAAATACTACAGGTGCATTAGTCAGCCCGAAGGACATCACCATGAGCTCAAAGTGTCCATACCTCGACCTGAAAGCAGTCTTAGGGATGTCATTGTCTCGGATCCTCAACTGATGATACCCTGACCGCAGGTCAATCTTAGAAAACCATTGAGCTCCCTGAAGCTGATCAAACAAATCATCAATCCTGGGCAGCGGGTATCGATTATTCACCATTACCATATTAAGCTGTCGGTAATCAATGCACATCCGCTTGGACCCATCTTTCTTTTTCACAAAGAGCACTGGAGCACCCCACGGAGAAACACTTGGGTGAATGAATCCCAACTCAAGCAGCTCCTGCAACTGGGACTTCAACTCCCTCAACTCAGCTGGTGCCATCCAGTATGGTGGAATGGAGATTGGCTTCACCCCTGCCTGCAAATCAATACAGAATTCGATCTCCCTCTCTGGAGGCAACCATAGCAACTCATTCGGAAACACATCAGAGAACCCGCACACCACAGGTGTTTCCCCTATGCCCCTAGCCGCACCTCCACCTTCCTCTGCCATAGACACAAAGGCCAAGAAGGACTAGCAACCACCCAGAAGTAGCCTTCGAGCCTTAAGAGCTGTAATCGCCATCAACGGCTCTCCCCTTCCTTCACACTAGAAGGTAAATTGGGGTAATCCGGGCTTACTGAAGGTCACAGTCTTAGGACTGCAATCTATTGAGGCAAAATGATCCGCCAACCAGTCCATGCCCAAAATTACGTCAAGCTCCAGCATCGGCAGAAGTGTCAAGTCGGCTATCAACACATGCCCATAAATGACTACCTCGCAGCCCTAAAAGACTATCTCCGCCATCGCAGAAATGCCCATAGGCGTAGACAACACACGAGGTAACTCAAGGACATAAGGTACCTCTGATAACTTAGCAGCAAACAAAGCAGATACAAAAGAGTGCGTAGCTCCCGAATCAAACAAAACATATGCAATGGCAGACCCAACAATAATATTACCCGACACCACTGCCCAAGAAGCTTCAGCGCCCTCTTGGTTCATAGCAAACACCCATGCAGCGGGCCTCTCTTAACCACCAGCTCATTGGCCTCCTCCTTGAGTCTGACCCCTCTGAGCTACAGAACCAACTAACACTGGTGCCTTTCCTTTGGTCTGATCAGACTGCTGACTACCCTTGCTAGGACAATCCTTTTTGTAAAGCCTAGTCTGCCCATAGTTGAAACATACCTCTGAATGTCCCCAGCAAGCCCCCCAGTGCCTCCTGTGACATCGGTTACACTACTGTGGCCCAGATCTCCGCTGAGAACCACTAGATGATGCCCCTGGACCTGAACCCATGTGGCCTATGGAACTGTTATGACCTCCGCACTGCGGTGGATCTGCTGTCCTGAAAGTCCCCTCTGAGTGAGCTAGCCGACCCCTAAAGGTTGGGGCCAAAACTTTTTCTTCTTGGGACCATCATGCTTGTCTGTCGGTACAAGCGCCTCCTTTCGGAGCGCCTGATCTACAACCCGAGCAAAGGAAGTGTCCTCGGTGTATTGGATCAGTCTGGTGATCTGCGACCTCAACCCCTCAACAAACCTCTTGACCCTGGCGGTCTCTGTGGCTATCAACGTGCGATGGTACTTCGAGAGCCGAGTGAACTCCAGCTCATAATCTGTCCCCGACATACTGCTTGTCTCACGCAGTAGCTTGAACTCTTTCGCCTGCCTATTCTAAACGCTCATCGGCAGGTACTTCTCTCCCATAGCAGGTCTAAACTCCTCCCAGGTAGGGGGTGGTATATCTACTGCTCTGCGGTCCCTCCAGGTGTGAAGCCAATCCTTGGCTGGACCTCTCAGCTATAACCCGATCAGTTGAGCAGTCATCTCAGAAGAACAACCGAGTTCCCTGCATAGCTCATATCAATCTCCTAGGGAACTGGTGACCTCCACCTGCTGATCTGTCCATGTATACTCTAGTGGCCTGAATGCAACAAAATCTGCATATGAAGGTGCTCTGGGGGCTCTAACCACGGGTGCTACTGGCTGGACCACCTCTAGTGCTGCAGGTACTATCGGTACTTGTTATGGCTGCTGCCTTAGCTCCTGCTCCTTGCGGAGCGCCTCTGTCAGCTCAACCACTCGAGCATGCAAGCGAACAACCGTGGGATTCTATCCCACATCCTCTCGGAACTGCGATGGTCTCCCACGACCCCACCCTCGGTCTTAGTAGAGTTGCTATCACTACCGCTCCTCGCGGCATTAAAAGCCTCCATCGATTTGGAATCACCAGAAATAAATTATCAAAATTTGAACAATTCAATTCACCCTAAGTGATTAAATAAATAAACCACAAGTTGCGTTGAGGTGCAGACTTAGCCCATTGATCTTATAGCATACCCCTACCATATACTGACACACTAGCAATGCCCTATACGGTGACAACTGTAGGTCGTAGTCAGACTGAACCACATGCTCTGATACCACATTGTGACCTCCCAAGTTCAGGGTCACCGCAAAACAAAGCAACGACAAGGGGTTAGTTAAAAGAACTCAGTGAGCAGTTCTACCAACCCACACAAAAAAAACAAACATCACAAATAAGATGCACGAGGTAAAACTCCTGGCTCAAGGAGGAAAGGTCACAAGGGAGTGACCTGCTAACAGGCCATCCGGCCACCACCTGCCCGAAGGCAGCCAACACCCATACGGTAAAGAACAACAGGCCTAAGCCTATCATGCCCTAAGGCAAACAACATATACTAGGATAATCGGGAAGGCCCTCCAAACTTATCCCACGAGGCCAAACCAGAATAATCAGGAAAGGCCCTCCGAACTTGCTCTACAGATTGTGAATTTGTCATCCAACCTCCCAGACTTAGCCCGTAATTCGGCTCCTCGACGAGCCTCTCCGTCATTCATGAAGATATGGTGCACCATGACCTATGTCAAGGCTTTCCTATGGTGTCTCATGGGTGTTCCTATTGGAAAGTATCTCAACACTCCAATACTCGAACCCAACTCCTAGACCCTTAATGTCATAAACCCGTGTGGTTTTATTTCATGCTTAAACTTCTCATGTTGATTCATAACAGATTATGCTGACCCTTTTTCCCAATTTTAATTATGCAATTAAAATTTAGTTCACCACAATTAGGGTTTTGTTTTAGAGTTTTGTTTTAGCTTATTGTTCTGCCCGAATCTGATGTATCTAACCCGATTCTGGTCTCCAGAGTGTGTCATATGTTTGCAAACTATATTTTCTGATCGAAACAATAGGTTACATGACTATGTTCAGTAAACTATGCATATCACAAACAGAATATCAAAATCAGCTCTAAATCAACAACTTAGCATACAGTTTTCAGCCAAATTGAGTTTTCAGCATAATAAGGATTTAAATCCGAAAATTTACAGAATATAACTCCCTAATTACCATTACATCAAATTTATAATCATCAAAAATAATCTCATATAAACCATGCTTAACAAACAAGAATAACAAGCATCACAACTCTCCTAAATCAAGAACCCACCTTGATATTCAAGAATTTAAACCAAGAACTCTCATGCCTCCAAAATCAAACCCCTTTTAAATCCACAATATATATTTCCAGAAATCAGAGATTTATTAACAAGCATGCATTTAAATCTGCAAACATCAAGATTGATGATCAAGTTGATTTATAGAAGGCAAGAAAATCTACATCCTTTTATTTAGGCATTTCATCGAACACTTGGAGGGCACCCCTTTTCCCACCTTGGCCGAGCACCCCTAGGATCATCCTATGGCTGCCGAGCCCCATAGGGGAGGGTTTAGGGCCTCCTCAAGAATGACACACAAAAAGAACGGCAAGAATCCCGAACGATGGCCCTGGAATTCGCCTTCAAAAGATGAGGGCTCAACTCAAGAAGGGGAAGAGCGGGGGCGACGGCTCACCTCAAGCCATCGGCTTGAGGAGAGAGGGAGAGAGAGAAAGAGAGAGAGATTGTCTTCAGCTGGCTCCTTTTGGCTCGGCTCCAAAGGGGAGGAAGAAGGAGAGGAAGGAGAAGGGGGAAAGCTTGGGCGGCTCGGCTCTTGCTGGCGGTGGCTCCAAGGGGAGAGAAGAGAGGGGCGGCTGGCGACTTGGCTGTCGGCTGGCTCCTCTTCTCAATTAAGTTGGGTGGCTCCAAATAGGGAGCCATAAGCCAAAGGGAGGGATTTTTATAATCACTCCTCAACCCTAACCCCTCTAAACCCTTTATCCAACCTGCATCTGCCTCAAGCCGAACCCGAACCCGCTAACTTAAATTAACTTAATTATTCCTATTCTCCACATAACCATCCACAACATAAAATTAAATAAATTTAACTACTCAATCAATATTTCACATTCATAATTATACTCACTCGAGCTCGCAGGCTCGCATCGGACCATGAGTTGACTCAGCTCGACCTCGATCTAGTCCGCTAGGCTGGCAAATACAAGCATAAGGGAAAATAATATAATTAAATATCTAGGATATTACAAACCTCTGTTCAAAACAGAGGAACCACACCTTCTTCCACGGACGTGGCACGGATCAGAATCTCCACTACGATCGTCTATCTCTTCCGTGATGCCAACAACGAGGAACCCTTTCTGCTCCTAGTCGCCCAGCAACATAGGATCATCGAAGAATCTTTCCTTTGGCTTCCTCAATTACTTGAGACGGGGTACTGGCTTCCCCCTCTCTACATGATAGAGAAATCTCTCTTCCTCTGCTTCAGCTCTATCTTTGTGGCAATTGAGATAGGACCTCTCCTCCTCTAGCACTATCTCGTACCAGCTCTGAAACCAATTGTTGAACACTCTAGGATAAACACAAGAGATGCTCAATGGAGAGATGCTTTGATTCATAAAATAAGTAGCCTTTTATAGGCTTATATGACAACTTGATAACTCCAAAAGACTCGATAATTAACTGATAATTATCCACTAACACTACTAGAATATTAGCTATCAGCCACGGGGCTCACCGACAGCTGTTTGGGCCGTTAGAACCATTCATGGCTTTTCGGCGGCCGCAGCGGCCGTGGCTAATGTAACCAAATCAGTCGTGGCTCATATACGGCCGCCCAAGGCCGTCTCTCATAGCTGATGGCGCGCACATGGCACAAAATAAAATAACCTAGTAGTGACGGCTTAGTGGGGGCCAAAGGGTCGTCAGTGATATAAGTAAGTAATTTGCCACGGCTAAAGCGGCTATCGTTTATTAAGTGATGGCGCGAGCGTGGCGCTAAAATAAAAAACACATCACCGATGGCTGAGAGAGGGCTACGTAGATGATACTATTATTAGTTATCCAGAGTTTACCGAAGGCTCATGGGTCGTCGATGATAAACCTTTTTATTTGCATTCGCGCCCGAACTTTCCTCTTTCCCCCGCTCTCTTCTCTCTCCACTGCCGACCATGTTGTCACCGTCGCCGTCGATCTTTTCCTAGCACCGACTTCGCGCAGTACACATCACATTCTCGCCGCCGAGCCGACGTCGATGGAGACGCCGCCCTCGCCCTCGCCTCTTGCTCCCTCGCCCTCGCCCTCGCCGACGGCGCCCCCTCTCCTCGATTGCCGCCTACTCCCTCGCCGCCTTCACCCAGGTGAGTTCCTCCCCTCTTCCTTGTTCGGTCAACGCACGATCGAAACCCTAGGGTTTTAACCGGCGCCGGCCATTTTTTTTAATAGATTATTTATATATAATCTATTAATTAGATTAGTTAGATTAATCTATTATATATAGGGTTATTTGTTAATTAGATTTAATTAGTTTTTTTGCTGTTAGATTAAAATTACGTTAGTTTTAATGTTAGGGTTAGTTAATCAAGGGTAGAATAAATGTTAGGATTAATTTTAGTTGGGTGTAATTACAATTTTGAAATTGTCCACTTTGGACTCGCGCACGCCGGAATCGTCTACTTTGGACTCGTGGCCAAATCGTCCATGGTGGACTCATGCCGAAATCGTCCATAATGGATGGACTCACGCCGGAATCGTCCATTTTGGACTTGCGCATAATCGTCTGTTGTGGACTCGCACCGGCATCCACAAATTTGGAAAATAATCAAGACGAGTTGATACATTTCACATACACATCAACGAGTCAAGTTTTAATTTTTCAAAACCTTAGATCCGTTCAAGGGTTGTATGTTCGTGTAAAAGAATTAAGTAAATGATCTTTTATACGACGTACAACTCTTGAATTGTCCCTAATTGGACAATTTGGAAACATAGTTATTTATATTGCACTTAGTTTATTTCTTTTAGTTATTATTCATTTTTAAATTTTGGCTTGTATCTCCCTTGTTCTCCGATACGCGCCCATATGTTATGCGTATTCGGAGAACTGTAGGGAGATGCTGCCAAAATTTAGAATGAAGTTAATGACCAAAAGAAATTTTAAGTGCAATATAAATAACATGAATCCCGAATGGAATAGGACCATCCCACGTAAAGACATTACCTAAATATATTGCTAACTTTTTGACAGAACATGTCGGGCGATCAAAGTTGGATGTACCGACGAATTCATCGTGGAGCTATAATGGACGAATTTTGAGTAGGCGTAACTTACTTCTTAAATTTCGCCTACTCGAATAAAAAATTATTTAGTGATGATAAAATCTGATGTTCGTGTCGACAAACATAAGATTTTTGGATCAAAAACTGTCACAATGCATCTGTATACAAAAGGATTCACACCAAGATATTTTGTACGGAATTGTCACGGGGAGTCATGTCAAGTCGGGACGTCGAGCAATCATGTTGTCCAAACTCATGGTGAATCCTCTATTATTGTTGTTTCATCTTCCAATCCACCTAATCCTTATAGAACTATTATTCTGGATAGTCTTGGCGGACAATTCCATTTAAATGACAATGTTGAGTCAGTGACTAAGACGGTACAACTACTTGATACTACGATAGTTGAAGTCACTGAAGAACAACCTGCGATACAGATTGAATTACCGAATAAGGAGGTTGCAGAATTTTACGAGATGTTGAAAGCTGCCGATGAACCTTTGCATGAGAATTGTCCTAAATATATGAGATTTTCGGCAATGACGCAACTCCTGAACATCAAATTCGATTGTAATATCCGCGGGGTTGAGTTTGATCGGATTGCAAGCTTGTATCAGCGGATGTCTTAAATATCAATGGTATGCTACCTCCAGATAACAAGTTTGAGCCAACTTTTTATAAGACAAAAAAGTTGATGAGGAAATTGGGGCTTGGGTACAAAAAGATACACGCGTGCCCAAATAACTACATTTTATATTATAAATAAAATGCACAGTTAGAGCAATGCCTGGTATGTGAACATCCTTGTTACAAGGAGAAAAAATCGGTCCGACAAAAAAATATCTCCTTTAAGGTGCTTCAGTATTTTCCACTGACACCGAGGCTTCAAAGGTTATTCATGTCGGAAAAGACTGCCCCCTATATGAATTGGCATGCAAGAAGTCGAAGATATATACTAATTATATTCATATTTTACAACTATGGTTCGAGAAGTGTGTGCTCGAGGAGGCATTCCTCGTAGGACTACCCCCTGACGATTACCAACTGTCACCCCTGTACCCACCATCCCCCCACCTGATCCGGCCACCATTCACCCACCTGGTCCCCCCACCATCCCCCCAGCTGATTTAGCCACCATCCCCCCACCTCCAGCCACTATCCCTTTAGTCAATCTAGGCCCGTCAACATTGAGACGTAGGCCATGAGGGCCTAACAGAATTCTCCCTCCGCCAGCCGAGGGAGAGTCGCACAGATTGGTTAGTGTGCGCGGTAGAAGGTAAGTAGATGCACTAATTATTCTTTATAATTTATTTATAATTCCTCACAAGTATAATATAGAATTGTACTATATTTGGTGCATGTTTGAACAGGTGGACGTCCCACACACGATAGCGGGGACAATCCAAAAGTTTATGCACGGGGTGTGGCCTACATGGTCTCACGTGCCCCGTGAGCATATGGATTTCCTATGGCGAGAATTCTTGTTAAGTATATTTATTAAATTAATGTTAATGTTAAATATCGATCAATAATAATAAATTTATTTTTTTGCAGACTCATTATACATGGCCGGAGGACCAAACTTCTTTCGTGGAGAGTGCATGGGAGTGCGTTACCCGCGCTCGCTACAACGGATTGATTCAGCAGACTCGTAAGACCATGATGAGATAGTTGGGGGCCACACAGATTGGGCAAACACAGGGACACGCCTCCAAGTGGATTCCTAGACTTGTATGGGACCAGCTTGTTGAGCAATTGGACATGCCTGAGTGACAAGAGGTCTCCCGGATAGTGTCGAGAAACTGCATGTCTGGGGGGGGGGGGGCGGCGGGGATGGCACCGGGGGTGCGCCACACTGGTGGCTCTGTGTCTTTGCGGTGCATGAGCATCGTATGGTATGTACAATTTCCTTACTTTTAATTAAAATATTGTATATTGTGTATAATGATACTAATGTATTTATTTTCTAATCTAAGGCGCATGTTGCGGAGGATGGCACCGTCCAACGCCCCTCGTTGATGCAGGTGTTTGAGCACACTCATTTTTGACGACGAGGAGTGGGGGACTACGTCGATAGCAGGGTCTCGATCATCATGGTAAGTATTTATGTCTATTTGATTTACATAATTTTTATTTATAGTTCATATATATGTATTATTTAAAATATAAACTCGTGTAGGAGACCTACACAAGGATCGTGATCGAGCATGGAGGCACGCCAGAGGAGTTTGACGCGGGTGCATGGGTCGAGGCCGTAGGTGGCTGGGAGCACGGTCGTGTTTATGGCTTTGTAGACAGTGGCCATGCATGCACCGTGTTAGGGCCACTTAGGGCACCGACCCCTCCCGCTGTGGTTGAGAGGCCCTCGACATTGCGGATGCAGGACCAGAGCCGAATAGCGACCTTGGAGTCCAAGCTAACATAGCAGAGAACGACGATAGAGGAGAAGAGACAGGCGATGGAGAAGTAGCGACATGCGATGGAGGACTAGAGACGCACGAATGACGAGTTGAAACAGACGATGTAGAACATGCAGGCCCTCCTCACTCAGATTACAACTCACTCAAGCCTTCTACCGATGATTTCATAGCTGTCGTCTTCCACGACCTAGTCGATGCTCCCGACCTAATCGCTGTCGACTCCGCCTTCACTACAGTCGTGAGATTTGGTTTATTGTATTTTGATTATACTTTGATACTTGTTAGTCTTCGTATGAGGCTTAGATACTTGATAGATGTTTATACTTTACATTTCATATTTTGGTACTTGTTTGCCTCCGGTTTGAGGCTTATAGTTGTTTATATACTTATAGTTGTGTATATGATATTTTGATACTTGTTTGCCTCCGATTTGAGGCTTAGATTGATGATATTTAAGTAAAACTTGTATGGTTGGTCGAAAATATATTTGTATGATGTTTTGTGGTTGTAATTGTGAATGTAAATATATTGTAATGTATAAATATCATTGTATACAAGAATTTTCAAAATTTTAATTTTTTTCAGTTACAAGATATAACTTCAGCCACGATTGCTGTCACTACGTCATGGCTAAAAGGGTATCATAAATAGCTGATGGCCTGGGTAGCACCAAATATCACAGTTGCTAATAATATCACCGATGACTAACAATCACGGCTGATGTGTTTGAATCAGTGACAATCGTCGAGTGTTGTCAATGAAGTGTGTAAATCAGCGACAGCGGACGCGACTCTCGCTGATGATTACATGTGGAGGTAGAGGTCAGCCGTCACAACTTATTTGATACGCGCACATCAGTGATGACATTTTGCCACGGTCTGCACCGTCCGTGATAGTCATCACCGATAATTTAGCCACGGCTTGATCCGTGGTGACAACGATAATTCTAGTAGTGTAAGCTAACACGATAAATACCCACTAAATAAAAGGATAAATACTAACTATGTGATAAATCAAACTAGTCTAAAGGATAAATACCCGCTTGGTCAAACAAGCTATGAACATGAAGCTGGGTGTTGTATTATCTTCAACATTCTCATTGTATATCAAGTTGTGAAAACCTAGGGTGCTAGGTTTGTGTGTATGGTGGTAGCCTTAGTATAGAAGCTTAAAAGCACCGGTGTAAACTTAGTTTGCTAGGGTTAGTTGTATAGTCCTTAGAAGAAGAGGTGTTGGAGGTACTCTTGGGTTTGAGAGTAACCCTCGGTTGTGAGGGTCGGTGCCTTAGCTTGTAAATCCTCTTGTAGGATACACTTAATCTAGTAAACTAGAGTTTGAAATCCTAAGCGGGGTGCTTAGGTAGTGTTGTAGGCATTGGAGCTGAACCGCTATAAATTCATTGTGTTAGCATTACTCTTGTGCGTGTTCGATTACTTGTTATTTATGCTTCTGCTCGCTATTAAATTAGGATTTGCCTAAAGTAATCAAGAAACGGTTAAAATCAAATTTAAGCTAAAGTTTTAGTTAACACAATATTCACCCCCCCTAGTGTGGTCATTCAACTTACATGAGGCACTGAGGTTCAAGATGGTCGAAGTGGAAAGGGTCTTGGTGGCAAAGATCGATGAAGTCCCTCATTGTGTTGTCTCCGAATCTGCTGCCCGAATAACGGAGGTGGAAAGCAAGTCTAGGGCGGAATTGGAAATGCTCTACCTTGATCTTGCCGCAGTGGCAGTGGAGGGTTCCCATTTTAAGACCGAGGCTATGGAAGCCAAAGCCGAGGTTAGGAGGTGAAACTCGGGAAGGCAAACCCTTGAGGACAAGGCGAGATGCCCTTGAGATTGTGCTCCTGCAATGTATATAGAGGGTTTTGAAAGGGCGACAGAACAGGCTAAGCTCCTTGCTCGTGGTGTTGACCTTTGTGTGATGGACTTCGTCAAGGAAGTTAAGGATGGTGTTTTGGTAAATCCTGAGGTTGAGGAGGATTTTTCTTGGTCCCTTGGAGGATAACCTTCAGCCATGACTCCGAGTCAGTGCTCATTTTCCCCTCGGGGGGTTATTGTTTCAGGGAGGGATGCTCCCGCCGTGCCTACCAAGGCTGATGTAGTCTCTCCTTAGTAAACATTTGAATTTTTTGCTTGCTTGTGTGTGGACTGGTTTTGATAACTTTTTGGGGTTAATTCTTTTCCCCTTCTATTTTTTGAATAGGTTTGTTTTTTGTTCTGCAACATACTCCTGTTGATTCAGTGGCCTATTATTTGCTATTGGTAATGCTTGGTTCCCAATGGAGGGAGGAATCTTTGTTTGAGGTTGATCCTTTTGTGACAACTCTGAAGTTGTTAAGCAGTAATAACGGGCTCTGGTGTCGAACTAGGCTAGTTGTGTATTGATGATAAATTTAGGAATAGTGGCTTCATGGCCGAGTACTATATTTAGGGATCTCAATCAAGCTCGCCGGGGAGCGTAAGGCAGGACCGTGCACGGGCAATCAAGTAAGGGTTTTGAGGTCAGAAGTAGTGGCGTGATAGCCAACAAGCTAGGCTGGTGAAAACCGAGTCCTGGTCGTGTAGGGGCGCTGAGACCGGAAGTAACAGCTCTGGGGGCCAAGGACTACACTCGAGGATTCAAGCTGAGCTCGCCGAGGAGCATAAGGCAGGACAACCCGCAAGGAGTCGAGTAAGGGATATGAGGCCGGAAGTAGTGGCGTGATAGCCAACGAGCCAAGCTGGTGAAAACCGAGTCGTTCTCGTGTAAGGGCGCTGAGGCCTGATGTAACGACTGTTGGCCTAAGGTTTTCTACCTTGGTCTTAATCTCGGTTTTGATGATAACAAACATGGAACTAATGTTTCATTGAGAAATCTTTCAGATCCCATATCGGTTAGCGCTCGACGTCCTCGATCGGAAATATCGAAGAAATCGGGAAATCAGAAGGACGTTGGTCGACGCGCTTGGATTCATCGAGAAGATAGAGTCTTGGTTTAGGGTGTCTAGTTTATGTTGTAAAATCCTCAGGGTGATGCATAAGAACCCAAAAACCATCCCCGAATCCCAAAACATGAAAACTCAAAAACCGTCCTAAAATATCCTAGGGAGCTCCTTGGAGGGCTATATGACCTAGATATTTTCTTGACATAAAAAATGGAGGTAATTATTCCTTGGGTTAAAACTAGATAACGAGGTATTTTTTAGGAATTTTTGGAAGCCTTAAGCCTACCCATATTTGACTCGAAAGATTAGAAAATTTCTGTTTTCTGAAAATTTGTACTAGACCCCAAAAACTAAATTTTGATTCTTAAGGATTTTTATTTTTTAGATATTTTTATTGAATCCAAATGGGGGGTAATCCTTATATAACATTTATGTTTTAAGACTTAGTGAAGATGAAACTAGAAAACGAACAAACAAAGCCTAACCAAACTGCACAGTCCAGGTTCGGTCGACCGGTCGGTCGATCGAATGGTGTCAAAATTTGGCAATAGCCAATTCGATCGACTGGTCGGTCAATCGAAGTGTGCCAAAAATTGGCAGTGGCTACTTCGGTCGACTGAGCGATCGACCAGACAACAGAGGAGCTAGTTCGCGATTAAGTCGATCGACCATTCGGTCGACTGAACAGCACGGCAGAAGCGCAAAAAGCCAGCGGTCGTTGGGCGATCGATCGATCGATCGGTCGATCGACCGACAATCGACCGAATGGCTGAAAATGGCTAGATTTCATGCCATTGAGCGCTGCTTCACCTGAGCTTTCACCTTGGCTCTATAAATACCTAAGCCTAAGCCTTCCTTAGACACTTTTGATCACTCCTACACTTCATTGAGTCATCCTTGATCAATTCCAAGCTTTCATTGAGCCAATTCTTGGAAAAACCCTAGCTTTGATATCTCATCCCTTTGATTGAGCCTTACCTTCATTGTTTCATCATCAAAGGCATCAAGAGGAAGCTAGGAATCTTGTTGTGGAGCTAAGTACTTTATTGTTTGATTTATTGCTCTATTTTGTGTTGTATTTTGTTATTTATTTCTTTGTATTTGAGCTTGTAAGAAGACCTAGTGTTAGGTCTTGTGTGTAAGTTTGGTGTAGAAGGTGTAAAGCCACTTGTGTAAACATAGTTTGCTAGGATTAGTTGAGTTGTCGCTTAGGGTTGAGGTGGAAGAGTGCTTTCGGTAAGAAGTTGGAGACTTTCGGGTGTGGAAGTGCCTTAGGTTGAGAGTGAGACTCTTCGGGTCAAAGTTCTCTGTGTTCGGGAAACAATTAATCTAGTTAAACTAGTTTGGAAATCCTAAGCGGGGTGCTTAGGTAGTAGAGTAGGCATTGGGGTCAAACCACTACAAATCTCTGTGTTAGCATTGTATCTTTGTTTGTACTTAATTGGTTTACTTTTGCTTCCACAACTAGTCGATAAATTGCAATTTGCCTAAATAATTTAAGAAACAATTAAAACCAGAATTATACAACAAGTTTTAGATAACACACTATTCGCCCCCCCTCTAGTGTGCCATTTCACCCAACAACGACTCTTAGGGCCGAGGACTACCCTCATGGGTCCAAGCCGAGCTCACCGAGGAGCATAAGGTAAGACCGCATGCGAGGAGTCGTGGAAGGGCTCTGAGGCCGGAAGTAGTGGTGTGATAGCAAACGAGCCAAGCTGGTGAAAACCGAGACTTGCTCGTGTAAGGGCGCTAAGGCCGGAAGTAACGGCTCTATAGGTCGAGGACTCCACTCGGGGGTTCAAGCCGAGTTCGCTGAGGAGCATAAGATGGGACCGTGCACAAGGAGTTGGGTAAGGACTTTGAGGCCGGAAGTGGCGTGATAGCCAATGAGCCAGGCTGGTCAAAATCGAGTCCTTGTCGTGTAAGGGCATTGAGGCTGGAAGTAATGGCTCTAGGGGGCGAGGACTACACTAGGGGGTTCAAGCTGAGATCGTCGAGCGGCGTAAGGTAGGACAACGCGCGAAGATTCGAGTAACGGCTTTGAGGCCGAAAGTGATGGCTCTAGGGGCCGAATACTACACTTCGTGGTTCAAGATGAGCTTGCTAAGGAGTGTAAGGCAGAATCGCGCTCGAGGAGTTGAGTAAGGGCTTTGAGGCCAAAAGTAATGACTCTGGGGCCCGAGGACCAGGCTCAGTGAAAAACGAGCTTGCAAGAAGCACTCTTGGGGTCAAGCAACTCATTTATAGTGTGTCGGGCTAAGCTGGAGGCCACATTTAGGGGCTAGGACCAGACTCTGTGAAACCGAGCTCGCGAGAAGTGTGGTTGCGGTCGTGTTGCTCATTTAGAGCTTGTCAAGCTGCGCCAGATGCCACATTTAGGTCTAGGGACTAGACTCGGTGGAAACTAAGCTCGCGAGAAGCACGCTTGGGGTCCTGTTGCTCATTTAGAGCATGCTGGGCTGAGCCGGAGGCCACATTTAGGACCGAGGACCAAACTCGCTAGAAACCAAGCTCCAGAGATGCGCGCTTGGGATCATTGGGGAGCGTGCGAACCCATAATAGGCATTGAGGCCGATGAGTCAGACTAGTGTAAACCGAATTCTGGTCGCTGAGTAGACCATTATGCTTTGAAGTTGGGAGTAATGGCTCTGTAGGCCGAGAAATGCATGCGGGGGTTAAGGCTGAGTTCGCAAAAGAGCATAAGGTGGAATCATGCACGAAGATTCAATTAGGTTTTGAATAGTGAAATATTCATTAATGCGGCGAGGTGGCCGTAGAGCTCCTTGTGGCGTACAGAGAGAAGATGCAGGAAGAAATGCAATTTTATTGGGTAAAAAAGAAATTGTGCGTACAAGAAAATGCTCGATCTAATCGTTATTTGTGCTCTTTGTGGCGAGTTGATCGTGACTTGAGTTCTTTCAGGGATTATGTTAGGGTTGTTTTCACGTGTCCCATACTCGATTTGTCTCAGACACTCTTGCTGGTTGTTTGTCTTCAACTGTGGAAATTACTTGTGCGCCATTAGGCTCTTTTTTTTATTCGGTCGCCTTTGGCTTGAGGCATTGATCATATCACCATCGGGCTTCTTTATGGTCGACGTGCAGCACGCTTACTTCCATTTCCAAAACAAGAAATTTTAATGCCAAGTGGGGAGTGGATATGATAACTCCCAGACTGTTCAAGGATGGTCATCCTAGAATCATATGATATGAGCTAGAGATGTTGATG
Source organism: Canna indica (assembly GCA_034359265.1). Classification (NCBI taxonomy): domain Eukaryota; kingdom Viridiplantae; phylum Streptophyta; class Magnoliopsida; order Zingiberales; family Cannaceae; genus Canna; species Canna indica. Next base: position 61,264,549 of record CP136890.1, on the reverse strand, counting down.
ACTAGGTACTGTACATTAATTGTTTTTGCCCTTGACAAAGAGTTGAACGTCGTCCTTAGCAATATGGCTCCTCAGATGTCAACCCTATCTCCTGAGAAGCCTACCAGGTCTCCTTTGCATGGGGTGAGCGCGGCTTCTATTATTTGCATTTTATCGAAGGTGGAGTAGAAAAGGATGTCGGTAGAGCTGCCTTGGTCGATTATGATCTTTTTGATGATGAAATTTCCTGCAATCACAGAGATTATGACTAGGTCGTGTAGGTTTTGATCGGTTCCATGAAAATTGGATTCATAGAATGATATTATCGGGGTTTTGGAGTAGGGTTGGTGTGGGAAAGCAGCACTATCGACCGCCATTACTGGTAGAAGAGATCTCTTTCTGGCCGAACTCGATTCCCCGCCTCCTGCAAATCTATCGACGATGTAGTTTAAGACTCCTCGGGGCTCATTTTCCGAGCGGTTAGCTCGGTTTTGCTCCTTATAACCTGAGTGGGGATTTGGAGGTGTCCGACTTCATCATCTATGGTCATGGTTTTTGCTCCGACCTCGCTCTCTCTGGCGGTGGATGTATTTATGTAGGTGTCCTGCACGGACTATATCTTCAAGTTGGTCACCGAGTACTACACAATCCTTGGTGGTATGCCCATAAGTGTCGTGGAATGTGCACTTCTTGCTCATATCGGCATTGGGCAGTAGCTTTGGTTTTCCCATGCTGGTGAGGTATCTGATAAGCTTCAAGTGGTATATGTCGCAATGGATGGTTTCGTTCCTGGTATTGAAAGGAGTGTACCTTTCGAATCGGGCGCTCGGGCGAGGTGGTGACCTCAGCCCTCCGCCGTTGTTCTGCTCATGGCAGTTGCGATCTTCACTTCTTCTGTCTACTTTTTTGGATTTTTTATCTTCGACAATGGCCTTCAGATTTTACCTATCAGTCTTTTTTGCTTCTCGGAGTTCTTCCATCTTTATGAAGCTAGCGGCTTTCTCCTAAAACTCAGCCAACAGTTCAGGCTTTAGCCCGAGATTGATGGAGTAGAATTTGATTCATGGGTCGAGGTTGGGGATTTAGGCCGCTATGGCCTGGAACCTACGCATGTATTCTCTTAGGGGCTCATTTTGCCCCTGCTTAACATCATGGAGGGCATCCTCCATTTTGTGGTATACCCATGATATGGTGAACCGATTGAGGAAGACACGGGAGAGATCCTGGAATGAATGAATAGATCTTGGGGGGAGGCGAACCACAATAAAATGATTTTTCCTAGGAAAGTTGGAAAGTCTTTGCGGAGTTTTTTAATTTTCAAGACACTAAGCTCAATTTCTAAATTAGCATGGCATGAATCAAAAGAGCAAGATGTCAATACTCTAATGGTATATTTGCTTCATTGGATTGGATAATAAATGAAGGAGGATTGGATATGAATTATTAAAATCCGATGCACATCAGATATAATATTAATTTTATATTCATTTATTTACATTTCTTCTAATCCATGCACTAAACAAACAATATATATTAATCCACCCCTTATCATATCCTCTCTTATCCTATGAAGCAAACATGCACTAAATGGTATGTTTGCTTCATATTGGATAGGATAGTGTAGGATTGGATAATAAATAGGGGATGATTAAATATGAATTTTTTAAATCCAGTGTACATCAGATATAATATCAATTTTATATTTTTCTATTCATATTTTCTTCTAATCCATGCACTAAACAAACAATGGACATTAATCCATCCCTTATCATATCCTCCCTTATCCTATAAAGCAAACATGCCCTAAGCTCAATTTCTAAATTATCATGGCATAAATCAAAAAAGCAAGATTTAAATTTCTCATTTTCACTCCTCAACACATGCAAATGACTAGCAAGGTTTAGGTTTTCTTTCTTGATTTTTCTATTTTCCTTATTTGATTTCATAGGCATGACATACATCTTCTTAGATTCTTCTAATAGCTCATCATAAGTCATACCTATAGAATTAGAGCTACGATCATCATTATCAAGATTTTTATCATGACTAGAAGTAGAACATTTTACCTCATTATTAGCATCCATGAAGCAAGCTTTTGAAATGACTTCATAATCATGGCAAGAGGGTACTTCACCTGAATAAGATGATGATGTGGAAACGTTTGACCTCTTCTTTGCCTTGTTCTTCACATGCCTCGTTTCCTTGTATGCATGACACACTACCTTCCTTTTTTGGCTCTTGAAGCTACTCCTTTGACTAGAAGAGCTATGGGCATCAAAATCAAGATTAGTGGTAGGTGAATGATCATTGTCATCACTACCTTCATTAGAAGTGCCAATCTCTTCGGCCTTGGCATAATCATATAGCATGTTTAAAGTTGCCCAAATATCAAAAGCCTAAATACAATGCATGACCTTTTCAAAGATATTATTTTCCAAAGAACAAAATATGCAATTTGTAGCTTTAGCATTTAATTCAAACATATCAATTTGTTCTTGGGTCCATGCATTCATGTTATTCTTAGGTTCAATATATTGAATCTTTACCATGTCAAAAATACCTAAACCTTGAGTCTTTAGGAAGGTGTACATCCTAGACTTCCAAAGATCAAAGTTTGATTCATCAAATCTAAGAGATACAAAAACAACTGACTCTAGTGCCATTTTTGGATCAAAACAAAGTGTAGGAGAGATGGTGAAATCTCAAGCTACGGCCCGCTCTGACACCAAATATTGGTGAAATGACCTACACTAGAGGGGGGGAGAAGAGTGTGTTATATAAACATTTTTCCTAAATCGGTTTTAAATGTTTCTTACAACACTTAGGCAAGTTATCAATTTAACGTCTAAATGCAGAAGTGATTAATAAAATAATTAACACAAACAAGATAAGGAAGGCTAACACAGTGATTTATAGTGGTTCGGCCCCAGTGCCTACTCCACTACCTAAGCACCCCGCTTAGGATTTCTAAACTAGTTTTACTGGATTAATTAGTTCTTACAAAGTGGAATTTACACCGAAGAGTCTCCTCTCTCAAACCAAAGGTATTTCCACACTCGAAAGTATCTCACCTTCCTACCAAGAGCACTCTCTCACCTCAACCCCAAAGACAACTCAACTAATCCTAGCAAACTATGTTTACACAGGTGGAATTAAGCATTAACACCAAGGCAACCACCAACCATACAAGACCTATCAACCTAGGTCTTCACAACCTCAAATATAATAAAATAATCAATAAAATACACAAGTAATGGAGCAAATAAATAATATAACTTATACTTAGCTCCAAACAATAAATCCTAGCTCCTCTTGATGCCTTGATGATGAATCAAATTAAGCTTGAAGGCAAACTCAAGAAAGACAAGGTAGAAAGCTAGGGTTTCAACAAAGATGGCTCAATCAAATCTTGCGCGTGCCAAAGGATGTCTCATGAAGCATTGAAGGGTCATAGGAAGGCTTAGAAGGCCTTTAAATAGGCAGAACACCAAGTGGTGGCTGGGCACAACGGGTATAAACTGCTATTTTTCGAGTCGTTATGCCATCGGTCAGTTGTCGATCGATGGTCGGTCGATCGCCCGAGCGACCTATCATCGACCGGAGGCCTTATGTGTCTTTAGAACCTCTGGCAGTCAATCATTGGTCGACTGACTACAAAATACCAATACTTTACCTATTGTATCTGTACTTTCCCATTTAGTTTCAGCTGGGTTCTTTCTTCGATTTGCATTTCGGATTACGGGTTTGGTTCTTAGGTGTGTTTGCATCATAATGAGGATTTTATAATTTATCTAGACACCCTAAACCTAGACTCTATCTTCCCGACGAATCCAAGTGTGTCGACCAACGTCCTTCTGATTTTTCGATTTCTCCAATATTTCTGATCGTGAACATCGTACGCTAACCGATATGGAACCCGAAAATAATTCTCCATGAAATCATTAGTTCCAAGTTTGTTCTCATCAAAACTGAGTATAAGACCAAGGTAACATTAGGCCAATATAGTGTAGGGCCGCTTGTACCGTCGAAGGGCGCTAGGGTTGCCGGTAGGCAACTTACTTCTTGACGAGAGGCGGGTTGACATTATGTGTTCGACGAAGGGTCCCACGTCGATAGGTAGGGTAGTCCCAGCCTTTCTGGCCTTGGAACCTTCCTCTTTTTCTGGATGGCGGGTGCGAAGACCTCGTTGCAAAGGACGGGAACTAGTCTCCTTCTCTCGAAGCGATTGCTTTCTTCATGCTCTAAGTGGCAACGCTTGTACATGGTCAACCAGGAGTTATCGACGGGATCATGTCAGCATCTCGACTTGGGCTGTCAACCATTGGATTTTTGCCTCTAAATAGTTTATCTGATGCTAGAGCTCTTCAGGGAGAGGACAGGCTTGTACCAGAGCATCGCTCCTTGCTATTTCTGCGTCACTATGCTGCGGTCGTTTGTTGCTGTCGGGTCGTTACAGTTGGCGTACGGCGATGGTCGCTTGGCTCCGGGTTCCAATCATTGTGTGGGAGGTAAGCTTAACACGGCCCCACGGTGAGTGCCAAGTGTTCCTGCTTGATGATCGAAGTAATTTGGTCTGGTTCAGTCTCTCCTTATCTTCTTTAATGCCGGCAAGGAGGGGGGCCTGCAAAAGACACTCCGACGCTCAAGTTAGTGGGACTCCAAGGTGGAGGTAATACAATATTGAACTTAGGTTACCTGAGGCGCGTTGTGTCTGTATTTATTACAAGTGGAGGTGATGAAGTCACCCTGTAATCTCGCGCGGATATTGCTCAGAATGGGTTTAGGCTAATCCCGAAGATGGTAGGCGTGTAATGGCATATCCCTCGTGATATGGGAGGATGTGGATGTCCATGAACGGCCGAGTGGGGTCCTCGGGTGGAGCCATCTGTTTCGACTCGAGTTAAGTCGTCGACCGTTGCTGGGTCTAATCCGACATGGCCCAATAGTTTCAGTCGAGTACAAGTACATATATGTCATTATTAATTATAATATAAATTATATATTTATATTGCATAATTTTTTTAAACTAAAAATTATAAATAACTAGTTATTATCGTTTGTATAATTTATGAAAAATTCTATTTCACGTGATTAGAATACTAGTTTCCTTATCAGGTTCCAAACATGGTTACTTTTTCGATTTCCTTATTCGGTTCCCTTATAAGGTTCTAAACATGGTTCCTTATTAGTATCTTATTCGGTTTCCTTATCAGGTTCTAAACATGGTTACTTCAGCCCAGCTCGTGGTCTCCGCCAAGGAGACCCCTTATCGCCCGTTCTAATCTTTATCTGCATGGAAGGGTTCACTCATTTGCTCCAAAATTTTTTTGCTTTAATGGACTACCGAGGGAATTCGTTGGGTCGACAGTATCCAAAAATTTCATCTTGATTCTTTGCGATGATATTCTTATTTTCAACAAAGAGGATTTAAAACATGCAGAATGCATCAAGGCATTACTCGAGAAGTTTGAGAGAATCAGCGGCCAACAAATAATTGCTAAAAAATCGTCCCTCTTCTTCATGAGGAATTCTCCAATCAATCTCAGGAACATGATAAGCTCGGTTCTCTATATTCCTCATGAGGTCGGTCACGATAAGTATCTTGGCATTCCATTCATGATCACTTGATCAAAAAAGTCCACCTTCGACTATATACTATCAAGGATACTAGGAAAAATAGAAAGTTGGTCTGCCAGGTTTCTGTCGCGTGCAGGCAAAGTTGTACTCATCAAATTAGTTTTGGCTTCTATTCCAAACTACACAATGTCATGCTTCTATATTACAGATTCTCTTTGCCACCGAATAGATAATCTCTATAGCAATTTCTGGTGGTCCTCTAGACATGATAAACAAGGAACCCATTGGATGAAATGGTCAAAACTATGTTTAGAATTCTCAGAAGGAGGCTTAGGTTTTAAGGAACGCAGAAGAATGAATCTAGCTCCGCTTGCAAAACATGGATGGTGCATAATATCACATCTTGATTCTTTGTGGTGCCAAACATGGAAAGGCAAATACTTCCATCCACCACTTTTCTCAATGCTGAGGTTAAACAAAATTGCTCCTGGGGCTCTCAATTCACCATAGACATCGGTTCGCCTTGGTTACCCATTGAGCCGTCATTCTGCATCTACCACCCTCCTCCTCCTGCCTCAGATTCATTATTGGTGTCCCATCTGTTTGATAAAGGCACAAGACTTTGGATATCTCCGAGAGTCCAAACTTGCTTTCCTCCATCCATAGCTGAGGAAATTTTTAAGATACCAATCCATGAAGTTCAGGATCACTGGACTTGACATTATAACAAATCCCGCCTCTATTCGATTTCCTTCGATTATCAACTGGCAGGTCTTCTTGTTCCAAATGAGGCGATCTCCCTCCACAGCCCTCTCGGTATTTTCATGAAGAAGTATATGGAAATTAAAAGTACCTCCGAAGGTCAAGATATTTATTTGGAGATTACTACAAGGCTATGAAGCACAGAAACTTCCCGTGGACTAACGTTTCCAAGTCGCAAACGTTTCCAAGTCGCAAACGTTTCGAAAACCTAAACTCTTAGAAACATCGAGGAAACATGTCGGAAACTTTTGAGGGAGTTTTCGGTCACGTCATGGAAATTGATGAGTTTATACACTATGATATAATGCAAAAATTAATAGGAATGCATTGTAATAAAGTGCATAATTTGATGGAAAAGAAGTAGTAGTAGAAAATAGTTGATAAAGTGAAAAAATTGATGTAGAAGAAAAAATATATGGTGAAACTTATGAACATATTATGAAATATTTTTATGAATAATTATATTTTAGAATTATTATATAATATTAATTATAGAAAAATATGTTTATTTAGCGTTTCTTTAAGATCAGTATTTCTTCGTTTCGTTTCATTTTGTATCACGTTTTCCGTTTCCGTTTCTATGCTACGTAGCTACAAGGTTGCTTGCCTCTTGAGGATGCTCTTGCTAGGAGACAAGTATCAGTGATATATGATCTATGTTCGTTATGCACGTCAGTGCCAGAATCGGCGTTGCACGTCTTCGTCCACTGCCGAGTGCCTACTGCTGTATGGAGATGTTCTGGCCTCAACCTTCCCTCATGCTCGACAACTACTTGGCTCTCTCAATATATGGTGACTAAGTGCCCGCCTCAAGCTTAGGAATTCTCCCCTGGTCTGGAGTTTCTCTATTGCCTCCTCTGGAGTCTTTGGAATCTTAGGAATCACTGTCATTTTCAAGCATGAGTTGCATCCTTTGAGACTGCTTTTAATCAAGCCTTCATGATTTGGTCTACTTGCTCATATGTTAATGCTTCCTGAGTGTAATTTTATTCCTTATTTGTTGCACGCTTGTCCCTGCATGCCGTATGTGGTTATTGTGTCCCATTCTATACCTTTATTGGAATTGGACTGGAAAACTACTTTGGGAAAAAAAAGTTTTTTAAACTCAAGCTTATTTTTAATGCCTACTAAAGGTTACAGTATTTATGTTAAACTTATATTATTGCAAGAATATACATGAAATATTTTGTTTTGTAGGTGTAAATATATGGTAAACAGTGAATTATATGGTAAATTATTTTTATGAATATTTGCTGAATTATTTTAAAAATTATATCCATTCAATTTCACTTAAAGTCAGTATGTGCTAATGGAGTTTGAAGTAGAATTGTTATCCATTAAAGGGTTAATTACACTTTATTCTCTTGTGATTTAAAATTCATTATTTTACTTTATAAGCTTTTCACTATTATCACTGGCTCAATGTTTATCTCATCTTTCTTCTCCGTCATTTTAATTTTACACTAATCATTCTTAAGCACATTCATGACCTTCCTTTGCATCATCCCAATTCCCCACCATTTTCTTCCTCTTTGCCGTATCAGGGCCTTTGTTTGCATCATTCAGGTTAGAAAATTACCTGCTAATTTTCTACCCAATAATTAACAAAAAAAAATCAAATTCTGCCATGCAAACCAAAGGAAATATGAAATCGACAAGTAAAAATAATAAATGCACGAAGTTAATGAGGATCAAATACGACAATAAGTCGTTCCTACGTTCATGTGGAGAAGGAGGAGGAGCTTATTAATTCTAGAAATATATTACAGCAAGAAATGATTATAAAACCTATTTCAAGTTCAAGGTATTATTTGGTTGGATAAAATAGAGAGGGAATAAAATACTATTTCCTATGCCCTACTTATTTTCTTGTTTGGTTGCAACTTATAGACAAGAAATAGGTGGGTCATAAGAAATAGATAAGAAATACTATTTCCTATGCATGGGGAATACTATTTCTTACCTCAACCCAAGGAATAGTATTCTTTGTCTATTTCTTATGATATTTTCTTATATTATCCTTCAATATTTATATAAAAAATTAAATTATTAAATTAATTTTAATAATTATTTATCTTAAATAGATAATTATTATTTTATTATTAAATATTATTTTAATAATTATTTTTTTTAGATTTAGTTTTTTATGAAAATAAAAATAATAATAATTTTTATTATTTTACATTAATCCATATTTTTATTATGCTGTTATTAGTTAAAATAAATTATAACATAATTTGTTATATTTTTATAAAGACATTTTGATCATTTTTCTTTATTATCATTCAATATTTATAATATGAATATAAAAATTAAATTATTAAATTATTTTTAATAATTACATACCTTAAATAGATAATTATTATTTTATTATTAAATAATATTTTAATAGTTATTTTTTGAAGATTCAATTATTTTTTATGGAAATAAAATATATAATAGTGTTTTATTATTTTAAGTTAATAAATTATTTTATGTTGATCCATATGTTTATTATAATATAATTTATTATATTTTTAGGAGGTCATTTTAGTCATTTCATCTCAATTTATTATACATTCTTGTCACGCCCCAACTCAGGGTCGCGTGACCGGCCAGTGTCTATGTCCTACCTTGAAGCCTACCACATACACTGAATAACAAGATACCGATAATACACACTATCCCGAAAACATGCGAATAAAAACAACGATGCAACTTTTATTAAATTTTTTAAGAAGGTTCAACAATTTTTAAAAGAGTTGCAAAACAAACCAACTATAAAAACAACTAGCTCGAGTTAAAGTCGAATATATGTTTTTCAACATAACATCTCTCAGTGTATATAAAGAAAAACAATCCTAGACACCACGACTGCGACTAATGGACGCTGCTACGAGATCTACGTCACTGCCTGCACTCTAGTTGCACCACGACCCCAAGCCTCACCTCACTGGTCGGGCTATTCAAAAACAAGAGAGATAAACCATGAGTCCACATGGGACTCAGTGAGTAGTCCTTTCGAACCTCCACATAAATCCCTAATAATAACATGCATATAAGTCAGCAATTTATAGTTATAGGGATCCAATCTAATCATGATATAACGACCGACTCAAGGCCAACCTGTATAAACCATGCACCCGGCCAAAATGGCCCTACACCACAAGATAATAATTTGGCCACACAGCCCACATATCATATAAGGAAGGTCAAATAATCACCGGGCCATCGACTAGGATCGTCCACTAGTCTCAGGAACCCACCGGGTTAGGGATAGCTAGTCCCACCCAACTCGAGTCTACCGTCAGCGTGGCCCACTGACTGAATCTCAAGACCCTCTACCACCCGGGTCTAATACCTAGTATGCCCGCTGGTGCAATCTCAAGACCCAAATCACCCACCGAGTCAAGCATTAGTCATTTCGACCATCATGCTTCTCAGCCAACCATCGCAAGCACAGTACACATATAAAGTGTTCTAAAGTTTCATTATTTCAAAACCCTAGGCATTCACCCGTTCTCGGCCCCGTTATTCCAGACCATACCAGACACACACTATTGCTCGCTAGTTGTTCCCTAGGTGTGAAACCTAGCTTGTCTACATTCAAGTTTCTCCGAATAATTAAGCACCCTAGAATTTCCTTATAGTCATCTAGCGTCAATCGTCATATTTCTTAAGTGTAAATTACAGGTCATGAGTGAAGAAATGTCTGAATACAATTATGTCACAACACATAAATTATAAGGGAATCATTCTATAACTACTACCATAATTATCCATATGATTTCTACAACAACATGATTAAATTCTGTATTTATAAAGAAATTCCAGCAAGATAAGCAATTATCTCACAAGGTAACAATTGAGCATATATATTAGAAATAAATGAAACATTCCCATGATTCACAAGCCATACTAAGATCCTATCCATGTATGTACTACCAAGAATATTTCCTTATAATACTAAGATCCTATCCATGTATGTACTACCAAGAACATTTCCTTATAATATACTAATCTCAATCCATCACTACCAAAGTTTCATATACTATGTGAGTAATCTACAACATAAAAATATGATTTAGCACCCTACATGTAAGCATAAAACAAAACAAGCCCTTTTATCCCCTTAATACCCACTCGGCCGAGCCTACCAAAGGCTGTTAATGCTCAGCCGAGAGCGAGTAGGGTAGAGAAGTAAGGTTTCGGCCTTGGATGACAAGAATCAAGTCATCAATCGCGAGAGAAACTCAATCCGAGAGCTTCCGGCCACTCTAGAAAATTGGGGGAAAATTCGGCATGATCTTCCCCCTTTTCCCATGACTCGGCAGCCCCAATAACTTGCAACACAATGAAGAAAACAGTGAGATCCGACAAGAAACTTCATAAAATAGTGAACACACGTCGTTGGAAATCAAGATTCGTCGGAAGAATCGCGAGAACTCAACCTATTTCATCTAGGGTTCGGCCACCCGCCTCCCCCAAGCTTTAAAAACATAACCACTCACATAGATTGCTGAGATACAAAGATCGAGTCACGACGACTTGAAATTTTTCCGGCGGCAACGCGAATCCTTGATCGATCCATGCCCCAAGCCTCCTCCTTGCTTCTTCTCCTCTTCTACCTAGGTGGCCTTATGCGACTCAAAGGGTGAGTCGCACGGCTGCAATAAGAGGGTTTTATTCCCTCATCCATCTTTCCAAAGATGGCCTCAAGACTCACTTAACTCATACCCGGAACTCGACTAAACCCGAACTCGACTTGGGTTCCGACTCAACCCAAAACATGACTCGAGTTAACTTAATTTAAGGTATGATTTCATAAAAGGAAAGTTAATCATCCAAATAGATTTCATGAATCATTAGCCGAGTCATACCTTTTCACTCGAGACAATCCTGAGGCTCGACTCGACTGCCCCCGGGTCCGGTGCGCTACACCAAAATAGAATTTTATATTAGGAAACTTTTCCGGGTCTTACAACCTTCCCCGCCCATGTGGCCTCTTTCCCGGAATGGTGCTCCCAACTGACCTTTACCAGGGGAATTTCTTTGGACCTTAGCTTCCTAATCTAGTGGTCAAGGATCTCTACCGGTCTTTCCTCGAATGAGATGGCCGTATCTACCTCGATAGTAGAGGGCTCAATTACATGTGAATCATCTTTTACATACTTCCGCAACATGGATACATGGAAGACCGGGTGCACCCTGCTCAGGCTAAGAGGCAATGCCAGCTCATAGGCCACCTCGCCCCACCGCTTGAGAATGGAAAAAGACCCAATGTATCTAGGGCTCAGCTTCCCCTTCTTCCCAAACCGGACCACCCCTTTCATAGGAGAGACATTTAGGAATACTAAGTCACCCTCTACAAATTCTAATTCCTTGGCCTTTTTGTCGGCATACATTTTCTGTCGACTCTGAGCCACCAGCAATCTTTCCTTAATGACCTTTACTTTCTCTACCGCTTCCCCAACTAGATCGGGGCCCACCATGAGTGATTCCCCTGCCTCAAACCAGCCCACTGGAGACCTACACCGCCGCCCATACAAGGCCTCAAAAGGAGTCATGCCAATGCTACTGTGATAGCTATTGTTGTAAGCAAATTCTATCAACGATAGGTGCCTCTCCCAGCCGTCGGCCATATCCAGGACTCATGCTCTCAGCATGTCCTCCAATGTTTGTATGGTCCTCTCTGACTACCTGCCAGTTTGCGGATGGAAAGCTGTGCTGAAACGCACCTGAGTACCCAAAGCTTCCTGGAAGGACTGCCAAAACCAGGCTGTGAACTGGGTTCCACGGTTGGATATAATCATCACCAGGGGTGCCATGATATGCCACAATCCTATCCAAGAATAGTTGGGCATACTGCTCCGCAGAGAAGGTAGTTTTCACTGGTATGAAGTGCGCGGTCTTGGATAACCGGTCCACTACCACCCAAATGGAAACAAAACCGCCTCTTGACTTAGGCAACCCAAATGGTGATCTTCTCCCATTTCCACTCGAGCACTTCGAGGTTTTGCAAAAGCCCCACAGGCTTAAGGTGTTCGGCCTTCACCTGCTGGCAGACTAGACATTTGGAAACAAACTCTGCCACCTCTCTTTTCATACCTTTCCACCAATAATGCTGCCTTAAATCTCGGTACATCTTGGTGGCCCCCGGATGCATCGTGTAAGTGGAACGATGACCTAGTTCCAGGACTTGCCTGCGCACACTCAGCCATGTCTGGTACAACTATCTGATCTCTGAACCTCAGTACACCCTCTGAGTCCAATCTGCAACCGTTCTCTACATCACCTCTTTGCACCAGGTCCTTGGTTAGTGCACAAAAGGCATCTTCTCCCTGCGCGGCACGCAGCATGTCCACCAACGTGGACTGTACCCGCAGGTGTGCCATCAGGGCACCTGAAGTTGACACTAATAAGCTTGCACCCCCATCTAGGCACAAAGTCAACTCTCGAGCTAGAGGCCTCCGCTTAACTTCTAAATGAGCTAAACTGCCTATGGACTTTCTGCTTAGAGCATCTGCTACCACATTTGCTTTCCCCGGATGATACATAATGGTGCAATCATAATCCTTTAGAAGCTCTAGCCACCTCCTCTACCTGAGGTTCAGCTCCTTCTAGGTAAGCAAGTATTGGAGGCTCTTGTGATCTATATAGATCTCGCAAGTCTCCCCGTACAGGTAGTGCCGCCAAAGCATCAGAGCAAAGACCACTGCCGCTAATTCTAGGTCATGCGTCGAATAGTTCTTCTCATGAACTTTCAGCTGGCGAGACGCATAAGCAATGACCCTGCCATACTGCATCAGGACACAGCCCAGGCCAACCCGAGAGGCATCATAGAAGACTACAAACCCTCCTAAGCTGGAAGGTACAACCAACACGGGTGCAGACGTTAAACATGCCTTGACCTTCTGAAAGCTCGCCTCGCATTTATCATCCCAAAGGAACCTGACTTTCTTCTGGGTCAACCGAGTCAGAGGGGCTGCAATTCTGGAGAAATTCTCCACAGACTTCCGGTAATAGCTGGCCAAACCAAGAAAACTATGGATCTCAGTCACACTAGTCGGCCGCTTCCAGTTCTGCACCACTTCAATCTTGGCAAGATCTACGCTTATTCCTTCCTTGGACACTACATGGCCCAAGAACCCTACACTTTCTAACCAAAATTCACACTTGGAAAATTTGGCAAACAAGCGGTGCTCTCTGAGGGTTTCCAGGACCATTCTCAGGTGCTTAGAGTGCTCTTCCTCATTCTTGGAGTAAACCATAATGTCATCAATGAAAACGATCACAAAGCTGTCCAGGTACTCCTTAAATACCCTGTTCATTAAATCCATGAAGGCACAGGTGCATTGGTTAGGCCAAATGACATCACTAGGAACTCATAGTGATCGTAGCGAGTCCTAAAGGCCGTCTTCAGCACATCGCAGTCCCGAATTCTTAACCGATGGTACCCGAACTTCAGATCTATCTTTGAAAACCATTGAGCCCCCTGCAGCTGATCAAACAGATCGTCTATCCTCGGCAGTGGGTAGCAATTCTTAACAGTCACTTTGTTCACCTGCCTATAGTCGATGCACATGTGCATCGACCCATCCTTCTTCTTCACGAAGAGAACCGGGGCACCCCAGGGTGACAGACTCGGTCGGATGAACCCCAGATCTAGTATTTCCTGAAGTTGCACCTTTAGCTCCCTGAGTTCGGCCGGTGCCATCCTATAGGGAGGAATGGAAATTGGTTTCACCCCGGGCTGCAAGTCAATGCAAAAAATTGACTTCCCTTTTGGGCGGCAACCCCGACAATTCCTCGGGAAATACATCAGGGAATTCACAAACCACTGGGGTTCTACTGACATCCCTTGCTTTAGCCCTTTCCTCCTCGGCCACAGATATAATGGCCAGGAAAGATTGGCAGCCGCCCCAAAGAAACCTACGAGCCTTTAGGGCTGAGATGACCCCTATCGGCTTGCTACCTCCCTTCCCTTGGAAGATGAACTGCGGCAACCCAGGCTTATTAAACATCACTGCTTTGGCTCTACAGTCCAACATTGCAAAGTGCTTTGCCAGCCAGTCCATGCCAAGAATGACATCAAGCTTAAGAGTGGGTAGGAGTGTCAAATCTGCACTCAGCGCATGGCCGCAGATGAGTACTTCACAACCTTCATAAATTGAGTTTGCTAAGATTGCATCGCCCGTGGGCTTTGATACCATCAATGGCCCATCGAGCATAGAGGGTGCCATTGGCAACTTTACAGCAAACATGGCAGACACAAACGAGTGCATGGCACCCAAATCAAATAAAACATATGCAGCAGACGAACATACTAAAATAGTACCTGTCACCACTGCTTTGGATGCCTCTGCCCCATCACGGTTCATAGCATATACCCATGAAGGCGGCCTCTCTGAATGACTGGTCTGCAGCCCCTTATTCTGCGTCTGCCCTCTCTAAGCTACTGACCCTACTGACATAGGTGCTTTCCCCCTAGACTCAGGCTTCTGACAAGTTCCCTCAGGACAGTCCTTCTTGAAATGTCCGACTCGACCACACTTGAAGCAAGCATTAGTACGGCTAAGACAAGACCCCCAATGCCTCCGACTGTAGCTGCCACACTGCGGTGCCTCAGATCTCTAAGAACCACCTCCTGACACTGCTGGTCTCACTGATCCGATCCCTGGGTCCCCACGGCCTCGGTTGCCATTCTGCCCCCAGCTTTGCTGTTGATCTGCTATAGTCATTGCCCCCTCAGAGTGCCAAGGCCGACTACCATAACCCTGTGACCGAAACTTTTTCTTAGCTGGCCCGTCATTTCTCTCAAACGGCACCAAGGCTTCTTTCCGCAGGGCTTCATCCACTATCCGAGCCAGAGTAAGTTGGGGCCCTAGGGATTCTGACCACCGGTGCCGTCACCTCTAGCACTTCTGGTACCATTGAAACTACGGGCACAGGTTGTTGAGACTGCTGCTGCTGCTGCATCTACTGCTGCTGCTGCATCTACTGCTGCATTTCCTATCTTAGTTTTTGCTCCTTAAGGAGCGCCTTAGTCAGCTGATTCACCTGAGCCTGCAGTAGAACAACCGCTGACTCTTGCCCCTGATCCTCAGACGGGTCTTTATCCCTGCCCCCGGGCCCGGCCTTGGCCTCGACCTCGGCCTCGCCCCCGGCCTCAACGTTCTGTGGAGTTACTGCCACTGCCGCTCAAAGCAGCATTTTGAGCTTCGATTTCACTAACACAGGAAAGAAAAGAAGTTGCCTATCACATAATAAATTCTTAACACAAAGCTATTTAAACTTACTAACCGCATGGTGCGCTGAGTGCAGGAGTGGTCGTCCAATCTCGTAGCATAACTATACCGTAACTCAGCATAATAGCATATGCCTTATATGGTACCCAACACTGAGTCATAGACAAGACCTAACCTAGTGCTCTGATACCAAATTTAACACACCCCAACTGAGGATAGTGTGACTGGCCAGGGCCTACATACTACCATGTAGCCTACTGTCTACACTGAGATAAAGAAAACCATAATGTACCGATAAAGGAAATCTCAACACAACTTTATTAAAAGTTTTCAAAATCCACAGTTTTATATTTTTCAAAGCAAGTAAGAAAACCAACATCCGAATAACTGAACGTCTCAAGTATCAAGTTTACAAACTCTTTCCAAATACAACTTGTCAGTGCATAAAAAAAAAACAACTACTACACACTGGTCTATGACTCATGGACGCCACTACGAGATATGGCACCACCACCCGCCCACCAACTGCACCATGTCAACATACCAAGCTACTGCTCATGCGCTGCAAAATAGGAATAAACTGTGAGTCCACATGGGACTCAGAGAGTGGCTCAAATGAACTTCCACATAAGCCTCAACCATGCATATATCATATAAGGCATTAAAGAAAATGTACAATGAGGTAAGTTTTATTTCTAATGCGATTACCAACCCCACAGGTCCATTTGTACCAACTGAATATGATAACCTGCCATCTTGACTTATCAAGCCTTCGGCATCCGGGCCTTAGGCCTACCCATAGTCTAATATCCCGGCTACAACCGTCCCTACCATATCCAGTAGTATCATACTAGCCATTGGCCACCTCATCTCAAGATGTAAGCAAACAATCTCGAGTCGTCGACTAGGATGGTCCACTAGTCTTCAAACATCGCCTGGGGTAAGTATAGCTAGTCCCACCCAACTGGGGTCTGGCACCTTGCGGGCCCGCTGGCGCACCTCTAGACCCAATACTGGCCGAGCTAAGCATTGGTCATTTCCGACCTCCTCACTCCTCGGCGGACCATCTCAAACACATTACACAATCAATATCCTAGGGTTTCCATATATAAACACTACGGACCTTTGCCCATATCTGGCCTAAGTCCGGCTATCGGGTCAACAATATATGCCGCCCTTTCAATATATGAACACCTACGAGTTCTAAGATTCCAAAAGTATATAAGGAGTCATAGAAGTGTTATCGTCTCGTAACTAAGTTTTCATATATGTGTTATGAACGTCTAGTGACGGAGTACATTTTACCTATCCTTCTACACTGCCTTGGGTGAGAATTTTCATGTGTCGACCTTGGAATACCACCTAGGAACATTTAGCGCGGCATGAATAATCCAAAGGAAAATATTCAAATATGGCAACCTTCATCATATATGACCACAATGTATATACATAACAATTTTTATACTACCTTAGGAATATTAGCACAATAAGGAACAACTATCTAGCATGGCAAGGTAGTAATGAATTTAAATAACATGTATGAAATACAAAACATGGTAACAATGTCAACATCCAGAGATTAAGGATCTAATGCTATGAATGGTTATAAAACTAGCATTTCTACAATTCAAAATTTATCAAGCTACTTGCTAAGTTTGGTGTTCTTCCTAAGTATTGTGATATCTCTATGTATGATTCTTATAATCATGCAATTTCCATCTAAAGCTAATCTCTCCTCCTCTCCCTAACCTTGGCCGAAGCATGAGCACGGAAGACCTTGCTCGGCCATGGCCCTTGTGGTAGGAAAGAAGGAGGAGACTCTAGCTATACCTTTACCTCTCCAATTCAGCATACAACTTAAATACCAATGAACTAATTTACCTTCCCCTCACCCTTGGCCAAACCCTCTTCATGAGTTGTAGGGTTGTTCGGCCACTTCAAGGGACTTCCAAGGAGGGCATACTTCATAATACGCAAGATGTACAATGGGAACTACATCAACAGTGATATAAGGTCATTTAAGGGCCTTCTTAGCGTCAAGGAATCGGGGAAAATTTTGGCATGACCTTTCCCCTTTTCCCATGACTCGGCAGTCCAAGAACTTGCAAAAATGATGAAGAAAATAGTGAGATCCGATAAGAAACTTCATAAAATAGTGAACACATGTCGTTGGAAATCAAGATTCGTCGGAAGAATCGCGAGAACTCAACCTATTTCATCTAGGGTTCGGCCACCCGCCTCCACCAAGCTTCAAAACCATAACCACTCATCTAGATTGCGGAGAAACAAGGATCGGGTGACGACGACATAAAATTTTTTCGGCGGCGACGCAAATCTCGGATTGATCCAAGCCCCAAGCCTCCTCCTTGCTTCTTCTCCTCTTCTCCCTAGGGGCCTTGTGCGACTCAAAGGGTGAGTCGCATGGATGTAATAAGAGGGTTTTATTCCCTCATCCATCTTTCCAAAGATGGCCTCAAGACTCACTTAACTCATACCCGGAACTCGACTAAACCCGAACTCGACTTGGGTTCCGACTCAACCCAAAACATGATTCGAGTTAACGTAATTTAAGGTATGATTTCATAAAAGGAAAGTTAATCATCCAAATAGATTTCATGAATCATTAGCCGAGTTATACCTTTTCACCCGAGACGATCCTAAGGCTCGACTCGACTGCCCCGGGGTCGGGTGCACTGCACCAAAATATATATTTATATTAGGAAACTTTTCTTGGTCTTACACCATGTTGCTTTTATGTCAAAGATTGTTTCTTCTCTTGGATCTTGGTATTTTGATAGTCGTTGTTCTCAACACATGATAGGAAATCTTGAAAATCTTAGAGATATTAAGGAACATGGAGGTGCAACTGTCACTTTTGGAGATGGAGGACATGGAAATGTCATAGGAATTGGAACTCTAAATGTTCCAAGAATTCCTAATCTGGAAAATATCATGCTTATTAAAGGTCTCAAGGCTAATCTAGTGAGTATAAGCCAATTGTGTGATCAAAATTTAAATGTTCAATTTACTAAAAACAGCTGCAAGGTTATTGATAAGGATGGTGACTATATCCTTGAAGGGAATAGATCTAGAGACAACTACTACAAAATTATCTATTCTTTTATTTGTCTTTTAGCTATCTCTTCTCACATTAATCTGTCGCATGAATGGTTAAGTCATGTTAATTACAGAGATTTGGAGAAGCTTGTAAATGCTGAAGCGATCAGAGGTATTCCTAAACTTTCAGGAGAACTTGAAGCTGTCTGCGGTGCTTGTCAAAAGGGAAAGCAGACTAGGCAGTCTCATCGGCAGTTGCAACTGGTAACACCTCTTAACCCCTTGAGCTTCTTCACTTGGATCTTGTAGGTCCCATGCTGGTTGAAAGTATTGGTGGTAAAAAATATATATTTTAGGTCCCATGTAGGTTCAAAGTATTGGTGTCTATTTTCCCTTGAATAAAATCTATATGGTGCCCAGTCAACGTGTTTTATGTCCATTGCACAATTTATGCAAGTTGGACTTCTACCTTAGAATTTAAACAAATACTTAGTGAATTTCTTGAGAAATATAGATTTTAAAGATGAAACAAAAATAACATTTAAAAAGATATATCTCAATTACTAAAATATAAACTTAATTAAATTTAATTATTAGTAACAGAGTGGTAATGTTTGCGTTTATAAATCATGATGGTGTTGCCTTATTTAGCTAACATCTTGGCTTTTAATATCATTTGCTATTTCTTTTGCTTCTTTTATCTATTTATTAATTTCCCTCTTTTATGTGTTTATTACAAGATTCATGAGACTTTTTATTTTTTTAGTTTGTAATTTCTCATAATTACTATTGCGGGCTCTATTGTAGGGGTGAGCACGGGTTGGGACGACCCGATTGTCGAATTCTGACCGGCCCCGAAAGTTCAGGGAGAATCTCATCCTAATTCAAAATTGGGACAAGACCAGGACAAAATTAGGATGCTTCATATTTGGAAGCGAGGCTGGGACACATAATTGCGTCCCGACTCAAAATCAGGACGGGACCGAGACATACCAAATCTCGACCTGTCCCAACCCGAGCTCACCCCTACTATGTTGGTTAGTTTCTTATTACAATGACAAGTGACTAAAGCTGATAATTCATATCTTTAAGTAAATAATTAAGAAAAAATATCATTCTTACAACACAAAGTATAATTGTCAAGCTTATATTTTCTTGATTTTGGTAAAGATGCTATCAACATCATTCTTATAGTGTTAATTAGAACCATATTAAAGATAATAATATATAAAAGAAAAATTGGTTAAATTTACCCCTGAAGTATTGAAAAGGGTGCAAATTTTCCCCTGAAGTATTGAGAAAAATGCATGTTTACCCCTAAAGTATTGAAAAATGTACAAATTTGCCCTTTCAATATGTTTTTGGACAAAATTACCCTTGTGAGTACATAATTGCCACGTGTCATTTTCCTTTGTGGTATCTTATGTGGCCGAGCTTCACTAGCCACGTTGGCTTCCGTTTCCTAACGTGGACTTTCGTTAAGAAAAATGGGAAAAACTATCCAATTATGTAACGTCGAGGGCAATTTTGGTTAACAACATAGTTAAGGGGCAAATTTGGCCATTTTCCCAAAAAAAAATATTCTTGTCTATGTAGATGATTTCTCACTTTTCACTTGGACAAAATTTCCGAAGGAAAAGTCCAATGCTTTTAACATTTTTAAGTCTTTATGTTTGAGATTTCAGAATGAGCAAGAACTCTCTATTCTAAAGGTGATCAGAATAAGGAGTGATCATGGAAGAGAATTTGAGAACATTTCTTTTTATGATTTTTGTGATGAAAATGGTATATTGCATGAATTCTGTACTCCAAAGACTCCTCAACAGAATAGTGCAGTTGAAAGGAAGAACCGTAGTATTCAGGAGATGGCTCGAGTTATGCTTAATGCTAAGTAGATTTCTGAAAGATCTTGGGCTGAAGCCATCAACACAGCTTGCTACATCATAAATCGAGCTTATCTCAGACCAAAATCTACTAAAGCTCCTTATGAATTATAGTAAGGTAAAAAACCTAACCTTACATATTTTCATATTTTTGGTAGCATATGCTATGTTCTAAATGATAGGGAATACCTTAGAAAAATGTAAAGCAAAAGTGACGAAGCTATATTTCTTGGCTATTCCACAAATAGCAAGGCATACCGAGTTTATAACAAACACACTCAAACTGTGAAGGAATCACAAAACGTGAAGGTTGATGACTCTAAAATATACCAAACCCTACTGACTGGTGAGAAGACAGTCTCAATTGTTGATAAGACTAACCAGAATTCCTCCAAGGGCATTGAACAGTTAGTTGAAACTTCTAATTCAACTAACCATGAGACTGAAGATGAAGAGGAACACTCCAGAACTGAAAATTCTGCAAGATCTCTCAAGAATCATCATCTACAAAATGTAATCGGAGATATACATGATGGAGTTAAGACCAGAAATCAATCCAAAAAAAATCACCAGGATATGATTAGGTACTCTTGCTATACTTCTACTATTGAACCTAAAAATGTCAAGGAAGCCTTGAAGGATGAATTTTGGATTTCTGCTATGCAAGAAGAGTTATAACGTTTTGTCCAAAATGATGTTTGGGAACTTGTCTCAAGACCTAAAAATATCAATGTTATTGGAACTAAATGGGTGTTTAAGAACAAGACTAATGAAGTTGGAAACATTACAAGAAACAAAACCCGTCTTGTTTCTCAAGGCTTCAATCAAATTGAAGGTCTTGATGAAACCTTCGCACCTATTGCAAGGCTGGAATCCATAAGGTTACTTCTAGCCTTATCTTGCTCTATGAAGTTCAAACTTTTTCAAATGGATATTAAGACTGTCTTCCTCAATGGGACTCTCAATGATGAAGTCTATGTTGAACAACCTAAAGGCTTTGAAGATTCTACTCATCATGACTATGTGTACAAATTGAAGAAAGCTTTATACGGGCTTAACCAAGCTCCTAGAGCTTGGTATGAGAGACTCACCCAGTTCATGCTCTTGAAGGGTTATAAAAGAGGAAGAGTAGATCAGAATTTGCTCATCAAAAGAAAGGAGTCTCAATTGGTAATTGTTCATGTTTATGTTGATGATATATTTCTTGGTTCAACCTTTGAAATTTGTGTTGAACAATTTATGGATGACATGATATCTGAGTTTGAAATGAGAATGGTAGGGGAAATGAATTATTTTCTTTGTCTTCAAGTAAAGCAATCTAAAGATGACATATTCATCTCTCAGAGTAAGTATGCAAGAAATCTTATTCACAAGTTTGGTCTAGACAGTTCCAATGCAATTAGAGCTCCTATCTCAACTCATGAAAAACTGAGTAAAGATGATGAAGGCAAGAGCATTGATAGTCTTTACAGAAGTATGGTTGACAGTTTATTGTATCTGAACGCTAGCAGACCTGACTTATGTTTCAGTGTTGGATTGTGTGTCAGATATCAAACTAATATAAAGGAGTCTCATCTATAGGCAGTTAAACAGATTCTCAAATATGTTAAAGGTACTCTGGATTTTGGACTTTAGTATTCTATTCATTCTAACCCTTGTCTAGTAGGATATATAGATGCAGACTGGGCTGGCAATATTGATGACAAGAAAAGTACCTCACGTGGCTGCTTCTATATTGGAACAAATTTGGTGGCCTGATTAAGTAAAAAGCAAAACTCTATTTCTCTTTCTTTCGCAAAAGCAAAATATTTGGCAGCAGACAATTGCATCACACAGCTTATTTGGATGAGGAATATATTGATTGATTATGGTTTCAAACAGGAATAAATAATTCTATACTGTGATAATAAATATCTCAAAAGACCCTGTTATGCATTCTCGCACTAAACACACTGATATTCGTTTTCATTACATCAGGGAACTAGTCGAAAGAAAGGAGTTGCAACTGGAATACATTCTTACAAATAAACATGTTGCAGATATCTTCACAAAGGTATTAAATAGAGAAAAGTTTGAGCAGTTGAGGTTTGCTTTGTGACTATGTGTCATATAACGCAATTTTTATGGAAGAGTGGAATAATTGAAGAGTCTTTCAATTAATTTTCCACTTACCTTGTTCATTGAATGTTTTTCTCAATTTATTCTCCCTCATTATTGTTTCCGACAAGCGTTTTGTACCTTCAATTCTCCTCTTATTGCTCATTGAAGTTTTTTTTTAGTCCCTCATTTCGGCGAGAGGCTGCTATTTATAAGGATCTAAACATACAGGATTTATGTCATCAATTATATATGTGTTTTTGGCGTTGCAACTCGGTTCACTATCTTGAAAAATAACTGATTTTCTTTACTCTTCAAGTGTCCTCTGGTCGACCTCTCATATGTTTAATCAGAAGATTCAATAATGGACAGTAAAAATAGCTAGATGAGTTTTGTGAAAGAGATAAATGCTTCCTTGGCAAAGGAAATGGTGTTTTCAAGTTCACCTGAGAAGATAGATACACCCGTTCCATTACGTATCCTGATAAATTATCTACACCTTCTACCTCTCATTGTCAAAATCTGAGAAAGAAATCAAGGAGAAGAGCCTCTGACCGTCATCTAAGAAGAAATGGTAGAGGTATGGAATCTAAAACCCTCAAATCTCTATCTCAATTTCCTGATCCTGATGGGGAGGAATTATCTTCTAAGGGGGAGGGTACAGATGAAGTCAATATTTCTTCTGGCTCTCTTTTCCACGGTGATTCTTCTAAAATAGTAGATATTGTTACTAATTTTATTGTTGCTAATGAAGAACTTGACTCAATTATAGGAAAGATTGGACCTCCTTTGTTTTCTCCAATTCCTAAGACTAAGACAATCATAGTTGAAACTATATCTGAAGTAGTTAAAACTACTGATGCAAGACTTGAAACTGTCACTGTTCCAACTACTGTTGCAACTTCAATTCTTGCATCCAAAGCCTTAGATCTCTATCCGGGTCCTTCATCCACAGCCGAAAGAGCTATTCGTGATGACCTGTTTAAAACACAAGTGTCCTTGGCTTAGCTCCACCCGTAGGTAATCTCCATTGAGAAGAATATTATTGAATATTTCACAGCAGGTACTATAGGTTCTACATCTCTATTTTCTGAAAGGGTCTCTAGTTCGTCCAGTCTTGACTGTTCTGAGTAACTGCTTTCTCTCCTTTGGCTTATTAGGCCAAAATGGGGGAGATAAATAGGGTGTCTGATAAATGCAACTGGCCATAGAGGATGGTTCCTTAAAACTTTTATTTTGTTTGGCTGAGTCTAGTCTGTTGATTGATTGACTGGTTGTATTTTCTTGTATGTGACTGTAGTGGTTATGACTCTGACTCTGTGATGGCTAGATATTTTCTCCGAACTGTTAATCATATTTTGACAGTTAGTTTGCTTGCCTGTGAATCTACTCTCTTGTTATATATTTTTTTTGAATTTGACTATGGCAGGTTTGGTTTTTGCCAAATAAGACAAAGGGGGAGAATGTTAATGTTGGTTATATTTGGCAAAAGTATTGCAGTATGATCTCTGCACATATTGAGGACAGTCTCAACTGCTCCAGCAACCTATGGATTTCATGTCAAGGATGCAGCGCATAAAGAGGACTTTTTGTTTCCTGCAGAGATGATAAATCTTGGACTACATTATTAATGATGATTCTCCTTGTTGTCTCTGAGATCATTTAATCATCGTTAACCTTTTATTTGCCTGAATAACTTTTAGAGGTGAGGTTCTCTTTAAATATTTTTGGTCGTTACTCTTTGGATCTTTATGGTCTTTAGGAGTTAAGCGCTGCTTATTTATTTTGAACCGATGACTATTGGTTATTAAACTGATGGGTTCATTAATCAAAATAGTATGAACAACATTGATTCAGATCTTTCAGTTGTCTCATATAAATTCCGATGAAAAGATCTCATCTGCAACTCTCTCTATGCGCGAACACTGCGTTGCTAGTTACTAAGAGGAGCTGAGACTGCTAAGTGTAGAACGACAACAATCTACATTTCTTATCTTATGTGTGAAGATGGTTTCAGACTGATAACTCACTACAACACAAGACTGTGTGGAGGATGGAACTCTGTGGACGAGATGTCATAGAGAGAAAAGTTGGTATTTACTTGTAATAGCAAATATTTTTTTGTTATTTTCAATTCACTATAGTACTAGTAGTCGAATTTCGGGTGTAAAATCCTGAGGACTAAAATTATACTTATAGAGTGTGGATTGGACATTTATCCGGTGAGTGCCCCGCCGATTAGGTGACTGGTTTTATCACTAAACTACGTAAATAAACATCTTCTGTTTACGTGTATTTCTGTTTTGGTTCTTACTTTTCTACTAGTAGTAGTTGCAATAGCAGTTGCAACTTCATATTCAACTGCCCTTAATAGAAGTTCCCTTAGAGATATATACTATCAGATTTTGAAGTTTATGTTTATGTTAAACCTTGCTAGGAAATGCTAGAAGTAACATGCTGAAAATTCATGACTTCTTCATCATAGTTATGGCTATGAATTATGTAAGATATGGTTGGGTAAACACTAGATAAATAAGTACGTTAAAGAATGATTGTTTTGGCCGAGTTAAGGGCCAAAAAATCCTACAATTAGGTGGTCATAAGGAGGTGGCTTATGAGTATAGAAAACTGTCCAAATTTATTTGGTTGCATTTTTGACGTTTAGTTCAAAGTCTAAGATGTCGTCCGATTAGTGCGAATTGTCGGGAATAGTTCATAGTCGATTTGGACAACTCTGATACCAAATTTTAGCGAGTTTCGAGTTGAGGTAGATGGGTTTGTGCCATTGGCTTGAGGCTACGCAAATCTACCCATTTTTACACATAGCAGAATTTACAATAAGTAGAGAGTTTGACATGGTGTACGAAGGGCAAATCTTTGTTCTATGGTAGTGAAACCTTGGGAAAGTCTTATAGGGTATGTGGACAAACATACGAATCATGTTTGAGGAAATTAAACTAATAAATGACATGTTTATGAATTTTGCAAGATGACAAGTTAAAATAGTAAAATTTGTTAGTGAATGCATAAATTCTAGATTGACATGTTCGTCACGTTTTTTCGTGATCGATCCGTTGTCCGAACGACATGAAACTTTGACGATAGTTAGTGTGATATCCAAGCTTGCTTAACTTGTGATTTTTGTAGCCATTTCACTAAAGACTAAGGGGACATTTAGTATGAGGTAATCCATTTAGATTACGGGTAATCTGAATTATAATTACGTGGGCCCACCAGATTAGCGCCTTTGGTTGAAATAGAATACCAGTAATCTGGATGCCCATGGTAATCCACATTACCTCTCAATTGATAATCCACATTACCAAGGGAGGGGATGGCTATGTGAATTACCAGTAAAGTGGTAATCTTATTTTTTATTTTTGACAAAAATACCCCCCTCTAAAATACCCCATGTTGACATAGAAAAAGATTCCCACCTCATCTCATTCGCCTCATCTCATAGTAAAGTAGTAATCCCTATTTTTTATTTTCTTTATTTTCTTATTTTCTTATTTTTATTTTATTATTTCTTAGTTTATTTTATATTTTTTATTTGAGGGTATTTTAGTTTAAGATATAAGTTTTCAGTAATTTTTTTATACCAAACAAGGTAATGTGAATTACTAGAGAGATTAGTTGTCCATGCCAAACATGTTGATGTAACATTATTGGTAATTTTAAAAGTGGTAATCTATCTAGGTGGTATCTAGATCCCCAGTAATCTTAAGCTATAATGTACCAAACGCCCCCTAAGGGTTTAACAATAGTGGCAAAGGTGAACCTAATAACGATTGAGAAGTGCAAAATTTTGGCTAAAGTGTATACAGTTTGTGAAAAAAAAGGATGGCTCTATGCGCCTGTGTATTAATTACAGATAGTTAAACAAGGTGATGATCAAGAACCGTTACCACTACCAAGGATTGATGATTTATTTGACTAATTTCAGGAAGCTAAGTGGTTCTCAAAGATTGATCTACGGTTCGGATATCTTTAGTTGAGGATCCGAGATCAGGATGTGCCCAAGATAGCATTCAGGACTAGATATGGTCACTAGGAGTTTCTGGTGATGCCTTTTGGGTTAATTAATGCTCTAGTAGCTTTCATGGATTTAATGAATAGGGTGTTCAAAGAGTATTTGGATAATTCATTATTGTGTTCATTGACGACATACTGGTTTATTCGAGGAATGAGCACGAACATGAGGAGCACCTAAGGGTGGTTTTGAGGACTCTTAGAGAGCACTAGTTTTTTTCCATGTTCTCTAAGAGTGAATTTTGGCTTGACAGTGTAGGGTTTCTAGGGTACGTTGTGACTCGGGATAGAGTTAGGGTGGATATAACCAAGGTAGAGGTAGTGCGGAATTAGGTGCAGCCAATTAATGAGATTGAGGTGCGCAGTTTCTTGGGCTTAGCAGGTTACTATAGGATATTTGTGGAGAATTTCTCAAAGATTGTGGCACCTTTGACTTGACTCACTCAGAACAAAGTCAACTTCATCTGAGTTGATAGCTGTGAGCAGAGCTTTCAGAAGTTCAAGGGTTATTTGACGTCGACACCGGTGTTACCATTGCCAACGGGTTCGGGTGGTTTTGTGGTATACTATGATGCCTCACCGGTTGGTCTGGGATGTGTACTGATGCAGCATGTTAGTCTAATAGCATACGCATCTAGACAATTGAAAAACCACAAGAAAAATTACCCAACTCATGATTTGGAGCTGGCAACAGATGTATTCGCGCTAAAACTTTGGCGCTACTACTTGTATGGAGACGCCTGTGAGTTATACATGGATCACAAGAGCCTCCAATATCTGATGACACAAAAAGATCTAAATCTAAGGCATAGGAGATAGCTTGAGCTCCTGAAGGATTACGATTGTACCATATTATATCACCCAGGAAAGGCAAATGTGGTGGCGATGCCTTGAGCAGGAAGTCCATGGGCAAGTTGGCACATTTGGTCGTGGACAGGAGGCCATTGAAAAGGGAGGTCGCAAGTTGTTGAGCGGCGAGCGGGCAATTTTATCGGCGTTTGAGGTCGGCAGCATGGTGACACACTTGCGGGTGCAGTCGATGTTGGTTGATATCCTCCAGATAGCTCAAAAAGAGGATGCATTTTGTGCCTTGACCAGAGATCTAGTAGAGAGGGGAGATGCAAACGATGGGTTTAGGGTGGATGTTGAGGATGTCCTGAGATTCACGTACAAGATAGTGGTGCTATATATGGCGGAGGTCCGTAGTGTCACGGGCCCATTTGTTTTGGTGCGGAATAACCCGTGCGGCACCCTTGCCTCGCATGCAAGGGATAAGCCTTGATGTAAAATCCGTCCCGAATGGGCTTCCCGACTTAACATCGCGGGGCATATTTCGGACCACGTGCCAACCTCGTATTCCATGTCCGCGCCTTCAATGACCATGTTGGCCGAACGGTATTGAAGGCGTAAAGTAAAATACAACATTTACAGGACTATGGACACAAGAAAATGCAAAAATGGATGTAGGGTGAGTTCCGCAATCGCCTTGGGCGAATTCGACATGGTGCATGCCCATGTGGGCCGCTCGTTCGTTATTCGCACAAGGCAACTGTTTCGTAAGCCAACACTCCCCTACACTATACATGAGGTCTCTAACCCCCAAGTGCCACCCCCAAGGTTCCTTTTGGCACGAGGAGCATAACAAAATTTGGGCCACCCGACGGGGTGATTTTCCGTGGCCACGGCCATGACGAATGAACACAAGGTTTTCCGCTTAGCCGTAACGGATGAACCAAATGTCGAATGACCCCAAAATGTATACAACTCGTACCACGGGCCCATGGGGATCGCACAACGGGGTTTCTCATGAACGAATACGAATAGAATGAAAATTTACATGGACACAAGTTCATATTTACAAATATGAAAGGGACATTTTGTCATGAGTCGTTGTCGCTCGGCGCATCGAAAAAGTCCCTAACATCCTCCCCCATTTCAAGCTTCGACGTCCTCGTCGAACTCGCCTCGGCCGCACCACCTTTGGCTGCAATTGCTGAAGTGAATTCTTCGCAAGTTGTCGAAGGGAACACCGCCAGAGTATCGACACACCACAGTGGGGCTGTAACATGTCGAGTTTTGCCGTGAAGTTCACCACCAGGAAATGACTACTTGGAACATCCTTGAGTTTCATCATCTCCTGTTGTTGCGAGAAAGGGACATGATATTCCCAAACTCGTTGCTGGGCAATGAAGTCCCAGACTTGTGGAACACGCGAGCGCCGTTGAGCAACACTCGCGTGAAGGAACCCGAGAAGTGGTTACTCAATTCACCAAGTCTCGTTCTTGCTGGGCAATGAAAAGTCCCAGGCTTGTGGAGCAAACGAGTGTCGTTGAGCAACTTCGCCTGAAGGGACACCAGCGTCGTTGAGCAACGCTCGCTTGAATGGACATCGAGAAATAGCTACTATGTTCACCAAGTCTCGATGTTGCTGGGCTATGGCCATCCCAGACTTTGTGGGGCACATGAGCGTCGTTGAGCAACGCTCGCACGAAGGAACCCGGGAAATGGTTACTCAATTCGCCAAGTCCCGTTCTTGCTGGGCAATGAAAAGTCCCAGACTTGTAGAACCAACGAGCATAGCTCCGTGGCCGCGCCACACCAGAGCATCACCCGCACCATTGCTTCGATCCGATCACTGCTTGCTCACTCGCCCCTCCGCAGGAGTCATGGCGCCCACCACCGAGCCCATCTCAACGAGCTTCAAGTCTTACGGATCACTGCTTGTTCACTCGCCCCCCCGCAAGGGTCATGGTGCCCACCACCGAGCCCATCTCAACGAGCTTCAAGTCTGGATCACTGCTTGCTAACTCGCCCCCCACAGAGGTCATGGTGCCCACCACCGAGCCCATCTCAACGAGCTTCAAGTCTTATGCTGCTCTCCGCACAAACCTTGCGCCTTATAGGCCATCATGCCATGCGCACCAACCTTGCGACTTAGGGGACAACGCCCTGCGCATAATCCTTGCGACTTAGGGGACAACATCCCTGCGCACCATCCTTGCAACTTATGGGACAACACCCCGCGCACTATCCTTGCGACTTACAAGAGAGTCTACTTCGCGCCAAGGACTTGATAACTCAGAAGCCATCGGCTCTGCGGTGCGTCTTAGGGGCCACCGCCCTGCGCACCATCCTCGCGTCTTATGAGATAGTCTATTTTGCGCACAATGTGCATCTTGCAAGAGCTCTACTCTGCGCGAGACTTTGCATCTTACAGGGGACCATCCACCTTGCGCAACTCGACTTTGCGTCTTATGGGCCCATCTGCCCTGTGCACAAGTCACGATCATCACCCCATCAATGTATGCTTGCCACCCCGAATACAGCAGTCGGAAAGTTCATCGACTGGTTCACTGCATCAGCAACTCGCGCGCCACAGACGGAATGCACGTCGGCTATGTCCGCATCTAGGGCTTCCTCAGTTGGGGGCTTGCAATTCTCGTTATGTGGGTGAGAGACTTTGCGTCTTATGGGCCTATCCGCCCTGCGCAAACGTCCCAATCCTTGCATCAATAAATATATGCTTGCCTCCTCGAATACGACAGTCGGAATGTTCGTCGACTTGATTCACTGCATTAGCAACTCATGCGCCACAGACGGAATGCACGTCGGCTATGTCCGCATTGAGGGCTTTCTCAGTTGGAGGCTTGTAATTCTCGATCCGCTTGCAAACGACTTTGCGTCTTAGGGGCCTATCCGCCCTGCGCAAAAGTCACCGTCTTTGCATCGATCATGTGTTTGCTTCACTCCCCGAACACGACAATCGGAAGGTCCTCGACTGGGTTCACTGCATCGGCAACTCGATCGCCATAGACGGAATGTGCGTCGGCTATGTCCGCATCGAGAGCTTTCTCAGTTGGAGGATCACAAACCAGCTCTGATACCAACTGTCACGGGCCCATTTGTTTTGGTGCGGAAGAACCCGTGCGGCACCCTTGCATCGCATGCAAGGGATAAGCCTTGATGTAAAATCCGTCCCGAATGGGCTTCCCGACTTAACATCGCGGGGCATATTTCGGACCACGTGCCAACCTCGTATTCCATGTCCGCGCCTTCAATGACCATGTTGGCCGAACGGTATTGAAGGCGTAAAGTAAAATACAACATTTACAGGACTATGGACACAAGAAAATACAAAAACGGATGTAGGGTGAGTTCCGCAATCGCCTTGGGCGAATTCGACATGGTGCATGCCCATGTGGGCCGCTCGTTCGTTATTCGCACAAGGCAACCGTTTCGTAAGCCAACACTCCCCTACACTATACATGAGGCCTCTAACCCCCAAGTGCCACCCCCAAGGTTCCTTTTGGCACGAGGAGCATGACAAAATTTGGGCCACCCGACGGGGTGATTTTCCGTGGCCACGGCCATGACGAATGAACACAAGGTTTTCCGCTTAGCCGTAACGGATGAACCAAATGTCGAATGACCCCAAAATGCATACAACTCGTACCACGGGCCCATGGGGATCGCACAACGGGGTTTCTCATGAACGAATACGAATAGAATGAAAATTTACATGGACACAAGTCCATATTTACAAATATGAAAGGGACATTTCGTCATGAGTCGTCGTCGCTCGGCGCATCGAAATAGTCCCTAACAGTAGGCACATACTAGAGATGGCTCATAGTTCCACGTATACTATGCACCCTATAGGCTCAAAAATGTACCGTGATTTGAGAGAACACTGTTGGTGGATAGGAATGAAGAGAGAGGTGGCACGTACTGTTTGTGTCTATATGTATGGTTTGCCGGTAGGTATAAGGCCGAACACTTGAGGCCGCAGGGTTGCTTCAGAGTTTAGAAGTACTAGAGTAGAAATGGGAGAAAATCACTATGGACTTTGTGACTGGGTTGCTGAGGTTGAGGAAGATTTTGACAGTCATTCCAAGAGGCTATGGGTACTCAAGATCGATTTAGTACTTCTTTCCACCCACAGACGGATGGGCACTCGGAGAGGACTATATATACCCTATAGGACATGTTACGGGCCTGCGTCCTAGATCTAGAGGACGGATGGGACAGATACTTACCTCTGGTAGAGTTTGACACAATAATAGTTACCAGAGCAATAACGGGATGGCCCTATTTGAGGCCCTATACGGGCGGAGATGTATATCCCCAGTGGGATGGTTCGAGGATGGTGAGTCACACATGTTGGGGTCGGATTTGGTGCAGGATGTAATTGATAAAGTGAAATTAATTAAAGAACGACGTTTGGCAGCTCAGAGCCGCCAGAGGATGTACGTCGACGGGAAGGTTCGAGAGTTTGAATTTGTTGTGGGGGACTTGGTGTTTCTAAAGATGTCCCCTATAAAAGGGGTTGTGAGATTTGGTAAAAACGGAAAGTTGTCCCATAGGTTTATAGGGTCATTCCCTATCCTTCGACAGGTGGGAGCTGTGGCGTATGAGTTGGCTTTGTTTCCCAGTTTGGACGGAGTGCACCCTATTTTCCATATGTCCATGCTGAAGCGATATATCAGAGATGAGTCCCACATTCTCGATCCTACAGCAGTAGAGGTTGACACAGCATTCTCGTATGAGAAGAGGCACATGGAGGTTTTGGATAGGCAGGTCAGAAAGTTGAGGACCAAGGAGATTCCCTTGGTAGATGTTCAATTGGAGCACCATTCGGGTCAGGAGGCTACCTGGGAGGCAAAGCAAGAGATGGAATAGAAATATCCTTATATTTTTCAACAATTGGTAATTTCCTTTCTCACCCCAAAATTCGTGGACAATTTTTTTTCAAGTGGGAAGATTGTAATACCCATGGAAAATTTTGATTTCAACGAGAAAATTGGGATGTGTGTTGGAGCGGGCCGAGTTAATCGCCGAAAGGCGCAAATTAAGGTATGGCCCTTACGCGCGATTAAAATTATTTTATTTAAGTCAAGTTGCAATGTTGGGTTTGAGTAGAGTTCGATTCGAGTCCGGTGGTTCGATCGGAACTCAATTTGGACGAGTATAGACTGATAAAAGTGGGTTCATGAGTTTAACTTAAGTCATGGGTAAAATAGTAAATTAAAAAAAGATATATAAAACTTATACCTTGGACCGTCCATCTCCAAGAATCACTTGCGTACCAAGGTGCTTTAGGCGAGTGAAGGAAGAGGGGAGGCACAACCCTTATGGTGATAGGGATGGACGCTGTTGGAAACCATTGTCGCAAGGAGTTGGGAGGTCATCTTCCTTCTCGTTTTCCTTTGTCAGTGGGTGGTTTGATTTCTAGTTGTAGAGCTGTTTTCCCTAAGTTTAGAAGCCTTTTATGATTGAGAAGCATGCTATGATTTCTTGTTTACCCTTAATCTATGCGTACTTTTCCTTGATTGGGTTTGATTTAAGGGGAGAGGAATGCTGGCCACTTGATGATACCTTGAATTAACTAGGGCTGGTTAGGACAGCCCTAGGTTTGGGGCCGATGGCTTTAGGTAGATGAGGTTGCCAGGAATTTTATGTATTCCATGTTTTAATCGTTGAATTACTCATGAATTGATACTAATTGAAGGAAAAATGGTTCCTTATTGATAGGAATCGGTGTAGGGCAATTTAGGGTAGGTCCCTAAACCCTTATGGTATGTTTACTTCATTGGATAAGATTGGATTGGATAATAAATGAGGGTAAATTGGATATGAATCTTTTAAATTTGATATATACCGAATATAATATCAATTTTATACTCTCTCTTTTTTAATCCATGTACTAAATAAATAATGAATATTAATCCATCCCTTATCGTATCTTTCCTTATCCTTTGAAGCAAGCATGCACTTAGAGGCAAGCATGCTTATGATAAGGGAAGGACCTTATAAATTTATAGTTTTGGCATACACATATGCATGATGGCTTGTATGATTTGGGTGAATGAAATGGGACACCTTACTTGGGGTACTCGGCTAGGAACCCTACTTGAAGGGTCAAGGGTCGAATGGTCCTAAAGATGAAGGATCGTTTCCATATTGAGGTGAACCTAGACTTTGGTGTAAGGAAACGGGTTTGAATTCGCAAATTATAGTATGTCTCAAACATAGGATTTTGAAGGCTGCTTTGCAGATGTATAGAGGACATTTGATAAAACTAATATGTCAAGTGTTATACTTTATTTTATATGGCTACTGTAATTGATTTTGAAGTTCATGTTTACGTTAAACCTTGCTATGAAAGGCTAGAAGTAACATCCTAAAAATTCATGACTTCTTCATCACTGTTATGGCTATGAATTATGTATGATATGATTATTTAAACCCTAGATAAATCAGTACCTTAAAGAATGATTGTTTTGGCTGAGTTAAGGGCCGAAAAATCCTACATTTAGGTGCTTATAAGGAGATGGCCTTTGAGTATAGAAAACTATCTAGATTTATTTGTTTACATTTTTGACACTTAGTTCGAAGCCTGAGATGCCGTCTGATTTGTGCGAACTGTCGGGAATAGTTCATATGGGATTTGGAAAACTCTGATACCAAATTTCAGCGGGTTCCAAGTTAAGGTTGATGGGTTTGTGGCATTAGCTTGATGGCTACCCAAATCTGCTCATTTCTGCACATAGCAAAATTTACAATAAGTAAGGAGTTTGACACGGTGTATGAAGGGCGAATCGGGTTTGAGGAAATTAGACTCAGAATTGCATGTTTATGAATTTTGCAAGATGGCAAGTTAAAATAGTAGAATCTACTAGTGAATGCATAAATTTTGGATTGACATGTTTGTCACATTTTTTCGTGATCGATACGTTGTCCAAACGACCCGAGACTTTGAGGATAGTTAGTGTGATATTCAAGCTTGTTTAACTTGTGATTTTTGTACCATTTCACTAAATACTAAGGGTTTAACCGTGGTGGCAAGGTTTGTGAAATGCAAAAATTTGCCTAAGTTTGAGAGGACTTGTTGGTGAAATGACCACACTAGATGTGGATGTATAGTGCATTTGCTAATCTTTAGATCAATTCTGATTTTAATCATTTTTTATTAGTTAGGCTAAACATAATATTAATAGCAAGCAAAAACAATAAATAGGAAATAATTCAACACATAAAGTATCAATGCTAACTCAATGAGATTTTTAGTGATTCGGCTCCAATGCCTACTCCACTATCTAACCACCCCCCGCTTAGGATTTTCAAACTAGCTTTCTAGATTATTTAGTTTCTTTACAATGATGACATTTTCACATGAGAGTTTTTGCTCTCAACCCAAAGGCACTTCCACACCCAAAAGTATCCCATTTTTTTATCGTAAGCACTCTCACACCTCAATTCTAATGACAACTCAACTAATCTCAATAAATTATATTTATACTAATGGATTTAAGTTTTAACACTAAGACTATCACCCATCATTCATGCCAATGTAGTTTTTAAGAATGTCAGAAGTGCATCATATGCCTATCTCCAAGCAACTAAACATGACAATTGTTGGTCAATTGGCAGGCTTATGTTCTAGAATACAATGATCAGACGGTGTCTTCGCCACGAGGATCCTTCTACTTACTGATCATCTTGTAGGTTCGTGTTACACGTGTTTGATTCCTTTAAACAACAATACCATGTTATATTATACTTCTGGTGAACTCATTATAAATATTCCAGCGATTCAAGTTGGGTTGATCAAGCTTCTCAATCTAACCAAAATCAAGTTTGTCTAATTTGTGTTGGGTTAATTGTTAAGCAGCTTATCCTGTCAGATTTGCTTGGGTTTGGCTCCGATGCAATCAGGCCAAGTTGGCTTAGGTTGGATTCCAAATGGAATTGAATTAGCTTTAAATTAATTAGGTATATGCAAATTTTTTCCCAACATCAGCATGCATGATTTGTTTATTTTTTAATCAATATTTTCCTCGTCAATAGTTAGAATCCACTCCAACTAGCCTCAAGCTAAGTGGGAAATGCGGGAATAATACGGAGAGGGATCCATAGCGAGAGAGTCGAAAAAATGGCACGAGAAGAGAAATATATAGAACTTTTGACTATGATTATTATATTTTAATTCGTAAATAGAAATACATTAACTTGTAGCTGTTATAACGTGAACATGGGCTATGAGAATTGAGAAATAATTTTTCAGTTGGTTTCAACCAAATCAAATTAACTAGGGTCGAATTAAATTAATAGTAAAGACAGAATGCTCCTGCATTCGCTTAAACCCAATGTTTTAATGACATATATACTTTTTATTTGGTCAAGATAAAAATAAATTCATGATGATAAATCACATGCCTGGATTATCACATCCATCATGTGAATGCAACATATTCATGGCGCAGAGTTTCTAAGTATCCAAACTTTTGGTTTTCAGATATACATGAATGCAACATATCATGAATGCAATATATCACATGAATGTAGCATACCACATCAAGTATCAAGTATCGAAACTTTTGGGTTTATAATTGAAACACAATCATAATTGCATGATTGCTTAGTTTCATGTTCTTATATATCAAAATTATTTCTTAAGTATACTTGTGTTGCTTAACCTATTATTGAATGTTTCATTTCCACCAAATTAGTGAGTATCATTTCTAACATAGTTTGATATACCATTTCTAATTTAGTTTGATATAGTTGAAATAAATTAGTGATCGAGTATCATTTCTAAATTAGTTTGATTTTGTGATGTAATGGTTTTGACTTGTGTTCTTACTTCCCTCTTTTTGCAGGAGAAAACGAAGAAGAAATGAGGAAGATCTATCAGACCAGTAACTTTTTTTAATGAATATTAGATACCTTGAACTATTTTGTGTTGGTGGACAATATTATTTTTGATGTATTTGAATTAATGTTGCACTTATTTTGGATTTGTTGATGATCGGATTCATAGGTGGTTGGTTGTATATCTGCTAAGTTGCAGATTTTATAATTAGCATGTGAATTATTATATTAATGAATGGTTAATTATTAAATTTTGTGTGTTTGTAGCGAATTTATTCATCACAGATTTTCAAAATTATGGTAAAGTCATCACATATTCTGGTAAAATCATCACTGATATTGTGGCAATAATCCAAATTTAAAATCGTGTCAGTGGCAATTTTATTTTAATGTTTAATAACGAAGGATCAAATATATAGTGGTAAAAAAATTTATAGTAAATTTGATATGTAATGGCAAAATGTAACACTAGTGGCACATTTCATATATTTGCCACGAAAAGGGTTCCAGAAAGGTAGAATAATGACAAATATTTTTTAATAAGTGGCGAAGAATTTTGTTGTAAAAGATACGTGATGTCAGCAAGTTCCATTTGCCACAATAGGGTGGAGGTAATTTGACTTTTTCGTTTGCTATTATAAAAATTGTAATTTGTGGCAATCCGCTAAAACTCGCCACAAAAGCCAAAAATAAGTTTTAGCGGCGGGCCTAACGTGACAAATGGGTGGCGAGTACTTTTTTGCCACTGAATCATTATTTTGCCACTGTATATCACTACTGTGGCAAAAACAGCTTGTTACTAATTTCAATTTTGTTTTAGTGTCAAGACCTAACAACCTAGGTTTTTACACTTTCAAATGCAATGAAATAAATAAGAAAATACACAAATAATGAAGCAAATAAACAATACAATAAATACTTAGCTCCAAACACGAATCATAACTCCTCTTGATGCCTTGATGATGAATCAATTAAAGCTCGAAGGCAAGATCAAGAATATTGTAAGGTTCAAGGCTAGGGATTTTGCAAAGAGTGGCTCAATGAAAGCTTATAATGTGTAAGAAATGTCTGAATAGGCTCAACGACCAGTGCGGAAGACTCTCATGGCTTGTATTTAGGAACGTGCATATTTCTACCCATTGGGGCCACCCAACTGCTTATATAAGGATTACCCCCATTTGAATTCAATAAAAATATGTAGAAAATTAAAATCATTAAGAATCAAAATATAATTTTTGGGGTCTAGTACAAATTTTCGAAAATTGAAAATTTTATAATCTCCTGGATCAAATATAAATCGGTTAAAGGCTTCCAAAAATTCCTTTAAAATATGTCGTTAACTAGTTTTTACCTAAAGAACAATTAGCGGGACTTTTGGTGCCAAGAAAATATTTGGTCATATATGTTGGCCTAAGGTTTTTAATCTTGGTCTTAATATCGGTTTTGATGATAACAAACATGGAACTAATATTTTCATGGAGAAATATTTTCAGGTTCCATCTCAATTAGCGCATGACGTCCCCAATTGGAGAAATAGAACAAATCGACAAGGACGCTAGTCGACGCTCAGGATTCTCCTGAAAGAATAATGTTTAGGTTTAGGATGTCAAGAATAATTGTATTTATCCTCATTATGATGCATACATCCCTAGGACATAAACCTAACATATTACAAAGAATTTCCAGGTCATAAACAACATTTTGGATGTAATGTTGTAACATTCTCGGAATATTCCGGATGGGATGTTGTAACGTTCTCAAAATATCCTGAATGAGATGTTGTAACATTCCGGAACATCCCGGAATAGCCCGGATGGGATGTGTTAACATTTCGAAATATCCCAGAACATCTTGAAACATTCCGGAACATCCCGAATGGACATCTCGGAATAGACAGTAAAGTACTAGTACTTTATAGTTCAAACTGTCCAGAATTTCCAAAATGCCCCCAACGACTCTATTTTGATTTTCTACCTGTTGAGCTTGTTGAAGACCGAGCTCCTACACTTGGGATCTCTATATAAGCTCTCAAACTTGCCTTCCCAAAGATCTAACACTTCATGAGACATCTATTGATCATCCATAAGCTTCTTTGAGTCAATCTTTGTAGAAAGCCCTAGCTCTGAACTTCTACCTTCCTGATTGAGCCTCATCAAGAGGAAGATAGGATCTTGTGTGGGAGCTAAGTAGTTTATTATTTTGATTAATTGCTTAATTACTTGTGTATTTTATTGTTTACTCTTCGTATTTCTCAATTTGTATAAAGATCTAGTGTGTAGATCTTGAGTTGAGTGGTTGCCTTGATTGTAAGGCTTAAATCCACCAGTGTAAACTTAGTTTGCTAGGATTAGTGATTGTTGTCACTTTAGGTTGAGGCGGAAGAGTGCTCTCGGTAAGAAGGTGGAGACTTCCGGGTGTGGAAGTGCCTTAGGTTGAGAGCGGAGACTCTTTGGGTAAAAGGTCCTCATTGTAAGGGAAACGATATAATCTAGTAAAGTTAAATTTGAAAATCTAAGCGGTGTGCTTAGGTAGTAGAGTAGGCATTGAGGCCGAACCACTATAAATCATTGTGCTAGCATTGATATCTTATTTGTGTTTAATTGTTTTATTAATTGCTTCCATATTTAGTCATTGGATCGTCATTAGCCTAAAGATTGTAAGAAACGATTAAAACCGAATGAGGCTAAAGTTTTAGATAACACACTATTCACTCCCCTATTGTAGGTCCTTTCACTAACATTTGGTATCAGAGTAGGTCTGTAGCTCAAGATTAATTTCACCATCTCTTCT
Organism: Canna indica; assembly: GCA_034359265.1. Lineage (NCBI taxonomy): Eukaryota > Viridiplantae > Streptophyta > Magnoliopsida > Zingiberales > Cannaceae > Canna > Canna indica. Next base: position 61,225,494 of record CP136890.1, on the reverse strand, counting down.
ACACTTTGCTTCGATCCAAAAATATCACTAGAATCGGTTGTTTCCATACCTTCTAGGTTCGATGAATCGAACTTTGGTCTTAGGAAGTCTAGGATGTACACTTTCCTAAAGACTCAATGTTTAGGTGTTTTTAACATGATAAAAATTTAATATATTGAACCTAAGAAAAACATGAATGCATGGACCCAAGAACAAATTTGTATGTTTGAGTTGAATGCTAAAGCTACAAATTGCATATTTTGTTCTTTGAAAAATAATAAATTTGGAAAGGTCATGCATTGTATTTTGGCTTTTGATATTTGAGCAACTTTAAACATGCTATATGATTATGCCAAGACCGAAGAGATTGACACTTCTAATGAAGGTAGTGATGACAATGGTCATTTACCTACCCCTAATCTTGGTTTTGATGCCCATAGCTATTTTAGTCAAAGGAGTTGCTCCAAGAGCCGAAAAAGGAAGGTAGTGTGTCATGCATGCAAGGAAAAGAGGTATGTGAAGAAAAATTGTTCTTCCATGAAGAACAAGACAAAGAAGAGGTCAAATGCTTACACATCATCATTTTATTCAAGTGAAGCACCCTCTTGCCATGATTATAAAGTCATTTGAAAAGTTTGCCTCATGGATACTAATAATAAGGTAAACCTTCTACTTCTAGTCATGATAAAAATCTTAATAATGATGATAGTAGCTCTAATTCTGTAGGTATGACTTATGATGAGCTATTAGAAGAATCTAAGAAGATGTATGTCATGCTCATGCAATAAAATAAGAAAAATAGAAAAATCAAGAAAGAAAAACTAAAGCTTATTAGTCATTTGCATGAGTTGAAGAGTGAAAATGAAAAATTGAAATCTTGCTCTTTTATTCATGCCATGATAATGTACAAATTGAACTTAGAGTCTTGAAACTTAAAAATGATGAATTGAAATCTAAAATGAAATCTAGAAGTAATGAATTGAGAATGAAAAATTAAAAATTGAAAATGGTATGTTGAAATCTCAATTATATGCTATTCAAAAATCCATGAATGATTTGGAAAATGAGACTATTTTCTTGAGTTGAAAAGTAAATAATTTACCAAATAGTTTCTCTTATAAGAATTCTAGAATTAAAAATATTTCATCTAATAATTCTCATGCTCATCGTGTTTCTCATGTCAAGCATTCAAACCTCATGTTCATAAGAATGATGAAAATAAAAGATTTAATGGACATTATTTTTGTTGTGGTATTTACGGGCATGTCATTTATGATTGTGCTTTTAAGATGAATCCAAGTCTGGCAAAGACACTTTGGGTTCCTAAGCCCTTTAACTCCCAAGGACCCAAAGTCATTTGGGTACCAAAAGTCTCATCTTCTTTTGTAGGGGGAGCTACAACACAAGGTTGCAAGATTGACGGTATATTGAAGTTGACCAAGGACCCCAATGAAGAGTCTTCACTCGGTTGCAACTTCAAACTACTTTGATATTATTTTCATCTCAAACTTGATACACATGTTTTTCATAACAATATCTTGGTATCTGGAAGGTTTGAATGAAATCTGGAAGTGTTTTAAAAAATAATTGATATTTACGAAGATGCCATTGAAAATTTCAGCATATTCAGTTATTTTTAGAATAATGCAGAAAATTAATTTTTGGATTATTCTTGAAATTGCATTTTTAGCAAAAAAATCTAGTTTCTTGTGTAAAAATTTCAAATATCTTGAGTAAGAATATAATTTCATATAGATTTTTGAAGTTAGACTTCGAAACTTTAAAGTATCGTTCTAGTATGATATTTTGCGATACTTTGGATTTTCGTCAAAATTTTTGAATGAGACTTCAAGTATGATATTTTGAATTCACGTTTGGTATCGTTCTAGTAATTTGATGAGAAAAATTATTTCTAAAATGATTTTTGACTCCTTGATCGATACATGAAAATATCATTACTTAAGTTTATACATGATTTCTAGACTTAAAATTTATTTATCATCTCATGCTATCATGTATGACTTAGTCTTATTCGGTATTTTGTTTTCATCCCTTGGGTTGGTTGACTTCGTTATGAAAACTTATTTTCAAGTCTCAACTTTGACTTTTGATTGACTTTTTTTGCCCTTTTTTTATTGATGCCAGAATGGGAGAAAAATATAGGTAAAATAGAAGAAAATATAGGAAAACCATGCATATAGATAGAGAGAGCAAATTTACTTAGATTTGCATGATGATAGGGGGAGAAATCCCTTAGTTAATATCATTTGTACTTTAATGAATATATTTTCTTAAGATTGTTTGTCATCATAAAAAAGGGGGAGATTGTTGGCCTAAGGTTTTTAATCTTGGTCTTAATCTCAGTTTTGATGAAACAAATATGGAACTAATGATTTCATGGAGAAATATTTTCAAATTCCATCTTGATTAGCGCACGATGCCCCCGATTGGAGAAATAAGAGATGACAATAGTCTCTAAGGGAACTTCTGTTAACAGACAGTTGCATAGAAAGTTGCAACTACTTTAGAGTGGCAAACTAAGAATCAAAATAAAAACACACGCAAACACAAGTATTTGTTTACGCAGTTCCGTGATAAATCATATCACCTAATTTGCAGGGCACTCACCCGAAAGATGTCCAATCCACTATCTATAAATACAATATTAGCTTCAGGATTTCACACTCTGAAATCTAGCTATCTGTACTACAGTGAACTGGAAATAACAAAAAACCTATTGTTATTACAAGTACATACCAACTTGCCTTTCTACGACATCTCAACCATAGAGTTCTATCCTCCACAAAATTCTTGTGTTGTAGTGAGTCAGCAACCCACAACCATCTTAGCTTGAAGATAGGAAATGAGATTGTTGTTGTCTTTGCACTCAGTAGTCTCAACTCCTCAAATAACTGGCAACACAAAGTGCGCACCCTTGGAGTTGAGAAATCAGATTTCTTCACAAGTATTTATATGTGATAATTGACAGATCTGAATCAATGCTGACTTCATCACCGATCACTAACAACATCAGCTCAAAAACAAACAGTCTTTGGTTCAAACAGTCAACACTAAATCACCGTAAACTCATGACCATAAAGACCAAAGGAGTAAGGCCCGTAGATATTAAAGAGGACCTCTCCTCTACTCATAAAGTTAAATGGGCAATAAAAATATAATTAACGATGATTAAAAATACCAGAGACATCAAAGAGAATCATCATTAATATTGGAGACCAAGAGTCATCATATGCGTGAAATCCTTATTTACAAAACCATAGACTGTATGAGCAGTTGAAACTGTCTTCACATAGTTGTAACTATCTTCAATGTAGGCAAAACTCCTCATAGTTATGAATGTCCAAATAACTGAAATGCTATTGCCAAATAAAGCCAACACATAAAAAGCCAACACTAATATGAGAAATTGGTAAGGACGCTTGTCGACGCTCGGGATTCTTCAAGAATAATAGAGTTTAGGTTTACGATGTCCAAAATAATTGTATTAATCCTCATTATGATGCATATATCCCTAGGACATGAACCTAACCTATTAACAAGAGTTTTCAAATCATAAACAACATTTCGAATGGAATGTTGTAACATTCCCGAAATATCCCGGATGGGATATCGTAAAATTCCTAGAATATTCGGGATGGGATGTTGTGACATTTCGAAACATACCTGAATATCCCGAATGGGATGTTGTAACATTCTAGAATATCTAGGAACATCCCGAAATATCCCGAAACATCTCGAATGGACATCCTAAAATTGCTAGTAAAGTACCAGTACTTTATAGGTCAAACTGTCTAGAATTTCTAGAATGCTCCCAACGACTCTATTTTGATTTTCTGCCCGTTGAGCTTGTTGGAGACCAAGATCCTACCCTTAGGATCTCTATATAAGTTCCCAAACTTTCTTTCCCAAAGATCTAACACGTACTTCATGAGACATCTATTGATCATCCCTAAGCTTCTTTGAGCCAATCTTTGTGGAAAACTCTAGATTAGTGAATTTCAGGGCCATTTTTTTATTTTTTTATTTTTCATGTTTTCGGCTTAGGTATGGTTTTTAGGTTTTGCATCGTAAAAGAGGATTACACAATCATTCAAGACATTCTAAACTAAAACTCTATCTTCCCGATGAATCCTGAGCGCGTCGACCAATGTCCATCCGATTTTTTTATTTCTCCGATATTTTCGATCGCGGACGTCAAGCGCTAACCGACTTGGAACCTGAAAGATTTCTCCTTGAAAATATTAGTTCTATAGTTGTTATCATCAAAATTGAGATTAGGATCAAGGTTGAAAACCTTAGGCCAATAGGACTTGCCTTGACTCTACTTGAGGGTGGAATTACTTTGATGTTTATGCTATTTGCTTATGATAATTCTTTTCTACACTTCTCTGATGGTATTGCTCCATTACCATTGGATGTGGCTAATGACTTGGGACTCTGACCGTTGACGGGGAAGGTCCCGAAGAGACAGCCTCGAAAACTCATTCGGTGACAGGGGATGCTCGAAGAAATGACACGGGGTTTATGAGGTTCTAACTGGTGACGGAGAAGGACCCGAAGAGACATCTCCGAAAGCTCATCGAGTGACGGGAAAGGACCCGAAGTAACGGATCTAGGCCGGGTAGTACGTCGGGAGGCCACCCTGACAATTACCCCTTTTTATGTACCTTATGTCGGAGGGAGATTCCTGACGCGTGCTTTCTCGTAGGCCAAAGCCTGGCCCCTAGCGAAATATAGTTTTTCCGGGATCTAGCGATTGCCCCCCCAGTCAAACATGGAGTTTTCCCGAGGGCCAACATATGCTCCCCAGCAAAACATAATTTTCTCGGAGGCCAACATCTGGCTCCCTACAAAACATAGAGTTTTCTCGGTGGCCAGCATCTTGGCCCCAGCAAACATAGAGTTTTCCCGGGGCCAGCATCTAGGCCCCACCAAACATAGAGTTTTCCTAGAAGCCAGCATCTGGGCCCAGCAAACATAGAGTTTCCCCGAGGGCGACCATCTAGCCCCAGAAAACTACGGGCCAGCATTTGGGCCCCAGCAAACATAGAGTTTTCCCTGGGGCCAACATGTCGATTCAAACGAGTCGTCATCCCTCCATCGCCCGCCACTAATGTTGTCTTCCTCGTTGATGAGCACTGCACAGGTCGAAGATGTCACCGAAGAGTCAACGCTGCCGCAACAGCGCCTCGTGCTCGTGGTGGACGATAGCTCCATTGACCGCGCCATCATCGTCTGCATTATCATTAACTCTAAACTCCAAGGTTCTTTCTTTTCTTCTTCCTTTTCTTTCGAGAATGTGGTGGAAAGATGATGGTTTTGATTTGTGGTGATGAATTGCAGTGACGGCTGTTGATAGTGCCAAGAGAGCGTTGGAATTGCTAGATTTGGTATGCCAGATTACACTCTAAATCTAATCTAAATTTTATTCATTTTAATCTCAATTTCCAGAAGACTCATTCTTTATTCAGGAGAAGTAGAATGTGAGCATGATCATAACATATTACTGCATATGCATTTTTCTTTAATTGATATGCATTTTTCTTTGCTTAATGTTATATATGAATCCGCTGAGTTGAAGGAAATTCCTGTAGTCATCATGTCCACTGAGAACGTCCCAAATAGAATCACCATGTAAATTTCAACTCAAAAAATAGTTTTTTTTTCTTTATTAATATATACATTGGGTTTTACTTATTGATTTGAGTTTATTTTGATATTTACTTTCTTTATAATAGATATGGATATCAGGATAACGTGGACAAAAGGAGGAGAAGCATTTGACAAAGACAGAAGGACACTTTAGAGCTCAAGGGGTTCCTCTTAAGAGAAAGCTGAAAGAGTTCCCGTGACCGAGGATGCACTTCTTCCAATAACATGAAAACACCTTGGATCAAAGGGTTCCAAGAGCTCAAGGGGTTTTCAGGTATTCGATCAGTGCATTTCTTCTCTTTATCAATTCCATATATATATACCAGAATACCTGAAAACTATATATTTTTTTTCCTTGGATCTGCTTCTTAAATAATCATTTAAGAATAACCGGCTGAAACTATATATTCTTCTTACTAGCTCAGATTATGGAATATTCACGTGGGCATGTTTCTAATTGTTTTTTCCATCTTAAAATCCACTGCAGGATGAAGTTCATGGTAACTTTTTTGGTGCACCTGAAGATGAAGAAGTGGAGGTTGAGACTTTATTATTTGATCCACTAATTGAAAAAGATATGAACGATGCTATCATGCTTATGGCTCAGGGCATGTGAAAGAGGACCTAGCTATTAATGATTTTGCCGGGGATCGCAACCGTCAGACAAAATTACATTTGCCAGGGGCATGACACTTAAGAAAAGTTATATTTTCCAAGGGTCGCAGCCCCCAGGAAAAGTTATATTTCCTGAGGGCTGCGATCCCCAAGAAAAGCAACATTCCCCAGGGGTCACGACCCTCAGGAAAAAATATATTTTTCGAGGGCTTCTCGTTAACCTTCGGTAAAAGTCTGATATGTTCTTTCCTAGCGACATTTGGGGGTCAGGAGGCCCTCGCTAAAAGGATTTTCTGGAGGCCGTGGTTATTTTTAGTGGGGGTCGTGGCCCCCGAAAAATATAACATTTCTTGTAGTGGTATCACCCTCCCACTCACTGAGTTATATACTCATGCCTTCCTGTAGTTGTGTGTAGATTCAGGTGCATCTCATGAGACTTGATGCAGTTGGCGGCGTAAGCTCAACGAGATTACTTCCTCCGGTCGTAGTTAGTCCTCGTGTCATGTTGTCTTTACATTTGAACCTTTTATATTGCATTAGTAGTCTCTTGGCCTGGAAAGGCTTTTCATGTGTCATGAAGTTGCATCATTTTATATTCCGAGTATTAAACCATTTGTCTTCCTAATTACATATGCATCCAGTCATATTCTGACACGATCTCTTCTTCGCGACGCTGAGATCTCGATAGCGATCGAGAGAGAGAGAGAGAGAAGTAGAGAAGGCGAGAAAGAGAGATGGGGAAGAGAGAGGAGAGGTTAATAGGAAGTAGTTAAAATGGAATCAATCTTCTTGTTCATATCTTCTTACAGACTTATATTTATACTTGCATGGACCCATCACATCATTCCATAAAGCTCGTAGTCGTTGTAATGACTTGGTCAACGTCGCAAACTTTTCCCACACAGATTGTGACGTGGCCCAATCACTGCATTCTCGCTTCCTTCAGCTGGGTCCCCATCTCGGTTCGTAACATTACCCCCCGGTCCACTTTGAACCTCGTCCACGAGGTTCTTATCAGTTGCATGCGTCCTCTGCTGATCACCTCCTTGCCTGTCATCTTCATCCTCACCATCGACGCGTTCCTGGGAAGTGGAGTCGCGATTCATGGCTGTCTTCAACAATGGTAATGGCACAACCTGCTGCTGCGGAGTACCCTTGCACTGCTTGAGGACTGATACATGGAACACGGAATGAAGCCTCGCGGCGTCTGGCAGAGCTAACTTGTAAGCGACCTTGCCCACCCTTTTCTTAATTCGAAAGGGACCGGAATACCTCAGGCTTAATTTTTGCTGCTTCTAGAGTCGGAGGGATAACTGGCGGTAGGGCTGAAGCTTGACAAACACCCAGTCATCCTTCTGGAACTCGACTTCCCTCCTTTTACGATCAGCTTGGAGCTTCATGCGTCCTTGCGCTTTGGTCAAGTTCACTTTCAGTTGTGTGATGACGGCATCCCATGCAGCTAGTTACCGATCGACTTCGGAGTTTTTGCTAGTACTCCCGGCATACCTGATCAATGTCGGAGGGTCACGACCATACAACAGCTGAGTTTTTGCTAGTGGCTTAAAGGGTGTCATCCCAACCGACGAGTGGTGAGAAGTATTGTACCAATACTCCGCCCAAGGTAGGATCTTCTCCCAGCAGCTTGGCTCGTCGGCCACAAAGCTTCTTAAGTACATCTCTAAGCATCTATTGAGAGCCTCTGTCTATCCATCGGTTTGGGGGTGGTACGAGGAACTGAGGCCTAACTCTGTACCCTGCAGGCGAGCGAGTTCTATCAAAACTCGTTGATGAAGTGGCTATCCCGATTGCTAATGATCGGGGAATGTCGTGAAGCTTTACTACTACTTGCAAGAATGATTCAGCAACCCTTGCCGTCGAGTGATGCTTTGGTAATGACATAAAATGACCATACTTTGTTAGCCGATCAACGACTACAAAGATGATAGTCTTTCCTGCTGACGGCAGAAGGCGAACAACGAAGTCCATATTGATGTCTTCAAACACTTCGTTGGGAATTGGCAGGGGTTGTAGCAACCCCGCTAGAGTTCTTTGCTCCGCTTTCATACACTAACAAATTTGGCGTTCCTCAACAAACTTCTTCAAGTTTGCTCGTATTGTTTTCCAGTAAAAATTCGCAGCCAATCTTTGATATGTCTAGTTGATACCCGCATGGCCCCCAAGAGTTAAGCTATGGTATTCCCTTAGTAATATCGATCTGAGGGTGCGATCTTCCGGAGCTATAATCCGTCCTTTATACAACATAATGACGTCGCATAGTTCATGTTCAGGAAGCTCCTGATTCTATACTGCCTGGTGTAAGGCAATCAACTATTTATCCTCCTGATTGCTTTGCCGTATCTCTTCCAAGATGCCAAAGAGAGGCTGACTGAATGCAAATAAGGAGGCTTTTCGGTTCCCTTGACAAGGCATCAACGACGGCATTTTGTTTGCCCACTCGATACCTAATTTCAAAGTCATATCCCACTAATTTAACCACCCATTTTTGCTACTCTGAAGTTTGAATTACTTGGCTGGTGAGCTCCCGTAGGGATCGTTGATCAGTTAGGATTAGGAATCTCCTCCCAAGCAAGTACTGCCTCCACTTTTTGATTTCTTGGGTAATGGCGTACATCTCTCGCTGATAGGTGGAACACGCCTGCATCTGTTTTGACAGCTTTTGGCTATAGTAAGCTATCGGTTGTTTCCCCTGCGATAGAACAACTCCGATTCCTACTCCGGATGCATCGGTCTCCACTATAAATTCCTTGTCGAAATCTGGTAAGGCCAACACAGGAGTGCGACTCAGTGTGTTTTTAAGCAGTTCGAATGCAACCTGAGCTTCTGGTGTCCAAATAAAGGCATCCTTCCTTAGCAGGTTTGTGAGTGGTGCTGATAGCTGGGCGAAGTTTTTAATGAATCGTCGGTAATACCCCGCCAACCCCAGGAACCCTCTTAGTTCCTTAACCGACGAGGAATCGACCATGCCTGAACTACGGCAATTTTAGCTGGATCAACCTTCAAACCGTCCAAAGATATGAGGTGGCCCATGTACTCAATTGAAGCACACCCGAAAGAACATTTTGTTCTTTTGGCCACAAATTGATGATCCCTAACAGTTTGCAGTACGGTTCTGAGGTGAAACAAACGCTCCTTCATACTACTACTATACACCAAAATGTCATCGAAGAACACCAGTAGGAAACGCCACAAGAATGGCTTGAAGATGTCATTCATGATGGCCTGAAAAGTCGATAGCGCATTGGTGAGGCCGAAGGGCATTATCAGGAATTCGTAATACCCTTCATGAGTGCGGAAAGCTGTTTTCGGGATATCCTCTGTGTGAACCCGAATTTGATGGTATCTTGCCAATAAATCTAACTTGGAGAAGACAACTGCCTGAACAAGCTCATTAAAGAGTTCGTCCGCCGTCGGTATGGGAAACCAATCTTTGGTTGTTGCAACGTTCAAGGCTCGGTAATCTACACAAAAGCACCACATTCCATCCTTCTTCTTGACCAGCAAAATCGGAGAAGAGAATGGATTGTTACTTGGTTTGATGATGCCTTCATTCAGTATCTGCCTTACTTGCTTTTCTATTTCTTCCTTCTAGAAGTGGAGATACCGATAAGGGCGCACATTCACTGGCAAACAGTCTGGTGGCAAGTGGATGCGATAATCACGAGCTCGATTAGGAGGTAATCCCTTCGGGAAGTTAAACACCTCTTGAAATTCACCCAGGAGGTTATGCAGTTCCTGACTATGACACTCGAACACTTTCTCCTCTGTTGAGAGCAGCTCCAATTGGAACAATTTGCTCTGTCGTCTAGCTTCCAAGTCCCTCCCATCGTTGCTTCTGTTCGTCCCATTGGAACTCAAATGATTGCTGAGTGAAATCCATGGTGACCGGCCCCAAGGTGGCCATCCAGGCGACTCCCAGCACTACATTCGATCTTTTGATGGGTAAAACGTAGAAGTCGATAGTCAATCTATTTTCCTGTACCACCAATACCAAATTCCGAATGATTCTGTCACTTTCAATCCTCGCGCCATTACCCATCGTGACTCTAAATGTCGGCGTAGCTTCGACAGGCAATCCCAAATGCTTTGCTACTCATGTTTGGAGGAAATTATGGGTGCTTCCCCCATCCAGAAGTATTTGGACCTGTCGTCCTCTAATGGCGCCTCGAAATCTTAATGTAATTGGGGTGAAACATCCCAATAAAGCATTGAATGAGATTAGCGTTGATTCCATACCTTCGCCTTCTGGCATATCATTAGACGGAGCGGAGTCTTCCTCAGGACTCCCATCTGAACTCCCTTCATCCATCATGAAAAGTTGCGGCGCTTTGCACTTGTGCCCCCATGAAAAATTCTCATCACAGTAATAGCACAAGCCATGTTCCTTCCTTTTTTGAGCTTCAGCAAATGAGATCTTGCGTACGGGAGGTCGTGGATAGCTCGGAGCAGTAGCATTTGCCGCCCGTCCTGGTATCACAGTCGTCCTAGTCGTTGGACCGCGTGGCGGAGTAGGGAGTAACGGCAAATGTCGACGCGCAAGTCGGAGATGAAGCAGTTGACGAGGAAAGATTCCGGCAGATCTGTGGTCTGTAATGACAATTCTTCGAATCGCCCCTCATACTCATCAACACAAGAGGTTTGCATTAGCTTCGTTAATTGGCCTTTAGGGGACTCCACATTAGTTGGCTCGAACCTTCTTCGAATCGCTGCCCCAAGATGATTCCAACCGGCAAGTTGCTTCCGCCGTTGCATCCACCGGAACCATCGTTTGGCAGTCCTTCCATTCGGAATGATGCCATAGTGACTCAGTGCTGGTCTTCAGTGGCATAGAACTCGAAGAAGTCCTCTGCGGGCGCGATCCAAACTTTGGCATTGCGGCCATTGAAGATCGGCAACTCTACCTGAGGGGGTTTTGGGGGAAAAGGGAACTCGTCGTCATCACCCAACCCACATCGCGAACTCAGCTGACCTCGATTTCCTTGAGCTGCTCTGCCTGGTCCCGATCTACAACGAAACAGTCTGCAGAAGCTTTGGTTGAGCTTCCATTGCTTGATGCTGCGCATCGAGGTTACTCAGAAGAGTACCTAATTAAGATCTGCTCATGGCGTACGCCGGCCTCTTGCAGGGCCTTAACCGATTCCGCCAATAGATGCGATCGAGTCTCCATCTCCCCGTCGTTGAGATCTCAGGAGATCTCAATGAAAGCACCAAATGACACGATCTCTTCTTCACGACGCTGAGATCTAGATAGCGATAGAGAGAGAAAGAGAGAGAGAGAGAGAGAGAGAGAGAGAGAAAAGGCGAGAGAGAGAGGGGAGGTTAACAGGAAGTAGTTAAAATGGAATCAATCTTCTTATTAATCTCTTCTTACGTACTTATATTTATACTTGCATGGACCCATCACATCATTCCATTAAGCCATCACATCATTCCATTAAGCTCGTATTCGTTGTAACGACTTGGCCGGCGTCGCACGCTTTTCCCACGCAGATTGTTACGTGGCCCAATCTCTGCATTCTCGCTTCCTTCAGCTGGGTCCCCTGCTCAGTTCATAACATATTCTTGTACCATATTCTAGTTTGGTTGTGAGGCTACGGGGTACTTAAGTGTATTCAATTTTCGGCTGGTCGCGCTATCTTGAGTTGGGGCGTGATATTATTCTTGCAAAGTATTTTTATTAATGGCTGAAATTTTGGACATAATTGTAGTGAAAAACTTATTGTAAATAAAAAATGAAAAATGTCAATAATTCAAGTATTAGTTATAATTTTTAAAAATTTATTTCTCAAAAATTAAGTTTTTTCTTCTCTTTTAAATGCTAATTAAATCTTGCCAAAAGTTTAAGATAAAACTAGTTTAAGTTATTTCCTAGCCCGAGTTTGCAATGGATGACAGTGGGGCTGATTCAGTAGCTAATTTTAATTAGATCCAGTTCACTAATTTGGTTCAATTAAAAAATCTAGTTCAACAATAACTTAATGAAATTAATTTTGATTTGGGTCCAATCAAACTTGTTGGATTCGATTCAGAACGAATTTAACTCAACTCTCAATTATTCCCGTTCCTCAATCCTCACGATCTTCATTCTTGCCTTTGTAAAGCTTCTTCGTGCCAACTAATTAACAAATAGGGAGCTAGTGGCTTACATTGCACGATTTAATGTTGACCATGGTTAATTTGGAAAGTACTCAAACATAAGTAGTTAGAAGAAGTCTTGGATATAGTGGCGCAGAACTACTTTTTCTATGGTTGTTTATTAGCGTTGAAGATGTTAGAGCTTGACCCAGACGAGTTAAAAATAGGGATGATGTTAACTAAAAGAGAGACTCAACAAAGTATATATATATATATATATATATATATATATATATATATATATATATATATGAAAATTTTAGAAATAAATAGTAGGAAGAAGGGTAAAGAAAATATTAAGAACAAGAAGGATGATAATTTTTGTTTATAAAATTTTAATATAAAAAATTAATATTTTGTCGACGTCAATAAACCATTGCACACCACGTCATCAATTTAACGGAGCTACTAATAAAAACTAAATGGTAGAATACAATTAAGACAAATTTATTTATACATGATTCAATTGGAATAAATAAAAGAATTGAATTGAGATGAGAAAAACTTCAAATAAAAAATAATTTAGATATATTTCCATAAATAATATAAAAGAAAAAGAAAGTTTCACATACAAGTAATGGTAAACATATGATCAATCTGAAAAGTATATTTATTTTAATCAAATTAATTGTGTTCTAGTTCTAATTACAGATGATCCTAGATAAAGAATAAGAATTGAAGAAAACATTATTATGTTCTAAAGATTAAAGATCTATACATCATATCATATCTTGAAAGCTACCTATCTTGTGCCCTACTAGGATAAGTTCCAACAAATGCTAGGTGGAAAAAATGGGTACTCGCCCTATTCTTACCATAATTCCTCTAAAATTTGAGTTAGCCATAATTGATGGAGATATTAGCGACAACATAGCGATAGTCATAATTACTAGTTGTCACTAAAAATCAAAATAAAACAAAATATCTGATGATCAACTAAAATTGTTGCAAATAAGTAATTCCATTTAACCGCTCGCGACTGCACCTTCTCCCATTTCTTCTTTCTTTTCTTTTTTTCTTCCTTTCTTTCTTCTGTGTTGTGTTGTTGTCACCATTGCTTATGTGCTTTCACTATCGTTGTAATTCTACCATTATCATCGACTCCTCGTTGTTGGTTGCCGAAATAGATAATTTGCTTTATATATTTAATAGGGTTTCTGTGACACTCCAAAAACTTGAATAATTTTTTTTTATAGATTTTTTGGTAATTTTCAAAATTCTTGAGGTACAAGGACTTATTTATAAAACTTGATTTTTTGAGGATCTTTTTGCAAAATATATTCCTGCCTAAGGATCGAAGTAATCTAATCTAATTCGGTGTATCTCCTGGTCAGATTCAATGCCGGTAGGGGGGGCCTGCAAAAGATACTATGACGCTCAAGTTAAAGAGACTCTAAGGTGGAGGTAATGAAATTGGAGCTTGGGGTTACTTGAGGCATGCCGTATCTATATTTATTGCAGGTTAAGGTGATGATGCCGCCCGAAAATCTCGTGGGGATATTGCTGAGAATAGGTCAGCTTGATCCCAGAAATGATGAGCTTGTAATAGCGTATCTCTTACGATAAGGAAGGATGTGAATATCGTTGTATAGTCTGGTGGGTCCCTGGGCAGAGCTGTTTGGTCTAGCTCGAGTTAGGTCCAGGAGTGCAACCGGGGTGAAGCCCCCTGGACAGAGCCATTTGATTCGGCCCGAGACAAGTAGTGCGACACTGTCGGGTCTAATCCTCGGCCCGATTCTTTCACCATTCGGTCAACCCGTCAGTCGACCGACGTGATCTTGCGTCGTGGGAATCAGCAAGTCGGTCGACCGCCCGAGCTACTACCCGTTTTGGGATTCCATCGGTCAACCGCTCAGTCGATCGAAGTAGCTCTGCTATTTTCTTTACCTTCGATCGGTCGACGGACCGGTCGATCGAACCTAGGCTGAATGTTATTTCTTCAGCCTATTTCTTCCGCGCTTCATTTCTGGGATCCGACTTCCAACGAGCATCATCTTAGAGAGCTTTTGACTTGATCTTTGGACTCGTCCAAGCGACTTTGGTGCACTCGTCGATCTTCGGTAAGTTTCGCGACGAACCGGAGCATGACGATCAATGTCCTTCCGATTTTGTGATTTATTCGATCGAGGACATCGAACGCTAGTCGATATGGAACCTGAAACATATTCTCAATGAAATCATTAGTTCCATGTTTGTTATCATCAAAATCATTAAGATCGAGATTAAGGCTAAGGTTGAAAACCTAAAGCCAACAATCTCCCCCTTTTTGATGACGACAAACATCCTTAAGAAAATATAACATTAAAGCATAAGGATATCAACTTAGGGATTTTTCCCCCTATCAACATGCATATCTATGAGATAAACTCCCCCTATCTATATGCATGGATTTCCTATATTTTTCTTCTCTTTTTTCTTATACACTTATCCCCCTTTTGACCTATACATTTCTCCCCCTTTTGACATCAATCAAAAAGGGCAAGAGAGGCTATCTACTTAAAGGGATGAAACACAATTAAGGATTCATAAAGTTGAGACTCTAAAGATTTTTCATACAACATGAAAATCTCAACTAAGGGATCGAAAAACAAATATATGATATGAAACAAAATCATATATGGAAAAAATAGATACAATTCAAAACTCAATCATGTATGCACTCAAGTTTGATACCAAATGTAGTTTATCTTTTTCATGACATTTTTAGATTTCATTCAAACTTTCAAAATACACAAATATAAACATTTAAATCATGTATATCGAGTTTGAAGTGAAACAAATGTCATTTAATCTAAATATGAACTTAGTATGTTTTCATTTGAAATAGACATGAAAACTATGAAAGTATTAAGCTCAAGTTTTGCTATCTACTCATGTTTTCTCAAACTTAGGCATTTAGGCATTAAACATGAGATAATGTAAGTCTATTAATTAAGTTGAGGCTTAAGATGAAACCTTGTTAATTCACTTTGTTGACTTAGGTCAACCTATACTTCAAGATTTGAAATACTAATTTGTTGGATGAAATTTTTTTTTTTATATACCAATTGTTGAATGATCATTTGAAATGCATGTATCAAGATTGAACTTAAGATGAATTTTCTAAGTTTATTTTTCATCCTATATTATTTCCAAATAAATAAATGGATCCTAGCTATCTTCCAAAATATCAAAATCATTCCTAGAAATGATTTTACTCATGAAAATGTATGAATGATATTAGAATTAGAATCCAAATGGTGTACATGAGTTTTTATTGAAGTTTTTGAAGAAAAATCAAAGTATAGAAAGATTGATATTTCAATTAAGGATGATACTTTGAGTTTTGAAATTCAACTTCAAAAATTCATTATAAATTGGATTCTTGATGAAATATTTTGAAATTTTTACTTAGGAAACTAGATTTTTCAATAAATTTGTAGTTTTAAGAATCATCTAAAAACTAATTTTCTATATTTTTCTAGAAATAACTGAAATTTGATACCAATTGTAGATTGAAGTGATATTTTTATAAATTTCAGTTTTTCTTAAAACTTCTTCAATTTTCATTCAAACTTTCATGACACCACATGATGGTCATGTAAAGAGTATATGTCAAGTTTGAAATGAAAATTAAGTCCTTAAGTCAAGATATCAACCTAGCATTGGTTTCATTCAAAATTCAACTAGTTTTTATGAAACTTGCTAAGTTTCAATCTTAATATTTACTCATGATTTTTCAAATTTAAACCTATGAATACCTAACATGAGTAAATCTAAACATGTTCCTCAAACTTGTTGACTTGGGTCAAAGAGGTATTCATGAAACCACATCTATGTCATTTTATCCATATCCATATGAATTTTCCATTCTAAGTGCAAGGAAACATGTCAAACATATTCCTAAGTCAAGATATCAACCTAGCATTGGTTTCTTAACATGAGTAAATCTAAACATGTTTCTTAAAACTTCTTCAATTTTCATTCAAACTTTCATGACACCACATGATGGTCATGTAAAGAGTATATATCAAGTTTGAAATAAAAATTAAGTCCTTAAGTCAAGATATCAACCTAGCATTGGTTTCATTCAAAACTAAACTAGTTTTTATGAAACTTGCTAAGTTTCAATTTTAACATTTACTCATGATTTTTCAAATTTAAACCTATGAATAACTAACATGAGTAAATCTAAACATGTTCCTCAAACTTGTTGACTTGAGTCAACTAGGTTCAAAAGAGGTATTCATGAAACTACCTCTATGTCATTCTATCCATATCCATATGAATTTTCCATTCTAAGTGCTAGGAAACATGTCAAACATATTTCTAAATATGTTTATGAAGTTTTGGACTTAAATGAAATGACCAAGTCAATTTGTTGACTTGGGTCAAACCTTTTCAATCTTAAGTCCTCTAATGTGATATGGTTATCACATTATTTATCTAGACATGAATTTTTAATTTTAAATATCTAGACTCATGTGATATGTGTATCTACACATGTTTACCAACTACTGACTCAAAATAAGGTCTCTAATATAAATTTTAACTTAAAGCAAGTTTCATCCAATCAAGATATCATGAAATTGCCTAAGTTATCAAAATATTGCCTACTCATGAAATCTCAAACATTTATCATGCAAGCATCAATCATGAGTATAGAGACATCATTAAACATGATAATTCAATTAGTTTACTAAGATTTTTGCAAAAATTAAAACCATACCTTTTCCTTAGAAATTTTGCCCAACCTTTTTCATTTACTTTTCAAATTCTTCTAGATAGCATAACTTTCCAATTTTTAACTTGCAAGTAGACTTCATTAGTATCATAATGAAATAATAAGACTACTTAGCAAGCTAGTATACTAAATAGCACAAATTTAGTACAATGTTTCATTTAAAACCTTAACCTATGCTAGATAGTGAAGATTCATTTTAATGATGGATTTCAAGATATCTAAATGAATCTTAGAGATCCTAAGATGTAAAACATTCAAGAATAAGATCTCTTTCTATGTTAAACTAGTTTGGACTTAATGATATGGTCTCTAATAATGAATACCAACCTATAGCAAGTTTCATTTGATGAATTTTGCCTAAGTACTAAGTTTTTACCTACTCATGAAAAATCAAGGATTTTACATGCAATTCTAGTCATGAGTATAGAGACATGATTTTAGCTTAAACAATGAGGTATAACACTAAGATTTTGAATTAATTGAAGTTATACATTTTTCATGATAATTTGCCAAACTAATCTATTCTATTTAGCATTTCTAAATACTTATAACTTGCAAGCCAAAAAGCATTAGTAGCACAATGATACAATAACTAGCAAGTTAGCATACTAAATAGCAAAGGTGAAATAGAAATTTTCATTTGAGAATTTCAACCTAAGCTAGATAGCAATAAATTCGTTTCAAGAGAATTATCATGAAACCAAAACGAATTTTTAGAGATCACAAAAATAATGAATGAACAATATGATCTCCAACCCTTCCTATTGGTTGAAAACCGAAAAGCCACAATTAGCCTACGATTTAAAAATGCATGGTCGCTTAGGCCCATTATAGGCCACCGGGGTCTCCGTAGAGATCGGGAAATCAAAAATCAAAAACGTTTTTGAAAGAACTCTTTTGCAAGAGCGGAGAAAATCAATCAATTTAAACATGTATCATAATCTTCAACTAAGATTAAACAATACAAGATAGAAGATGATACAGACAGTAGTTTTGATGCCAACTTTACCTAAGGCATCAATGTAGCTTGAAATTGCAACCATGGAGGATTCATCATTCAAGTCCATGGTCAACCCCAACATATCATCAATCCTTCACCCTTGTGTGGTAGCTCCCCCTACAATAGAAAATGAGATCTTTGGTACCCAAATAGCTTTGGGTCCTTGGGGGTTAGATGGCCTAGGAATCCAAAGTGTCTTAGCAATATTTGGATTTCTTTTGAATGCACAATCATGTATGGCATGACCATAGATACCAGAACAAAAATAATGTCCATGAAACTTTTTCTTTTCATTTTTAGCATGGACATGAGATTTAATTTTAGAATGCTTATCATGGGAAATATGATGAGAATGAGCATTCTTAGAAACCTCATTCATCTTCTTATAATTATGGGGTCTAATGGTAGAATGCATGGCATGAGAGGCATGATGAGCATGGGCATTCTTAGATAAATTATTTTTCTTTTGAGCATGAGGTTTAATGGTGGAATGCTTAGTATGAGAATGATGATGAACCTTGCCATTCTTTACATGAGCATTTTTATTTTTAGTATTTTTAAATGAGACATTTTGATTCTTAGAATTATAACAGGAAGAATTAACTTTCCTACTCAAGGTCAACATCTCATTTTTCATATCATTCATGGATTTATGAATAGCATGCAATTGATCGAGTTTTCAACATGCTATTTTCATTCTTCAATATGACATTTTTATTTTTCAACTCCTTAGTGTCAATACTTAAAGTATCATGGCATGGATTGGGGACACTAATTCTTAGCTTCTCATTTTCTAATTTTACATCATGTAATTGAGAGCTAAGACTTGAATTTTCTTTCTTCAATTTTTTATTTTCCCTGTTCTTTTTCATAAGCAAGGCATGCAATTTTTGACATTCCTCAACTAGTTCTTCATATGACATATTTAATGAACTAGAAAAAGCTAGTACTATTATTATCATTATTATGACTAGCAGGGAAAGAGTGTACCTCATCATTAGCAATTTTGAGGCTCACTTTGGAAGTAGCTTCGTAGTCATGAATAAAGGATGCTTCGAATGAATGAGATGTGGAGGTGGAAGCACTTGACCTCTTCCTTGCTTTGTTCATCAAGGTAGGACAATTCTTCCTAACATTTCCTTTCTCTTTGCATGCATGACAGATTACTTTTCTTTTTCGGCTCTTGGTGCTACTTCTTTGACTAGAAGAGCTCTTGACATCAAAACCAATATTAGTAGTAGGTGAGTGACCATTGTCATCACCACTTTCATTAAAAGTGCCAATCTCTTCGATTTTGGCATGATTGTATAAAATATTTAAACTAGCCCATAAATCATGAGCCGAAGAACAATGCATGACTTTTTCTAGTATGCCATTTGGTAATGTGCAAAGTATGAAATTCATGGCATCTCCATTAAACTTAAACATTTTCTTGTCCATTTCATTCCATACATGCATATCAACCTTAGGTTCAATAAATTCCCAATGTAACATGTTAAATACTCCAAAACCTTTGGTCTTCAGAAATGTGTACATCCTAGATTTCCATAGACCAAAGTTTGTTTCATCGAACCTAGGGAGTGAAGATGCTACACTCTCCAGAGCCATTTCTAGATCGAGACTAGGTGTAGACGAGATGGTGAAATCTCAAGCTACGAACCCACTCTGATACCACTTGTTGGCGAAATGGCAACACTAGAGGGGGGATGAATAGTGTGTTTACTAAATTGATTAGCCTAAATCCCAATTTTAAATGTTTCTTTAATTCGATTAGGCAAGATGCAATTGTGCAATTGAATGCGGAAGCGATTAATAATCAATCGAATAAAACAAACAATTAAAAGCAATGCAAACACAAAATTTATAGTGGTTCGGCCCCAATGCCTACTCCACTACCTAAGCACCCCGCTTAGGATTTCTAAACTAGTTTTACTAGATTAATTTATGTTTCCCTTACACAGAGGACTTTGCACCAGAAAGTCTCACTCTCGTACTTCCACACCTGAAAGTCTCCGCCTTCTTGTCGATAGCACTTTTCCCACCTCAACCCTAATGGACAACTAAACTAATCATAGTAAACACTCAGTTTACACAAGTGTCTTTACTCTTTTTCACCAAGGATACCACTTCTCACACGCAAGACCAAACACCCTTGGTCTTCACACACAAATCCAAAAATAGTTAAAATAAACAGTTAAAATTACAAGGGAAAAGAGCTTGAAGTAAAACAATATTATCTACTCCTTTCCGAGCCTTTGAAACCTCCAACTCAAAGAGTGGTGGAGCTCGAGTCAAATTCCAAGTTGAGGAGCAGAGTGTGCGCAGGAAGAAGAACTCGCGGAAGTAGCGGAGCGCAGGAAATAATCTTCCTCTTAGAATGCTTAATGAAAGCTGTAGAAAATAAGAAAAAGTATCAAATGAATCATACCTAGGTGTATTTATAACTAGTTGAAGAAATGGTTGTTCAAAGGGTAGAAAACTATCTGTTACAAACTGCCGGTAGAAGCGCCGGTCGAAGCATCGGTCGATCGGTCATTCGACCGCTTTTGTTTACCCTGTGGTCGGTCGACCAACTGGTCGACCGCCAGACACAGATCGCGTGATCCGTGATCTTCAGTCGACCGACGCGGTATTGCGTCGCGGCTCATATGCAGGTCGGTTGACCGCCAGCCTCGGCCTGATTCTTTCACCATTCGGTCGACCCGTCGATCGATCGACGCGATCTTGCATCGCGGGAATCAGCAGGTCAGTCGACTGATGGGTCGACCGCCCGAGCTACTACCCGTTTTGGGCTTCCATCGGTCGACCGAAGTAGCTCGGCTATTTTCTTTACCTTCGGTCGGTCGACCGAACCTAGGCTGAATGTTATTTCTTCAGCCTATTTCTTCCGCGCTCCATTTTCGGGATCCGGCTTTCAACGAGCATCATCTTGAAGAGCTTTTGACTTGATCTTTGGACTCGTCCAAGTGACTTTGGTGCAATCATCGATCTTCGGTAAGTTTCGCGACGGACCGGAGCGCAATGATCAATGTCCTTACGATTTTGCGATTTCTCCGATTTATCCGATTGAAGACATTGAACGCTAGTCGATATGGAACCTGAAACATATTCTCAATGAAATCATTAGTTCCATATTTATTATCATCAAAACCATTAAGATCGAGATTAAGGCTAAGGTTGAAAACCTAAAGCCAACAATAATTATATTGTTTCCTCCTAGAGGATTTATAAGCTAAGGCACCGACCCTCTTCCTGAGGATTAGTCTCTCCCTAGGAGTACCTCCAACACCTCTCTCACAAGGACAACAATATAATTCCTAGACAACTGAGTGGATTTATTCCTTAACACCAAGGCAACCACCCAATTTCAAGATTGATATCCTAGGTCTACGCAAAACACTTCAAATAAAGAAAAAAACACAAAATACAATGAAAAATGGAGCAAATATTTAAATAGTATAACACTTAGCTCCTAACAGCGAATCCTAACTCCTCTTGGTGCTTTTATGATGGATCGAATCAAGCTGTGAAGAATATGGCTCAATCAAGGCTTATGCTTATCAAATGATGACTCATTATGCATTGGAGAGTCATGGAAAGGCTTAGAACCATGTTTTACAGGAAGACAACAATTAAAAGTGGCTTAGGCTCAATAGGTGGAAACAGCAAGAAAAAGAGTCGTTGGCCTGTTCGGTCAATCGTCAATCGATTGACAATCAACCAAAGCCTTGACTGATAACTGTGTTGGCCTAAGATTTTCCACCTTGGTCATAATCTCGGTTTTGATGATAACAAATATGGAACAAATGTTTCATTAAGAAATATTTTTAGATTCCATATCGATTAGCGCTCGATGTCCTCGATAAAAAATATCAGAGAAATCAAAAAATCGGAAGGACATTGATCGACACATTCGGTTTCGTCGTGGAAATCTCTCAAAGTTCGACGTGTGCACTAAAGACATCTTGGACGAGTCTAAAGAACACATGGAAAGCTCTCCAAGTTGACGCACGTTGAAGGTTGGAACCCGAAAATGAAGCGCGCAAGAAGAAGACTGAAAAAAATCAAGTTCAGCCTAGGTTCATTGATCGAATGTAGTGAAGAATTGGCAGTAGCCAATTCGGTCGATCGACCGAATATGGTCAAAAATTGGCAGTAGCCAATTCGGTCGACCGGGCGATCGACCGGACAAGCGACCGATGGGTTGTAACGGGCAAAAAATTGACCGTTGAGAAGCGGGAGCTCACTATTCTCTTCATGGCTTATAAATAGGAAGTCTTGATAGCCTTCCTTCATGATGTTGATAACATCTAAGCTTCCATTGAGCCATTCTTGATCATTCTCAAAGCATTTCTTGACTCATCCCTTTGATAACCCTAGTTTCCAAGATATATCCTTGATCTTGCCTTCAAGCTTTGAACGATTCATCATTGAGGCATCAAGAGGAACTAGGACTCGTGTTTGGAGCTAAATACTTGTTGTATTATTTATGTGCTCTATTATTTGTGTATTTTTGTGATTCATTTCATTGTATTTGAGCTTGTGAAGACCTAGGTTGTTAGGTCTTGAAATTGGGTGGTAACCTTAGTGTTTAAGGTTCAAATCCACCGGTGTAAATATAGTTTGCTAGGATTAGTTCTTGTTGTCCTTAGGATTGAGGTGGGAAAGTTCTCTCGGTAGGAAGGCGGAGACTTCCGGGTGTGGAGGTGTCTTTGGTGTGAGAGCGGAGACTCTCCGGTGAAAATATCCTCGTTGTAAAGAAAACAAGATAATATAGTAAAACTAGTTTGGAAATTCTAAGCGGGGTGCTTAGGTAGTGGAGTAGGCATTGAGGCCGAACCACTATAAATAATTATGTTTGCATTGATTCTACTTGTGTTTATTTCATTATCGTATTTACTTTGCTTCCGCTTGTTACTCAACTTGAAATTTGCCTAAGTAACCAAAGAAATGATTAAAACCGGATGTAGGCAAAAAGATTAGTAAACACACTATTCACCCCCTCTCTAGTGTGGCCATTTCACCCAACAAACTGCACAGTGTGAAGTTTCAGCGCAGCTTCGATCTCCGGTTCAAATTTTGGATTTTGAGTTTTGGTTTCTTTATCATCAATATACATTTAAGAAGTATACATTTGTTCTAGACACCCTAAGACCTAAACCAAAATCTTCTCCAACTTTCTAGTACATCGACCAACGTCCTTTCAATTTTCTAATGTCGCGTCGATCTTCTGATTGCGGGCTCGCTCCCTACTCAACTTGAAACCTTAAATTATTTCTCAATAAATTATTAGCTCCGAGTTTGTTATCATCAAAATCGAGATTAAGAGCAATATTGAAAACCTTAAGCCAACACAGAGCATACATTCGAGTACGAGCTAGGATTCGTCCCCTTCTTCTTTCCCAAGATTTTCATCGTTTTCATTAGCAACAATTGGAGCACGATGTTCGTCGGGGCGGGACGTGATGGTTGGGTCTATGGCAACCGCGCCGTTGCACGAGGCATACAGTGTGGCTGCTGCGTGTGTGGCGAATATAGCATGTGATGCCGCATGGAGTAGCCAGAGTTGCAGCACTCCTTGGGGTTGGCCGGTGCCTCGCCGACGATAGAGGTCATGAAAAAGGGGGGCAAAATAGCCGACAGTCTAGAGGGCCATCCTGTTGGAGGCGTATGGTGCTAGCTGCAGCCCTACTAGTGTTGGAGGTAGGCGGGTGGCAAACCAGAACAAGGGATGAGGGCAAGTAGGAGTTGGGGATGAGGGGAAGAATAAAATAATAAAAAATTGTTATTTTCTATTTCTTAAATTAATTAATGAATAGAATATATAAAATAAATATTTTGGGGTGCTTAGAGACCCGGATGAAGTGGAGGTGAATGGCAAAGTCATAGGTTTTTGCACTTCGGACTCAATAGTGAAGTTGGTTTTCTAGTTTGAGGTTGTTTGATGAAGATTTTATATTTTTAAAGCATCACATGTTAATTAAAAGTATTATTTTAACTATTTAATAGTTAGGTATAATTTAACTTAGTTAGAATTTGATCATAAATGAGTGGTTGACTTGAAGAATAATTTCATCGTAGTCGATGAATTTTTTTTATAGGTAAAATGATAAAAATACATTTTTTGCCTTTTCTGCTTGTGTTGCTTCGAATTTTGTTGTACCCGTGGTGTATTTCTTCTTAGATATGACATATTGATAGTCATATTAGTTGATTTCTGCTATTTAGTTAATTGAATGGTATGATTATTATATTATTATTCTTCATTGTTGGGTATGTTGCATCGCATTGGTTTAGTATTATTGTTGATATCATTATTGGATATTGTTGGCATGTTGGTACATGTTGTTATTCGTTATGGTTGTGAGATTTTGATGTGCATGTTGCTAGATATGATCTATTATTAGGCGGAGTAATTATAATCTATTATTGGCCAGTGTTCCTTGGATGACACCATTGATCAATTATACACTCTAGGTGTGAGTACGACGTCAAGGTGCGATATCAACATACTACTCTTTGGGTAGTCGATATTGCAAAGGAGGTTTACTTAGTAGCTGAGGAGGTCTAGTTACATAGAGAAATGGAGACATACTCTGATGCCAATTTCATTTTCCATAGTGTTGTATTAATATCTTCTTGTAAATATGTCATCATTGTATAAAAATATTATTTCAATTATGCCACTACGAAATACTTTTAAGTCCATGGTGTATCACGTTGAATTTCCGTTATCCAATTTCTAGGTGACATCCTCTGTTCAAGAATAATCCTAAGCAGAGCATAACTGATTCCACTAGGATTTATTGTTGGTTATTTTCCTCGAGAACACTATTGGCTAGAGCACCTTCTATCCAATCCAATTGGATCTAACTTGACTTAATCCTAGCAAATTCCAAATCCAACTCGATCTAGGTTTTCTGTCCAAACTTGAGTTAGGTTTCAAATTTGAGATTTTTTCTTACCGATCCAAAATTTTAAAATGAAAATATAAACCCCCCTCCAAATCCATTTTAAAGCACACAGAATTTCAAGAGTTTAAGTAATTAAGCCCAAGTATATTTTATGCTATAGGGCCCAATCTGTAGGTCGCTTCACCAAAGATGATCACAATTATTTATTATGAATACGTCACATGTGGCAATAATGAATCATTGAATTAGATTCCATATCCTACGAAAGAAGACTTGGTCCCACATTTATATGATGGTCACCAGCAAGAACCCTAAGAAGGTATACATTCAATGTTTTCCAAGGACAATTATTTATTCAAATAATGGCCACAGGCATGTGACTTGAATTCAGTAGGCCATGCTATATTTCAATATGAACATGGACAAAGTGCACCACTTTAATAAATTAAAGCATTTGGATACATCATAATACTATGTATATATAGTTTGTCGTAACGTTATTTATTTAAGTTGTAAATAAGAAGATACAATTACTTTACATGCATAGTGTATATAAGTTACCATGATTATAAGCAAATGAACGGTTGGTGAAATGACATACATTAGATGAAAAATGAATAATGTGTTATTTAAATTTTTCATCTAATTCTAGTTTATCAATTTTAATTACTTAGGCAATGCACTAATTCAAATAGCAAGCAGAAGTAATAAATAAGAGAATTAAACACAACCAAATATATCAATGCTAATATAATTATTTATAGAGGTTCGACCCCAATGCCTACTCTACTACCTAAGCTCTCCGATTAATTAGTTTCCTTAAAATGAGGACGTTTTCATCGGAGAGTCTCCGCGCTCAAACCGAATGCAATTCCACACCCGAAAGTATCCCGCATTCCTACTAAGATCACTCTTCCACCTCAACCATAAGAACAACTCAACTAATCCTAGTAAACTATATTTACACCGGTGGAATTAAGCCTTAACCCAAGGCAACCACCAATCATACAAGACCTAACAACCTAGGTCTTCAACCTTTGAAATATAATGAAATAAATAATAAAATACACAAGTAATTGAGCAAATAAATAATACAACTTGTACATAGCTCCAACCAATGAATCATAACTCCTCTTGAATAATACAACAAGTAATGAAGGCAAACTCAAGAAAGACATGGTGAAAAGCTAGGGTCTCAATAAAGATGGCTCAATCAAATCTTGTAGGTGTCAAATAATGTATCATGAAGCATTAGGAGGTCATACGAAGGCTGGGTATGTGTTTATATAGAGAGGCTAAGAGGTAGGCTCGAGTGAAACACAACACAATGGCTCAAAAAAGAACTATTGTCGTCAGCCAGCTGATCGTCGGTCGATGGGTCGATCGATCGAACGAGTGACCGGCCATTCGACCGGACTCTTCTATGAATTATGGGCTCCATTCGGTCGACTGTCTAGTCGACCGAATCTGGGAATTAGCCTTTTCTTGCTGATTTCTTCTGGCAAACTTTATTTTCGGGTTCTGTTTCCGAGTTTTGACTTGGATAATATTACAATTAGGCTTGGGATGTATTCTTAGAGTCATATTATATTATTTCTATTTCTAATCCTAAATTTTCTACTCAATTGTTGTCGGAGCTATTTTTGACATTTTTTGGTATTTTTCCTGTTTTGGAGTTCAGGTTTTTATTTTTGGGTTCTTATGCATCAAATAGAGAATTTACAATACATACTAGACACCCTAAATCTAAACTCTATCTTTTTGACGAAATCCAAGCGCGTCGACCATCATCCTTTTGATTTTTCGAGCTAGATCTCCGATATTTCCGATCCCGGACGTTGAGCGCTAACCGACTTGGAACATGAAAATAACTCTCCATTTAATTAATCATTAGTTCTATGTTTGTTATCATCAAAATTAAAATTAAGACCAAGGTTGAAAACCTTAGGCCAATATGAACTTAAAATACCTTCTAATTAATATTCTTCCAAGCTACTCATCTTGGTGGTAAAAACGTCTATGTTATTTGATAAATTGGGTTAATTACACAAATTGTTTTTTTAATTTAACTTCAAAGCACCAGATAAATATATCTAATTCATATATAATATATGTTCTTGCTTAAAGTCAAGATGATGCACGCCTCCGTGTCTCCTTATCCAACGCGGCTCTGGTGGTGACCTGCAAAGACACTCTAACGCTCAGGTGAGAGAGAATCCCAAATGATGGGTATGGAATTTGGATCGAGAGTATACCTGATGTGAGTCGTGTCTGTTTAATAAGGCATGTCAGGGATGTTTGGGCGATGATGTCTCCTAGGATCTCGTGAGGATATATCCAAAAATGGATCGAAGTCTATCCCGGAGATGGCGGGCTCATTATTAACGAATCCATGGTAATTAATGAAGGATGCAGATATCCTTGTTTGACTGGATGGAGCCCCCGAGCTAAGTTGTGGTTGGCTCAATCTGAGTTTGATTCATGAGTGTGGGCGCATCTGGGCCTAGTTCGACCGAGCGAAAAGAGCTAGTTCAGTCCACATCCCACGAGCTTGATCGGAGTTTGAGGACTTCGTGCCGAGCTCTAGTAGTGTGTTGACTTATATTCGTTTGTCGAGCTTTCTGCATGTTCTGAGTGTTTGACCTCAGTCCAACTTCGATAAGTGAGCATGTAGTGAGTTCTGCCCTTAATTGAATTACTGAGGTAGGTGTAGGGGTGTAAGTGAGCCGAGCAGCTCGTGAGCTACTCGAGATCGACTCAATGAAAACTCGAGCTCGACCTAAGTAATACTCGACTCGAGAGGCTCGTGAGCCTAATCGAGCTTCATATATTTATATATAATTATATAAATATTAATATTTCATATGGGGTTGAGCATAAACCCGAGTCGAGCCGAGCTTAATCGAGCTTGAATGAGCTCGATCACGCTTGAGAAAAATAAACGAGCCTATACGAGCTTAAACGAGCCGAGCTCGAGTTACTTGAGACAAGCTCGAGCCAATCTCAAGCCTAGATATTGAAGCTCGATCCAGCTCGAGTTCGAGCTCGAGCTCGACATTTCTTAAACGAGCCAAGCTTGAGCACAAGCAAGCTCGGCTCGGCTCGGCTCGATTACACCCCTAGGTAGGTGAGATCAACGTATTTTGGTCTCGTCGTTTTGTGACTTTTCGATTTCTGCACCCAATATGGTGGCTGCTTTTAAGCCAACCTGCTCTCAAATGATGTCGACCAACATCTGCAGGGGTGATTCCCCTTTCGTGGTTGCGGATGCTCCTCCAATCTTGTCTTGGTAAGCTTATAACTTGAACCATTATGCTCTCTTGTTGTAATGGCGTACTTGTCAATGGTTTGTTGCCCTTCGTGGCATTTAACATCCGCCCTTCGTGTCAATGGGCTTTTGAATATGTTTCTGGATGTTTCACTTTCTTCTATATTCTTCGTGTATCATTTTTGTTGCCTTTGCTTGCAATGGGCTAAGCATTTGGCAAGTGTCGACGCTATTTGGTTGGCCGAGTGATGTTGAGCCGACGTTGTATGGTAGGTACTCGCTAGGGCTAAAAGAGAATTTTATCGCTTCTTTGGTTGATGTCAACTAGTCGGTAGTCGCTTCTTAGGGCAGCGGGCCACCCTAGGTCTTCGGGTTGGGACCAAGTTCCTATAGCAAGTAGATTTAGGACCAAGGATACCTGCTCGGTAGTCATTCATAGGGCTATCGGCCCTTTAGATTTACCCTTTTGTCGAAGTTGTTCATGTTAAGGGCTGGAAGCTGTCACTGAGGTTATGAGTCACGTTTGAAGCTTTAGAGGGCGTTGAGGACACCGTGGTTGATCTCGCTTAGAGAGGGAGGCCACGATCTAGGCCAAAGAAAATGTTGGGAATGCCAAGGTCTTCGAGTGTGCTAAGGCTGCAAGTGGTGGCACTAAGGACTGAAGTAAGGGCGCTGGGGCCAAAAGTGGTGGCCTTGAGGCCGATGACTGCGCTTGGGGTCAAGCCAAGCTCGTGGGGAGCGTAAGACAAGACCACACATAGGGTCGGAAGAGGTGGCGTTGAGGCCAAGGACCACGCTTGGGTCCAAGTCGAACTCGCAGGGAGCGTAAGACAGGACCACGCCTAGGGTCGGAATAGGTGGCACAAAGGCCAAGGATCGTGCTTGGGGTCAAGCCGAGCTCGCCGGATCAGAATAATAGATACGCTACATAGGAGAGAGGTTGCTACCATTGTGGGGTGGCATTCCTATCATGAGATCGTAGGGATTATTCTGTCATGTATTACAAAATGCAGAGAAAGGAAATAATCTTTATTCGATGAAAAGAGATTGATCATACATTAGATTCCCACCAAGCAGGAAGCTCGGCCTATGCATTAGAAACCTTCAAAGGGAAAAATCCTCTGGGAGAAAACCGCATTGAACGAAAAATAGTGCATCGATCATTTGTAGTTAGGAGGAGTAGGTTGCCTTTTCCTCAGCTTGGTCGAGCTTTCATTCCTCAGCGAGGTCCAGTCCATACTCGCAAACTTCTAAGTCATTTTGAGTGTCGAGGTTCATCCTCAGGAGTCCTAGCTTCGTGATTTCCGATGGGACCATGGCATTGGCTGCCACGGCCAAGCTATTGGCTGGGTGGTCCATTGCCTGCTTAGGCATTCGAGCTTCGATCGAAGCATTGGTCGATTGGATTCTTCGTCGGACATGTGCATGCTAAATGACTGACTTGTTGTTTTGCGACTTCCTCATGCCGACAAACTTGGATGGGGGATTAGCTCAGGTATTTTCTTGCCAAGGCATGTGCTGGATTACACGGTGATCATCGTTAGTTGCTAATGAATGAACAAATGATTGATACCTTTCCAGGGAGGGATCCCTTACTCGGAAGTCATCATTGTTCTTGAGTAGAGAGCTAAGTAGCATTTTGAGCTCAGTCGAGAGGCGAGCTCCAATAATTGTCACCTACTCGGGCGACGCTCCGAGTTGTCGGCAGGTTGGAGCCGTTCTTGGGCATCCTTATTCAGGTCAAGCTTGGATAACCTTAGTTGCTAGTCTGCAAGGGATAATGAGAGGTCATGATGGGGTGGAGCGCTTGGCTCTTCCCCACCGTTTAGCCGCATTCTACTTCAAACATTCGTTGTAGCACCGACGAGCTTCTTTCTAGTCGGCATGAACCACCCCCACTTCTGTCTCCGAAATAGGGAATTTGGGCATCATGTGGAGATTTGATACAATGGTTCTCAGGTTGTTTACTAAGGGTCGCCCCAAAATCATATGGTAGGGATGGGGGATGCCGATAACTATGTATTGCACATCGATTGTGTTCATCTTCGGTTGTGAGTCGAACTTCATTCTCAACCATATATACATAGCCTCGGACGTTGACTCGTTCGTCTGAGAAGCCCACTAGGTCTTCGTTGTAGGGATGGAGTGAGGCTTCAATTCGTTGCATTTTTTTGAATGTGGAGTGAAATAGGATGTCGGGCAAACTTCCCTGGTTGACGAGGACTTTCCTGACAATAAAGTTGACAACGATTGTAGAGATCACAACAAGGTAATGTAGATTTTTATCAATTCCCCGGAAGTCAGAGTCATAGAATGATATTACCGAGGCTCTAGTGCAGGCATTTGCGGGCGAGTCATGCCGTCAACCGTCATAATGGCTCGAAGGGACCTTTTCCTAGCCGAACTTGTCTAGCCTCCTCCCGCGAATACTCCAGTTATGTGGTCGATGACCCCATGAATTTCACTATTTGGCCAATTAGTTCTGATGTTGTTTCTATAACCCTTGGCATGGTCCAGGGGTGTTCTACTCTAACTTCGGCGTTGGTGATCATGGCTGATCTGATGCCCACCATGGCTCCTTCTGTGACTTATGTAATGGTTCAACTGTCCTTCTTGTATCAAATTCTCAATCTGATCTTTAAGTACCACTCATTCCGCGGTGGTATGCCCATAAATGCGGTGGAACTTGCACATCTTGCTTAGAACGGCATTGGATGGTACCTTTTGCTTCCTGACATTGCTGGGATGTTTGAGAAGCTATAGGTCGTAGATTTCCCATAGAATGGTCTCCATTTAGGTGTTCAACGAGGTATATTCGTTGTATCTGGCGCAAAGTCTAGGCGGTGATCTCTTTCTTTTATCATAGACCTATCCATGACAATCTCAACCATCTCCCTTCTTGTCGGGCTTTGTTGTTTTTTGTCATCGGCATTATCTTTGTTGGTCTACTTGTCGACCTTTCTGGCCTCTTTGAGTTGTTCCATCTCCATGTAGCTTACTGCTTGCTCTCGAATCTCGAACATAGTCTTAGGCATGGACAAAGATATTTGGTTTGCGAATTGTCCGGGTTTCAAATCGTGCTTGAATCTCTTTAGATATTCACTTAGCAGCTCATTTTGTCACTGCTTAATATAATGGAGGGAGTCCTCGGTCTTGGAGTAGATCCAAGACAAGAAAAATTAGTTGATGAAGGCTCTAGAGAGCTCCTGGAAGGTATTTATTGACCCTAACAAGAGGATAGAGAACCGTAGCAGTGTGGCCTTCTTCAAGAAAATGGGGAAAGCTCGACACAAGATGGAGTCGGTTGCTCCATTGAGTAGCATCATTGACTAGAATGTCATCAAGTGGGTGGTCGGATCACTATCATACTAAATAGCAAAGGTGAAATATCTTCATTTGAGAGTTTCAACCTAAGCTAGATAGTGAAAAAATTCATTTCAAATAGAATTATCATGAAACCAAAATGAATCAAGAGATCTCAAAACATGAAAATTTTAAGAGTAAGATCTCCAACCCTCCTCCCTATTGGTTGAAAACCGGAAGTCCACAATTAGCCTACGATTTAAAACCGCAAGGTCGCATGAGCCCGTTATAGACTATAAAGGTCTCCGAAAAGATCGGGAAACCAAAAATCAAAAATTATTTTCATAAAATATATCGAGAGAAAACCAACTAGAATCAATCATGTACCGTGAACTCCAACTATCATGAGATAAAATGAGCATAGGAGATGATACCAAGTAATTTAGATGCCAACTTTTATTACCATAGGCATATAGTCTAGATGAAGACTTCAAGTTGCAACCATGTAATGATCCTTCATTTCAATTCTTTGGTCAACTTCAATACATCACTTCCCTTTACCTTGTGTGGTAGCTCCCCTACAAGTGAGCATGAAATTAACTTTCGGTACCCAAATAGCTTTGGGTCCTTGGGGTTTAATAGGCCTAGAAACCGAAAGTGTCTTAACAATACTAGGGTTCATCTTAAAAGCACAATCATAGATAGCATGACTATAAATATCACAACAAAAATAATGTCCATGAAACTTCTTTATTTTGGACATGAGGGTTTAAAGCTAGAATGCTTAATATGTGAAGTAGAATGAGCACAAGCATTCTTAGATGAAACATGTTTATTTCTAGGATTTTTAGAAGAGTAAACATTAGAAAATTCATTAACTCTTCTACTAAAAAATAAAACCTCACTTTTTAAATCATTTATGGATTTATGTAAAGTTTGCATTTGAGCTTTCAACATGCAATTTTCATTCTTGATTTTTGAGTTTTCATTTATCAAAATCTCATTCTCAGTTTTGAAATCATCTTTCAAAACATTCTTTCAGATTTTCAATTCATTTTTTAATTTTTTATTTTCAAGCTTTATGCCATTAAGCTTAAGTGTCAAAGTACCGTGGAATGAATCAAAAGAGCTAGATTTTAATTTTTCATTTTCAACATTTAACCCATATAAGCTACTAACAACCCTCAAATTTTCTTTCTTACTTTTTTTATTTTCTTTATTCTTTTTCACAAGCAATTCGTACATTTTTCTACACTCTTCAACTAATTCATCATATGACATATTGAAAGAGCTAGAATTGCTATTTTGACATCACTACTAGAATTGTCGCTGTCACCAACGGCTCAAGCCGTGGCTGAACCGTCGGTGAAGACTATCACAGACAGTACAGACCATAGCAAAATGCTGTCACTGATGTGCGCATCTCAAATAAGTTGTGACGACCGACCTCTGCCATCACAAGTAATTATCAGTGACAGCTGCATGCACTATCGCTGATTTAAGCCGTGGCTCGGAGTTGTCAGTGATATTATTAGCAACCGTGATATTTGGTGCTGCTCAGGCCATCAACCATTTACGATACGTTTTCAGCCACAGCCTAGTGACGGTTAGCCGTGGGTAAGTCGTGGCTGAAGTTATATAACTGAAAAAAATTAAAATTTTGAAATTTTTTGTATACAATAATATTTATATATTATAATCTATTTACAACCACAAAATATCATACACATACATTTTCAACGAACCATACAAGTTTTACTTAAATATCATCAATCTAAGCCACAAACTGGAGGCAAATAAGTATCAAATATCAACGGTAAAGTATATATACAACAACTATCAAGTATATACAACTACAAAGTATCTAAGCCTCAAACAGAGGCTAATAAGTATCAAAATATAATCAAAATACACTAAACCAAAATCTCACAGCTGCGTTGGAGGCGGTGGAGTCGACAACGACTTGGTCGGGAGTGTCGACTGGGTCGAGGAGGACGACGGTTGTGACATCATCGGTACAAGGCCCGAGTGAGATGCAATCTGAGTGAGGAGGGCCTGCATGTTCTGCATCGTTTGTCTCAACTCGTCATTCGTGCGTCTCTGCTCTTCCTTCGCATGTCTTTGCTCCTCCATCTCTTGTCTCTGCTCCTCTATTGTTGCTCTCTATTGTGTTAGCTCGGACTCCAAGGCCTCTATCTGGCTCTAGTCCCACATCTACGATGTCGAGGGCCGCTCACCCGCAACGGGAGGGGTTGGTGCCCCAAGTGGCCCTAAAATGGTGCGTTCATGGCCACTGTCTGCAAGGCCTCTATTGTCTTTGCTCCTCCATCTCTTGTCTCTGCTCCTCTATTGTCGCTCTCTGCTGTGTTAGCTCGGACTCCAACGCCTCTATCCGGCTCTGGTCCCACGTCAACGATGTCGAGGGCCGCTCACCCGCAATGGGAGGGGTTGGTGCCCTAAGTGGCCCTAAAATGGCGCGTGCATGGCCACTGTCTGCAAAGCCAAAAACACGGCCGTGCTCCCAACCACCTACAGCCTCGACACATGCACCCGCGCGCGTCAAACTCCTCTGTCGTGCCTCCATGCTCGATCACGGTCCTTGTCTAGGTCTCCTACACATATATACTTACCATGATGATCGAGGCCCTGCTATCAACGTAGTCCCCCGCTCCCCGTCGCCAACGGTGAGTGCGCTCAAACACCTGCATCAGCCAGGGGCGTTGGACAGTGCCATCCTCCATAACTCGTGTCTCACATTAGAAAACAAATACATTAGTATGATTATACATAATATATAATATTTTAATTCAAAGTAAGGAAATTATACATACCATATGACGCTCATGCACCGCAAAAGACACGGAGCCGCCAGTGTGGCGCATCCCCGTGTCGTCCCCCCCGGACATGTGATTTCTCAACATTGTTTGGAAGACCTCCTGCCACTCAGGCGTGTCCCACTGCTCAACAAGTTGGTCCTACACAGGTCCAGGAATCCACTCGGGGGTGTGTCCCCGAGTCAACCCAATCTGTGTGGCCCCCAGCTGTCTCATCACGGCCTTACTGGCCTACTGAAGTAGCCCGTTGTAGCGAGCATGGGCAACGCGCTCCCACACAATCTCTACAAAAGAAGTCTTGTCCTCTGGCCATATATAATGAGTCTATAAAAAAATAAATTTATTATTACCGATCGATATTTAACATTAACATTAATTTAATAAACATACTTACCAAGAACTCTCGTCATAGTAAATCCATATGCTCACGGGGCATGTGAGACCATGTAGGCCACGCCCCGTGCATAAACTTTCGGATCGTCCCCGCTATCGTGTGTGGGATATCCTCCTACTCAAACCTGCACCAAATATAGTACAATTCTATATTATGATATATTGAATTATAAATAAATTATAAGGAATAATTAATGCATCTACTTACCTTCTACCGCTCACACTAACCGATCTGTGCGACTCTGCCTCGGCTGGCGGAGGGAGAACTCTGTTAGGCCCTTGTGGCCTACGTCTCGATGTCAACGAGCCTAGATCGGTTGAAGGGATGGTGGCTGGAGATGGGGGGACGGTGGCCAGATCAGCTTGAAGAATGGTGGACAGATCAGGTGGGGGAATGGTGGCTAGATCAGGTTGGGGAATGGTGGCTGGATCAGGTGGGGGGATGGTGGTCAAAGTCGAAGGGTTGGTGGGTACAAGGGTGGCAGGTGGTAATCGTCGAGGGTTAGTTTTACGAGGAATGCCTCCTCGGGCACGTACTTCTCGAACCATAGCTATCAAATATGAATATAATTAGATTCTATATAATAGATTAATAGATATATTTAATAATTGAAGATATACTTCACATTTACAATTATTCGTCACCGTCATTATCATCATCCGTGTAATATACTTCTTCTTGTTCTTCTGTATTAGAATCTTCAAATTCTTCTTCTTCTTCTTCCTCATTATCATTATGTCCTTCTTCCTCAACTTCCTCAACAATCATAAGTAACAGCTCCCTCGGCCCACAATGTTTTTAATTCATCAATTAGGGTTCGGAGAAACACGTCAATTTTTTTCCAAGGACCCCTAGGACCCGGAATAATCATCGAAAGATAGATAAATTCATTTTTCATACATATTGACGGCGGCAAATTATAAACTGTTAGCAGCACTGGCCATACTGAATACAAAGTTGCCGAATTAGCAAACAGATTACAACCATCCGTGCACAATACCAATATGATATTTCTAGCATCCCTAGCAAATGAATGATAACATCTATCCAAATGTTTCCATGCTTCACTATCGGATGGATGAGTCATTACTGTATCATCACGACTTCTTGCATGCCAACTCATATAGGGGGCAGTCTTTTCCGACATGAATAACCTTTGAAGCCTCAGTGTTAGTTGAAAATACCGAAGCCCCTTAAAGGGATATTTTTCTGTCGGGCTAATTTCTTCTCCTTGTAATGACAATGTTCAAATACCGAGCATTGCTCCAACTATGCTTTTTCTTCATAATATAAAATGCAGTTATTTGGGCACGCGTGTATCTTTTCGTACCCAAGCACCAATTTTCCCATCAATTTTTTTGTCTTATAAAAAGTTGGCTCAAACTTGTTATCTAGAGGTAGCATACCATTGATAAAGCCTGTAATCCGATCAAATGCAATCCCACTGATATAACAATCAGACTTGATGTTTGTCATGCCCCAAATATAGGGTCACGTGACAGGCCAGGGTATAGGTGCCTATACCCCACAGCATAACTCATGCACATGCTAACATCATAAGAATAAACAATAGCAGAAAGAAATCAATAAATTTTTATTTCATCTATAATCAAAACAAAGTTCATCATAAACCAGTTTTAACAAACGAAATAAATGCGGAAATAATACATCAAGTCCAACAGACTAAATACAATAAAATATGAATAAAATGATATAAATGCCCTCAATGGCTACAACTCAAAAAGACCAACAAAACTGCATGACACACTACTAAAGGACTTGACTACGACCCTAACTAGGACTGTTATGAGACCATGCGGCTCCTCTGCCCTCTAGCGGCGCCAAGTGCTCCAACCCACCACATCGGTCAAGCACTGCAAAACAAAAATCAAACGACAACGGGTGAGTTCAAAGAACTCAGCAAGTGGTATCATCAACCCCCACAAATAAACAACACAGAGATAAGCAAGAATAACATCTATCTCTACATGAGATAAAGTCACGAAGGTGTGAGTATCTAATAGGCCAACTGGCCACACATGCCCCGTGGCATCCAACCCTCCAAGAGTGGAGTACATCAGGCCGAAGCCTATCATGCCCGAAGGCAACAACACATACTAGGATAATCGGGAAGGCCCTCGGAACTTATCCTAGTATAAGGGAACTCAGGAGCAATCGGGAAAGCCCTCCGAACTTGCTCCTCAAGACATGATATCACAAGAGTAATCGGGTAGGCCCTCCGAACTTACTCTATAAAGATATCACAGGAATAATCAGGTAGGCCCTCCGAACTTATTCTCTTAATAATCACCTCGGGGATAATCAGATAGGCCCTCCAAACTTATCCCATGAGGGCAAACCGGAACAATCGGGAAAGGCCCTCCGAACTTGTTTCACAAGTTGGGAACTTGGCATCCAAGCTTCCGGGCCAAGCCCGCAATTCGGCTCCTAAGAGAGCCGCTCCGCCATTCAAAAAGATTTGGCGCAACGTGACCAATGTCAAGACTCTCCTACGGTGTCTTAGGGGTATCCTTATTAACGAGCGTCTTAACACTCCAAAACCCAACCCCACCTCCTAGACCTGTAATGTCATGAACAAGTGTGGTTTTACTTCATGCAAACTTTATGTGTTGGTTCATAACAGATTATGCTGACCCTTTTACCCAATTTGAATTCTGCAATTAAAATTTAGTTCACCACAATTAGGGTTTTGTTTTAGCTTACTATTCTACCCGAAACTGATGTATCTATCCCGAATCTGATCTCAAGAGTGTGTCCTGTGTTTCCAAACTATGTTTTCTGGCCGAAACAATAGGTTATATGACTATATTAAGAGATCTAATCACATCATAACAGTGGAAACAAAAATCAGCGCGAATTCAACAAACAACATATAAATTTCAGCAAGTTGAAATGTTCAGCACAACATGAAATAAAATCCGAATTTTACAGAATTAAATCCCTAAATTTCTAACATCACAGGTTCATGTCATCATGCCCATCACGCATATAGTCTCATAATTTTTACTAATTAAAAACTAGCATACACATCAAGATTTTCTTAATCAGGAATCAAGGCAACAACTAGATTATATTGTCAAGAACATCTAAAATTCCAAGATGATGTTACAACCAAGATTCCACAAGATTAAATCTAAAGAAATCGCAGATCTTCCATTAAACACACACCCCATGATATAAGATCTAAATTAATACTCTAAGCATGGCATGGAAATCAAGAAAAACCCGAAATCGCACCTAGGCATATCGTCGAACACCTTGAGGGCACCCTTATCTCCACCTTGGCCGAGCACCCCTAGGAGAGTCCTAGGGTTGCCGAGCCACCAAGGGGAGTCCCCGGGGTTCCCTCTCACAAAACCATGCAAGATTCGACGGCTAAAACTCGAGTTTCAACGGAAAAACAATCCAAGAATAACATGAGCCGAATAGGCTCAAAAACATGATGAAGAAACCCAAGAAGGAGGGGTAAAAACCACTCACCTAATTAAGCAAAGGATTGGAGAAGAAAATCCAATCGACGGCCTTCGATTTCGGCTCCTAAATCCGGTGGCTCATCCCAAAGAAGATGAAGGACAGGCGGTGGCTCCTCCCAACTCGCCGGCTCCAAGGGGTAAAAAGGAAAGAGAGCAAGAGGGGGCAGTTGGCTTGCTGGCGGCTCCCTCGCCTCGGCTCCACAGGGAAGGGAAAGGGAAAGGGAAAGGGAAGAGGGTTGGCGGCTCAGGCGACTCCAAAGAGAAGGAATGAGAGGAAGGAGAAGAGAGAAAACTTTAGGCAACGACTCGGCTCTTGGTGGCGGCGGCTCCAAGGGAAGGGAGAAGGGGGGGCCGGCTGGCGGCTTGGTTGTCGGCTGGCACCTCTTCTCAAAATTTTGTTTGGGTCCAAATAGGGAGCCACAAGCCAAGGGGAGGGGGTTTTATACTCCCTCCTCAAACCCTAACCCTTCTAAACCCTTTTTTCAACCCGCATCTGCCTCAAGCCGAACCCGAACCCGCTAACTTAAATTAACTTAGTTAATCCTATTCACCACATAATCAACCAATACATGTACATAATTAGACAATCATGCAACATAACATAATGTTAAATAGATCTTTTTATGCAAGCAAAATTCACATAATTCATATCCTACTTACCCGAGCTCGCAAGCTTGCACCGGACCATGAGTCAACTCAGCTCGACCTTGAACTAGTCCGCTAGGCTGGCAAACACAAATCATAAAAGGAAAAAAAATATAAGATTAAATATCTAGGATATTACAATCCTCCCTCCTTAAAGAAAATTCATCCTCGAATTTCAGAAAAGAAAATTAAGGACTCACCAAATCATCAAACAATGAAGGATAACGCTCCCTCATATCCTGCTCCACCTCCTAGGTGGCCTCCTGGTGGAAATGGTGCTCCCATCTGACCTTAACCAAGGGGATCTCCTTGGACCTCAACATCCGAATCTACCGGTCTAACACCTCAACTGGCCACTCCTCATAAGAGATTGTTGAATCCACCTCCACTACGGTAAGCTCAATCACATGGGACTCATCCCGAATATACTTCTTCAGCATAGACACATGGAACATTGGATGTACTCGGTCCATACTAGGAGGTAGGGCCAACTCATAGGCCACAGCTCCGTTGAGCCTAAGAATAGGAAACGGCCCAATGAACCTAGGGCTTAGCTTTCCTTTCTTACCAAACCTCACCACCTCTTTCATAGGGGACACCTTGAGGAACACCGTGTCCCCCTCAGCAAACTCTACCTCCTTGGTCTTTTCATCAACATACATCTTCTGGCGACTCTAAGCTGCTAACAGCCTCTCTCTGATTAGCTTCATCTTTTCTACTGCTTCCTCCACCAGGTCAGGTCCCATCATAAGGAAATCTCCTACCTCAAATCAACCCACAGGCGACCTGTATCTCCACCCACACAATGCCTCAAATGGGGCCATCCCGATGCTGCTGTGGTAGCTGTTATTATAGGCAAACTCTATTAGAGGTAAGTGCCTCTTCCAACTGCTCTCCAAATCAAGGACTCATGCTCTCAGCATATCCTCCAGCGTCTGAATAGTCCACTCTGACTGACCATCTGTCTAAGGGTGAAATACAGTACTGAACCAAACCTGAGTCCCCAATGCCTTCTGGAAAGACTACCAAAATCGAGCTGTGAATTAAGTACCCCGATCTGAGATGATCATAACCGAAACACCATGGTATGCGATGATCCGATCCAAGAACAGCCTCGCATACTGCTCGACCAAAAAGGTCTTCCTAATTGGTATAAAATGCGAAGTCTTGGTTAGGTGATCCACCACTACCCAGATAGAATCATTGCCTTTCTCAGACTTTGGCAACCCCATCACGAAATTCATGGTTATCTTCTCCCATTTCCACTCTAGTACTTCTAAGTTCTAGAGCAACCCTGCCAGATTCAAATGCTCCGCCTTCACCTGCTAACACACCTGGAACCTAGACACAAACTCGGCCACCTCTCTTTTCATGCCTTTCCACCAATAATGTTGCCTTAAGTCCCGGTACATCTTCGTGGCTCTTGGATGCATAGTGTAGGTGGACCAATGAGCCATCTCTAGCACCTGCCTGCGAACCTCAGCAATATCTGGCACCACTATCTGGTTCTTAAACCTCAGAATGCCCTCCGAGTCAACACTGAACCCATTGTCTACATCTCCCCTCTTGGCTAGATTCTTAGTGAGTGCACAAAAAGCATCCTCCTCCTGCACTGCCCGCAGCATGACAACCAACGTGAACTGCACCCTCAAGTAAGCCACCAGTGCACCAGAATATGATACTGATAAGATTGCTCCGTCATCCAAACATAGGGCCAAATCCTGAGCCAACGGCCTCCACCTGACTGCCAAATGTGTCAGACTGCCCATGGACTTGCTGCTCAAAGCATCGGCTACCACATTGGCCTTCCCCGGATGGTACATGATCGTACAGTCATAGTCCTTCAGAAGCTCAAGCCATCTTCTCTGCCTCAGGTTCAACTCCTTCTGGGTGAGCAAATACTGGAGGCTCTTATGATCAGTGTATATCTGACAAGCCTCGCCATAAAGGTAGTGACACCACAGTTTCAATGCAAACACCACCGCTGCCAGCTCAAGATCATGGGTGGTGTAATTCTTCTCGTGAACCTTCAACTGCCTAGAGGCATAAGCCATCACCCTGCCATTCTGCATCATCACACAACCCAAGCCAACTCGGGAGGCATCTTAATAAACAACAAATCCTCCTAAGCCCTTGGTTACTGCTAGAACTAGCGCCGACGTCAAACGGCCCTTGAGCTTCAGAAATCTCTCCTCGCACTTACTGTCCCATTCAAACTTGACCTTCTTCTAAGTCAAGCGGGTCAATGGCGCTGCAATCCTGGAGAAATTCTCCACAAACTTTCTGTAATAATCTCCCAACCCCAAGAAACTACAGATCTCTATGACATTAGTCGGCCTCTTCCAGTTCTGAACTGCTTCTATCTTTACGGGGTCCACCTTTACCCCTTTCCTAGACACCATATGGCCAAGGAACCCAACACTCTCCAACCAGAACTCGCACTTGGAGAACTTAGCGTACAAGCGGTGCTCCCAGAGAGTCTCTAGAACCATCTGCAAGTGTTCAGCATGCTCCTCCCTGCTCCTGGAATATATCAAGATATCAACAATGAATACTATCACAAACTTATCATTAGGTCCATAAATGCTGCAGGTGCATTAGTCAGCCCGAAAGACATCACCAGGAATTCAAATTGCCCATACCTCAACCTTAAAGCAGTCTTAGGGATGTCACTGTCCTGGATCCTCAACTAATGATACCTCGACCGCATGTCAATCTTAGAAAACCACCGAGCTCCCTGAAGCTGATCAAATAGTTCATCAATTCTGGGCAGCGGGTACCGATTCTTCACCGTTACCTTATTAAGTTGCCGGTAATCAATGCACATCCACATGAACCCATCTTTCTTTTTCACAAAGAGTACTAGAGCACCCCAAGGTGAAATACTTGGGCGAATGAAACCCAACTCAAGCAGCTCCTGCAGTTGGGACTTCAGCTCCCTCGACTTAGCTGGTGCCATCCAAATCTGTGGAATGGAGATTGGCTTCACCCCCGGCTGTAAGTCAAAGCAGAACTCAATCTCTCTTTTTGGAGGCAACCCTGGCAACTCCTCTCGGGACACATTAGAGAACCCGCATACCACAGGCGTCCCTCTGATGTCCCTAGCCGCACCTCCATCCCCCTCTGCCACAGACACAAAGGCCAAGAAGGACTGACAATCGCCCATAAGCAGCTTTTGGACCCTAAGAGCTAAAATCGTCATCAACGGCTCTCCCCTTCCCTCACCTTAGAAGGTAAACTGGGGCAATCCGGGCTTACTAAAGGTCACAGTCTTAGCCCTGCAATCCATCGAGGTGAAATGGTCCGCCAACCAGTCTATGCCCAAGAACACATCAAGCTCCAACATCGGCAGGAGTGTCAAATCGGCCACCAGCACATGCCCACAAATGACAATCTCGCAGCCTCGAAAGACTATCTCTGCCATCACAGAAACACCCATAGGCGTAGACACCACAAGGGGCAAATCAAGCATAGAAGGTACCCCTACCAACTTAGCAGCAAACAAAGCAGACACAAAAGAGTACGTAGCACCCGAATCAAATAAGACATATCAATAGCGGAACCAACAACAAGGTTACCTGACACTACTGCCCTGGAAGCCTCAGCGCCCTCCTGGTTCATAGCAAACACCTATGCAGCGGGCCTCCTCCCTAAGTCTGACCCCTCTGAGCTATGGAACCCACTAACATCGGTGTTTTTCCTCTAGTCTGATCAGGCTGCTGACTACCCTTGCTAGGAAAATCCTTTGTAATGCCTGGCCTGCCCATAGCTAAAACACACCTCTGACCGTCCCCAGCAAGCCCCCCAGTGCCTCCTGTGACATCGATTATACTGCTGCGGCCCAGATCTCTGCTGCAAACCTCCATATGACGCCCCTAGTTCTGAACCCATGTGGCTTCTGGAACTATTATGACCTCCGCCCTGCGGTGGATCTGTTGTCCTTAAAGTCCCCTCAGAGTGAACTGGCCGACCCCCCAAAGGCGGGGGTCAAAACATTTTCTTCTACGGACCATCATGCATGTTTGACGGTACTAGCGCCTCCTTCTGGAGAGCCTCATCTACAACCCGAGCAAAAGAAGTGTCCTTGGTGTAATGGATCAGTTTGGCGATATGCGGCCTCAATCCCTCAACAAACCTTTTGACCCTAGCGGTCTCTGTGGCTATCAATGTGGGATGATACTTTGAGAGCCGAGTGAACTCCATCTCATAATCTGTCACTGTCATACTGCCCATTTGATGCAGTAGCTCAAACTCTTTCGCCCGCTTGTCCTGGACGCTCATCGGCAGGTACTTCTCCACCATAGTAGCTCTAAACTCCTCCGAGGTAGGGGGTACATCTACTGCTCTACGGTCCCTCCAGGTGTGAAGCCAATCCTTGGTTGGACCTCTCGGCTATAACCCGATCAGTCGAGCAGTTGTCTTAGAAGAACAACCAAGCTCCGTGCACAGCTCATAGCAATCTCCCAAAAAACTGGTGACCTCCACCCGCTGATCTGTCCCTGTATACTCCGATGGCCTAAATGCAACAAAAT
Organism: Canna indica; assembly: GCA_034359265.1. Classification (NCBI taxonomy): domain Eukaryota; kingdom Viridiplantae; phylum Streptophyta; class Magnoliopsida; order Zingiberales; family Cannaceae; genus Canna; species Canna indica. Next base: position 61,181,967 of record CP136890.1, on the reverse strand, counting down.
TTGCATAAGAAGGTGCTCTAGAAGCTCTGACCACCGGTGCCACTGGCTGGACAACCTCTGGTACTGCAGGTACTGCGGGTACTGGTTGTGGCTGCTGCCTCAGCTCCTTCTCCCTACGAAGCGCCTCCGTCAGCTTAGCCACATGGGCCTGCAAATGGACAACCATGAGATCCTATCCCACATCCTATCGGGCTTGCGGTGGTCTCCCATGACCCCGGCCCTTGCCTCGGCCTCGACGCTTAGTAGACTTGCTGTCACTACCGCTTCTTGCGGCATCAAAGGCATCCGTTGATATGGAATCACCAGAAAGTAATTATCAAAATTTAGACAATTAATTCACCCTAAGTCGTTAAGTAAATAAACCACAAGTCACGCTGAGGTGCAGAGTTAGCCCAATCATCTCATAGCATACCCCTATCGTATACTCACACGCTAGCAAAGCCCTATACGGTGACAACTCTAGGTTGTAGTCAGATCGAACCACATGCTCTGATACCATATTGTCACGCCCCAAATACAGGATCACGTGATCGGACATAGTATACGTGCCTATACCCCGCAGCCTAACTCATGCATATGCCAACATCATAAGAATAAACAGTAGTGGAAAGAAATCAACAAGTTTTTATTTCATCTAGAATCAAAACAGAGTTCATCATAAACTAGTTTTAACAAACGAAATAAATGCGAAAATAATACATCAAGTCCAACAGACCAAATACAATAAAATCTGAATAAAATGATATAAATGCCCTCAAGGGATACAACTCAAAAAGACGAATAAAAGTGCATGACACACTACTAAAGGACTCGACTACGACCCTAACTAGGACTACTATGAGACCATGCGGCTCCTCTGCCCTCCAGCAGCGCCAAGTGCTCCAACCCACCTCACCGGTCAGGCTCTGCAAAACAAAAATCAAATGACAACGGGTGAGTTCAAAGAACTCAGCGAGAGGTTCTATCAACCCGCACAAATAAATAGCACAGAGATAAGCAAGAATAACATCTATCTCTACATGAGGTAAAGTCACGAAGGTGTGACTATCTAACAGGCCAACTGGACTCACATGCCCCAAGGCATCCAACCCTCCAAGAATGGAATACATCAGGTCGAAGCCTATCATGCCCGAAGGCAACAACACATACTACGATAATCGAGAAGACCCTCCGAACTTATCCTAGTATAAGGGAACTCGGGAGCAATCGGGAAGGCCCTCCGAACTTGCTCCTCGAGACGTGATATCACAAGAGTAATCGGGTAGGCTCTACGAACTTAGTCTATAAAGACATCACAGGAATAATCGGGTAGGCCCTCTGAACTTATCCGGCGTGGCCAAATCGGAACAATCGGGAAAGGCCCTCCGAACTTGTTCCACATGTTGGGAATTTGCCATCCAACCTTCTGGGTCAAGCCCGCAATCCGGCTCCTAAGCGAGCCACTCCGCCATTCAAAAAGATTTGGCGCAACGTGACCTAAGTCAAGACTCTCCTACGGTGTCTTAGGAGTTTCCTTATTAAGGATTGTTTTAACACTCCAAAACCCAACCCCACCTCCTAGACCCGTAATAAACCCGTGTGGTTCTACTTCATGCAAACTTTATGTGTTGGTTCATAATAGATTATACTAACTCTTTTACCCAATTTTAATTCTGCAATTAAAATTTAGTTCACCACAATTATGGTTTTATTTTAGGGTTTTGTTTTAGCTTACTGTTCTGCCCGAAGCAGATGTATCTAACCCCAATCTGATTTCAAGCGTGTGTCCTATGTTTCCAAATGATGTTTTCCGGTCGAAACGATAGGTTATATGACTATATTCAGAGATCTAATCACATCATAACAGTGGAAACAAAAATCAGCGCGAATTCAACAAACAACATATAAATTTCAACAAGTTGGAATTTTCAGCACAACATGAAATAAAATCCGAATTTTACAGAGTTAAATCCCTAAATTTCTAACATCACATATTCATGTCATCATGCCCATCACACATATAGTCTCATAATTTTTACTAATTAAAAACTAGCATACACATCAAGAATTTCTTAATCAAGAATCAAGGCAACAACTAAATTATATCGTCAAGAACATCTAAAATTCCAAGATCATGTTACAACCAATATTCCATAAGATTAAATATAAAGAAATCACAGATCTTCCATTAAACACACACCCCATGATGTAAGATCTAAATTAATAATTTAAGCATGGCATGGAAATCAAGAAAAACTCGAAATCGCCACCTAGGCATTTGTTCGAATACCTTGAGGGCACTGTAGGCGAAATGGCGACACTAGAGGGGGGGTGAATAGTGTGTTTACCAATTCGATTAGCCTAAACTCGATTTTAAATGATTACTTGGATCGATTAGGCAATTTACAATTCGATGATTAGATGCAGAAGCAAGATAAAGCAATTAAGGCAAACAAGAATTCATTGTAAACACACAATATTTATAGTGGTTCGGCCCCAATGCCTACTCCACTACCTAAGCACCCTGCTTAGGATTTCCAAACTAGGTTTTACTAGATTAATTGCTTGTTTCCCTTACAACGAGGACTTTTCATCAGAAAGTCTCCGCTCTACAACAGAAGGCACTTCCACACCCGAAAGTATCCCGCCTTCCTACCGAGAACACTTTCCCACCTCAACCTAAGGGACAACTAGAACTAATCCTGGTAAGCTCTAAGTTTACACAAGTGGCTTTACTCCTTCTACACCAATGATACCACTTCACACGACAAGACCTAACAGCTAGGTCTTCACAAACCCAAATCAAACAGATATAATTAATAGTTAAAAATTACAATCAAAAGAGCTAAGAATGAAACCAATAGAAGAAGCTCTTTTGCAATCCTTCAATCCTTCAGCTCGTCAGATAAATTCGTTGCAACAGAGTTGAGGGAAGTAGAGCTTGTGCGCCTGTAGAAGAACTCGACAGAAATCAGCGTGCGCTCCAAACAATCTCTTTGAAGGCTTTAATCTCCTTTTAAATGCTTAAAAAAAATCTGTTGCGGTGAAGGAAGAAAATTAAAGAATCATATGAGGGTATATTTATACCCTGCTAAAGAAACAACTGTTCAACGGATAGAAAACTATCCGTTACAAGCCGCCGGTCGAATGGTCGGTTGACCGACTGGTCGACCGGTCCTTCGACCGCTTCTCTTTACTCTGTGGGCGGTCGACCGACGGGTCGATCGCTTGACAAAAATTCTTCGATCCGTGACCTTCGGTCGACCCATCGGTCGATCGACGCGATCTTGCGTCTTCAGCAAACGCAGGTCGGTCGACAGACCGATCGACCGCCAAGCCTACTGCCCAAAACCAACCACTGTCGATCGACCGACTGATCGATTGAAGTGCGCACTGCTATTTTTCGGTAGTGTTCGGTCAACCGACTGATCGGTCGAAATGGCTGGGACTTTCTTTCTTACCCTATTCGGTCAACCGCCTGGTCAACCGAACATAGGCTGAAATTGCATTTTCAGCCTATTTCTTCCCGCTTGGTTTCCGAGTTGCGGCTTTCAACGAGCATCATCTTGGAGAGCTTTTGACTTGATCTTTGGACTCATCCAAGCGACTTTGGTGCACTCGTCAATCTTCGATAAATTTCTGCGACGAACCCGAGCGCGACGATCAATGTCCTTCCGATTTCCGATTTCTTCAATTTTTCTGATCGAGGACATCGAACGCTAATTGATATGGAACCTGAAACATATTCTCAATGAAATCATTAGTCCCTTGTTTGTTTTCATCAAAACCATCAAAACTGAGATTAAGGCTAAGGTTGAAAACCTAAAGCCAATAATCTCCCCCTCTTTGATGATGACAAACATCCATAAGAAAATATATTCATTTAAAGCATAGAGGATATCAACTAAGGGATTTCTCCCTCTATCAACATGCATATTTATATAATTAAACTCCCCCTATCTATATGCATGGATTTTCTATATTTTCCTCCCCTTTACCTATATTTTTCTCCTCATTTTAACTATACATTTCTCCCCCTTTATACATAAACTCTTCTCTCCCCCTTTTGACATCAATCAAAAAGGGCGAGAAAGGTCTATCTATTCAAAGGGATGAAAGACAAGTATTTTTTTATGAAGTTGAGACTCTAAAGATTTTTCATGAACAAAGAAAATCTCAACCAAGGGATGGAAAACAAATGTTTAACTTAGCATGGTTTCATTTGACATATGCATGAAAACATGAAAATGCTAAGTATCAATTCTTTGATTTCATTCAAACTTTCAAAATGCCAAGATCTGATCATTTAAAGCATGTTTTAGATGTTTGAAATAAAAACGAAATCATTTGATCCAAATATAAACTTAGCACATGGTTTCATTTGATATAAGCATGAAAACTATGAAAGTGCTAAGTGTCAAGTTTGCTATCTACTCATGTTTTCTCATATTTAGGCATCTAAACATCAAACATGAGATAATGTAAGTCTATGAATTAAGTTTGGGCTTAAGATGAAATTTTTAATTCACTTTGTTGACTTAGGTCAACCTATACTTAAAGTTTTCAAAGAATTAAACTTTTAAGTTTATTCAAAATCATATTTTCGATAAAAAAAACTTTGGTACCAATTTTTTTTGGATGAAAATTTTTGATACCAAATATTGAGTGGTCATTTGAAATGCATGAACAAAGTTTGAACTCAAAAGAATTTTCAAAGACCATTTTTTATCCTATATTGATTTTAATCAAAAGCTTATTTTAAAGATATCACTCAATATATCAAAATCATTTTTAGAAATGATTTTGCTCAAGAAATAATGAGAACGATATTAGAGATGAAATCAAAATAGCATGCACAAAGTTTCATTCGAAGTTTTTGAAGAAAATTCAAAGTATCGAAAAGATTGATATATCAAATTCGTGATACTTTGTGCTTTTGAAATCCAACTTCAAAATTCCATTTTAAATTAGATTCTTGATGAAACTTTTTAAAGTTTTTACTGATAAAACTAGATTTTTCAGTGAATGTGTAGTTTCAAGAATCATCTAAAAATGATTTTTCTATATTTTTCTAGAAATAACTAAAATTGGTGACACCAATTGTTGAACAAATGACAATTCCATAATTTTTCAGTTATTTTCAAAGAATGCTTAGTTTCCATTCAAACTTTTATGACACCACATAATGGTCATGTAAAGAGTGTATGTCAAGTTTGAGATGAAAATTATATCATTAAGTCAAGATATCAACCTAACATGGTTTCATTCAAAACTAAACTAGTTTTAATGAAACTTGCTAAGTTTCAATCTAAACATTTACTCATGATTTTTCAAATTTAAACCTATGGATACCTAACATGAGTAAATCTAAACTTGTTCCACAAATATGGATTGAAAATGAGACCTTTAAGTCAACTTGTTGACTTAGGTCAACATGGTTCAAAAAGAGGTTTTCATGAATTGACCTCTATTGTTATTTTGTCCATATCCATATGAATTTTTCACTGTAAGTGCATGGAAACATGTCATACCTATTTCTAAACATGTTTATGAAGTTTGGACTTAAAATCAAGTGTCCAAGTCAATTTGTTGACTTGGGTCAAACCTTTTAAGCTTAAGTCCACTAATGTGATCTAGTTATCACATTTTCATCTACACATGAATTTTCAAGATTGAACACCTAGAGTCATATCATGTGTGTCTCAACATGTTTGTTTGATGTTTACTCAAAATGAGGTCTCTAATATGAGTTTTAACCTAGAGCAAGTTTCATTCAATCAAGATATCATGAAATTGCCTAAGTTATCCAAATTTTTCTTACTCATGAAAATTCAAACATTTATCAAGCAAAATCAATCATGAGTACATAGAGACATCATTAAAGCATTAATATTCAATCATCATACTAAGATTTTTGTAAAGTTAAATTCATACCTTATTTTTAGAAATTTCATTTCATTTCAAGTTTAACTTAACATGAAGTCTCTAAAGAAAAACTTTAACCAAGTTCAAGTTTCATTCAATCAAGATATCATGAAATTGAGCTAAGTTAATAAAATTTTTCTTACTCATGAAGATTCAAATATTTATCATGCATAATCAATCATGAGCATAGAAAAATCATTTAAGCATGAGTATTCAATTATTTACAAAGATTTTTGCAAAATTAAATTCATACCTTATTTCTTGAAAATTTGCCCAACTTTTTCATTTTATTTTAGATAGCATATCATTTCAAATTTTTAACTTACAAGTAGACTTCATTAGTATCATAATGAAATAATATGACTACTAGCAAGCTAACATACTAAATAGCAAGGTTCAATGCAAGGTTTTCATTAAAAATAACTTAACCTATGCTAGATAGTTAAGATTCATTTTTAAGAAAGTTTTACCATTATATCAAAATGAATCTAAGAGATCCTAAGATATGAAACATTTGAGGAATAAGATCTCTACCTATGTTAAACTAGTTTGGACTTACAAAAAGGTCTCTAATAATAGATATTTACCTAGAACAAGTTTCATTTAATGAAATTTGTCTAAGTACTAAAGTTCTACCTACTCATGAGAATTCAAGGATTTTAACATGTAATTCTAATCATGAGTATAGAGACATACTTTAATCTTAAGCATTGAGGTATAACACTAAGATTTTGAATTTACCAAGGTTATACCCTATTCATGATGATTTAGCCAAACTAATTTTTTTCTTTTTAGCCTTCTATTTTATCATAACTTGCAAGTATACTTTATAAATAGAACATGAAATCAAATCTACATGCAAGCTATTAAACTAAATAGTGAAGAGAAAAACCAAGTATCATTTATCAACTTCAACTTCACTAAATAGCATGGATTCATTTTCAAAGAAATTATTCATGATAACAAAAGGAATCAAGAGATCTCAAAATATAAAATTTTGAAACATAAGATCTCTAACCCTTCCTATTGGTTGAAAATCGAAAGGCCACAATGTCCCTACGATTTAGAACCGCAAGGTCGCTTAGGCCCATTATAGGCCACCTGGGTCTCCGAAGAGACCGGGAAATCAAAAATCAAAAATATTTTTGAAATATTTTAAGAGCGGGGAAATCAACTAATATTAAGCATATATCAACTCCAACTATACTATTAAGCAATGGGATATAGGAGATGATACCGGAATATTTGATGCCAATTTTACCAAAGGCATCTAGGTGATTTGAAGTTGCAACCTCTTGGAGATTTCTCATTAAGATCCAAGGTCAACTTCAATCCTTCAATTTTTTTACCCCTGTGTGGTTCCTCCCCCTACAAAAGAGCATGATACCTTTGGTACCCAAATAGCTTTAGGTCCTTGGGGTTTAGTTGGCCTAGGAATCCAAAGTGTCTTAGCAACACTTGGATTTCTTTTAAATACACAATCATGAATTGCATGGCCATAAATACCACAACAAAAACAATGTCCATTAAATTTCTTTTTATTTTTGTTATGGACATGAGATTTATTTTTAGAATGCTTGTCATGTGAAACATGATGAGTATGAGCATTCTTAGAAACCTTATTCATCTTCTCATAATTATGAGGTCTAATGGTAGAATGCATGGCATGAGAGGCATGATGAGCATGAGCATTCTTAGATAAAACATTTTTCTTTTGAGGTTTTCTAAATGAGACATTTTGATGTTTAGAGTTAAAAGAGGAAGTATTAACTTTCTTACTCAAAATCAACATCTCATTTTTCAAATCATTTATGGATTTATGCAATGCATGCAATTGAGATTTTAACTTGCAATTTTCATTTTCTAAATTGTTATTTTTAAGCTTCAAATCCTTAAGCTCATGTTCTACATTTTCATGGCATGAATCAAATGACCTAGATCTCAATTTTTCCTTCTCTAGTTTGGATTCATGCAAATGAGAATTAAGCATTACATTTTCCTTTTTCAATATTTTATTTCCGTTATCTTTTCTAACAAGCAAAGCATACATTTTTTGACATTCATCAACTAGTTCTTCATATGGAATATTGAATGAACTAGATGGGCTAGTACTAACATTATTATTATGACTAGAAGAATAGTGTACCTCATCTTTGGTACTTATGAGGCAAACTTTTGAAGTAGCTTCATAGTCATTGCTAGAGGGTGCTTCAACTGTATGAGAGGTGGAGGTGAAAGCACTTGACCTCTTCCTTGCTTTGTTCTTCATGCTTGGGCAATTTTTCTTCACATGCCCCTTCTCTTTGCAAGCATGACAGATTACTCTTCTTTTTTGGCTCTTGGTGCTACTTCTTTGACTAGAAGAGCTATGGGCATCAAAACCAAGATTAGTAGTAGGTGTGTGACCATTGTCATCACCACCTTCATTAAAAGTGCCGATTTCTTCGGTTTTGGCATAATCATTTAAAACATTTAACGATGCCCATAAATCAAAAGCCGAAGAACAATTCATGACTTTTTCTAAGATGCCATTTGGTAATGTGCAAAGAATATAATTCATGGCATCTCCATTATACTTAAACATTTTTTTTATCTAATTCACTCCAATCATGCATGTCAACCTTAGGTTCAATGAATTCCCAATGTAGCATGTTAAAGACTCCAAAACCTTTAGTCTTTAAATATTTGTACATCCTATACTTCCAAAGACCAAAGTTCGAGTCATCGAACCTAGGGGGTGAAGGCGCTACCGACTCTAGAGCCATTTCGAGATCGAGACAAGGTGTAGAATGGATGGTGAAACCTCAATCTACAAACCCGCTCTGATACCAAATGTAGGCGAAATGGCGACACTAGAGGGGGAGTGAATAGTGTGTTTACTAATTCGATTAGCCTAAACCTAATTTTAAACGATTACTTGGATCGATTAGGCGATTTGCAACTCGATGATTAGATGCGGAAGCAAGATAAAGCAATTAAGGCAAATAAGAATTCAATGCAAACACACAAGATTTATAGTGGTTCGGCCCCAATGCCTACTCCACTACCTAAGCACCCTGCTTAGGATTTCCAAACTAGGTTTTACTAGATTAATTGCTTGTTTCCCTTACAACGAGGACTTTTCACCGGAAAGTCTCCGCTCTCCAACCGAAGGAACTTCCACACCCGGAAGTATCCCGCCTTCCTACCGAGAGCACTTTCCCACCTCAACCTAAGGGACAACTAGAACTAATTCTAGTAAGCTCTAAGTTTACACAAGTGGCTTTACTCTTTCTACACCAAGGATACCACTTCACACGACAAGACCTAATAGCTAGGTCTTCACAAACCCAAATCAAACAGATACAATTAAAAGTTAAAAATTACAATCAAAAGAGCTAAGAATGAAACCAATAGAAGAAGCTCTTTTGCAATCCTTCAATCCTTCAACTCGTCAGATAAATTCATTGCAGCAGAGTTGAGGGAAGCAGAGCTTGTGCGCTTGTAGAATAACTCGACAGAAATCAACGCGCGTTCCAAACAATCTCTTTGAAGGCTTTAATCTCCTTTCAAATGCTCAATAAAAATCTCTAGGAGTGAAGGAAGAAAATTAAAAGAATCATATGAGGGTATATTTATACCCTGCTAAAGAAACGATTGTTCAACGGATAGAAAACTATCCGTTACAGGCCGCCGGTCGAATGGTCGGTCGACCGACTGGTCGATCGGTCCTTCGATCGCTTCTCTTTACTCTATGGCCAGTCGACCGACGGGTCGATTGCTTGACGTAAATTCTTCGATCCGCGACTTTCGGTCGACCCATCGGTCGACCAACGCAATCTTGCGTCTTCAGCAAACGCAGGTCGGTCGACCGACTGGTCGACCGCCAAGCCTACTGCCCAAAACCAGCCACTGTCGGTCGACTGACTGAACAACCGAAGTGCCCACTGCCATTTTTCGGTAATGTTCGGTCGACCGACCAGTCGACCGAAATTGCATTTTCAGCCTATTTCTTCCGCGCTTGGTTTCGGTGTTCCGGCTTTCAACGAGCATCATCTTGGAGAGCTTTTGACTTGATCTTTGGACTCATCCAAGCGACTTTGGTGCACTCGTCGATCTTCGATAAACTTCCGCGATGATCAATGTCCTTCCGATTTTTTATTTCTCCAATTTTTCTAATCGAGGACATCGAACGCTAATTGATATGAAACCTGAAACATATTCTCAATGAAATCATTAGTCCTATGTTTGTTATCATCAAAACCATCAAAACTGAGATTAAGGCTAAGGTTGAAAACCTAAAGCCAACAGGCACCCTAATCTCCACCTTGGCCACGCACCCCCTAGGAGAGTCCTAGGGTTGTCCAGCCACCTAGGGGAGTCCCCAAGGTTCCCTCTCACAAAACCACACAAGATTGTACGGCTAAAACACGAGTTTCAATAAAAAAAAACAAGCCAAGAAGAACATGAGCCGAATAGGCTGAAAAACACGATGAAGAAACCCGAGAATGAGGGGTAAAAACCACTCACCTAATTAAGTACAGGATTAGAGAAGAAAATCCAATCGACGGTCTCCGATTTCGACTCCGAAATTCGGCCGCTCAACCCAAAGAAGATGAAGGACAGGCGGCGGCTCCTCCCAAGCCATCGGCTCCAAGGGGGAAAAAGGAAAGTGGCAAGAGGGCGCAGCTGGCTTGTTGGCGGCTCCATCGGCTCGGCTCCACTGGGAAGGGAAAGGGAAGAGGGTAGGCGGCTCAGGCGGCTCCAAGCGGCGCAGGCGGCTCCTAAGAGAAGGAAGGAGAGGAAGGAGAAGAGGGAAAGCTTTAGGCGGCGGCTCGGCTCTTTGTGGCGGTGGCTCCAAGGGAAGGGGGAAGAGGGGGCCGGCTGGCGGCTTGGCTGTCGGCTGGCACCTCTTCTCAAAATTTTGTTTGGGTCCAAATAGGGAGCCACAAGCCAAGGGGAGGGGGTTTTATACTCCCTCCTCAAACCCTAACCCTTCTAAACCCTTTTCCCAACCCGCATCCGCCTCAAGCCAAACCCGAACCGCTAACTTAAATTAACTTGGTTAATCTTATTCTCCACATAATCAACCAATACAGGCATATAATTAAACAATCATGCAACATAATATAAAGTTAAATAAATCTATTTATGCAAGCAAAATTCACATAATTCATATCCTACTTACCTGAGCTCGCACCAGACCATGAGTCGACTCGGCTCGACCTCGAACTAGTCCGCTAGGCTGGCAAACACAAATCATAAAAGAAGAAAAAAAATATAAGATTAAATATCTAGAATATTACTATGTTTAGAAGTTGCGTCATTGTCAAAAATCTTGTATAGTTAGGACAAGATATTAGACCATGACGTTCCGACTTGACGTGACTCCCAGTGATAATTCCATACAAAATATCTTGGTGTGAGACCTTTTGTATACAAATGCATAGTGATAGTTTCCCGATCCAAAAATCTTATGTTCGAACATTACCAGCACGAACCTCAAATTTTATCACGACTAAGGAATTTTTGATTCGAGTAGGCGAAATTTAAGAAGAAAGTTACGCCTACTCAAAATCCGTCCATTATAGCTCCACAATGAATTCGCCGGTACATCCAACTTCGATTGCCCGACATGTTCTATCAAAAAGTTGACAATATATTTAGGTAATGTCTTTAGGTGGGATGGTCATATTCCCTTCGTGATTCATGTTATTTATATTGCACTTAGTAATTCTTTTAGTCATTAACTTCATTCTAAATTTCAGCAGTATCTCTCTTTAGTTCTCTGAATACACATATCATCCGGGCGCGTATCGGAGAACATGGGAGATATAAGCCAAAATTTAAAAATGAATAATGACTAAAAGAAATAAACTAAGTGCAATATAAATAACTATGTTCCCAAATTGTCCAATTAGGGACAATTCAAGGGTTGTACATCGTATAAAAGTTCATCTACTTCGTTTTCACAAACATACAACCCCCGAACGGATCTAAGGTTTTGCAGAATTAAAACTTGACACGTCGATGCGTATGTGAAATATATCAACTCGTTATGATTATTTTCTAAATTTGTGGATGCTGGTGCGAGTCTACGTTGGACGATTTTGACGAGAGTCCACAGTGGACGATTCTGGCACGAGTTCAAAGTGGACGAGTCCACTGTGGACGATTTGGCCGTGAGTCGACAGTGGACGATTCCGTACTAACTAACCTTTTAACTAATTATTCTAAATTTATCTACAAATTAATCTAAATTAATCTAAAAAATTAATCTAACATTAATATATCTAACAATTAATCTAACAACTAATCTACAAAATTAATCAATATTAATCGACAACAATTAATCTAACTTAATTGATCTACAACATTAATCTAACTATTAATCAACAAAATTAATTAATCTACAATATTAATCTAACAATTAATCTACAGAATTAATCAACATTAATCTACAACATTAATCTAACAATTAATCAACAATTAATCAACATTAATCTAACTTAACAAATAAAAAAAAACATAAACTACTACTCGCCGGTAGTGGCCGAAACCTAGGGTTTCAGCCACTACCCGCCCGAGAGGGGAAGATAATGCATTACTTGAACAGCGAGGAGTCATCGACAAGCGAAGAAGCAGCGGCCGGTGGTGGTAATCGAGAGTCGAAGCTGAGCTTGGGTGTCGGGCGTCGGGCGTCAGACGTCAAACGACGATTGGGCGTCGGGCGTCGGGCGAGGTCGAGAGGCGAAGTCGGGCGTCAACGTCAGATGGCGATGGAGGCGGCGAGGGTTCGAGCGCAGAAAGAAAGCGGGGAAGAAGAGGGGTCTAGCCTGAACACAAATAAAAACCTTCTTCATCGACGGCTCGGCCCTCTCTGAGCCGTCGGTGATTTGTTTTTATTTTTGCGCTAAGTGCGCACCATCATTTTATCACCGACGGCCTCTCTTGGTCGTTGCTAATTACTAAATAATATCACCAACGGCTACAATAGCCCTATCTAAGCCGTGGCTAATAAGGTTTTTCATTTCGTGTGCCGTGTGTACCATTGGATATGAGCGACAGTTTGAGGCGGCCGTATACGAGCCATGGCTGATGGTGTCATATCAGCCACGGCTTGTACGACCGTCGGAGTACCATGGATTCTTTTGACGGCCAAGGCGGCCGTCGGTGTGCCCCGCGGCTGATAGCCAATATTCTATTAGTGCATGAAGTAGAAGAATTTATCTCATCCTCACGTCCCAAAGTTGAGATGTGGCTTCATTGTCATCACAAGAGGAGGCTCCACTTGATTTAGAGGTGAATTTGGAGGCTCTCTTCTTCTTTTACTTGGATTCCTTCAAAATGGGACAATTTCTCTTTTTGTGTTTCTTTTCTTGACAAAGAAAGCATCTTAATTTTGTTTTCCCATTCGTACTAACGCTTCTTTGGCTAGTAATGCTATGGGCACTGAAAACATGATTAGTAGTGGATGGATGACCATTGTCATCACCATCCTCATCATAAGTATAAAGCTCTTCGGTTTTAGCAAAATCATACAAAACATTCAATATACACTACTAGAATTATCGTTATCACTGACGGCTCATGCCGTGGATGAACCGTCGGTGACGACTATCACGGACAGTGCAGACCGTGGCAAAACGTCGTCACTGATGTGTGCGTCTCAGATAAGTTATGACGGCTTGTGTTCGCCGTCACAAGTAATCGGCAGCGAAAGCCACATGCGCTATCGGTGATTTAAACAAATCAGTTACGACCGCCGAGCGCCATCACTGATCTGAACACATCAACCACGTCTCGGAGCCGTCGGTGATACTATTAGAAATCGTGATATTTGGTGCTGCCCAGGCTATCCGCTATTTATGATACGCTTTTAGCCGCGGCCTAGTGATGGCCAGCCGTGGGTAAGCCCTGGCTGAAGTTATATCCTGTAACTGAAAAAATTAAAATTTTAAAAATTCTCGTATACAACAACATTTATACATTACAATTTATTTACAACCACAAAACATCATACACATACATTTTCAACCAACCTTACAAGTTTCACTTAAATATAATCAATCTAAGCCTCAAATCGGAGGCAAACAAGTATATAAACAACTATAAGCCTCAAACGGAGGAAAACAAGTATCAAAATATCAAATGTAAGTATATGAACATCTATCAAGTATCTAAGCTTCAAATGGAGGCTAACAAGTATCAAAATATAATCAAAATACAGTAAACCAAAATCTCACGTCTGTGGTGGAGGCGGTGGAGTCGACAACGATTGGGCCGAGAGCATCGACTGGGTCGAGGAGGATGACGGCTGGGACATATTTGCAAAGCCATAAATATGGTCGTGCTCCCAACTACCTGCGGCCTCGACTCATGCTCCCGCATCAAACTCCTGTGGCGTGCCACCGCGCTCGATCACGGTACGCGTGTGTCTCCTACACGTGTTTATATTTTAAATACTACATATATATAAACTATAAATAAAAATTGCATAAATCAAATATACATAAATACTTACCATGATGATCGAGGCCCTGCTATCGACATAGTCCCCCGCTCCTCGTCGTCGACGGTGAGTGCGCTCAAACACCTGTATCGGCGAGGGGCGTTGGACGGTGCCATCCTCCGCCACCCACGTCTTACATTAGAAAATAAATACATTAGTATACAGAGTATATAAATTAATTAAAAGTAAGGAAATTATACATACCATACGATGCTCATGCACCGCAAAAGACACAGAGCCACCAGTGTGGCTCCCCCCGTGCTGTCCCTCGGACATGCGATTTCTCGACGCTTTCCAGGAGACCTCCTGCCACTCAGGTGTGTCCCACCGCTCAACAAGCTGGTCCCACACAAGTCCAAGAATCCACTCGTGTGCATGTCCCCGAGTCTGCCCCATATCTGTGTGGCCCCCAACTGTCTCATCATGGTTTTACGCGCCTACTAAATCAGGTCGTTGTAGCAAGCATGGGCAACGTGCTCCCATGCAGCATTTATAAAAGTAGTCTGGTCCTCCGGCCATGTATAATGAGCTCGTAAAAAAATATATAAATTGTTACCGATCGATATTTAACATTAACATTAACAAAAACAAATATACTTACCGAGAACTCTCTCCATAATGAATCCATATGGTCACAGAGCACGTGAGACCATGTAGGCCACACCCCGTGCATGAACTTTCATATCGTCCCCGTTATGCTCACGGGGCATGTGAGACCATGGTGGGTGGATCAGGTGGGCGTATGGTGGCTGGAGGTGAGCGAATGGTGGCCAGAGGTGGGGGGATGGTAGGTATCGGCGAAGGGTCAGGGGTTGTAGGTGGTAATCGTCAAGGGTTACTCATGCGAGGATTGCCTCCTCGGGAATGCACTTCTTGAACCATAGCTTTAAAAAATGAATATAATTAGATTATATATAATATATTAATAGATAAATTTAATAATTGAATATATACTTCACATTTAGAATTATTCATCATCATCATCATCATCTGTGTAATACTCTTCTTCCTCTTCTTTTGTATCAAAATCTTCAAATTCTTCTTCTTCTCCCTCATTATCATTCTGTCCTTCTTCCTCAATTTCATTATCGTCGTCATCAACATATTCTACTTCCAATTGAACTAACTATGTGTCACCATCCTCGAGTATTGGACTAACTCGCTCCACTTCGGAAGGATCCTCTATCTTCTTGATAGAATTCATCTATCAGCTCATTCTCTCCAGCTACCGGGTCAATTTTTCCTTTGGCTTTAGTCTTACAGACTACACGCCAATCTATCCTATCTTTTTTTTGAGATGGATACTGCATATAATATACTTGTTTAGCTTGAGATGCCAATATAAATGACTCATTTGAAGCCAATTTTGATTTATAATTGACCTCGACCAGACCATATAAAGAATCGAGACGAACGAGAACCCAAAGCACAACCAGGGTAAGAAAAGATATTTAAATAGCCATTTGATGGGCGAGATCCCCCATCTGATGGTCGAGCTTCCCCATCGTCATTCCATGGAAGACGATTAAGTCTTGTCTTGACGGTTGATTCAAAATAAAATGAGTAGAATCTTGAAATTTCTTGAATTATATATGCTTCTGATATGGAACCTTCAACTACTGTGGTGTTCTTTACTTTTTTCTTTAGACGATTCATGTATCTTTCAAATAAGTACATCCACCAGTATTGAATGGGCCACCAACTCGTGCCTCCTATGCTAAGTGTATAAGTAGATGCTCCATCGAGTCAAAAAATGAAGGAGGGAAAAACTACTCCAGCGCAAATGATTTCAACAAGATTATTTTCAAGTGCTTACATATTTTCGACTCGAATGACATTTGCACAAATATTTCTGAAAAACATACTTAATTTTGTCAACAGATCCCAAATCTTATCATGTAGATTATCTCGGAATGCGATGGGAAGCAATCTCTGCATGAATACATGACAATCGTGGCTCTTCATCCCTGATATTTTGCATTCATCGACGTTCACACATCGAGATAAGTTTGAGGCATATCCATCTGGTAATCTGAGTTCTTTAATCCATTGATACACATCTTTCATCTGTTGTTTATTTAACAAATACGACGCCTTTGGCTTATGAAGTCGTCCATTGACCTCTTCCAACTCTACCTCAGGCCTCTTGCAAAGTATTTTCACATCATGTCGGGCCTTCACATTATCTTTAGTTTTATTGAAAATATCCATCACAATGTTAAAAATATTATCAAACACATTTTTTTCAATGTGCATAATGTCCAAATTATGCCGAATCAGTAATGAACTACAATACGGCAATTCCTAAAAAATATTTTTTTTCACCACGACAAGAAATGTGACATTTTCTGGGGGCCAAGGCCCCCACTAAAACTAGACTTGGCCCACGATAAAGCCTTTAAGCAAGGACCACATGGCCCCCAAATGTCTCGACGAATGATCGTGTCGGTAAAAGTATATCCGAAGGTAAGCAAGCGGCCCCAAGGAAATCTATCTTTTCCTGGGGGCCATGACCCCTAGGAAATCCATCTTTTCATGGGGACCACGACCCTCGAGAAATAGAACTTGTCCCGGGGGCCTCGACCCCCAGGAAATATATTTTTTTCCTGGGGGCCAAAATCCCCTGGAATGTAGATCGCTGCCCCGATATTTAATTTCCTCATTCACAATGCATCCATAATACCATACACCAAAATTTATATAGCATACAGATAATACCAAAATTACAGCAAATTTGCTGGATACAACATCAATCATGAAGGCTAACACATTTCATGATGCATGCATGAATAACATCCAATACAGCTTGTTAAATTTAAATAGATGTTAATATCAGAACTACAAGTACATGTCTAATCTGAGAACAACTTGGTGAGAATACTAATTTAGTATTGCATCTAAAATGATTCTTTCCTTGTATTTCTGAATCTTCTCTACATGTAACATTCAATTCCTTCATGGCCTGACTCTCTTACTGGTACAAGCAGGACATTCGTATTCCAACTTCTTCCTCATCTTCATTATACTCTCCTTCACTCTCTCCTCCATCCTTTGGTGGAGGAATCTTTGAGGCCTTTGTATAAGCTTCAGATTGGTGTGAATTCTAGGGAAACAAGCAGGATAAACCAGTTAGTAGGAAATATAATAATAGTGGAAATAGGTGATGATATGCTTCAAGTTAAAATCACCTTTGAACTAGACTTGTGAGCTTTGTAATGTCCCCAAACTCATAACAACAATCTAGATTTCCAAATCAAATAGAAAAATATTTAGAAAATGCAGTCCATGTTAGCCCTGGATGTCTTTTGTCGAAGTAGCGAAATCAAGTTTGTGCTTCCCCATCTAAATTAAAAGCAACCATTTCAGTTTCTCATCGTCATTCACTTTATGATGTCTAAAAAAATACTCACAGCAAGAGAGCCATGAGTCTGGGTCGCAAATCATGGTCTTCGTGGTGGGAATGGCCCTTGAGTGATCATTCTTGGAGGAAGGCCGAGCAAGGATTCTTCTTGTCGCCGCTCCATCATCATGGAGTCTAACTCGCGATCCTGTGGAATTCTATGATGGTGGTTTGGCTCCTCTAGACGATACAAGCGCTTGGCTCCTTGGTTGCTGGACTCTTCTTGGTGACAAGTGTTGAGGCACGCTCCTTCAATCACCTTGGTTAAAGTTTCCAGTTGCTGCTGGACTCTTCTTGGTGACGAGTGTTGAGGCGCGCTCCTTCAATCTCCTTGGTTATGTTCTAGTTCATCTTGCATAGACTTCTCTTTCATCACTTGCTGCTGGAATTCTTCTCTCGTGGTCGACTCTAATACCATATTTGTCATGGCCTTGGCGTAGGATCGAGTCCACGGGCGATTTCGTGTTGATGATGAATTGGGAATGGGGTTGGTCTCTCCCTGAGAAGATGCCTCTGAATCCTGCGAGGGAATAGAAGATGATTTCTTCTTCTTCCCTATGGTGACTAGTGTTTAGGTTGCTCAAAGAATAGAAGAGGGAGAGGGTAAAGGGTTGAATGAATATATATAGTAGTACGAGACTTGAATGGATCTTCCCAGTTGCTTTATCAATGACTAAGTCTTATAAATGACTGAAACAAAACTAAGAAATTAACTAAGTAAACATCCTTATCCCTAAAGACTTGGTCTCCATGATGAGGATATTGGTTAAGTCTCAGTTGTTGATAAGGACTCCTTGATCTTTTCTGTTCTTGAATATTTCTTGGACCATTTATTTCTTGCTTGAGGTGGTTCCTTATCTACCATTGCTTCTAGCGGATGATTACCATGTTTAGGTTGATCAAGACCTAGTTGTTGCATAACATTACCCTCCCCTTCAAGAATAAGCTTGTCCTCAAGCTTGAAGGTGGGAAATCTAGACCTGAAATCTATGTATGATTGCCAAGATGCTTCAAATGGTGACATACCCTGCCAATGGACTAATAATTCCATGCCTCCTTGTGATTTCCTAGTAACCAAAATAGCTTGTGGTTGTGGAATGTAGTCCTCATCTCTGATGGGTGGTAACAATGGCTCCACATTTTGTGCCCCTTCTTTAAATTTCTTAAGGGATGAGACATGAAATATTGGGTGAAGTTTAGAGTTTAGTGGAAGTTCAAGTTCATAAGCAACTTTACTAATGCACCGCTTAACATTAAATGGTCCATAAAATTTAGCAGTGAGTTTTCAAGAACGTCTATTGGCCAAGGAAGCTTGTCGATATGGTTGCAGGTGCAATAGTACTTTTTCCCCACTTCAAATTGTATGTCACGATGTTTAGCATCGTAAAATCGCTTCATAGTCTGTTGTGCTTCAAGGAGTCTGCTGCGTAATAAGTTGATTGCTTGATCCCTGCTACAGAGTTCAATGTCTACTGCTTCTAGGCGTGCTGCTCCAGCCGTATATGGAAGTAGATGGGGAGGAGGACGACCATATACAGCTTCAAATGGTGTAGTTTTTAATGACGAATGAAATGTTGTATTATAGCAATATTCTACCCATGGTAACTAGCGAGCCCATTTTCTTGGTTTATCTGATGTAAAACAACGTAAATACATTTCTAATCTCTTTTAACAATTTCATATTGACCATCTGTTTGAGGGTGATATGTAGTGCTGAAACATAGTTTGGTGCTTGCTGAGGTGCAGTGGTTCTTGCCAAAAGGAACTTGTGAAGACCTTGTCACGATCACTTACAATTGATTCAGGTAAACCATGTAACTTAAGGATCCCTTCAAAATAAGCACGAGCTATTGTTATCGCCGAATAAGGATGTGTCAAGGCAATGAAATGGGCATACTTAGAGAGTCTATCTACAACAACCATGACTACAGTTTTTCCACTGGAGTTGGGAAGTCTATGAATAAAATCCATAGACACATCGCTCTAGATTTGCAAGAGAATTGGAAGTGGTTGCACTATGACCGGCGGGTAACAAATGTTTAGATTTATGTCATTGGCAAGTAAGGCAAGATTGCACATATTGTTGCACCTCTCGACGTTGGTTTGGCAAAAAAAAATCTGCTTTGATACGTTGCAATGTACTTTGGTATCCTTCATGTGTTGCATCATGTACGAGAGCTATTATTTCGTTACGAAGGCCATCGAAAGGTGGAATAAAAATTCTGATTTTATGGAAGATCAACCCATCATGTACTAACCACAAGGAAGGTTGTGGTTCATTCTTAATTGTGCCTATGTGTTCTCTGGATTTTGTAAAGTTGAAGATTTTATTGATGTCATCAATGAAGGTAGTGGCTGAGAAATGGCCATTGTTGTAGCTTCATCTTGATTCCGTCTTGAGAGGGCATTTGTAGCTTGGTTCTGTGTCCTAGCCTTATATTGTATTCGGAAATCAAATCTCAATAATTTGGAAACCCAATATTGTTATGGCCCTGTTACAATGAGTTGATCCAAAAGAAATTTAAGAGCATAGTGATCAGTTCTCACCATGAAGGATTGGCCCCATAGATACGCAGTCTAGTGGTGCACCGCTTTTGCTAGACCGATGAGCTCTTTCTCATATGCTAGACGATTGCGATGTCTTTTCTGCCAATCGTCGGCTGAAATAGGCAATTGGTTTTCCTTCTTGATGTAGAACTGCTCCCACTCCTTGGTCAGCTGCATCACAATCTATTATAAAAGGTTTAGAGAAATCGAGTAGTGCTAAAATAGGTGTTGTAGTAAGTTCTCTTTTGAGTTGATCAGTGGCTTCTGTCCATCGAAAGGAGTTTTTCTTGAGGAGGTTGGTGAGCGGAGCTGTGATGTTGTCATAATCTTGTACAAATTTTCTGTAATATCCAGCTAAGCCATGGAATCCACGAAGCTCGGTGGGAGACTTGGGAATGGGCCAATCGGTTATTACCTTCAATTTGGATGGGTCAGTGGCTACTCCATCAATGGAGATCACATGTCCTAAATAGCATACTGAAGTAGAAGCGAATGTGCACTTTGATTGCTTCACAAACAAGCGTTGTTGTTGCAAAAGTTCAAATACTTGGCACAAATGTTGCATATGGTCAGCCCACGACTTGCTGTAAATTAGTATATCATCAAATAAAACAAAAACAAATCGCCAACAATTCATCAATAACTGGAATTGGGAATTTATCCTTTACAGTGATGGCATTAATAGCTCGATAGTCAATACACATTCGCCAACTCTTGTCAAATTTCTTCACTAATAAGACAAGTGCAAAGAATGGGGAATTGCTAGGTCGAATCAACCCTTGCTCCATCATTGATGCACATTGCCTTTCCATTTTATCTTTTTGTAAAAAGGGGATACCAATAGGGTCTTACCGCAACTGGAGGCGTTCCTGGAATAAGGCATATGTAATGTTCTTGTTGACAAATTGGTGGCAGCCCTTTAGGTTCTGCAAAAATGGCTGAGAATTGCTGCAGTAAGATAGTGAGCTTAGGTGAAGAGATTGAGGTATGTGAGGGCTGCACCATATGAAGTTGAGGTGCTTTAATCTTTTCTTCATGCCCATGTAAATATATGGGTTGTCCATCTATGTAAACTTCATAGAGAGGGCTTAGAAGTCCCAAGTAATAGGACCTAAGGTTTGCAACCATTGGATGCCTAGAACTATGTCAAAGTCACCAAGTTGTACTATGTAGAATTTTGTTTGTATTTGTGCTTTTCCCAACCTTAAGTCCAGGGGTCGTGCGAGCTTAATTTCAGCGAGACGGGCTCCGTTTGCCATTGCCACACTTATGTGATCTTTCTCTTTTGTCGCCAGTTGTAATTTGTCAGCCAAGCACTGACTAATAAAGTTCAGTGAGCTTCCTGAATCCAGTAGGACGCTTACTAGTATTGTCTCAATGTAGCCTGTAACCTACATGGTTTTGGGTTGTTTGACTCCTTGTATAGCCATCAAATAAAGTTGATGCTCATCGGGTTCCTCACCTTGGGTTGGCGCTTCATCAATTTCATCTTCCACCAATTGGATCATGAATAATTATTTGCACTTATGGGATGGTGACCATTTTTCATTACAGCGAAAACACAACCCCTGAGCACGCCTTGCTGTTATGTCCGAGTTTGAATAAGTGCGGGTGGGCAAACTCCGACTAGGTATAACATGAATTGGTCCCCGATTCGATGGTGTTGTAGATTTAGTCGGCTGATAGTGGTGCTCATATAAACGTGCCATGCTCATTGCATGCAATATATCTATAGGTTGGTTGGCTTTGACATGAACACGAATGTATGGTTGAAGGCCGCTGATGAACATTGATACGAGGTCCTGTTCAGGAAGGAGATCAGCCCGGGGAAGGAGGTGTTCAAAGCTCCGTTGGTACTCAGCCACCGATATATTCTGTGTGAGCTTTGTAATGTCCCCAAACTCATATCTACAATCTGAATTTCCAAATCGAACAGAAAAATATTTAGAAAATGCCGTCCATGTTAGCCCTAGATGTTGTCCATGTTAGTCTAGAATTAGGAAATAAAGGGAGTCGACCAGTTAAAAAGGAAAAGAAAAGAAATATTTAACAAGGGATAGGGCTAGGAGTTGTAATTGCTTCTTACCACCAACAACCTAGAATTCCACTCCAGCGACAAGGATTGCGGGTAGCGAAACGGTGGAAGAGATTATGGTCTATTTATTTGACAGAATAGGATAGGATATGGGGTTATACGATCGGGACGGGTGGCGTACAGAGCAGGAGCGACGGTCGTTGGGGATGCCGCAGGGAGGAGGGGCGTCGGTGGAAAAGGGAGGTCGAGGTGGGGCTCAGAGGCGTCGCAACGGAATACGAGAAGGTGAGTTGGGGCAGCGCAATGCAAGGCAACAACACAGGTGGCACGGCGGAGTCGAGCGAGAGCTTGAGGCGGAGTTGTCACAGGCTATTTCGTGAGAACGCCGAGAAGATGACAAGAGGGAAGAAGGTGGCACCGAGGAGGCCCGACGCAATCACTACTCACATGTGAGAGTCACAGGGCTCGATAATCTTGCCAATTTTGGATCGAGGAGCTATTTCGATGATCTCACCGACAACCACCAAATGGAGTTTAGGACCCCGCAGGCGGCGCGCGAGCTGCAGCTAGGGGCTTCGGCACCTGCTTGCCCTAGATGGCAGTCGAGATGGTGGAGACCGAGTGGTGGAGACTGAAGAGTGACGATTGAGTGAAGAGGCGAAGAGTGAAGAATCGGCGTAGGGATTGCGGAGAGTGAAGAGTGATACGTGAAAGATTACCGAGAAATGAGCAGGGATTAAAGAAATAAAAGTATTTCCTCAGGGCCGGGAATAGCCCCCATGAAAACTTAGTTTTATTGGAGGCTATTTCCGGCCCTCAGAAAATAGCCTATCATTTTACATTTTTAATTTATTGGGGGCTGGAAATAGCCCCAGGAAAAATATTTTGGGTTAGTAATTTATTGGTCGGCTGAAGCAATAGTAAAAAAATATATATATACATTAGATATTATTTGATATTATTTTGGATTAAAATTTAAAATAATTTTAGGTTATGTAACTGATAAAATATATTTTAATCAATTATTATTATTTCAAATTTTTAATAATTTTATTATTAAAAAAGTTATTTATTTAATAATAATTTTATAAGTTAGTAATTTTGAGGAATGATAATTTTAATTATTTTATATTTTACTTAATAATATTTTACTTTGAATGGTATATAATTGATTAAAGTGAAAAGGTACAAAAATGCCCCCGACGTTTTCTCGCGAGTACTAAAATACCCCTAACGTTTTTTTGGGATCAAAAATACCCCTCACGTTATGAATTGGGTACAAAAATACTCCTATAGGCAAACGATGTTAGTTGAGAGATAACAGAGCTGACGTGGCTGATGATTGAGACTAATGACGTAGACATCTGACGCACATGCGGGTCAAGACGTTTTCTCATGGGTACTAAAATGCCCCTGACATTTTTTCACGGGTACTAAAATGCTCTTAATGTTTTCTCACATGTACAAAAATACCCCTAACATTTTATCAGTTATATATTTAATTTTAAATATGTTTTAGTCAATTTTAAATATGTAACTGAATAAATATATATTAATCAATTATTACTATTTTAGATTTTTAATAATTATATTATTAAAATTGTTATTTATTTAATAATAAGTAAATAATTTTAAAGGATGAGGGGGTGAGAATTTTAATTATTTTATTTTTCACTTAATAATATTTTAGTTTTTTAAATTATATTTAATCAATTATTTTATTGTCTAGAATTGTTTTTATTTTTTAAATATTTTTTAATTATTTTCATATTTAGAAGTGAGAGATAGGAAATAATGAGGGTCATTTCTTACCATCACAAAATGTAGGATTTAGTGAGGGTCACTATATTATCCTCACATTATATACTTTTTAGTGATGGTCATATTCGACTCTCATAAAATGCAGGATTTCATGAGGGTCACCATGTTATCCTCATAATATATACTTTTAGTGAGGGTCTTATTAGACCCCCACTAAATGCAGGATTTCATGAGTCACAATATCCTCACAAAATGTACTTTTTAGTGATGGTCATATTCGACCCTCACAAAATGTAGGATTTCGTGAGGGTCAGGATGTTGTCCTTACAACATAAGCTTTTTAGTGAGAGTCATATTCGACCCTCACAATATATTTTCTTTTACCGACAGATTTTTGTGAGGGTAACGGTGTTGTCCTCACCATATATACTTTTTCGTGAGGGTCATATTCGACCCTCCCAAAAGTGTTCTTTTAGTGATAGGGTTTCGTGAGGGTCGACAAGTGACCCCCATAAATAGGTTGATTTAGTGAGGGTCGATGCACAACCCTCACCAAATCTCGTCACTAAAAGTCAGATTTCTTGTAGTGCACCCAGTTATGTGTTTGACCAAAGCCTGAAATTCTTACATTCCGACCAAAAGTAATCTCTGGAAGCAATTCAACACGTGTTAACATCTGTTCGCAAGACAACATCGGTGGTAACTCATCTCTTTCGACTCTACCCTTGGTAAATTTGTTACGATTCCTTCGATACTAATGGTTAGAATGGTAGGAACCGGCGATGACAATCAAAGAAGAAAATTTTTCGACCGTTCTCAAGACTAAAGACTTTTGAGTGTTCCATGTAATACGGACAAGAGAGTCGCCTATGCGTGCTGCAACCAAACAACATGTTGTAGGCCGGAAAATCATTGATTGTCCATAATATAGCAGCTCGTAAAGTGAAGTTTTGCTTCTAGCGATAATCATAAGTGACAACGCTCTCCCTCAGCCTACAATATTTTCAGTTCATCAAGTAGGGGTCGGAGAAACACGTCAATTTCTTTTCGAGGACTCCTAGGACCCTGAATAATCATCAAAAGATAGATAAATTCATCTTTCAAACACATTGACAGTGGCAAATTATAAATTGTTAGCAGCATTGGCCATACTGAATACGGAGTTACCGAATTAACAAACGGATTAAAACCATCAGTGCACAATCCCAATCTAATATTTTTAGTATCCCTAGCAAATGAAGGATAGCATCTATCCAAATATTTCCATGCTTCACTATTGGATGGATGAGTCAATAGTGTATCATCACGACTTCTTGCATGCCAACTCATATAGGGGGCACAGTATTTTTCGACATGAATAACCTTTGAAGCCTCGGTGTTTGTGGATAATACTGTAGCGCCTTAAATGGGAAATTTTTCTGTCAGACCGATTTCTTTTCCTTATAACGAGGATGTTCACATACTGGGCATTGCTCTAACTGTGCATTTTCTTTATAATATAAAATGCAGTTATTTGGGTACGCATGTATCTTTTCGTACCCAAGCCCTAATTTCTTCATCAACTTTTTTGTCTTATAAAAAGTTAGCTCAAACTTGTTATCTGGAGATAGTATACCATTGATAAAGCTTACAATTTGATCAAACACAACCCCGCTGATATTACAATCGGACTTGATGTTCAAGAGTTGTGTCATTGTCGAAAATCTTGTATATCTAGGACAATTCTCATACAATGGTTAATCAGTAGCTTTCAACATCTCGTAAAATTTTGTAGTCTCCCTTTCGGCAATTTAATTTGTATGCAGGTTGTTCTTCAGTGACTTCAACTGTCGTAGTATCTGGTGGCCCTACCGTCTCAGTAACTTACTCAATATTATCATTTAAATGGAATTATCCGCCAAGACTATCCAGAATCATTGTTCTATATGGATTAGGTGGATTGGAAGAAGAAACAACGAAACCATAAGATTCACCATGAGTATGGACAACAGGATTGATCGAAGTCCCTACTTGACGTGACTCCCCATGACAATTCCATAGAAAATATCTTGGTGTGAATCCTTTTGTATATAGATGCATTGTGACAGTTTCCTGATCCAAAAATCTTATGTTAGAATATTTTTGGCACAAACATCAGATTTTATCACCACTAATGAATTTTTTATTCGAGTAGGCGAAATTTAACGGATTTTATAGCCCCACGATGAATTCGTCGATAATTCCAACTTCGATCGCCCGACTTGTTGTGTCAGAAAGTGGGCAATATCTTCAGTTAATGTCTTTAGGTGGGATGGTCTTATTCGATTCGGGATTCATGTTATTCATATTGCACTTAGTATTTTTTTAGTCACTAACTTCATTCTAAATTAAGGCAACATCTCCCTATAATTCTCCAAATACGCAAATCATCTGGGCGCGTATCGGAGAACAAGGGAGAAGCAAGCCAAAATTTAAAAATGAATAATGACTAAAAGAAGAAAATTAAGTGCAATAGAAATAACTATCTTCCCAAATTATCCAATTAGGGACAATTCAATGGTTGTATGTCGTATAAAAGATCATCTACTTCGTTTACACGAACATACAACCCCTTAACTGATCTAAGGTTTTGCAAAATTTAAACTTGACTCGTCGATGCGTACGTGAGTCGTATCAACTCGTCATGATTATTTTCTATATTTGTGGATGCTAGTGCGAGTCCATAGTGGATGATTCCGGCGCGAGTCCAAAGTGGATGATTTCGGCGGGATTCCGGAGCGAGTCCAAAGTGGATGATTACGACGTGCACGAGTCCAAAGTGGATGATTCCAACACGCATGATTATAAATACACCCAACTAAAATTAATCATAATATTTATTCTACCCTTCATTAACTAACCCTAACATTAAAACTAACCTAAATTTAATCTAACAGAAAAAAACCTAATTAACCCTAATTAAATCTAATTAGATTTAAATATAATCTAATTTAATCTAAGAGAATAATTAATCTAATAGCAAAAAATCATTAACAAAGCTAATTAACCCTAACTAAATCTAATTAACAAATAACCCTAATTAATCTAACATTAATCCTAATTAATTAAATTTAATTAATATAATTAACCAAAAAAATAAGTAATGTTGGCGCTGGCCGAAACCATAGGGTTCTGGCCGGTGCCGACCGGAGAGGGGAGGAAGAGCTTAGTTGGGAGAAGGCGGCGAGGAGATTGGGGTCGGCGCACGGCGCGTCGAGATTGGGGCTCGATCGGCGAGGGTGAGGGCAGCGTCTCGGTCGACGGCAACTCGGCGGCGAGAAGGCGACGTCGATGACACGCAAAGTCGATGGCGACGAAATGATTGACTACGGCGAAAACTAGGTCGGCACCGGAGAGAGAAGAGAGAGGGGGAAAGAGGAAGGGTCGGGCGCGAACACAAATAAAAAGGTTTATCACCAACGGCTCGCTAGCCGTTGGTGAACTGTGGATTCACGTAAATATTCTCACCGACGGCCCAATCGGCCCTCTCTAAGCCGTCGGTGACGTGTTTTTTATTTTCGCGCCACGTTTGCGCCATCAATTAATAAGTGTCGGCCACTCCTAGCCGTGGCTAATTACTTACTTATATCACTGACAGCCCTTTTGTCCCCGCTAAGACGTTGCTACTACGTTATTTCATTTCGCGTCCTGTGCGCGCCATCAACTATGAGCGACGGCATTGGGCGGTCGTATGCAACCCACGACTGATTTGGTCACATCAGCCACGGTCGCTGCGGCCGTTGGAAAGACATGAATTGTTCTGATGGCCTAGGCGGCTATCGGTGAGCCCTATGGCTGATAGCTAATATTCTAGTAGTGGTAGCCCATATGTCAAATGCGGAAGAACAATGCATAATTTTCTTTAAAATTTCATTTGAGAATGAACAATACAAGCAATTTATTGCCCTAGGATTTAAATCAAACAATCTAATTTCTACTTGAGTCCAAGAAGTCATATCCTACTTTTAGCATACACCAAACATCAATCCCTATGGTTTTCATGAAAGTATACATCCTACTATCAAACCTAGGGGGTGTAGAAACTACCAACTCTAGTGTCATTCTAGGAATCAAGCTAAAGGTAGAAGAGACGGTGAAATCTCAATCTACTAACCTACTCTAATACCAAATGTAAGTCGAATGACCTACAATAGAGGGGGGTGAATAGTGTGTTAACTAAAAACTTAACCTAAATCCAATTTTAATCGATTCTTTATTACTTAGGCAATTCACTTATTTAAAAAACAAGCAGAAGCAATAAATAAGGCAATTAAACACAAACAATGACCAATGCTAACACATGGATTTATAGTAGTTCGGCAACCCGCCTAATCCACTACCTAAGCACCCCCGCGTAGGATTTCAACCTAATTCACTAGATGTAGAGTTCCTTCACAATGAGGACTTTTCATCGAAAAGTCCTCGCTCTTACACTAAAGGCACTTCCACACCTGGAAGTCTTCGCCTTCCTACCGAGAGTACTTTCCCACCTCACTCAACATAAGGACACACTAATTCTAGATTACACCGGTGGAATTATGCCTCAACACCAAGGCAACCACCACACACAATCAACCTAGAACCCTAGGTTACACACTTGAATAAACAAACAAATAAACACAATAACACATGGAGCAATAATCAAAACACTAATACTTAGCTCCAACAAGAATCACCTAGCTCCTCTTGATGTCTTGATAAGATAAATCTTTAAGGGTTCAAAGGCAAGATCAAGAATGAAGGTTCAAGGCTAGGTATTTGTAAAGAATGGCTCAATGAAAGCTTAGATAGTTCAAGGGATGTCTCAAGTCCTTTAAAACGGTAGAACAATGAATGGGGCTCGGGTACCATCGAACTCAATGGCTTGAAATCGAACCGTTGCGGCCATCGATCGATCGGTCGGTCGACCGAACCATCAACCGATGGTCGATCGAATGGCTACTAGACATTTCCAGTAGCCTTTAGTCCACCGAACCATCAGTCGAACCAGCGACCGAAACTACTCTGAATGCAGTTTTAGCCGGGTTCTTTCTTTGGTTCGGGATTTGGATTTCAGGTTAGGTTCTTTAGGGGTCTTTGCATCAGAATGAGGATTAATACAAGAAGTCTAGAGACCCTAAATCTAAACTCTATCTTCCCGACGAATACGAGCGTGTTGACCAACGTCCTTCTAATTTTTTGATTTCTTTGATATTTTTGATCGCGGGTGTCATGCATTAACGTTTTCCTATATTTTCTTCCCTTTTATCCTAACTTTTTCTCCCCCTTTTGACATCAATCAAAAAGGGCAAGATAAGTCTACCTAAAGTCAAAGTTGAAACTTAAACACAATTTTTCATGAAAATGAAGTCTATCAACTTAAGGGATGGAAACTACATACAAATATGAGACTACTTAAGTAATAAATGATTTTATAGAATGATAAACATAGTCCAAAACTAGAAATCATATATAAAGTCAAGTACCGATATTTGAAAATATCGATCAAAATATCAAAAATCATTTTAGAACTGATTTGTATAAAATTGGAATCAATAGTATACCTAATGTGTGTCTTGTCTATTTTATGCAGGTCAGGGATGTTTTGGCAATGATGTCTTCTAGTATCTCTCGGGGATATGACCGAAATGACTCGAAGGCTATCCCTGAGATGTCATGCTTATTACTGTCGAATCCCAGATAATTAATGAAGGATATTGATGTCCTTGTTTGGCCGGGTGGAGCCCCTAGACTAAGTTGTGATTGGCTCTATCTGAGTTTGGTTCATGAGTGTGGGCGCATCTAGGCTTGGTCCGGCCAGACCCAAATAGTTCAGTCCAAAATAAATAAATAAATAAATACATACATACATATTTTCACGCCCCAACACAGGGTCACATGACCGGCCAAGATATGTTTCTATACCCTGAAGCCTAACTCATGCATTCAACTACACAGATAATGTATGAAAATGAAACCGACATGAAAGGTAAATGAATCCACTGAAATAAGATAAATGTTTCTAATCAAAGGTTTACAAACTCCAAATAACGTAATCAACTCGACTCAATGCCTGAAAAATAAATCTCAACACGGCTACGACTCTCTACACAGCCTGCTACGAAATCATCGATGCTATTTGCTCCTCCAACCGTGCCACGGCATCTAGCCGTACCTCACTGGTCAAGCTCTCCAAAACAAAATCAAAGAAAACCATGAGTCAATGAGGAACTCAATGAGTGGTTCCAATGTCATGTTTCACAAAAAGTGAATAAAATCACTGGGCCCGCCAACAAGGATGACCAACTAGTTTTTGCAAACCCCCCCTCCACCAGGTTAGGGATAGCTCGTCCCACCCAAATCCTCTTGGGTCTAATGTCAGCATGGCCCTCTGACGCAATCTCAAGACCCCTGCCACTCGGGTTTAACACCAGTGTGGCTCACTGGTGTAATCTCAAGACACTATAACCACCCGCTGAGTCGGGCTATAGCCATGCCGGCTAGAGAGGTTTTTCAGCTTAGCCATCGCAAACACGGTACACACACAGTGCAACACATCATATTTGCTAGTCATCACACACCTCCCGGGCATGCGCCTGTACATAACCCTAATCAATCCTAGGCAGCGGGTAATTATTATTAACTGTCACCTTGTTAAGCTACCGGTAGTCAATGCACATGCGCATGGACACATCCTTCTTCTTCACGAAGAGCACCGGAGCGCCCCACGGAGAAACACTCGGGCGTATGAAATCGAAGTCTAGCAGCTCCTACAACTATGACTTCAACTCTCTCAGATCAGCCGGTACCATCTGATAAAGTGGAATGGAGATAGGCTTCACCCTAGGCTGCAAGTCAATGCAAAATTCCCTACCGACAAACTCGATAACTCCTCAAGGAATATGTTAGGGAACTCACAAACCACCAGTGTTCCCCCAACATTCCCTGCCCGTACCTCTGTCCTCCTCAACCATAGATACAAAGGCCAAGAAGGACTGACAGCCACCCAGAAGCAATCGCGAGCTTCAGAGTTGAGATGACCCCCATAGGGTTTCCCCTTCCATCTCCCTCGGAGGTAAACTGCGGCAATCCGGGCTTGCTGAAAGTGATAGTCTTAGCCCTGCAATCCACAAACGTAAAATGATCCGCCAACTAATCCATGCCAAGTATGACATCAAGCTGCAACATCGGTAGAAGTATCAACTCTGCCTTCAATACGTGTCCTCAAATGAACACCTCGTAGTCCTGAAAGACCGTCTCAGCCAAAATAGCATCGTTCGTAGGCGTCGACACTACGTAAGGCACATTGAGCAAAGAGGGTTTTCCCAGCAATCTAGTAGCAAAAATAGCTATAAGAGTACTTGTCACTACCGCCCTTGATGCCTCAGCGTCATTGTGGTTCATAGCATATACCCTCGCAGAAGGCCTCTCAGAATGACTGGTCTACTGTCCTCTGCCCTACGCCTAACCCTTATGGGGCCACAAAACCAACTAACACTAGTGCTTTCGCCCTAGACTACTCAGGTCTCTGGCTACATCTGTCTGGACAATCCTTCTTGAAGTGCCCAATAGGCCCACACCCGAGGGATGCATCTCCCCAGGCATTGCGGTTCATAGCATATACCCTTGAAGTGACAATCTGTCTGGACAATCCTTATGCGGCCATAGCAAGCTCCCCAATGCCTCCTACCACAATGACCACACTACGACATCTCAGTCTTTTGTGGTGCACTACCTAACCCTGTGTGCCAAGCGGTCCCCAGTCCCGAGCCTCCATGGCCCCTAGAACTGCTGTGCCCTCTACTTGGCTAGTGATCTGGCGCCACAACAATCCTCTCAGAATGCTAGGGCCGACCTCTAGATCCTTGAGGCCAGAACATCTTCTTAATTTGGGGGCCCATCATGTTTCTCTAACGGCACTATTGCCTCCTTTCGGAGTGCCTCATCCACCACTTAAGTGTCCTCAATGTAATGGATGAGCCTACTGATCCGCACTCTCAGCCCCTCGATAAATCTCTTGACCCCGGAGGTCTCAGTCACCACCAAGGAAGGGTGGTACCTCGAGAGCCGAGTAAACTCCATCTCATAGTCCAGCACCGTCATGCTGCGGGCCTGATGCAATAACTCAAGCTCCTTCGCCCGCCTGTCGCGGACGCTCATCAGTATATACCGCTCCACAATTGCGGCCTTGAACTCCTCACAAGTAGGGGGTGGCACACCTGTCCCCCTATGATCTCTCCAGGTATGTAGCCACTCCTTGGCTCGTCCTCTCAGTTGTAACCTGACCATACGAGTAGCGGCCTCCGAGGAACACCCATGCTTTGCACACAACTCATAGCAGTCGCTAAGGAAACTGGTGACCTCGACTTGCTGATTTGTCCCAATGAACTCCAGCGGCCTCAATTTGACGAAGTCTGTGTATGTGGCCGCCCTAGGAACTCTATTCGCTAGAACAACTAGCTCAGCCACCTCCAGTACCACCAGTGCCACCGGTACCGACTGCTGCTATTGCTGCCTCAACTCTTACTCCGTGCGGAGTGCCTCAGTCAATTAGGCCACTTGGGACTACAACTATGCAACTATCAGATACTGTCCCACATCCTCCTACTTCTATCTCCCATGGCCCAGCCCTGACCTCGGCCTCGTCCCCGGTCTCGGCCTTGGCCCCGACATCGACGCTCCATGGAATTACTACCACTATCGCTCAATGTAGCATTATGAGTCTTCATCACACTACCATTTAAGAAAAAGATATCATCAATATCAAATAACTTATTAAAAAACTCTTAATTTACTAATCACATGATGTGCTGAGGTGCAAACGTGATCGTCTGATCCCATAACCTAACCACACCGTATGTCGACATGCAAGCTATGCCTCATACGGTTCCCAGACTCAAAGTCGTAGTCAAGACCTAACCATATGCTCTGATACCACATTGTCATGCCCCAACTCAGGGTCACGTGATCGGCAAGGATATGTGTCTATACCTTGAAGCCTAACTCATGCATTCAACTACACAAATAAAATATGAAAATGAAACCAAATGAATCCACTAAAATAAGATAAATGTTTCTAATCAAAGGTTTACATACTCCAAATGACGTAATCAACTAGACTCCATGCACGAAAAATAAATCTCAACACGACTACGACTCTCTACACAGCCTGCTATGAGATCACCGACGCAATTTGCCCCTCCAACCGTGCCACGCCATCTAGCCATACCTCACTGGTCAGGCTCTGCAAAAATAAAATCAAAGAAAACCATGAGTCCATGAGGAACTCAGTGAGTGCTTCTACCGAACCTCCACTTAAATCCCCAGTGCGTAACATATATAACACTATATAAAAGCAAAGATAGATATACTGGGATCTGACACATCACCCGTCCCATCGATCCACCTGAATAAATAAATAAACAAACCGGCCAACAATGGCCTTGCACAAAATATAATATTCGGCCACTATTGCCCTACACTACACAATTACATCCCGGCCATGAATGGCCCTCACAGCATGACATCACTTGGCCATAATCAGCCTACTCAATCATACAATTATACGATCACATTTAATACGTTTCGGATGAAGTGAAAAAAATCACCGGGTCCGCCAACTAAGATGGCCAACTAGTTTCTGGAACCCCCCCCCCCCCCCCCTCCCACCGGGTTAGGGATAGCTCGTCCCACCCAAATCCTCTCGGGTCTAACGTCAGTGTAGCCCTCTGACATAATCTCAAGACCCCCGCCACTCAGGTCTAACACCAACGTGGCTCACTGGTGTAATCTCAAGGCACTACAACCACCAGCTGAGTCGGGCCACAGCCATGCCGGCTAAAGACGCTCCTCAGCCCAGCCATCGCAAACACAATACACACACTGTACACTTCAGATTTGCTAGTCATCAGACACCTCCCGAGCATTTGCCCGTACCCAGCCCTATCCCGAGCTCTATCAAAGCAATTTCTACCTGTTACCTTTCCTTGGGTGCGAACACATAATGTCTCTATGTTTCGAATGTCGACGTTTGTTTCTAACAACTTACATCATGTATGGGAGAAGTTATGTACCATACTGTTTTGTCTGTAATGTTAAACAACCTTCTCTATTTTTTTCACTACACTGGTTCATGTCAAATACAACATCTACTCATCTATTTTTAGCACTACGCTAAGAGAATAATTGCATTAAATATTAAATCACAACATAATAAAATTAAGGAAATTTAACAATAAATTACAGCAATTATCTATTTAATCTCAACAATTAAATACTCAATTTCTGCATGTAAATATTTAATTATTGCATATTAAAATAAATTCCAGCAAGTATACCATGGTGTAGGAACCCAACAAGCATACGTTCTATGCAAGGGAAATAGTTTATGAGTAGAATAAATTCTATTCTTTGATATATCTCACCCCACATGTAAATTACCTAGGAAAACTATTTCCTAATCCAAGATCTCACCCTTCCCCAGTTGGCCCAACCCTAGTGATAGGGTTTCTCCATGTGGCCGGCCCTTAGGGGTTAGGAAAAATACTTCCCTTCACCTATTTTGTGTTTTCCTTGATCTCTACGGCAATTAAGCATACAATTGAACCGTATCTACATGTTTAAGCAACACGAGGAATTTTGAGGAAAATTTCGACATGACCTTCTCTCTTTTTCCTCTATTCGGCCAGCACCCCAAATCCAAGAAAACATCGCACAAAAATCCCAAATCATACATAGATCACATGTAGAATATACATGATCAAAAATCTCAAGAAATCGACAAGGAATCATCACAAGAATCAACAATATTACATGTCCAAGGGTTCGACTAAGGCTTTACCCTTAATCCAAGGTTCTACCACTCACCTTTGCTTTGAAGGAAGGAAAGAAAGAGATGAAGACGTTTCCGATCTCCGGCGACGACACCAAGCTCCGGCGCCACCCTCTCGATTTCTCCCCTCTCTCTCCCACCTCGATCCTCACGCGACTCTTCTTGAGACTTAAGGCGGCTGGGTGAGGGTGTTTTATGTTTCCTTTCTTTTTCCAATAATGCCCTCCTTACTTAAGTTCTCTACTCGACTCAACCCGCATCCGAATTGAGCCCCGATTGAACCCGCGAACCTAGTTCTACCCCATCATGAGTCCAACAATCAATTTAAAATATAAAAGTTCAAATTTATAGAGCCATGCGATTTATGATATACCCGACCATACCTTCTAATCGCGGCGATCTCGCGACTCATCTTGGCTCGTCCCCGAATCGCTTCGATGAACAAACAAAAAATTAAATTAGAAATTTTCGGATATTACACATACATACATACATACATACATACATACATACATACATACATACATACATACATACATACATACACATACATACATACATACATACATACATACATGCATACACACATGTATATACACACATGCATACATACATGCATATACACACATACATATATACACACATACATACACACATGCATACATACATAAATACATACATACATACATACATACATACATACATACATACATACATACATACATACATACATACATACATACATACATACTTAGTTTGATTAAGTTTAAAATCCAAACCAATCCATAAAAGTCAAGCTGGAAAAAATTTTAACCGTAAACCAACATAATATGTAAGAATATCAAATCCATATGAATCAAAACTAATTTTGTTATGGATAGGTGTAAATTTTTAGGGGTGACATTCTCATGTTGGAACAACGAAATTTTTAATCTTTTATTATAGTTAAAAAAACCCTATAAACCTTAATGATCTCATCATGCCATATGAAGTTATATAAACTCATAACAATATGTTGCTATCCAAATAAAATTGCCTTAAAGGTACCTGTATGATCAAATTCTTTCATGCTTTAGAATCATTTAGACGCTTGAGACCCAAACGAGGATGTCTCTCTTCTTTGAGTACGATCGACCACGCCAAAAGAGGGTGAGTGGCAGTTATATCAAAAGAGGAGGATGGGGCACGGTACCCTCTTCTGCTCTTCATTTGGGTCACAAACATATTATTGACCACCGATGGCCTACATAGTGTTGTTATCATGCAATAGGGTGGAGAAAGAAACGCTGACCACACTTCAAAACCAAAAGCAGGCCAACAACTACAAGAAGGTGGCAGCAAAAAAAATGGTTGGATAACAAGGACAATACACTCAAATTAGAATTCTAGTCTCATGCATATTTATAGCTTCACTACTATAAATCATACGATATGTAATGACGGAATTGTGATGGCGGAACATCGATCACACAATGTGATGGTTCTGCAACCGTTGTGAATTGGCATCGCCAAATTGCGACAGCATTGCGATCGACTGCTTAGCCATCGCAGAATAATTAACTCATGATGGCAAGTAGACCATGTTAAGACTGGACTTTGCGATCGCCACTAACCTGTTGGCCTAAGGTTTTAAACCTTGGTCGTAATCTCAGTTTTGATGATAACAAACATGGAACTAACATTTTCGTGGAGAAACATTTTCAGGTTCCATCTCGATTAGCGTATGATATCCCCAATTGGAGAAATAGGATAAATTGACAAGGATGCTCGGGATTCTTCTGGAAGAATAGAGTTTAGGTTTAGGATGTCTAGAAATATTGAATTAATCCTCATTATGATGCATATATCCCCCAGGACTTGAACCCAACCTATTACCAACAGTTTCCAAGTCATAAACAACATTCCGGATGGAATATTGTAACATTCCCGGAATATCCCGGATGGGATGTTATAACATTCTTGGAATATCCCGGATGGGATGTTGTAACATTTCAAAATATCCCGAATGGGATGTTGTAACATTTCAGAATAACTCGAAACATCCCAGAACATCCCGAATGGACATTCTGGAACATCCTGGATTGACATACCGGAATAGCTAGTAAAGTCACTACAATACAACCGACCTATAGAGACACAAAATTAGAGACAAATTAGTTTTTTTATTTCTGAATCTTCACATTTAGATACTAATAGACACAAAATTTATTCCTAATTAGTCTCTAAAAATAGCTTTAGAGTTAAATCAATTAAGTGACTATGTTGCTGGTGTTTTTATAGCTTAGAGTCAAATCAATTAAGTGACTCTGTTGTTGTTTTTATACTTCTTTAGAGGCTAATTAGGAACAAATTTTGTGTCTATTAGTATCTAAATGTGAATATTTAGAAATAAAAATATAATTTGTCTCTAATTTTGTGTCTCTAAAGATCAATTGTGTTGTAGTGAGTACTTTACATGTCAAATTGTCCAAAATTCCCAGAATGCCCCAAATGGCTCTATTTTGATTTTCTACCCGTTTAGCTTTTTATTGACCGAGCTCCTACCTTTGGGATCTCTATATAAGCTCCCAAGCTTGCCTTCCCAAATATCTAACACTTTGTGAGACATCTATTGATCGTCCCTAAGCTTCTTTGAGCTTCTACCTTCTTGATTGAGCCTTCAACCTTGAGTTCATCATCAAAGGAATCAAGAGGACTAGGGAACTTGTGTTGGAGCTATGTATTTTTGTTGTATTTTGTAGCTCCTTTTCCTTGTATTTTTTGTTTTTATTTCATTGCTACTCAAGTGTGTAGATCTTGAGTTTGGTGGTTGCCTTAGTGTAGAGGCATAAGTCCACCAGTGTACTTAGTTTACCAGGATTAGTTCTTGTTGTCCTTTAGGGTTTGAGCTGGGAGAGTGCTCTCAGTGAGAAGGCGGAGACTTTCGGTTGTGGAAGTGCCTTGGTGTGAGAGCGGAGATTCTCCAGGGAAAAGTCCTCAAGTGTAAGGAAACAATTATAATATACTAAAGCTAAGTTGGAAATCCTAAGCGGGGGTGCTTAGGTAGTGGAGTAGGCATTGGGGCTGAACCACTATAAATCTGTCTTATTTGCATTGCTTATATTATGTTTTGATTACTTGTGTTATTTACTCGCTTCCGCATTCACCTAGTTAAATTGAGCACTTGCCTAAGTAATCAAGAAAATGATTAAAACCGAATTTAGGCTAAAGTTTAGCGAACACACTATTCACTCCCCTCTAGTATAGGCCATTTCATTCAATATTTGGTATCAGAGCGGGTTAGTAGATTGAGATTTCACCATCTCTTCTACCTTTAGCTCGATTCTTAAAATGACACTAGAGAGTATAGCGTTTGCACCTCCTAGGTTTGATAGACTAAACTTTGGTTTTTAAAAATCTAGGATGTATACTTTTTTGAAGACCCAAGGTTTAGGGGTTTATGAAATGTTGAAAACCCACTCTATCGAACCTAAGGTAGATAGAATAAATGCATGGACCCAAGAACAAATTGATATGTTTGAGTTAAATGCTAAAGCTATGAATTGCATGTTTATTCTTTGGAAAATGATATCTTTGAAACGGTCATGCATTGTACTTCCGCATTCGATATTTGGGCTTGTTTAAACATGTTTTATGATTATGCCAAAACTGAGGAGTTAACTACTTTTCATGAAGGTGGTGATGACAATGATCATCCCTCCAATGCTAACTTAGTTTTTGAAGCCCCAAGTGTTTCTAGTCAAAGAAGCAATAAAAGTCGAAAGAGGAATGTTATTTGCTTTTTGTGCAAAGAGAAGGGCCACATTAAGAAGAATTACCATTCATTAGTGAACAAGGCGAAGAAGAGGTCAAAGGCTTCTACATCATCATCTCATTCAAATGAAGCATCCTCTAGCAATGACTATGAAGCCACTACAAAAGTTTGCCTCATGGGTACCAATGATGAGATACACTCTTTCCCTTCTAGTCATATTAAAGATTTTGATAGTAATAGTGATAATAGTTCTTCATGTTCTCTTGAAATGTCATATGAAGAATTATTAGAAGAAAGTAAAAAGTTATATGTCTTGCTCTTGAAAAAGGATAAGGAAAACAAGAAGATTAAAAAGGAGAATTCTAGAATTAGTTCACATTTGTATGCTCTAGAATTAGAAAATGAGAAATTTAAATCTAGCTCATTTGATCCTAGTCATGATACATTAAAACTTGAGCTTAAGGACTTAAATATTGAAAATAAAAATTTGAAAAATGGTTTCAAAATTGAGAATGAGATTTTGAAAATTGAAAACTCGATAATTAAAAAGGAAAATTATATGTTGAAATCTCAAATGCATGCTTTACATAACTCCATGATTGATTTGAAAAATGAGGTTCTAAACCTAAAAAGGAAAGTGAATGAAATGAAAAAAAATTCCTCATTTAAGAATTTTAGTAGAAATGACTTTTCAAAAAAGAATATTCATGCTCATGTTAAATCTCATGTTAGGCATTCTACCTTTAAACCTCTTGTTCAAAAGATAAATGAAAACAAAATATTTCATAGAAATTGTTTTTGTTGTGGTATATACGGCCATGCTATCCATGATTGAGCTTTCAAGAAAAATCCAAGTGTAGCTAAGACACTTTGGATTCCTAGGCCAACTCACCCCCAATGACCCAAAAGCATTTAGGTACCAAAAGTCTCATCTTCTTTTGTAGGGGGAGCTACCACACAAGGGTAAAGGAAATTGAAGAATTCAAGTTGACCATGGACTTGAATGAAAAATCCATCCTTGGTTGCAACTTCAAGTCATCATGATGCCTAAATGGCATCGTAAGTAATCTGGTATCAAATGTGAGCTGCCGTTTCGTTCGAGTTGGAGTGTATGATACTTGTTTAATTCAAGTGGATTTTGTCTGCTCTTGATATGGGCTAATCAAATGATTTTTGATTTTTTGGTTTCTCGGTCTCTTCGGAGACTTATGTGGCCTATAATGGGCTCATGCGACCTTGCGATTCTAAATCGTAGGCTAATCGTGGCATTTCAATTTTCAACCAATAG
Source organism: Canna indica (assembly GCA_034359265.1). Classification (NCBI taxonomy): domain Eukaryota; kingdom Viridiplantae; phylum Streptophyta; class Magnoliopsida; order Zingiberales; family Cannaceae; genus Canna; species Canna indica. The sequence continues at coordinate 61,141,959 of CP136890.1, read as the reverse complement.
CAAGGGTTGGCGATCTTAATTTTCAAATATTTCATATTTTGAGATTTCTTGATTCATTTTGGTTTCATGTTTGACCTTCTTTAAAATGAATCTTTACTACATAGCAAAGTAGTTGTTTGAAAATGAAACTTGATTTTCCTCTTTGCTATCTAGTCTAGTTATATTGCTTTTAGCCATAAGTTCATTATGATAATATGATGTTTGCTTGCAAGATAAACTTAATTTTAATGGAAGGCTAAAGAGGACCGGGAAAGAAAATGAAAATTTTGAAATTTCTCAAGAAATGAGCTTGGTATGAGTTTCATTTTAAGAAAATTCTTACATAACACCTCAATTTTCTTGATAAAATAATTTCTCTATGGTCATGAATGATTTCGTATGATAATTGATTGAAATTTCATGAGTAAGAAGAAAGTTAGGACTTAGGCAAGTTTCATTGAATGAAAATTGACCTTGTTGGTGTTTGGTTTATGATGTGTTGGTTATATTTGGCAAAATGATTATCGACCCGTTCTCAATTGTATATGAGTTGCAACTACTATGGAGTTTAATTATATTGAAGATTTTAGTTGTATGCCAGTTGTTGTTACTATATTTGGCAAAAGGATGTTCAGTCAGTTCTCAGATTGTATGTCAGTTGCAACTGGTGTGGAGTTTATTCTGAAGTTCTCAGTTTATATTTATAGGTTATATTCTATTGTCTAACTGTTACTTGCTTTATGGTTGCTTAAGCAAAAGTATTCCAGGTTATTCTCTGTTAAATGGACAATCACAACTATAATGAATTATGCTTATGTTGAACACAGTTACAACTATGTGAGGACAGTTTTTACTGCTCCTGCAGTTTATGGTTTTCTAGATGGGGATGCTGCGTGAATGATGACCTTTGGTTTTGAGTATTAATAATGATTCTATTTTTATATCTCTAATATAAATAATACTAGATGTTGTTATGATCAGTGTTTAAGTAAGGATTTATTCAGATTGGACAGTTATCTTGAAGCCTTTATGACCGAAGTCAATTATAGAATAAATGAAGTGGTCTTCATTAATGGGCTGACAGTTTTTCTTAAAGCTTTTATGGCGGCGATTTTTCTTGAAGCTTTTATGGCGGCAGTTTTCTTGAAGCTCTAGGAAGCACGAACACTTCCAAGGACTGTTGTGTTCGCGTGTTCAACACGCCGTGGACACCGACACACGAAGACACTCATCCGACACATGTGCCTGACGTGCCCAAGAGTGTCTTGACCAGTCATTTTTTTTTTGCCCGGACACGACTCCGACACGACTTGGACACGGCCCCGACACGGCCCAAAAATCCGGACACGGCCAACCCACCATTTTAAAAATAATAAAAATAAAAATATTCATTTTAGACCCGAAACACGATTGCCCACTACTCTAATATGGTAATTCCTAACCTGATCGCCCACCCTACTCCATCGCAATAGCGGCCACTGGCTCCTTGGCGAGAACTGCCGCTCTACCACTCCTTCGGATACCGAACGAGTTGGAGAACATGTACCCGTGCCTCATGCTTTTGGAAAGTCTTAGAAGTAAGAAGTAGGGAGTATTTTGTTCATAGTGAAAATTTAAGGTTTGACGTCAATGAAAATATCATGATATATATATTGATATGAAATTATGAATTGTGGGTTTATTTAATTTTTATTTTTTTTATATTTATCTATATGTGTCGTGTATGTGTCTTGTAAAATTTTGAAGTTGGTGTGTCCCCATGTCAGTGTCCGTGTCCTGTACTGTGTCCGTGTCGGTGTTCGTGCATTCTAGTTGAAGCTTTTATGGTCGAAGTATTATGATGTGTTATGGCTGTCTTTTGAGTTTGAAACTGCTGAACTTAAGATCCTTTGTTAAATGACATTTATGAAAGTTGGTTTGCCTTCTCTATTTATGAGGAAAGAGAAGATATGAATATGCAAGACAGATAGTTTTAACTGCGTGTTGGCCAGTCTCAACTGCTCTAGTTGCAATGAAGTTTATACTGCTGCGATGTTTATCTTGCTGTGATGATTGCTTGAATGATGCTGAGATTATTGATAATATATATGTTGGCCCAAGGGTTCGCCCTAAGGTTTGATCTCAATTTTGATGATAACAAACATGTATTTAATATATGTGTGGAGTTTTGATTTCAGGTTGAGGTTACGACACACGCGCAAATTTCACTCGGAGAAACACAAAAATCATAAAAAAGGCTCAGATGTAGATTAAATAGAGTTTGTCAAGTAGATTCTATGTAATATATCCCTAGGATCTCATCCCAAGCCTATTGTAAAGTTATCCAAGTCAAAACTTGGTAACGAAACCCATAAAAAAAAGCGTGTAACAAAACAAATATAAAAAATACCGTTAGCCTAGGTTCGGTCGACCGATCGGTCGACTGAACGAGGCAAGATATTGGCAATAGTCACTTCGGTCGACCGGTCGATTGATAGAACGAAGCCAGAAATTGGCAGTGGCCCATTCGGTCGACCAGACAATAGCGGAAATTGGCAGCAGCCGATTTAGTCGACCATTGTTTGATGGAAACAACTATGCCTATTGGAAGATACGCATGAATGACTTCCTTCAATCATTAGGCATGAATGTATGGAGAATGATTCAAGTAGAGTATAAACAACCAACTAAGGATATGGATGAGTGGGACTAAGAAGAAACTAGACTCTTTAATGCAAATGCAAAGGCCGTCAATGTACTATATTGTGGCCTATCAATTAATGAATTTAATAGGATTTTCACTTGTAAGTCTGCATATGAACTTTGGAAAGTCTTAGAGACAACACATGAAGAGACTTCACAAGTTAAAGAATCTAAGATCAACCTACTCATGCATGATTATGAAATATTTAAAATGTTATCGCATGAATCTATTGACGCCATGTATGCTCATTTTCAAAATATTACAAATGGATTAGGTAACCTTGGTAGAGACATAAGGGAAGAGGAGAAGGTAAGTAAACTCTTTCGTTCCATTCCAAAAGCTTGGGAGCCCAAGGTCATCGCAATTATGGAAGCAAAGGACATGGACACCTTAAAGATCATCGAGCTCATTGGGTCTCTCGTGACACATGAGACCCATATGTAGCAAAACAAGGAGGAAGATGCCCACAAAGGCAAGACCATTGCCTTAAAACACTATAAGAAATGTCACTTTTCGTGATCGTTATTAGTGGGGGTCGCGCGCTGGCCCCCAGCAAAACATAGTTTTCTCGAAGGCCAAGATCTGGCCCTCGACAAAATATGGTTTTCTTGAGGGCCAAGATTTGGCCCCCAGCAAAATATTGTTTTTCCGAGGGCCTATATCTGACCCTAGCAAAATATTATTTTCTTGATGACCAAGTGTTGCTAAAATCCTCCCCAAAGAAATAGTTTTTCTCGAAGTTATTTTCAGCCCTCGGGAAATTCACAACGGCCCCCAAAGAAATAGTTTTCCTTGGGGGGCTATTTTCGAAAGGTCGAAAATAGCCTCCAGGAAATTAAAAATATTTTTCCCCAAAAAAATTATTTTCCTAGGATAATTTTTGGCCCCTAGAAAATTAAAAATAGCCCTCCAATAATTTTCCTTAGAGGTTATTCCCTGGGGGCCAAAAATAGGCTCTAAAAAAAAAAAATTAAAAATATGAAATAGTTTTTCTCTTCGACCCCCCAGGTAAGCTATTCGCTTTCCTGAGGGTCGGGGCCCCCGAAAAACTGAAATTAAAATCGCAACTAATATATTTCTTCTCTTCTCTTCTCTAATCTTCCCGCCAGCCACCGCGCGTGTCTCTTCATCAAATCCCTAATTCTTCTCTGCATCTCCACCACGTCGTTCCACCATCAATACCTGCGAATTAAAACCGACGCCGTCTCCACCATCACGTTCAAGACAGCGGCATTGGCATACCAGGTGGAGGGCATGGTGCTCAAGGACGGTCAAGGGCCCAACATTTGGGACAATCTCTAGTTTTTTCTTCTCATCTCTCTCTCTCTCTGGATTCATAAATGGAGAGGTTTCTAATTCTGTTTTCCTACGCAGCACTCATCTCCTCCTCCTCCTTCTTCCGCCATTAATTAAAGCCACTTGATGGGCGGCTCATCGCAGGTCTTCGGCAGTAGCAGTAGTATCCACGGTGGCTTTAATTTAGGGTTGAAGGATGAGATCAAGCTGCACGTTTCTAGCTCCCAGTTAGAAGCTCATCGCCATCTGCTCTCCGACTCCGAGAACAACGAGATAAGGGTGCCGGGGAAGAAGGAGAAGAAGGTGAGGAAGCCGCGGTATGCATTCCAAATCAAAAGCCAGGTGGATATACTTGACGATGGCTATCGCTGGAGGAAGTACGGCCGGAAGACCATCAACAACAACAAGTTTCCCATGTTTGCTCATCGATTCATCACTTGCTTCATTAATCTATCAACATTTATTTGATCAACAACAGAATAAAGTTGCACTCTGTAGGAGCTTTTCTTTTCATTATATTGATAATCGAGAACAATTCAAATGGAATCTTTATTAGTTAAGCATTCCGCAACAGTTAAAGAAATGCACTCGCAACCCAATGCAGATTAAAAGACCCAACTTTTATATCTCTCACCGATTAGATTCTGCTTAACTTAGTTGATTGAGATTAGGATATAATAAAAAGATGCTTGTCTTCATAGATAAGACATGTCACCCATCATGCCTACACTCACTCTCCTTTCACTGCATTTAAAAAGGGAAGGAGGAGGGTGATGAGTCACATGCAAGCAGAGTGGTCATGCTGCATTAGCTAAAAGTACGATATCAGTTAAGCTGTCAAATGGAGAGACTTCACTGCATGTGAGTTTTAGGGTAAGTAAAGGAGCAGGGTTAATCTGCAATGGTCATTTTTATATGAGCTTGCCTGGTTTTGGGCAGCAAAGAATCCAGGGGAGATGATTGATGTTGTTAGGGAGGTAATCAGGCGTTGACAACATGTTATAGATAGAGGAGCAAAGGGAACATTTTATTGGTACTTCCTCTGGGTTAGTGGTCTCTGGAACAAGTTAGCTTTAATTTTGCTGGAAGAGAGTGGGTGAGGTTTCTTCAAGGGTACTTGGTAGTTTGTCAACTGTAGATGTTGTTCATCTATAGTTTAGTTTCCTTTCTTGTGTAGATTTCTGTTCTTTGTTTGCTGTAGAGGTAGCTTTACTTTGTACTGGTGTTGTTTGCTCTACTTCCATTTGAAACTTTGGAAGGGAAGTTCTTCATACTTGGGAACAGAAAGCCACATAAGATATTCTCTTGCTGCTTTGGTAACATAGCCAAACTCTGATGCATTGTTGTTTCATTGACAGAATACTCTGTTAAACTGTTAGTAAGGAAGTTTGATTGTCTCCTGATGCATTGTTGAAATATTAATGCCATGTAAAAAGAGAATCCTGAAGCTTTTCCCGTGATTAATGTAGTTAATTGTAGATGTGTTCTTTTTACGAGTGCTGTTTCTAGAGAATTATTCTCTTGAGTAGTATTAATCATTTGAAATGGGTGGTGTGAAAAGAATGAAATGGAAGGAGAAAACCAAATAAAGTTTGCTCCTAATTTGTACACCATAAAGGCCATTAGATTGCAATGTACTAATAGTTAGATTTAAAGTTGGCCAAGTCAGGTGGTACTTAAAGCTTTTCATTAAAGAAGATAACAGTCGACCAAGTCAGTGTTGGAAGCAAATGTGTTGGAAGCTTATATGGAAGCTTATATGGAAGCAAAGTCATAAACTGATGTGGAAGCAAAGTCATAAGCTTTCAGTGTTGGAAGCTTATATGGAACCAGTGTTGGAAGGTAAAAGTGCTTTTGTTTCTCCAATATTTTCACCATGTGGTCATCATGATTTAAGCAAAGTCATAAACTGAGAAACAAATGAATTTTTAAATATCGTAAATAGTACAATATTTAATATGTAAGCTACTCAACACATGAATCTTGTTTGTCCTATCAGTTCATTTCTCTTAACTAATGAGATGTCCTTCTAAGGAATCTTTGTTCCACCACTGTGAATTTAGAATCTTGCGTCGTTTTCTGATGGAAGTTCTTCATTTTCTTTATTTTTTGTATCATACCATTTGCTGCCACATTTGTCCTAAAGAAAACTAATGATACATTTACTGCTCTTAGAATTTCAGATTGTCCATGCTACTTTTTCCTATGCTCATCCTAAAGGTCCACTTGTTAATTTTTGATCTTTCCTGGAGTATGTAGCAATTGAGTTGGCTTCCAATGTATTTATCAAAAGTTTTTTGTGCTCCTTAACCACATTTATGCTTGTTTCCTGTATAGTTGTTTTACAAATATCTTTAATAGATAATTTATTTTTGATTGAATATACTGAACTGCGCTCTCCTACCTTTCTTATTTAATTGACAATATAAAGTTCTATGATTGGATTATTTACTCTTTAAAGGAATATAAAGTTGGGTTTAACCTATTTTTACATGGACCTTGTAATGATACAGGATCTAGTTGATATCTGAGTGTAATGTGGCTTTTAATTTACGTCCATCTAGATTATTTAATCCTGTATGTTGGGCTGTTGGCCATGGATTGTGAGGTGAATAGTCCTTGTCCACAGAAATTGAAGTATGATATATAGCTACTAATATGAATCCATGCAACAATGTCCAGTTAATGACTTATGGGCAAAAGTAGTATAAGTTTGTAAAATGTCAAGCAACAGTAGGTTGAACCTTTATATATGCTTTAAGTGTCTAACTATGGTGATCTACATTTAATCACTGCCTATGGATCATATTGTTTCTATATGGACTAACAGTAAGGATATTTTTCATTTATGGTTGTTTAGAAACCAATAACTCTGCCTTTGAAAAGTGGATACAAAGACTTAGATGAGACAGAACAAAGGATTCTGATGCACAAATAAATGAGTTAAAAAAGAAGAAACAAGGGTACAAGCAGTAGTGTCCTACTGCACTATTATTATATTGTTTGGCTTTTGGTTCCGTTATCCTGTTAGATTTGTTAGTGTATAAATCTACAACAAGGGTATTTGATCTTATTTTGGATGATTTTCTTACTAGATAATGAATAGCGTTAGGACCAAATTTGCAACTATTTTATTGTTCTTATTTCCAATAATACTACTGTGTTGATATTATTTCTCTATCTACTGACATTCATGGCTGCAAACATATGTTTAGTTCTGCTTATCATGCAATTTTGAGTGATTCCTGACCCACCTGTGTAAATAACCAGCATATCATATTTAATTCCTGTGTATGTAGGTTGCTTACAAGAGAATGATAGACACAATCATCTTGAGTGATTCTTGCCCCCAACATCTCATCATACAACTTAAATGCCTCATCTTATAGTTATGCCGTGATTCAAGGAAAGAATGAAGCTGGAGGAGAGGATGGAAATAGAGAGGAAGAAAATGGAGGAAAAGATGGAGAAGGATCGAAGAAAGATGGAGGAGGATCGACGGAGGATGCACATACTACTTGCTTTCTATGAATTTTATTTTGATGTAAGGATAATTTAGATTCTTTATTGTTTGCATTAATTAATGTTTCAATGTATTGGGATTTTGGTTTGCAATAATTAATGTTTCAGCGTATTTAGACTTATTAGGAGTTATATTTGGATTTACTAAAATACCCCAAGGAAAAATTTACACAGGAAAAAATTATCTTTCCTGAGGGTCGTGGCTTAGAAAATAATTCTATTTCCTAGGGGTCGCGGTCCCCGGGAAATAGTACTTTCCCTATGGGTCACGGCCTATGAGAAATAGTACTTTTCTTGGGGGTCGCGGCCCTCGGGAAAAAGATCTATTTCCCGAGGGTCGTTGTCGACCCCCGTGAAATAGTACTTTTCCTGCGGTCGAGGCCCCCAAAAAATAGGAAAAGTACTATTTCCTGGGGGTCGTGGCCCCCAGGAAAAAGTTCTATGCTGGGGCTCGTAGGCGCCGGTACATGTACCTTTTCCCGAAGGCCGCTCACTAACCTCTAGATATACATTCACCGACGCTTTTTTTCCTTGCGACATTTGGGAGCCATATGGCCCTCACTAAAAGGATTTCCTGGGGGCCAAAGTCGATTTTAGTGGGGGCCGTAGCCCTCGAGAAATGTCACATTTAACTAGAAAATGAATTTGATTAAATGCATGATGAATTTAATACTATTAGGAAAAAGTTTAAAGAGCTTAAAAAGGACAACAAATCTTTAGAGCTTGAAAATGATAACTTGCTAGTCTCATGTAATGCATTAAGGAAAGAAGTAGATACCCTTAAGGAAAAAAAGCATTCCTTAGATGATGCTAAGAAAAACTTAGAAAATGAAAACAAAAATTGGAGAATGAAAAAAAATTCTTAAGTGATCAAGTTGAGCACTTGAATGATAGCATGCATGCTAAACTTAAAAAGGGAACTTTGCATGCTAAATGAGAAAATGACAACCTTACAAAATGTCATGCCTAAGATTATACATGCTAGAAGGTCATCAAACAATCATGCTTATGCACACTTCTATGCTTACACACATAGCCTAAGAAAATTTAATGGAAGTTGCTTTTCATGTGGTATTTTTGGCCATATGGCTATAGATTGTGCACTAAGGAGGAATCCTCACGCTAGATTCATTTGGGTTCCTAAGATGACTAAAACTCAAGGACCCAAGAAGATTTGGGTACCTAAAATTGTCTCTTCTCCTTTTGTAGATGGAGAAGCATTCTCAAGCAAGTAGAAGCACATGGATCTTGGACAGCGGTTGCTCAAAACACATGACGAATGATATAAATCTTTTCGCAACCCTATCAAGCAAGGATGATGGACATGTGACATTTGGAGACAATGTCAAAGGTAAGATTGTTGGCATTGGTGATATATGTATACTCCCATACCCATCCATTAAAAATATTTTACTAGTTGATGGGTCAAAGATTAACTTGATTAACATATCTCAATTGTGTGATAATGAATATGTAGTCATTTTCGAAGCATCTAAATGCATTATTAGAAGTGCACCATCTAGCTTTAAATGTATTGCCTAATCATCATGTTAGATGCTTAGTTGCCATGGAGAATGATTCTTGGTTGTGGCATAGAAGGCTAGGACATGCTAGCATGAGCCTCGTCCAAAAAATATCTAAAAAGGATTTAGCTAGAGGAATACCCAAGATGAAATTTGAAAAAGACAAACTTTGTGATGCATGTTAACATGAAAAACAAGTTAAGACTTCATTTCATAGAATTAATCAAGTGAGTATATCTAGAACACTTGAACTAGTGCACATGGATCTTTTTGGTCCTTGTGATGTAGCTAGTTTAGGTGGAAAGTTATATTGCTATGTTTTGGTTGATGATTTATTGAGATTTACATGGGTTTTCTTCTTATCTAAGAAAAATGAAACTTTTGATTTCTTTAAAAAATATACTAGGAGAGTTACAAATGAGAAAGAAATTTTAATTTTGAAAATTAGAAGTGATAATGGAGGAGAATTTAAGAATGAAAAGTTTTTTGAATTTTGTGATGAGTTGGGTAATGAGCATACCTTTTCTTCTCCTCGAACCCCTCAACAAAATGGGGTGGTTGAGACTTGAGAGGAAGAATAGAATCTTACAAGAGATGGTTAGGATCATGCTTTGTGAAAACAATTTGCCAAATATTTTTGGGTCAGAGCCATAAATACCTCTTATTATGTACTTAATCGTGTCCTATTAAGACCTAAAATCAAGAAAACACGTTTTGAACTTTGGAATGATAAAATCCCAAGTGTGGGATATTTTCATATTTTTGGGTGTAAATGCTTTTATCTTAAACAGTAAGGAGCATCTAGGAAATTTTAATTCTAAATTCGATGAAGGCATTTTCTTAGGTTACTCCAATGGTTCTAAAGCATATAGAGTTTATAATCGTAGAACTATGATTGTTGAAGAATCTATGCATGTTACTTTTGATGAAACTAGTGATTCTTTTAGAAATGTTAAGATTGTGAATGTAGGTGAGGAACTTAAGGAATTAACATTTCATGACAAAGAGGTTGAAGATGAAAATAATGAGGAAACTCACCATGAAGAACCTTCATCATCAACTCTACCTCAAGATAAAGAAGGAGAAGAGGAAGCTCTACCACCTCTCCCCAAAGGGTACCGGTTGATAAGAGATCATCCAATGGATCAAGTCATTCAAGAACCATCAACGGGAGTGGTAATGCGCTCTAAACTTAAGAATATTTGCCAATATATTGCATTTATATCTCAAGTAGAGCAAAAAAATATTAAGGAAGCAATAGAAGATGAGTTTCGGGTAATAGCTATGCAAGAAGATCTTAATCAATTTGTTAGGAATGAAGTATGGGACTTAGTACCTAGACCTAGTGGACAAACCGTAATTGGGACTAAATGGGTATTTAGAAACAAGTTAGATGAAGGAGGATTAGTCATTAGAAACAAAGCTAGGTTAGTGGCCCAAGGGTATAATCAAGAAGAAGGAATAGACTACACGAAACTTATGCTCCCGTAGCTAGATTAGAGGCAATTCGCATGCTTTTAGCTTATGCTAGTTTTAAAGGTTTTAAACTTTTTCAAATGGTTGTTAAAAGTTCTTTTTTAAATGGTTTTATCGATGAAGAATTTTATGTTGAACAACCTCCCGGATTTGAAAGTTTTGAGTTTCCAAATCATGTCTTTAAACTTAAAAATGCTTTATATGGCTTGAAACAAGCCCCTAGGGCTTGGTATGAAAGGCTTTCCACATTTTTGATTGATCATGGCTTTAGCATTGGAAAAACCGATGTTTCTCTTTTTATAAAAATAAATGAAAATGATATTTTACTTGTGCAAATTTATGTTGATGATATAATATTTGGTGCTACTAATGAATTGCTTTGTGAGTGGTTTGCAAAGTGCATGCAAGAAAAGTTTGAGATGAGCATGATGGGAGAACTTTCCTTCATGCTTGGTGTCCAAATCAAGCAAACCAACAAAGGGATCTTCATAAATCAAGCCAAGTATACAAAGGAGCTCATCAAAAGGTTTGGAATGAATTTAGCCAAGATAGCTTCTACACCAATGAGCACATCCATCAATCTTGATAAAGATGAAGATAGTGTCAAAATAGATGAAAAACAATATCGAGGTATGATTGGTAGCCTTCTCTATTTAACCGCAAGTAGACCCAATATCATATTTAGTGTTTGTGCATGTACTAGGTTTCAATCTTGTCCTAAAATGTCTCACATAAGTGCGGTCAAATGCATATTAAGATATTTGAAAGGCACGATTGACTTAGGATTATGGTATCCATGTAATGCATCTTTCGATTTAATTGGTTTTTCGGATGTCGATTTTGTCGGATGTAAAGTAGATAAAAAAAGAACTAGTGGATGTTGTCAATTCCTAGGAATGAGTCTAGTTTCTTGGTTTTCAAAGAAACAAAACTCGGTTGCACTTTCAACTACCGAAGCGGAATACATCGCTGCGGCTAGTTGTTGTGCACAAGTCCTTTGGATGAAATAAACCCTTTTAGATTATGGACTTAAGTATTCATGTATACCTATACATTGTGATGACACTAGTGCAATCAATTTAACAAAAAATCTAATTTTACACTCTAGGACCAAACACATTGATCTAACGCACCACTTTCTGAGGGATAATGTAGCTAAGGAAAATATATCTGTGGAATTTGTATCCACTGTCAAGCAACTTGCGGATATATTCACAAAACCCTTAAGTGAAGAAAGCTTTACAAACTTAAGAATGCAATTAGGGATTTGTGTTTTTCCAAATGTTTGAAAATTCAAAATTTACTTGTCTTTTGAAAAATTTCATTTCATGTCGTATCATTACACGTATGTATAGCCTTGTAATGGGGCTTTGCGACTTATCGATGTTTGCCTTCTATAGGCTTACATTGATAGGAAGGACTATAGTGGTAGATGATACTCGATTTTATCATTTTCTTGATTTTATTGGTGAAACTCATTAATAGTACCTTAATTCTTGCCCTTTTTGATTGATGTCAAAAGGGGGAGAAAAAGTAAGGTCACCTGTGTTTTATGATGCATATAGATAGGGGGAGTTATAAGCATGATATGCATATTGATAGGAGGAGCATATGTTAAGTTGCAAAATAAGTTGCGCATGCCTTAACTCAAACTCACATATGATACTTAGAGTCACTTTTCATGTGAGTTAAGCCTTATGTTATCCTTTTTTAATCTTTATTTTCATTATTCTTTTTAACAAGCAAGGCATATATTTTCTTGTATTCACTAACTAACTCATCATATTAGATATCATGTGAACTAGAAGAGCTAGTACAATCATTATTATTATTATGACTAGATGAAGAAGAGAGTACCTCGTTATTTGCAATTTTGAGGCTCAGTTTGGAAGTGGCTTCATAGTCATGGGTAGAGGATGCTTCGAATGAGTGAGATGTGGAGGTGGAAGTATTTGACCTCTTCCTTGCTTTGTTCATCATGGTAGGGCAATTATTCCTAACATGCCCTTTCTCTTTGCATGCAAGGACACTACCTTCCTTTTTCGGCTCTTTGTACTTCTATGGCTAGAAACACTAAAAGCTTCAAAAACTTCATTAGATATAGGAGTATGACAATTGTCATAGTCTCCTTCATTTAGAGTAACAAGTTCTTCAGTTTTAGCATAATCATAAAGCATATTCAAAGTACCCCAAATATCATATGCCGAAGTACAACGCATGATTTTTTCAAATATATTATTTTCCAAAGAACAATATAAGCAATTTTTAGCTTTGACATTTAACTCAAACATGCTAATTTGTTCTTGGGTCCATGCATTCATATTTTCCTTAGGTTCAATATATTGGATTTTTATCATGTTAAAAACACCTAAACCTTGAGTCTTTAGAAAGGTGTGCATCCTAGATTTCCATAGACCAAAGTTCAAGGCATCGAACCTAGGAGGTGTAGACGCTATCGACTCTGTAGTCATTTCAAGATCGAGATGAATTGTAGAATGGATGGTGAAATCACAAGCTACGAACCTGCTCTGATACCAAATGTGGGCGAAATGGCGACACTAAGGGGGGGTGAATAGTATGTTTACTAATTCGATTAGCCTAAATTCAATTTTAATCGTTTTCTTAACACGTTAGGCAATTTACAATTTGAATGAATAGATGCGGAAGCTATAATTGATAAAGCAATAAAAGCAATCAAGAAATCAATGCAAACACAAGATTTATAGTGGTTCGGCCCCAATGCCTACTCCACTACCTGGGCACCCCGCTTAGAATTTCCAAACTACTTTTACTAGATTAATTTACGTTTCCCTTACACAGAGGACTTTTCACCGAAGAGACGCACTCTCGACCTAAGACACATCCACACCCGGAAGTCACCGCCTTCTTATCGAGAGTCCTCTTCCACCTCAACCCTAAGGGACAACTAAACTAATCCTAGTAAACACTAAGTTTACACAAGTGGCTTTACTCCTTCTACACCGAGGATACTACTTCACACAACAAGACCTAACAACCAAGGTCTTACAAACGCAACTTCAAATAAAACGTTCAAATAACATGTAAAATTACAATCAAAAGAGCTAAGAATAAAACCAATAGTAAAAGCTCCTTTGCAAGCCTTTGGCACCTTCAACTCGTCAAGGGATGATCTTGATCAAAACCCGAGTTAAACCCAGTAGACTGCCCTTGAAGAATGAACTCGACGGAGAAGCAGAGCGCGAGTGTTAAATCTTTTGGAAGGCTTTAAATCTTCCTTTTGAATACTCAATCAACTCTATAAGAATCAAGGAAGAATATTAAAAGAGGTATTTGAGGGTGTATTTATACCCTGCTGAAGAAACGGAAGCTCAACGGATAGTTTTCTATCCGTTGCAGGCCGCCGATCGATTGGTCGACTGGTCATTCGACCGCTCCATTCTTCCCTCTGGTCGGTCGACCGATGGGTCGACTGCCAAGATACAAGATCTTCGATCCTGACCTTCGATCGAACCGTCGGTCGACCAACGCGATCTTGCGTCTTCAGCAAATGCAGGTCAGTCGACCAACTACTCGACCGCCCAAGCTACTACCCAATACCAGCCTCTGTCGGTCGACCAAAAAGGCTACTGGCCTTTTTCTTACCCTATTCGGTGGACCGCCCGGTCGACTGAACATAGGCCGAGATTTGTTTTTCAGCCTATTTTCTTCCGCGCTTCGTTTCCGAGTTCTGGCATTCAACGAGCATCATCTAAGAGAGCTTTCCATGTGATCTTTGAGCTCTTCCGATGCGACTTTGGTGCACTCGTCGTTGTTTGAGAAGTTTCTGCGATGAACCCGAGCGCGATGATCAATGTCCTTCCGATTTATCGATTTCTCTGATTTTTCTAATCGAGGACATCGAACGCTACTAATATGGAACCTAAAGCCAATAGGCAACACCGAGATTTAGGCTAAGGTTGACAATCAAGATTTAGGCTAAGGTTGAAAACCTAAAGCCAATAGGCAACACCCAATTCAGTCGACCGAATATGGCTGAGAAAGGGCAGAAGCCCAGCGGTCATTGGGCGGTCGATCGATCGATCGACCGACAAGTGACCGGTCGGCGACCAACGGGTAGAAAAATACCCGTTGGAGAGCTGTGCCGAGTGAGGGGTAATAAATACCCCTCACCAACCTCTCTTATACACTCCTAATGATCATTAATGCACTTCAAAGACAAATTTAAACCCTCAAATATTGATTTGTACTCGTTTGCTTCATTGATTGCTCCATCCACTACAAGCAATCTTCTCGTCTCAACTCCAGCAACGATTCGAGCTCACCATCTTGAAGAGTTGGAGACTTGGAAGGCTTTGGAAGGAGCTCACACTCTTGGTTTCCTTTTTAGCTCCTTCTTGTCATTCTTCATTGTTCTTAAATTGTAATCGTTACTATTAGTTTGCTAGGTGTGCTAGTGTAAACACTTAGGGTTTCCTTCGTAGAATTGTGTTTTGCCTAGGTGAATAGGTTTGAGAAGTTCTCAAAGGGTTGAGAACCGATTCATCGGTTGTATTCAAAGGGAAACACAAAGTCTATAAAGGATTTGGATAGAAATCCTTGGTGTGGAGCCAAGGTAGTGGAGTAGGTGGTTGGCCGAACCACTATAACTATTTATCTTTGCATTATTTGTTTCATTGTGCATGTTGGCTAATTATTACTTGTCAAACATCTTAACTTAATTACGTGATTAATTTGGTCGCATTAAAAACAAACTCAAAAGAAATCAAGAAGAAGTTAAAAGTCACCCAATACTATTCAACCCCCATTCTAGTGTGGGTATTCACTCAACAATATATATATAATATAGCAATTTCCCAAAACCGGATTTTGGGAGACGGAAATTCCCAGATCCAGATTTTGGGGATCAAAATTCCCAAACCCGGAATCTAATGGATTGGATATCCATTTTACCCCTGGGCCAAAGTCTGGTTAGAGACTTTTCTAAATAAAAAAAAATTAAAAAAATTAAATTTATAAAATATTTTTTATGATAAAAATGAGATATTAGAGTATAAAAAATATATTTTCAAACTCTCTAATGCATTAAAGACTTTTGCAGAAAGGGTATAAATTTAAATTAAAAATTATGAAATATTTTGATGTAAAATATTTTTTTGGATCATACTACATCTTCCTTTTCATTAAAAAAATATTTCATGAATTCAAATATTTTTTTAAAAATATTATGAATCTATTATAGACTTTGCACAAAAGTCTCTAATGAGTTTGAGACTTTTGTTTATAATAATTTTTTAAGGGAAAAAGTCTAAAATGGTCCCTAAACTTTTTCAGAGTTTTCGCATTGGTCCCACAACTTTTTTTCGGCTCAATTGCATCCCTAAAGATTTGTAAACGTCACTTTGGTCCCTGGTCGTGACCCTGCCGTTAAAAAAAATCTACGCGGCTAACGTTCTGACAACGTGGCATCTAATTTAGTTGACATTGCTTACGTGTATTTAAAGATGTTTACATGGATTATTTTATCATTTATAAAATAAAATAGGATCCACTTTTTTCTCTCTCTCCCACCGCTGTCATCTTCATCTCCTCCTCCTCCGTCCTCCTCCTCCGCCGCCGTCTCCTTCTCCTTCTCCTCCTCCTCCTCCTCCTCCGCCGCCATCTCCTCCTCCTCCTCCTATTCTTCCCTCCTCCTCCTCCTCCTCCGCCGCCGCCGCCGTCGCCGGCTCCTCGTCGTCCTCATCCTCCTCCTCCTCTTCCTTCCTTCGCCGCTATCGCGATTGAAAGCAGAGGCCTTGTTTCGTTTTTTCAATACTTTTCTTCTCATCTCCATCACTATACATTTATGGGACCATCAACCTCATGCAGAAGACACCAAACTCTCCTATATTATTAATGGAGGTCTTCGAAGCTTTTGCTCCCTTCCTATGCATTCGTTTCCGGGTATTTTCTTCCGCACTTCATTTGTTTTGTTCCGCGCTTCATTTTTTAGCCTATTCTCTTCCACGCTTCGTTTCCGGGTTCCGGTTTTCAATGAGCATCATCTCGGAGCTAGAGCTTTCAATGTGATCTTTGAGATCGTCCGATGTGACTTTGGTGCACTCGTCGATCTTCGAGAAGTTTCTGCGACGAACCCGAGCGCGACGATCAATGTCCTTCCGATTTATCGATTTCTCCGATTTTTCCGATCGAGGACATCGAACGCTACTAAAATGGAACCTGAAGATATTCTCAATGAAATCATTAGTATTATGTTTATTATCATCAAAACCATCAAAACCGAGATTAAGGCTAAGGTTAAAAACCTAAAGCCAACAATCTCCCCCTTTTTGATGATGACAAACATCCTTAAGAAAATATAATCATGAAAGCATATAGGATATCAACTTAGGGATTTCTCCCCCTATCAACATGCATATCTATGAGAATAATCTCTCCCTATCTATATGCATGGATTTCGTATACTTTCCTCCCCTTTACCTATACTTTTCTCCCCATTTTAACTATACATTTCTCCCCCTTTTGACTATACATTTCTCCCCCTTTTGACATCAATCAAAAAGGGCAAGAAAGGTCAATCTAATCAAAGGGATGAAACACAATTATTTTTTAGTTGAGACTCTAAGGAGTATTTTTGATGAAACATGAAAATCTCAACCAAAGGGATGGAAAACTAGTAATTTGATATGAAACAAAGACATACACGATAAAAGAATGATAGATACAATTCAACACTCACTCATGTATGCACTCAAGAATGATTGTATTCATATGTTTTTCATGATATTTTTAGATTTCATTCAAACTTTCAAAATACCAGTATATTGTCATTTAACTCATGTATTAAGTTTGAAGAGAAATTAATGTCATTTGATCTAAATATGAACTTAGCACATTTTCATTTGAAATAAGCATGAAAACATGAAGGTGCTAAGTCTCAAGTTTTGCTATCTACTCATGTTTTCTCAAACTTAGGCATCGAGACATTAAACATGAGATAATGTAAGTCTATGAATCAAGTTTGGGCTTAAGATGAAATTTTTAATTCACTTTGTTGACTTAGGTCAACCTATACTTAAAGTTTTCAAAAATCAAACTTTTAAGTTTATACAAAGTCATATTTTTGACAAATATTTTTGAAACCAATTTTTGGATGAAAATTTTTGATACCAATTATTGAATGGACATTTGAAATGCATGTATCAAGTTTGGACCCAAAATAAATTTAAAAATCAAAATTAATTTTCATCCTATATTGATTTCATGTAAACAAATGGATCATAGCTATCATCCAAAATATCAAAATCATTCCTAGAAATGATTTTACTCATGTAATTGTGTGAATGATATTAGAAATGGAATCCAAATGGTGTACATGAGTTTTTATTGAAATTTTTGAAGAAAAATCAAAGTATCGGAAAGATTAGCGTTTCAAGAATGATGATGCTTTGTGTTTTGAAATCCAACTTCAAAAATTCCATTCTAAATTAGATTCTTGATGAAACTTTTTGAAATTTTTACTGATAAAACTATATTTTTCACTGAGTGTGCAGTTTCAAGAATCATTTCAAAATTAATTTTCTATAATTTTCTATAAATAACTGAAATTTATACCAATTGTAGATTGAAATGGTATTTATGTAATTTTCAGTTATTCTTAAAACTTGTTCAATTTTCATTCAAACTTTCATGACACCACATGATGGTCATGTAAAGAGTCTATGTCAAGTTTGAGATGAAAATTATGTCCTTAAGTCAAGATATCAACCTAGCATGGTTTCATTCAAAACTAAACTAGTTTTTGTGAAACTTGCTAAGTTTCAATCTTAACATTTACTCATGATTTTTCAAATTTAAACCTATGGATACCTAACATGAGTAAATCTAAACATGTTTCTCAAATATGGATTGAAAATGAGACCTTTAAGTCAACTTGTTGACTTGGGTCAACATGGTTCAAAAGAGGTAAGCATGAATTGACCTCTATTGTCATTTTATCCATATCAATGTGAATTTTTCATTCTAAGTGCATGGAAACATGTCATACCTATTCCTAAACATGTTTATGAACTTTTGACTTAAAGTAAAGTGACAAAGTCGATTTATTGACTTGGGTCAAACTTTTCAAGCTGAAGTCCTCTAAGGTGAGTTAGTTGTCACTTTATTCATCTAGATATGAATTTTTAATCTTAAGCACATGACAACTAATCATTAACACACCTAAATATGTTTATGAAGTTTGGACTTAAAATGAGATGACCAAGTCGATTTATTGACTTGAGTCCAACTTTTCAAGCTTAATTCCCCTAAAATGAGATACCAATTGTATTTGATCATCTAGACATGAATTTTCAAGTTTTAAATATCTAGACTCATGTGATATGTGTATCTAAACATGTTCATTTCATTTTTAACTTAAAATGAAGTCTCTAAAGAAGAATTTTAACCTAGTTCAATTTTATAATTATCATAATATCATGAAATGAGCTAAGTTATCAAAAAAATTTCTACTCATGAACATTCAAATGTTTATCATGCAACATCACTCATGAGTATAGAGACATCATTAAACACGAAAATTCAATTATTTTTCAAAGATTTTTGCAAAATAAAATCCATACCTTATCTTTTAGAAAATTTGCCTAAGTGCTAAGATTCTACCTACTCATGAGAATTCAAAGGTTTAACATGCAATTCTAATCATGAGTATAGAGACACTAATCAACCATGAAAATTGAGGTATTAGACTAGAAATATGCAATAACCAAAAACATACCTCATCCATGAATTTAGCCAAACTTTTCATTCTAATTAGCCTTCCTAAAATAAACTTATAACTTGCAAGTAAGCTACACTAATATTTTTAGAGAAAAATATAGCTACTTAGCAAGCTAATCAAACTAAAAAACAAAGAGAAGCATCAAATATCATTATAAAAGTTCACTTTGCTAAATAGTTCTAAATTCATTTTTAATATAATCAAAGACATATCAAAACAAATTTTAAGAGATCACAAGAATAATAAATGAAAAATATGATCTCCAACCCTTCCTATTGGTTGAAAACCGAAAGGCCACAATGTGTCTACGATTTAGAACCGCAAGGTCGCTTAGGCCCATTACAGGCCACGTAGGTCTCCGAAGAGACCGAAGTTCAAAAAATCAAAAATCATTTTCAAAAGAACTCTTTTACAAGAGCGGGGAAAACAACTCAAATTTGACATGTATCATAATATCCAACTAAAATAAAACAAGCTACAGTAAGAAGATGATACCAAAATGTACCTAGATGCCACTTTCCATATATATGGCATCATGATGGTTTGAAGTTGTAACCAAAGGATGAATCTTCACTTAGGTCCATGGTCAACTTCAACTCTTCACTTCTTTTTACCCTTGTGTGGTGGCTCCCCCTACAAAAGAGCATGAGATATTTGGTACCCAAATGGCTTTGGGTCCTTGGGGGTTAGAGGGCTTAGGAATCCGAAGTGTCCTAGCAACACTTGGAGTTATCTTTAATGCACAATCATAAATAGCATGCCCAAATACACCACAACAAAAGCAATGTCCATTAATTTTTTTTTTTTCATTTATAACATGGACATGAGATTTTGCATTAGTAATGCATAGCATGAGATTTATGATGAGCATAGGCATTTTTGAAAGAAGCATATCTCTTTCCAGTTTTCTTGAAGGAAGTTGAGTTTCTTAAATTATGTACTTCCTTGTTCAGAACTAAAATCTCATCTTTTAAAACTTCAATTGACTTATGCATGGCATATAGTTGAGATTTCAAAATATTGTTCTCACTAACGATTTTTGAATTCTCAAATTTTAAATTTTCATTTTCAAGCTTTAAGTCCTTATGCTCAAGTTCCAACCTATCATGGGAGAAATTAAAAGAACTAGATTTCATTCTCTCATTTTCTAGTTTTAGTTCATCCACATGAGAGTTAAGCCTTATATTATCCTTTTTTAATCTTTTATTTTCATTATCCTTTTTAACAAGCAAGACATACATTTTCTTGTATTCACTAACTAACTCATCATATTGCATATCATGTGAACTAGAAGAGCTAGTACAATCATTATTATTATTATGACTAGCTAGATGAAGAAGAGAGTACCTAAATATTTGCAATTTTGAGGATCACTTTGGAAGTCGCTTCATAGTCATGGGTAGAGGATGCTTCGAATGAGTGAGATGTGGAGGTGGAAGCATTTGACCTCTTCCTTGCTTTGTTCATCATGGTAGGGCAATCCTTCCTAACATGCCCTTTCTCTTTACATGCATGGCACACTACCTTCCTTTTTCGGCTCTTTGTACTTCTATGGCTAGAAACCCTAAAAGCTTCAAAAACTTCATTAGATATAGGAGTATGACAATTGTCATAGTCTCCTTCATTTAGAGTAACAAGTTCTTTAGTTTTAGCATAATCATAAAGCATATTCAAAGTACCCCAAATATCATATGCCGAAGTACAATGCATGATTTTTTCAAATATATTATTTTCCAAAGAACGATATAGGAAATTTTTAGCTTTGGCATTTAACTCAAACATGCCAATTTGTTCTTCGGTCCATGCATTCATATTTTCCTTAGGTTCAATATATTGGATTTTTATCATGTTAAAAACACCTAAACCTTGAGTCTTTAGAAAGGTGTGCATCCTAGATTTCCATAGACCAAAGTTCAAGGCATCGAACCTTGGAGGTGTAGACGCTATCGACTCTGTAGTCATTTCAAGATCGAGACGAATTGTAGAATGGATGGTGAAATCACAAGCTACGAACCCGCTCTAATATCAAATGTGGGCGAAATGGCGACACTAGAGGGGGGGGTGAATAGTGTGTTTACTAATTCGAAAGAGGTATTTGAGGGTGTATTTATACCTTGCCGAAGAAACGGCAGCTCAACGTAGAGTTTTCTATCCGTTGCAAGCCGCTGGTCGATTGGTCGGTCGGTCGATTGGTCGGTAGACCGATTGGTCGACCGGTCATTCGACCGCTCCATTCTTCTCTCTGGTCGGTCGACCGACGGGTCGACCGCCAAGATGCAAGATCTTCGATCCTGACCTTCGGTCAACCCGTAAGTCGACCGATGCGAACTTGCGTCTTCAGCAAACGTAGGTCAGTCGACCGACTGGTCGACCACCCGAGCTAGTGCCCAATACCAGCCTATGTCGGTCAACCGACTGGTCGACCAAAGTAGCCACTGTCTCTTTGCGGTAGTGTTCGGTCGACCGACCGGTCTTACCCTGTTCGGTCGATCGGGTTGAGATTTGTTTTTCAGCCTATTTTCTTCCGCGCTTCATTTCCGGGTTCCGGCTTTCAACTAGCATCTTCTCGGAGTGCTTTCCATGTGATCTTTGAGCTCGTCCAATGCGACTTTGGTGGACTCATCGATCTTCGAGAAGTTTCCGCGATGAACCGAAGCGCGACGACCAATGTCCTTCCGATTTATCGATTTCTTCGATTTTTCCGATCGAGGACATCGAATGCTACTAATATGGAACCTGAAAATATTCTCAATGAAATCATTAGTCCTATGTTTGTTATCATCAAAACCATCAAAACTGAGATTAAGGGTAAGTTGAAAACCTAAAGCCAATAGGCAGCACCCAATTCAGTCGACCGAATGTGGCTGAGAAAGGGCAGAAGCCCAGCGGTCGATGAGCGATCGATCTGTCGAGTTGGAGAGCTACTAAAATGCCCGTTGGAGAGCTTTGCCGAGTGAGGGGTTATAAATACCCCTCACCAACCTCTCTTATACACTCCTAATGATCATTAGTGCACTTCAAAGACAAATTTAAACCCTCAAAGATTGATTTATGCTCACTTGCTTCATCGATTGCTCCATCCTATACAAGCGATCTTCTCGTTTCAATTCCGGCAACGATTTGAGCTCACCATCTTGAAGAGTTGGAGACTTGGAAGGCTTTGGAAGGAGCTCACACTCATGGTTTCCTTTTTAGCTCCTTCTTGTCATTCTTTATTGTTCTTAAATTGTAATCGTTACTATTAGTTTGCTAGGTGTGCTAGTGTTTACACTTAGGGTTTCCTTCATAGAATTGTGTTTTTCCTTGGTGAATAGATTTGAGAAGTTCTCAAAGGGTTGAGAATCGAGTCCACGGTTGTATTCAAAGGGAAACACAAAGTATATAAAGGATTTGGTTAGAAATCCTTGGTGTGGAGCCAAGGTAGTGGAGTAGGCGGTTGGCCGAACCACTATAACTATTTGTCTTTGCATTGTTTGTTTCATTGTGCTTGTTGGCTAATTATTACTTGTCAAACATCTTAACTTAATTACGTGATCAATTTGGTCGCATTAAAGACAAACTCGAAAGAAATCAAGAAGAAGTTAAAAGTCACCCAATACTATTCAACCCCCATTCTAGTGTGGGTATTCACTCAACAATATATATATAGTGGATCAAAATTCCCAAACCCGGAATCTAGTGGATTGGATATCCATTTTACCCCTAGGCCAACGTCTCTAACGGGTTAGAAACTTTGGTAAAAAAAAAAATTAAAATTTATAAAATATTTTTTTGATAAAAATGAGATATTAGAGTATAAAAAATATATTTTCAAACTCTCTAATGCATTAAAGACTTTTGCACAAAGGGTATAAATTTAAGTTTAAATTAAAAATTATGAAATATTTTGATGTAAGTTATTTTTTTGGATCATAGTACATCTTCTGTATCATTAAAAAATTATTTCATGAATTCAAATATTTTTTAAAAAATATTATGAAGCTATTATAGACTTTGCACAAAAGTCTCTAATGAGTTAGAGACTTTTGTTTATAATAATTTTTTAAGGGAAAATGACTAAATGGTCCCTAAACTTTTTTAGAATTTTCACATTGGTCCCACAACTTTTTCTCGACTCAATTGGGTCCCTAAAGATTTATAAACGTCACTTTAGTCCCTGGTCGTGACCCCGCCGTTAAAAAAAAAACTACGTGGCTAACGTTCCGGCAATATGACATCCAGTTTAGTTGACTTTGCTTACGTGTATTTATAGATGTTTACATGGATTATTTTATCATTTATAAAGTAAAATAGGATCCACTTTTTTCTCTCTCTCCCACCGCTGTCATCTTCTTCTCTTCCTCCTCCGTCCTCCTCTTCTTCCCTCCTCCTCCTCCTCCTCTACCGCCGTCTCCTCCTTCTCCTCCTCCTCCTCCTCCTCCTCCTCCTCCTCCTCCTCCACCACCACCACCACCAACATCGTCGTCTCCTCCTCCTCCTCCTCCGCCACCGCCGCCGCCGTCGCCATCTCCTCGTCGTCCTCCTCCTCTTCCTTCCTTCGCCGCTATCGCGATTGAAAGTAGAGGCCTTGTTTCATTTTTTCAGTACTTTTCTTATCTCCATCACTATACATTTATGGGACCATCAACCTCGTGCAGAAGACACCAAACTCTCCTATATTATTAATGGAGGTCTTCGAAGCTTTTGCTCCCTTCCTATGCATTCTCTTTCCTCTCTCACTTCCGTTCCATATCCAATAACTGATAATAACCATTCTTCTTAGGCCGTCTTGACTGATAATAACTAACTAACATAGAGTCGATGTGCTCTCGCTCTCGCTCGTCGTGGCTCCTCACAGTTGCAGTGAGCACCATGGACCACAGGTTTACACCCCCACATCATACCCTCTTGTGCACGCAGGAGCGAACAGGAACCATAATACCACCTTCTGCGCCAATGAATCTTTCATCGACTTTAATGTCCAGGGTAAGATCGTGCTACGCGAACGCAACGTAGAAGGAGAGTTACATTTGAAGTCTAAACTAGGAAATGGCCAGTGTTAAGGGTATTTTGGGAAAAGACATACTATTTGGCGCAGATCGAGCGGACAAAGCACGTTGCATATGTAATATCCTAGATATTTTAATTATATTTATCCTCTTATGGTTTATGTTTGCCAGCCTAGCGAACTAGTCCGAGGTTGAGCCGAGTCGACTCATGGTCCGGAGCGAGCTTACGAGCTTGGGTAAGTAAGAATATGAATATGAAAAAAAAAATTGCAGATAAATTTATTTAATTTCATGTTGTGTGCATGATTGTTTAATTATGTTGCATGTGGATGTGGATGTGCATTGTGTTTATATTTATTTATGGGATTAATTTGAGAGTAATTAAGCTTAGTGATTTAGCGGGTCGAGAAGTTAGTGGGTTTGGATTTGGCTCACGGCGGATGCGGGTTGCTAAGAGGGTTATTGGATCTAGGTTTAAGGAGGAGGGTATAACCCCCCCCCCCCCCCCCCCCCCTTGGTGTGCGGCTCCCCATTGCAGCCGCACATAAGGGACGAGCCAGCCGCCCCCCCTTCCTCTCTCTCTTGCAAGCCGCTGCCCTCAAGCCCAGCCGCCGAGCCCCTCCCATCTTCTTTCCCTCTTCCTTCCTTGGAGTCGAGCAGAGATGAGCCACCCCTCTCTCTTCCCTCTCTTCCACTTCTTGAGTCGAGACGCCATCTTTTGAAGCCGGATTCGAGGGCCATCATCTTGGATTTCTTCTTTATTCATCCTTCCTATTTAGGTGAATGGTTTTACCCCTCCTTCTTGGGTTTTCTTTGGGTTCTTGAAGTCGTTCTTGAAGGCTTAGATTCTCTTGAATGTTTTTCGTTGATGTAATATCCTAGATATTTTTATTTTATTTTCCTCATATGTTTGTGTTTGCCAGCCTAAATGACTAGTTTGGGGTCGAGTCGAGTCGACTCATGGTCCGGTGCGAGCTTGCGAGCTCGGGTAAGTAGGATATGAAATATGTGAATTAGGCTTGAGTAGTTAAATTTATTCAATTTGATGTTGTGTATGCCTAATTGTTTGATTATGTTTATGTGGATGTGCTTATTTAATTGCTTATGATTTATTATGAGATTAGAATAAGTTTAATTAAATTGATTTCAGTTAGCAGGTTTGGGTTCGGCTTAAGGTGGATGCGGGTTGGATAAAGGGTTTAGAGGGATTAGGGTTGAAGAGGGAGTATAAAACCCCCTCCCATTGGCTTGTGGCTATTATTTTTGGAGCCACCCAAAGTTTTGAGAAAGGGACCCAGCTGCAGCCAAGCCGCTAGCCGACTCCCCCTCTCCTATCTTCCCTTGGAGCCACCGCCACCTTGAGCCGAGCCACCCAAGCCTTCCCATTTCCTCTCCTTCTTCTCCTTCCTTGTGGAGCCGAGCTGAGGGAGCAGCCACCGAAGCCAGCCTCCCCCTCTTTCCCTCCTTCCCTCCCCTTGCAGCCGGTAGCTTAGGAGGAGCCACCGCCTACCCCTTTTTCCTTGGGGTTGAGCCACCGGATTTTGGAGCCAAAATCGGAGCCGTCGATTGGATTTTCTTCTCCAATCCTCTTTCCAAATTATGTGAGTGGTTTTACCCTCTCTCTTTCGGGATTTCTTCAAATTCTTGAAGTCGTTCTTGTCGGCTTATCGTTCTTGATTTGTTTCGATGATTTCTCGAGTTCTTGTCGTGTTTTCTTGTGGTTTGTGCTTGAGGAGGTCCTAAACTCTCCCCTATGCCTTAGATTTAAATATGTGATTTTTGGGTAGAAATCATGTTATAGGATCAAGATTTTCATATTTATGCCATGGGGATTCTTGGGAAGGGGTTCTTAATCTTGATGCTTGTTTCTTGATTAAGGTGTTGTAGATTCTTGTTAATCTTGAGATTAGTATTTTGTCCTAATGATAATTAAGGATTTAATTTCTGTTAATTTTTGGATTTAATTTCATGTTATGCTGAAAATTGAATGTTGCTGGAGTTTTACGCTGAGATGATGAATTTGTGTTATTTTTAGATTACTTGTTGTGGTGTGTTTATTACTCTGAATATAGTCATGTAACCTATCGTTTTGACCAGAAAATATAGTTTGGAAACATAGGACACACTTTGAAGACTTGATTCGGCTTAGATACATCAGTTTCGGGCAAAGTAGTAAACTAAAAACAAAACCCTAACATGGTTGACCTAAATTTTAATTTCATACTTAAAATTGTGAGGAGGGTCAGCATAATCTGTTATGAACAAACAAATAAAGTGTATGCATGAAATAAAATCATACAGGTTTATGACATTATGGGTCTAGGAGTTGGGATCGGGTATTGGAGTGTTGAGACACTTTCCAATAGAAACACCCATGAGACACCGTAGGAAAAGACTTCACTTAGGTCATGATGCGTCATATCTTTATGAATGGCGGAGAGGCTAGTTGTGGAGCCGGATTACTGGCTAGACCTAGGAGGTTGGATGGCTAATTCCCAACCTGTAGAACATGTTCGGAGGGACTTTCCCGATTGTTCTAGTTTTTTCTCGTGGGATAAGTTCGGAGGGTCTACCCGATTATCCCCGAGGTGGTTTTAAGGAATAAGTTCGGAGAATCTTTCCCGATTGTTCCTATGATATATTTTAAGTGTAAGCTCGGAGGGCCTAGCCCATTACTCTTATGATATCTTAGAGGGGCAAGTTCGGATGGGCGAATCCCGATTGTTCCTACGTGTCTCGTGGAGCAAGTTCGGAGGGCCTTTTCCGATTGCTCCCGAGTTTATTTATACTAGGATAAGTTTGGAGGGCCTTCCGGATTATCCTAGAATGTGTTATTTGCCTTAGGTCATGGTAGGCTTAGGCCTGTTGTTTTTCACCATTTTGGTGTTGGCTGCCTTCGGGCAGGTGATGGTCGGATGGCTTAATAGCTGGTCACTCCCTTGTGACCTTTTCCTGCTTGAGTCAGGAGTTTTACCTTGTGCATCTTATCTGTGATGTTTCTTTTTGTAAGGGTTGGTAGAACCGCTCACTGAGTTCTTTGAACTCACCCGTTGTCGTTGTTTTATTTTGTAGAGCCTGGCCGGTGAGGTGGGCTAGAGCACTTGGCGCAACTGGAGGGCACAGGAGCCACATGATCTCATTGCAGTCCTAGTTAGGGTCGTAGTCGAGTCTTTTGGTAGTGGTCATGCATGTGCACTTTTATTGGTTTGATTTGGAGTTGTAGCCCCTGAGGGCATTTATGTCATTTATTTCAGACTTTATTGTATCTCGACTTTTCAAATGTTGAACTTAATTTGTTATTTCTGCATTTTGCGTTTCAATTGAACTACTTGTAATAAACTCTGTTTTGGTTTGCTTTTCATTTGAAATGAAACTTATTATTTCTTTTCGCTATTGTTTATTTGTTGAGTTATCATGTGCATGGGTTAGGCTGCGGGGTATAAGCACGTATACCCTGGCCGGTCACGTGACCCTGAACTTGGGGCATGACAGTGTGGTATCAGAGCATGTGGTTCAGTCTGACTACGACCTAGAGTTGTCACCATATAGGGCATTGCTAGCATGTCAGTATATGGTAGGGGTATGTTATGAGATCAATGATCTAAGTCTGCACCTCAGCGCGACTCGTGATTAAGTTTGCAAAATGTTAGGGTGAATTTAATTGCATGATTATGAATTGTTTTCTTTTTGGTGATTCCAGATTGATGGAGGCCTTTCAGTGCCGCATAGGACTAGCAGTGGTAGCAAATGCACAAAGCGTCGAGGCCGAGGCTGAGGCCGGAGCCGGGGTCGTGGTAGACCGCCGCAGGCCCGAGAGGAACTGGGACAATCCCAGGGTAGGACAGGTTGAGACTGTGAATGACCATGTGCTACAGAGTGCACCATTTTTGGGGGCTACCCTTGTGTGGGTGCCTAGATTAAAGATCCTTTCAATGTTTGCTTAGTATCTTGAATGATTCATTGGGTCTCGTCATATAGTTAAATATTTATGGTGCAATTTGATTATGATGGCCCTAGGAATCATAGGGGGGCGGTTGATAGAGATCTATAAAAAGGATCTGTAGGGTTTAGCTGAGCGTAAATTTCCACTATAACTGAAATTTTGGATTGATTGGAGTATCTTTCCCTTAGTTTCAGGAAATATAAATTGTGGGTGTAGTGCGACCAGAGTTGAGTAGGACCATAGCGGTTTCTCTCTGAGGCATGTTTTGGGTGCGGATAGGTTGGGCACTTCGGAAAGGATTGTCTTGGTAATGGCAGTCAGCAGCCAGGTCAGACCAGAAGAAAGGCACCGATGTTAGTGGGTTACGTAGCTTAGAGGGGTCAGAATCAAGGAGGAGGCCAGCGAGCTGGTGGTTCGGAGAGGCCCGCTGCACGGGTGTTTGCTATGAACCAAGAGGGCGCTGGGGCATCCAGGGCAGTGGTGTCAGGTAATATTGTTGTTGGGTCTGCCATTGCATATGTTTTGTTTGATCCGGGAGCTATGCACTCTTTTGTATCTGCTTTGTTTGCAGCTAAGTTATCAGGGGTACTTTCTGTGCTTGAGTTACCTCTTGTGGTGTGTACGCCTACGGGCATTTATGTGATGGCAAAGACAGTCTTTCAGTGCTGCGAGGTTGTCATTTATGGGCATGTGTTGATAGCCGACTTGACACTTCTGTCGATGCTGGAACTTGACGTAATTTTGGGCACGAACTAGTTGAAGCCCGGATTGCCCCAGTTTACCATCCAGGGTGAGGGATGGAGAGAGTCGTTGATGTCGATTTCAGCTCTTTAGGCTCGTAAGCTACTTTTGGACAGTTGCCAATCCTTCTTGGCCTTTATGTCTGTAGTAGAGAAAGACGAAGGTGCGGCTAGGGACATCGGGGGGACGCCCGTAGTATGCGGGTTCTCTGATGTGTTTCCGAAGGAGTTGCCAGGTTTGCCTCCAGAAAGAGAGATCGAATTCTGTATTGATTTGCAGCTAGGGGTGAAGCCGATCTCCATTCCAGCGTACCGGATGTCACCAGCTGAGTTGAGGGAGTTGAAGTCCCAATTGTAGGAGCTGCTTGAGTTGGGTTTCATTCGCCCAAGTGTTTCTCCTTGGGGTGCTCCAGTGCTCTTTGTGAAAAAGAAAGATGAGTCCATGCATATGTGCATTGATTACCAATAGCTTAATAAGGTAACGGTGAAGAATCGTACCCATTGCCCAGGATTGATGATTTGTTTGATCAGCTTCAGGGATCTCAGTGGTTTTCTAAGATTGACCTGTGGTCAGGGTATCATCAGTTGAGGATCCGAGACAGTGACGTCCCTAAGATTGCTTTTAGGTCGAGGTATAAGCACTTTGAGTTCCTGGTGATGTCCTTCGGGCTGACTAATTCACTTGCAGCATTTATGGATCTGATAAACCAAGTGTTTAGGGAATTCTTAGATAAATTCATAATTGTGTTCATTGATGATATTTTAATTTATTATAGGAGCAGGGAGGAGCATGCTGAGCACTTGAGGGTAGTTCTGGAAACTCTCAGGGAGCATCGATTGTATGCTAAGTTCTCCAAGTGCGAGTTCTGGCTGGAGAGTGTGGGGTTCCTTGGCCATGTGGTGTCCAGGGAAAGGGTAAAGGTGGACCCCGCTAAGATAGAAGCAGTTCAGAATTGGAAGAGGACGACTAATGTCACAGAGATTCGTAGTTTCCTAGGGTTGGCAGGTTATTACAGGAAGTTTGTGGAGAACTTCTCCAGGATTGCAGCACCATTGACCCGCCTGACTCAGAAGAAGGTCAAGTTCGAATGGGACAGTAAGTGCGAGGAGAGCTTTCTGACGCTCAAGGACCGCTTGACGTCTGCGCCAGTTCTAGCAGTACCTTTGGGCTCGGGAGGGTTTGTTGTTTATTGTGATGTCTCCCGGGTCGGCTTGGGTTGTGTGCTGATGCAGAACGACTGGGTGATAGCTTATGCCTCCGGGCAGTTGAAGGTTCACGAGAAGAATTACCCGACTCATGATCTTGAGTTAGCAGCAGTTGTGTTCGCATTGAAGCTGTGGCGTCACTACTTTTATGATGAGGCTTGTGAGATATACACTGATCATAAGAGCCTCCAGTATTTGCTCACCCTTAAGGAGTTAAACCTGAGGCAGAGAAGATGACTTGAGCTGTTGAAGAACTATGATTGCACTATCATGTACCATCCGGGGAAGGCCAATGTGGTGGCTGATGCTTTGAGCATGAAGTCTATGGGTAGCCTGGCACATTTGGCGGTCAGGAGGAGGCTGTTGGCTCAGGATTTGGCCCTATGTTTGGATGGCGGAGCAGCCTTATCAGTATTAGATTATGGTGAGTTGGTGGCTCACTTGAGAGTGCATTCCAAATTGGTTGACATGCTGCGGGCAGCGCAGGAGGAGGATGTCTTTTGTGCACTCAATAAGGATCTGGCTAGGATGAGAGATGCAGATAATGGGTCCAGTGTTGACTCGGAGGGCGTTATGAGGTTTAAGAACCAGATAGTGGTACCTGATATGGTTGAGGTTCGCATGCAGGTGCAGGAGATGGCTCATCGATCTACCTACACTATGCATCCGGGAGCCACGAAGAGGTACCGAGATCTCAGGCAGAACTATTGGTGGAAAGACATGAAAGGAGAGGTGGTCGAGTTCGTGTCTAAGTGCTTGGTTTTGCAGCAGGTGAAGGCTGAGCATTTGAAGTCGATAGGGTTGCTCCAAAAGTTAGGGGTACTTGAGTGGAAATGGGAGAAAATAACCATGGATTTTGTGACAGGATTGCCAAAGTTTTGGAGAGGTAAAGATTCTATTCTGGGTAGTGATGGATCGCCTAACCAAGACGTCGCCTTTCATACCAGTCAGGACGACCTTTTCAGCTGAGCAGTATGCGAGGTTATTCTTGGATTGAATTATCGCTTACCATGGTGTTCCTGTTATGATCATCTCAGATCGTGGTACCCAGTTCACGGCTCCATTTTGGCAGTCTTTCCAGGAGGCGTTAGGCACTCAGGGTCGGTTCAGTACCGCATTTCACCCTCAGACAGATGGTCAGTTAGAGCGAACTATTCAGACTCTGAAGGATATGATGAGGGCTTGTGTCCTAGACCTGGAGGGCAGTTGGGAGTGGTATTTACCTGTAATTGAGTTTGCATATAATAACAGCTACCACAGCAGCATTGGGATGGCCCCATTTGAGGCATTGTATGGGCAAAGATGCAGGTCACCCGTAGGTTGGTTTGTGTAAGACCCGGAAAAGTTTCCTAATATAAAAATCTATTTTGGTGCAGTGCGTCGAACCCGGGGGTAGTCGAGTCAAGCCTCATGATCGCCTCGAGTGAAAAGGTATGACTCGGCTAATGGATCATGAAGTCTATTTGGATAATTAACTTTCCTTTTATGAAATCATACCATAACTTAAGTTAACTCGTGTCATGTTATGGGTTCAGTTGAAACCCAAGTCGAGTTTGGGTTTAGGTCGAGTTCCGGGTATGACTTAATTGAGCCTTGAGGCCATCTTTGGAAAGATGGTTGAGGGGATAAAATCCCCCTTATGGCAACCGTGCGACTCACCCATTGAGTCGCACAAGGCCGCAAGGGAGAAGAGGAGAAGGAGCAAGGAGGAGGATTGGGGGCTTGGATCGATCCGAAACTCTAGTCGTCTTCGGAAAATCTCAAGTCGTCGTCACCCGATCCTTGTTTCTTGGCGATCTAGGTGAGTGGTTATTGTTTTAAAGGTTTGGGGGAGGCAGGTGGCCGAACCCTAGTTGAAAGGTTGAGTTCTCGCAATTTTTTCCGGCGGTCCATAATTTGAACGTGACATATTCACTATTTTATGAAGCTTCTTGTCGGATCTCGCTGTTTTAATCGTCAATTTATGTATTTTTGGGGCTGCCGAATCATGGGAAAAGGGGAAAGGTCATGCCAAAATTTTCCCCGATTCCCTTGACGGCAAGAAGGCCCTTAGATGACCTTATATCACTGTTCTAATGTAGTTCTTTTGCACACCTCACGTATGATGAAGTATGTCCTCTCTAAAGCCCCTTGAAGTGGCCGAATGAACCCTAAAATTCATGAAGAGGGTTCGGCCAAGGGTGAGGGGGAGGTTAAGTTGTTCATTGGTATTTAAGTTGTATGCGGAATTGAAGATGCAAGGTATAGTTAAAGTCTCCTCCATCTTTCCCTACCCCAAGGACCTTGGCCGAGCAAGGTTTCCCTTGCTCATAGTTCGGCCAAGGTTAGGGAGAGGAGGAGAGACTTGCTTTAGACGGAAATTTCATGATCTTAGGGATCACACATAGGGACATGACCATACTTAGAAAGAACACCAAGTTTAGCATGTAGCTTAATTGATTTGAATTGTAGTAATGCTAGTTTGTAACCATACTTAGCATTTGATCCTTAAACTTTGGATGTTGACAATGTTACCATGTTTTATAATTCATACATGTTATTTAAATTCATTACTACCTTGCCATGCTAGATAATTGCCCTTATTGTGCTAATATTCCTAAGGTAGTATAAGAATTGTTATGCAAGTGCATTATGTATGATGAATGTTGTAATATATGAGCATTTTCTTTGGATTATGCATACTGCCATAAATATTCTTGGATGGTATTCCAAGGTTGATTCATGAGAATTCTCACCTAAGACAGTGTAGAAGGCTAGGTAACATGTAAGGTGTCACTACATGTTCATAGCACATTTATGGAAACTTAGATATGAGACGATAACACTTCTATGACTGCTTGTATACTTTTGGAAACTTAGAACTTGTAGGTGCATATATACTGAAAGGGGCGGCATGAACTGTTGGACCGGTAGCCGGACATAGGCTAGATACGGGCAAAAGCCCAAAGTGTATATATATATGGAAACCCTAGGATATTGATTGTGTAATGTGCTTGAGATGGTCCACCGAGGAGCGAGGAGGTCAGAAATGACCAATGCTCAGCTCGGCCAGTTTGAGTCTAGAGGTGCGCCAACGGGCCTGCTAGGTGCCAGACCCCAGTTGGGTGGGACTAGCTATCCTTACCCCAGACGGTGTCCGAAGACTAGTGGACCATCCTAGTCGACGGTCCAGGATTGTTTGCTTGCATCTTGAGATTATGTGGGCGATGGCCGGGATGATGCTACCTGGTAGGGTAGGGACGGCTGTAGTCGGGATATCTTGCTATGAGTAGGCCCAAGGGCTGGATGCCAGAGGTTTGATAAGCCAAGGTGGCAGGTTATCATGTATAGTTGGTACTGATGGGTCCGTTGAGGGTCTGTAGTTGCATTAGAAACACACTTTATCTCCTTGTACATTCCTTTATTGCCTTGTATGATATATATGCATGTCTGAGGCTTATGTGGAGGTTCATTTGAGCCACTCACCGAGTCCCAAGTGGACTCACAATATAGTTTTATTTTTACATAGCATGAGCAGTAGCTTGGTGCCGACATGGTGCAGCTGGAGGGCGGAGGCGGTGCCATATCTCGCAGCGACGTCCATGAGTCTTAGACTAGTCCTAGTTATGTGGGTTTTATATCTGCACTGACGGCTGTAATTGAAAAGAATTGTAAAACTTGATATTTGACCATTTGGATTTGATGTTGTTGTTTCTTCTTGTTTTGAAAAACTTATATATTGTTACTTGCAAACTCTTTATATATAAAGTATGTAAAGTTTCTTTCAGTCGATATGTTTTAGTTTCTTGATGTCAGTGTAGATGGTAGGCTACAGGGCAGGATGTGGGCCCTGGCCGGTCACACTACTCTCAGTCGGGGTGTGAGAGTTTGAGGCAGGGGATTCCCTTATGATGGGACCTGATTTGGTGGAGGAGGCTGTGGAAAAAGTGAAGCAAATCAGAGAGAAGTTGTTAGTAGCTCAGAGTCGCCAGAAGATATATGCGGATTGAAAGGCCAGGGAGGTTGTCACACCCCAATTGAGGGTAGTGTGACCGGTCAGGGCCTACATCCTGCCCTATAGCCTACTGTCTATACTGACATAAGGAAAATCAAATCGTATCGATAAAAGAAATCTCAACACACTTTATTAATAGTTTTCAAATTCACAATTTTTATGTTTTCCAAAACAAGTAAGAACACCAACATCAAAATAACCGAACGTTTCAAGTAACAAGTTTTACAACTCTTTTAAATACAACTGTAAGTGCAGAAACTAAAAGCAACTACTAGACACTGGTCTAAGACTCATGGACGCCGCTACGAGATATGGCACCGCCTCCCGCCCACCAGCTGCACCATGTCGACATGCCAAAGTCACTGCTCATGCTCTGCAAAAATAAAGAATAAACTGTGAGTCTACTTGGGACTCAGTGAGTGGCTCTAGCGAACCTCCACCTAAGCCTCAGTTATGCATGCATATCATATAAGGCAACAAAATGAATGTACAAGTAGGTAAACTACTTCTAATGCGACTACCGACCCCAATGGGTCAATCTGTATAAACTGAACATGTGATAACCTACCATCTCGGCCTATCAAGCCTCCGGCATTTGGCCCTTGGGCCTACTTATGGAATAAATATCTCGGCTACAGCCGTCCCTACCATATCAGGTAGTATCATACTGGCCATCGGCTACATCATCTCAAGATGTAAGCAAACAATCCCGGGCCGTCGACTAGGATCGTCCACTAGTCTTTGGACACCGTCTGGGGTAAGGATAGCTAGTTCCACCCAACTGGGGTCTGGCACCTAGTGGGCCCGCTGGCGCACCTCGAGACCCAACATTGATTGAGTTAAGCACTGGTCATTCTCGATCTCCACACTCCTCGGCAGACCATCTCAAGCACATCACACAATCAATGTCCTAGGGTTTCCATATATACACTTTGGGCCATTGCCTGTATTTGGCCCTAATCCGGGCTACAGGGTCAATAATTTATGCCGCCCTTTCAAAATGTTTACACCTAAGAGTTCTAGGTTTCCAAATGTTTACAAGAAGTCCTAGAAGTGATATCATCTCCTAGCTAAGTTTCCATATTAGTACGATGAACGTCTCGCGACGCCTTACATGTTATCTAACCTTCCACACTACCTTGGGTGAGGAATTCCTTGTATCGACTTTGGAATTCCGCCCATGAACATTTTTGGACAGCATGCATAATCTAAAGAAAATATTCATGCATAACAACATCCACTATATATTCTAAATGTATAATCTAAATGTTACAACATCCACTATATATAACCACAATATTCATGCACAACTTTACACTACCTAGCATGGCAAGGTAGAAATGAATTCAAAAATGTACGAAATACTAAGTATGGTAAACAATTGCAACATTAAAGATCTAATGCTAAGGATGTTCATCATAAAGTTAGCATTCCTACAATCTCATAATCAATCAATTTACTTGCTATGATTGGTGTTCTTCCTAAGTATCGTCATACCTCTATTGTTGAACCTTATAACCATGAAAGTTTCCATCTAAAGCTACCCTCTTTCCCCCTCCCTAGTCTTGGCCGAGCCATGAGCAAGGAAAACCTTGCTCGGCCATGGCCCTTAAGGTAGAAAAGGGATAGGGGACTCTAACTATGCCCCTAATTCTTCGATTTCGATATAACTTAATATCAAGTGGACTATTTTACCCCTTCCCTTACCCTTGGCCGAACCCTCTTCATGAGGTGTGGGGTTCATTCGGGCACATCAAAGGTTTCTAGGGAAGACATGCTTCATAACACGTAAAATTGCCGATTAAGACTACATCATTCATGAACATGAGATCATCCAAGGTCTTTCTTTCCGTCAAGGGAATTGGGGAAAATTTTGGCACGACCTTTCCCTTTTCCCATGACTCGGCAGCCCTAGTACTTAAGCAATCAGCGAAGAAACAAGATGATCCGACAAGAGCTCGTACAAAATAGTGAATACACATTGATGAAACCAAGATCCATCAGAAAGATCGCGAGAAAACTCATCCTATCACATCTAGGGGTTCAGCTACCCGCCTCCCCCATGCTTTCAAATTCTAACCACTCACCTTGATTGTGGAGAATGAAAGATCGGATGACGACGACTTTGAATCTTCCGGCGAAGGCGCGAAATCCCGGATCATATCCAAGTCCCCCTTCTCTCTAGGCTGCCTTGTGCGACTCAAAGGATGAGTCGCACGTCACAAGGATGAGGGGTTTTAAATTCCTCATCTAGCCTTCCATATAGGCTCTTGACTCACTTGACTAATACTCAAGACTCGACTAAACCCGAACTCAACTTAGGTTCCGACTCAACCCACAACATGAGTCGATTTAAATTTGATTTAAGGTATGATTGCATAAAAGGAAAGTCAATCACCCAATAAAATTCCATGCATCATTAGTCGAGTCATACCTTTTCACTCGAGGCGATCCTGAGGCTCGACTCGACTATCCCCGGGTTCGGCGTGCTGCACCAAAAATAGATTTTTATATTAGGAAATTTTCTCGGGTCTTACAGAGGTAGAGTTCGACGAGGGGGACATGGTGTTCCTCAAAGTGTCCCCTATGAAAGGGGTGGTGAGGTTTGGCAAGAAAGAAAAGCTAAGCCCTAGGTTCATTGGGTTGTTTCCTATTCTCAGGTGCAGGAGAGCTGTGGCCTATGAGTTGGCCTTACCTCTTAGTATGGACTGAGTACATCCAGTGTTACATGTTTCTATGCTGAAAAAGTACATTCGGGATAAGTTCCATGTGATCGAGCCTCCGCTGTGGAGGTGGATTCAGTAGTCTCTTATGAGGAGCGGCCAGTTGAGGTGCTAGATCGGAAGATCCAGAAGTTGAGGTCCAAGGAGATCCCCATGGTTAAGGTCAGATGGGAGCACCATTCCGGCCAAGAGGCCACTTGGGAAGTGGAGCAGGATATGAGGGAGTGTTATCTTTCATTGTTTGAAGATTTGGTGTGTTGACCTTAATTTTCTTTTCTGAAATCCGTGTATGAATTTTCTTTAAGGAGGGAGGATTGTAATATCCTAGATATTTTATTTTTATTTTTCCTCTTATGTTTGTGTTTGCCAGCCTAACGGACTAGTTCAAGATCGAGTTGAGTCGACTCATGGTCCGGTGCGAGCTTGCGAGCTCGGGTAAGTAGGATATGAAATATGTGAATTAGGCTTGAGTTGTTAAATTTATTCAATTTGATGTTGTGTATGCCTAATTGTTTAATTATGTTTATGTGGATGTGCTTATTTAATTGCTTATGATTTATTATGAGATTAGAATAAGTTTAATTAAGTCAATTTAAGTTAGCAGGTTCGGGTTCGGGTTCGGCTTAAGATGAATGCGGGTTGGATAAAAGGTTTATAGGGGTTGCCCTCAAGGTGTTCGATGAAATGCCCAAATGAGCGTTCTTGTTACCTTGATGTGCAAATCTTGATTTCTTTAACTAAATTGGTTCTTGATTTATGGATTGCATGCCTCAGATTTAAATCTATGATTTTTGGGTAGAAATCATGTCATAGGATCATGATCTTGATATTTATGCCATGGGGATTCTTGGGAAGGGGTTCTTAATCTTGATATTTGTTTCTTGATTAAGGTGTTGTAGATTCTTGTTGATCTTGATTAATAAGCATGAAATCTGTGAAATTAATCTTGAGATAAATATTCTATCCTAATGATAATTAAGGATTTAATTTCTATTAATTTCAGATTTAATTTCATGTTATGTTGAAAATTGAATGTTGCTGGAATTTTACGATGAGATGATAAATCTGTGTTGTTTTTAGATAGCTTGTTGTGGTGTGTGTATTACTCTGAATATAGTCGTGTAATATATCGTTTCGACCAAAACATATAGTTTGGAAATATAGAACAGACTTTGGAGACTTGATTCGGGTTATATACATCAGTTTCGGGCAGAGCAATAAGCTAAAAACAAAACCCTAACATGGTTGACCAAAATTTTAATTTCATAATTAAAATTGTGAAGAGGGTCAGCATAATCTGTTATGAACCCACAAATCAAGTTTGTGCATGAAATAAAAGCACACGAGTTTATGACATTACGGGTCTAGGAGTTGGGATCGGGTATTGGAGTGTTGCGACACTTTCCAACAGGAACACCCATGAGACACCGTAGGGAAAGACTTGACTTAGTTTATGATACGCCATATCTTTATTAATGGTGGAGAGGCTCGTTGAGGAGCCGAATTACAGGCTAGACCCGGGAGGTTGGATGACTAATTCTCAACCTGCAGAACAAGTTCGGAGGGCCTACCCGATTATCCCCGAGGTGGTTTTATGGAATAAGTTCGGATGGTCTTTCCCGATTATTCCTGCGATGTCTTTTAAGAGTAAGCTCAGAGGGCCTACCCGATTTCTCTTATGATATCTTAAAGGGGCAAGTTCGGATGGGTGAATCCCGATTGTCCCTACGCGTCTAGTGGAGCAAGTTCGTAGGGCCTTTCCCGATTGCTCCCTAGTTTATTTATAGTAGGATAAGTTCGGAGTGCCTTCCCGATTATCCTAGTATGTGTTGTTTGCCTCAGGGCATGATAGGCTTAGGCCTATTGTTCTTCACCGTCTAGGTGATGGCTGCCTTCGGGCAGGTGGTGGCCGGCTGGCCTAATAGCTGGTCACTCCCTTGTGACTTTTTTCTGCTTGAGTCTGGAGTTTTACCTTGTGCATCTTATCTATGATTTTTGTTTTTGTGAGGGTTGGTTGAATCGCTCACTGATTTTTTTGAACTCACCCGTTGTCATTTTTTTGTTTTGCAGAGCCTGACCGATGTGGTGGGCTGTAGCACTTGGCGCAGTTGGAGGGCAGAGGAGCCACATGATCTCACAGCAATCCTAGTTCGGGTTGTAGTCGAGTCTTTTGGTAGTGGTCATGCAATTTTATTAGTTTGATTTGGAGTTGTAGCCCCTAAGGGCATTTATGTCATTTATTTCAAACTTTATTGTATCTGGACTTTTCAAACGTTGAACTTAATTTGTTATTTCCGCATTTTGCGTTTCAATTGAACTACTTGTAATAAACTCTTTTTTGGTTTGTTTTTCATTTGAAATGAAACTTGTTATTTCTTTCCGCTATTGTTTATTTGTTAAGTTGTCATTTCCATGGGTTAGGCTGCGGGGTATAAACACGTATACCCTGGCCTGTCACATGACCCTGAACTTTGGGCGTGACAGTTGATCTCTCAAATTTTTACCGTTCTATTTGATTGTCGTGTTGAGGAGACCCTAAACCCTTTCCTATGGGGTTCGGCGGCCCTAGGCTGACCCTAGGGGTGCTCGGCCAAGGGTGGTGCAAGGGTGCCCTCAAGGTGTTTGATAAAATGCTAAAGTGAGAGATCTTAGTTATTTTATAGTTATATCTTGATTTGTTTATTTAAATGAGTTCTTATATGATCAAATATGCTTTGTATGTAATCTGTGATTTTGGAAAAAATCATATTTTTTTTTCAAAATATGGATCTTGATATTGATGCCATGAAGGTTCTTGAAGAAAGTTACTTGATCATGATGCTTCACAACTAGAATTGTCGTCATCACCGACGGCTTAAGCTGTGGCTGAACCGTCTGTGATAACTATCACAGACGACACTACTCGTGGCAAAAAGATGTCTCTGATGTGTGCGTCTCAGATAAGTTGTGACGGTGTCTCCCGGCCGTTACAAGTAATCTTCAACGACACTCGTGGGCGCTGTCGCTGATTTTAACACGTTAGTGACGGCTGTAGGCGGCTGTCACTGATACCAATACATCAGCCAAGGCCCGGGGCCGTCGATGATACTATTAGCAACTGTGATATTTGGTGCTGCCCATGCCATCAGCCATGCCTTCAGCCACGGCTTAGTGACGTTAGCGACTGTCACTGATACCAACACATCAGCCACGACCCAGGGTCATCGATGATACTATTAGTAATCGTGATATTTGGTGCTGCCCAGGCCATCAGCCATTTACGATAAACCTTCAGCCACGGCTTAGTGATGGTGGCCGTGGGTAAGCTGTGGCTAAAGGTATAACCTGTAATTGGAAAAAATAAAATTTTTATAAATTCCTGTATACAATAATATTTATAGATTACAATCTATTTTCAATCACATATTACAATAAAAAAACATCATACACATGCATTTGAAACCAAACATACAAGTTTTACATAAATATCATCAATCTAAGCCTCAAACCGGAGGCAAACAATTATCAAAATATCATATATATACGACCATAAGTATATATAAACAACTATCCGTATACAAACAAGTATCAAAATATAAACAAAATACAATAAATCAAAATCTCACAGCTGCGGTGGAGGCGGTGGAGTCGACAATGACTGGGTTGGGAGCGTCGACTGGGTTGGGTGCGTCGACTGGGTATGCAACATCATCGGTAGAAGGCTAGAGCAAGACACAATCTGAGTGAGCAGTGCCTGCATGCTCTACATCATTTGTCTCAACTCTTCATTCGTCTGTCTATGCTCCTCCATCGCCAACCTCTGCTCCTCCATCGCCTGTCTCTGCTGGGTGAGCTCTGACTCCAAGGCCGCTATCCGGCTCTGGTCCTGCGCACTGGATGTCGAGGGCCACTCACCCGCAGTCGGAGGGGTCGATGTCCCAAGTGGCCCGAGAACAGTGCGTGCTTGGCCACTGTCTGCAAAGCCATAAACACTACCATGCTCCCAGCCACCTGCGGCCTCCACCCAAGCTCCTGCGTCAAACTCCTCCGGTGTGCCTCCACGCTCGATCACAGTCCTCGTGTAAGTTTCCTACACGTGTTTATATTTTAAATATATATAAACTATAAATAAAAATTGTGTAAATCAAATAGACATATATAAATACTTACCATTATGATCAAGACTCTGTTATCAACGTAGTCCCCCGCTCCTCGCCGACGACGGTGGGTGCGCTCAAACATCCTCCACACTCGCGTCGTACATTAGAAAACAAATACATTAATATAATTATACACAATATATAATTTCATCAAAAATAATTAAATTATACATACCATACGACGCTCATGAACCGCAAAAGAGATGGAGCCACCAGTGTGGCACGCGCCCGTGCCGTCCCCCATGGACATGCAGTTTCTCGATGTAGTCCGGGAGACCTCCTGCCACTCAGGTGTGTCCCACCGCTCAACGAGCTGGTCCCACACAGGGCCAGGAATCCGCTCGAGGGCGTGTCCCCGAGTCTGCCCTATCTGTGTGGCTCCCAACCGTCTCATCACGGTCTGACGGGCCTGCTGAAGCAGCTGGTTATAGCGAGCGCGGGCAACACGCTCCCATGCAGCCTCAATAAAAGTGGTCTGGTCCTCCGGCCATGTATAATGAGCCTGCAAAAAAAAATTATTATTACCGATCAATATTTAACATTAACATTAATTTAATAAATATACTTACCGTGAACTCTGGCCATAATAAATTCATATGCTGAAGGGGCACGTGAAACCATGTAGGCCACTCCCCATGCATAAACTTTCGGATCATCCCTGCAATCGTAGGAGGGACGTCCTCC
The DNA here is from genome assembly GCA_034359265.1 of Canna indica. Taxonomy (NCBI): domain Eukaryota; kingdom Viridiplantae; phylum Streptophyta; class Magnoliopsida; order Zingiberales; family Cannaceae; genus Canna; species Canna indica. The sequence goes on along the minus strand of CP136890.1, from coordinate 61,100,305 downwards.
TGCTGAAATCTGCACAAAATATAAATTCATATTATGATATTTTGAATTATAAATAAATTAAAAGAAACAATTGATGTATATACTTACCGTCTTCCGTGCACACTAACTGCTATGCATAGTTCTCCATCGGGTGGCGGAGGGAGAATTTCGTTAGGCCCTCGTGGCCTAATTCTCGAAGACGACGGTCCTGGATCTACGGAGGGTGGTGGAGGGATGGTAGCCGGAGGTGAGGGGATGGTAGCCGGAGGTGAGGGGATGGTGGCCAGATCAGGTGAGGGAACGGTGGACGGATCAGGTGGGGGGATGGTGGTGGAAGGCGAAGGGTCAGTGGGTACAGGTGGGACAGGTGGTAATCATCGGGGGGTCCAACGAGGAATGCCTCCTTGGGAACTAATATCTCAAACCATAGCTGTAAATATTTAATATAATTAGATTATATATAATATATTAATTGATATATTTAATAATTGAATATATACTTCACATCTACAATTATTCGTCATCGTCATTATCATCATCCGTGTAATACTCTTCTTCTTGTTCTTCTTGTTCTTCTTGTTATTTTGGCACACGTGTATCTTTTCGTACCCAAGCCCTAATTTCCTCATCAACATTTTTGTCTTATAAAAAGTGGCTCAAACTTGTTATTTGGATGTAGCATACCATTGATAAAGCCTACAATCCGAACAAACACAACCCCACTGATATTACAATCGGACTTGATATTCAGGAGTTGCGTCATTGCCGAAAATCTTGTATAATTAGGACAATTCTCATACAAAGGTTCATCGGCAGCTTTCAACATCTCGTAAAATTCTGCAGCCTTCTTAGTAGGCAATTCAATCTGTATCGCAGGTTGTTCTTCAGTGACTTCAATTGTCGTAGTATCTGGTGGCACTACCGTCTCAATAACTGATTCAATATTATCATTTAAATGGAATTATCCTCCAAGACTATCCAGAATCATTATTCTAAAAGGATTAGGTGGATTGGAAGATGAAACACCAGTAGAAGAAGATTCACCATGAGTTTGGACAACAGGATTGCTCGACGTCCCTACTTCACGTGACTCCCCGTGATAATTCCATAGAAAATATCTTGTTGTGAATCCTTTTGTATACAGATGCATTGTGACAGTTTCCCAGTCCAAAAATCTTATGTTCGAATATTTCCGGCACGTACATCAGATTTTATCACCATTAAGGAATTTTTTATTTGAGTGGGCGAAATTTAAGAAGTAAGTTACGCCTACTCGAAATTCGTCCGCTATAGCTCCACGATAAATTCGTCGGTACAGCAAACTTCAATCGCCCGACATGTTCTGTCAAAAAGTTGGCAATATCTTTAGGTAATGTCTTTAGGTAATGTGTTTAGGTCATGGATGGTCCTATTCCATTTGGGATTCATGTTATTTATATTGCACTTAGAATTTCTTTTTGTCATTAACTTCATTCAAAATTTCGGCAGCATCTCCCTACAGTTCTCTGAATACGCATATCATCTAGGCGCATATCGGAGAACAAGTGAGATACAAGCCAAAATTTAAAAATGAATAATGACTAAAAGGAATAAACTAAGTGCAATATAAATAACTATTCTCAAATTGTCCAATTAGGGATAATTCAAGGATTGTACGTTGTATAAAAGATCATTTTCTTCATTTACACGAACATACAACCCCCGAACGGATCTAAGGTTTTGCAAAATTAAAACTTGACTCGTCAATGCGTACATGAAATGTATTCGGCGCGAGTCCAAAGTGGATGATTCAGAGCGAGGCCAAAGTGGACGATTCCACGCGAGTCCAAAGTGGATGATTCCGACGCGAGTCCAAATTAAGTGGACAATTTCGACGGGCACAAGTCCAAAGTGGACGATTTTAACAATACTAATCTAATTAAATTAAATCTAATCTAATTAATTAACCCTAATTAAATCTAATCTAACTAATTAACCCTAATTAATATAATATTAAAAATAATTAATTAAATTTAATTAATTTATAAAAAAATACTGTCGGCACCGGCTGAAACCCTAGGGTTTCGGCCGGCATCGACTAGAGCGGGGAGGAAGCGCTCACCTGGACGACGACGAGGGAGAAGTCAGTGAGGAAGATTGGGGCCGTCTGGTACACGACGCGTGGAGATAGATTGAGGCTGGATCGGCGAGAGCGAGGGCGACTTCTCCATCGATGGCAGCGAACTCGACGACGCATGAAGTCAATGGCGGCGAACTCGACGGTGCACGAAGTCAGCGGCGGCGGCAACAGGCGATAGCGGCGGGAGCAGAGAAGAAAGAGGAAGAAGAGGAAGAAAGAGGAAGGGTCGGGCGCACACACAAATAAAAAGGATTTTCACCGATGGCTCTCTCAGCCGTTTGTGAAGAGTGTTTTAATCGGGCTGCGTTTGCGCCATTAATTAATAAGCGATAGCCGCTTCTAGCCGTGGCTAGTGACTTATTTATATCACCAACGGCTCTCGCACCCCCGCTAAGTCGTGGATAATAACTTATTTTATTTCGTGCCTCGTGCACACCATCAACTATGAGCGATGGCGCTATGCGGCAGTATACGAGCTACGACTGATTTGGTTATTCATATCACCGATAGCTGTAGCACCCCCACTAAGCCATGGCTAATAACATATTTTATTTCGCGCCTCTTGCGCGCCATCAAATATGAGCGACGGCTCTATGTGGCCGTATGCGAGCCACGACTGATTTGGTTACATCAGCCACGACTGCTTTGGCCATCGCAATGTCGTGAATTATTTTGACGGCCGAGGTGGCCATCAGTGATTCCCGTGGCTAACGTGGTATATTCTAGTAGTGCTTGGTTCTTGTTTATAGTACTTGTTGATGCTTGTTAGCCTTGTTGTTAAGCATGAAAATTCAGAAATTTATCTCAAGATTTATATTCTGTGTAAATGATAATTAAGGGCTTAATTTCTGGGAATTTTGGATTTATTTTCATGCTATGCTGAAAATTTGTTCTTGCTGGAATTTCATGCTGAGATGATGAATCTGTGCTATTTTTAAATTGCTTGTTTTGGTGTGTGTATATCTCTGAACATAGTTTTGTAACCAATCGTTTCGACCGGAAAACATAGTTTGGAAATATAGGACACACTCAGGAGACCTTATTCGGGTTAGATACATCAGTACTAGGCACAACAATAAGCTAAAACAAAACCCTAAAATAAAACTCTAATCTTGGTGATCTAAATTTTAATTGCATAATTAAAATTGGGCAAAGGGTCAGCATAATCTGTTATGAACCAACAAATAAAGTTTTGAATGAAATAAAACCACACGGGTTCATGACATTACGGGTCTAGGGAATGGGGTCGGGTATTGGAGTGTTGGGACGCTTTCCAATAGGGACACCCCTAAGACACCATAGGAGAGACTTAACTTAGGTCATGTTCTGCCATATCTTTATGAATGGCGGAAAGGCTTGTTGAGGAGTCGGATTGCGGGCTAGGCTCGGGAGGTTGGATGGTAAATTCCCAACCCGTGGAACAAGTTCGGAGGGCCTTTCCCGATTGTTCTGTTTTGGCCTCGTGGGATAAGGTCGGAGGGCCTACCCGATTATCCCCGAGGTGGTTTTAAGGAATAAGTTTAGGGGGCCTACCCGATTATTCCAGAGATATCATAGAGGAGTAAGTTCGGAGGGCCTACCCGATTACTCCTGTGATATCTAAAAGGGGCAAGTTCGGATGGGCGAATCACGATTGTCCCTACGCGTCTCGTGGAGCAAGTTTAGAGGGCCTTCCCGATTGCTCCCGAGTTTCTTTGTATTAGGATATGTTCGGAGGGCCTTCCCGATTATCTTAGTATGTGTTGTTGCCTTAAGGCATGACAGGCTTAGGCCTATTGATCTTCACAGTTTGGGTGTTGGCTGCCTTCGGGCAAGTGGTTGCTAGATGGCCTAATAGCTAGTCACACCTTCGTGACTTTATTCCTATAGAGATAGATGTTATGCTATTACTTATCTGTATGTTATTTTATTGTGGGGGTCGGTAGAACCGCTCACTGAGTTCTTTGAACTCACCCGTTGTCGTTATTTTTGTTTTGCAAAGTCTAACCGGTGAGGTGGGTTGGAGCACATGGTGCGGCTAGAGGGAGAAAGAGCAACATTGATCTCATAGCAGTCCTAGTTAGGGGTCATAGTCGAGTCTGTAGTAGTTTGATCACGCACTAGTGATTTGATGTTTTAGAGTTGTAGTCCCGTGGGGACATTCATGTTTTAGTCAATCTTTTATTTGATAAAAGAACTATTGTTCTTTGATTTATTTATTTCCGCACTTAAACTATTTATTAAAAACTTTGATATTTGAAAACCTATTTTGGTTCTTTTTTAAAAAAAGCTATTGTTTGTTCTGCTATTCTATGAGTTGGCATGTGTATGTGTTAGACTGTAGGGTATAGGCACGTATACCTTGGCCGGTCACGTGACCCTGAACTTGGGGCGTGACAGCATATAAGTTTTTTCCCCACATGGCCATTTCTCGGTTGGGCAATTAATTAAATAGATTGATGAAGTAGCGGAAATGATTAAAGTGTAAAGGTTGAGTGAAGAAAACAAAGGGGCTTCTTTTGAGCACTAAACTTTTCTTAGCACTAAAATTTAATTCACAAAAAAATATATATGTGATATAAAAGATGTACTAGATTTTATCAAAATATTTTGGACAAAAAATATTTTAATATTTTTATTTTAAATTTAATTTTATAGACTTTGGGCGAAAGTCTCTAATGTAGACTTTCGCCCAAAGTCTATAATAGATTTATAATTCAAAAAAAATAATTTTACTTAATGAAATATCTTTTTTAAAATACAAAAGATGCGTTGTGGTTCAAAAAAATATGTTTCATCAAAATATTTCACAATTTTTAATTTAAATTTAGTTTTATAGACTTTGTGCAAATGTCTCTAATGAATTAAAGAGTTTGAAAATATATTTTTTCGACTCTAACACCTCAATTTTATTATAATTTTTTAATAAATTAATTTTTTTCAAAAAAAATTATATATATATTTTTAATTTTTAACCAAAGTCTGTAACTGGTTAGAGACTTTCCCAAGGGTAAAATGTGTATCAAATCTATTAGGTTCCGATTTTATGAATTTTGACCCCAAAAATTCGGATTTAGGAATTTGCGAATTTCCCTCTCCCAAAATTCGGTTTTGGGAAATTCATGTACGATGATAATTTATGGTGGAGTAAATCTTTATTGATCATTTATGAAGACATTTGGACTTGGATGTTTATGATGCTTAATGGAGTTTTGATGCAATATATATTGGCTTTAGATTTTCAACTTTGGCTTCATCTCGGTTTTGATGATAACAAACATAGAACTAATATTCCATCGAGAAATCTTTTAGGTTCCATATTGATTAGCGTTTGATGTCCTCGATCGGAAAAACCGGAAGAAATAAGAAAATCGAAAGGACATTGATCGTCGCGTTCGGGTTCGTCGTGAAACATCTCAAAGATCGACATATGCACCAAAGACGTATTGGACGAGCTCAAAGATCACATGGAAATCTCTCCAAGTTGATGCTCGTTGAAAGCCGGAACCCGAAAACGAAGGGCGGAAGAAGAAGGCTGAAGAAATCAAATTCAGCCTAGGTTCGGTCGATCGGGCGGTCGACCGAATAAGGTTAGTAAAATGGCAGTAGCCATCTTGGTCGACCGGTCGATCGACCGAAGGATGCCGCAAAGCGGCACTGGCTACTTCGATCGACCGGGCGATCGACCGACAGAAGCCAAATTCTGGCATAGGTCACTTCGGTCGATCGGACTGCGTATCGCCAAAGATGCAACCTGCATCGATCAACTAATGGGTCAACTGGATTGTGGGAATGCAGTTTTGCGTATGGGTAGTTGACCCGTCGGTCTACCACACAGAGAGAATAGGCAGCGGTCGCTCTAAGCGATCGATCGGTCGGTCGACTGGCCAATCGATTGAGCGTCTGCAACGAATAGTTTTATATCCGTTGAGCTACCGTTTCTTTGAGAGGGTATAAATATCATTCATCTATCCTCTCAATATTCATCTCTCCCACTCTTATAGATATTATGGAGCAATTAAAAGGGAGTTTTAATCCGTCCAAGAGATAGATTGCAGCGCACTCTGCTCTTCCGTTAGCGTTCTTCTTCTAGCGCCAACTGCTCCTCAACTCGGGATTTGATTCGCTTCCTACTACTCGACGAGTTGGAGGTTCCAAGGCTTGGAAAAGAGTTTTAATCTTGGTTTTTATTCTAAGCTTTTTTCATTGTAATTTTAAGTATTTATTTGAACTTGTTTTTATTAGATTTGAGATTGTGAACACCTAGGTTGTTAGGTCTTATGTGGAAGTGGTTACCTTGTTGTGAAGGTGTAAAGCCACTTGTGTAAACATAATTTACTCTGTTAGATCTACTTGTCCCTTAGGGTTGAGGTGGAAGAGTGCTCTCGATAAGAATGCGGAGACTTCCGGGTGTGGAAGTGCCTTAGGTTGAGAGTGAGACTCTTCGAGTCAAAGTCCTCTGTGTAAGGTAAACTAATTAATCTAGTAAAACTTAGTTTGGAAATCCCAAGCGGGGTGCTTAGGTGGTGGAGTAGGCATTGGGGCCGAACTACTATAAATTTGTGTGTTTGCATTGATACTTTATTTGTGCTAAATTGTTTGATCTTGCTTTCGCATTTAATCGCATAATTGAAACTTGCCTAAACGATTTGAGAAACGAATAAAATCGAATTTAGGCAAATAGATTTAGATAACACACTATTCGATCACCCCCCCTCTAGTATTGCCATTTCGCCTACATTTGGTATTAGAGCGGGTCGTAGATTATGATTTCACCATCCCTTCTACAATTTGTCTCGATCCTAAAATGGCTCTAGAGTCAGTAGCATCTTCACCTCCTAGGTTCGGTGACTGAAACTTTGGTCTTTGGAAATATAGGATGTACACTTATTTAAAGACTAAAGGTTTTGGTGTCTTTAACATGTTACATTGGGAATTCATTGAACCTAAGGTTGACATGCATGCTTGGAGTGAATTAGATAAAAAAAATGTTTAAGTATAATGGAGATGCCATGAACTACATTCTCTGCACATTACCAAACGGCATCCTTGATAAAGTCATGCATTGCTCTTCCGCTTAAGACTTATGGGCCACTTTAAATATTTTATATGATTATGCCAAAACCGAAGAGATTGGCACTTTTGATGAAGGTGTTGATGACAATGGTCACTCACCTACTAGTAGTCTTGGTTTTGATGCTCATAGCTCTTCTAGTCAAAGGAGTAGCTCCAAGAGCTGAAAAAGAAAGGTAGTGTGCCATGCATGCAAGGAAAAAGGGCATGTGAAGAAGAATTGCCCTACCATGAAAAACAAGGCAAAGAAGAGGTCAAAAGCTTCTACATCATCATCCCATTCAAATGAAGCATCCTCTTGCAATGACTATGAAGCTACTTCAAAAGTTTGCCTCATGAGTACCAATTATGCGGTACACTCTTTCCCCTCTAGTCATAATAATGATAATGATAGTACTAGCTCTTTTAGTTCATTCACTATGCCATATGAAGAACTAGTTGAGGAATGTCAAAAAATGTATGCCTTGCTTGTTAGAAAAGATAAGGAAAATAAAAGGTTGAAAAAGGAAAATGAGATGCTTAATTCTCAGTTGCATGAATCCAAACTAGAAAATGAAAAATTGAAATCTAGGTCATTTGATTCATGCCATGATAATGTAGAACTTGAGCTTAAGGATTTGAAGCTCAAAAATAACAATTTAGAAAATGAGAATTGCGTGTTAAAATCTCAATTACATGCATTGCATAAATCCATGAATGAATTGAAAGGTGAGATTACTTTCTTGAATAAGAAAGTAAATGAATTAAAAAATGCTTCATCTCCTAAGAACACTAGAATAAAAAATGTCTATGTAAAGAATGCCAATGTTCATCATCATTCTCATGTTAGGCATTCCACATTTAAACCTCATGCTCAAAATAAAAATGTTTCATCTATGAATGTCCATGCTCATCATGCCTCCTATGTTAAGCATTCTAACATTAAATCTCATGTCCATGTTAAAAATGAAAAGAAAAAGTTTCATGGGCATTGCTTTTGTTGTGGTATATATGGTCATGCTATTCATGATTGTGCAATCAAAAGAAATCCAAGTGTTGCTAAGACACTTTGGATTCCTAGGCCATCTAACCGCCAAGGACCCAAAGCCATTTGGGTACCAAAAGTTTCATGCTCTTTAATAGGGGGAGCTACCACACAAGGGTAAAGGAGATTGAAGAATTGAAGTTGACCATGGACTTGAATGATGAATCCTCCCTTGGTTGTAACTTCAAGCTACATTGATGCTTTAGGTAAAGTTGGCATCAAAACTATTCCGGTATCATCTTCTAACTTGCATTGTTTTACCTTAGTTGAAGATTAAGATACTATGTTTAATTTGAGTTGTTTTTTCCGCTCTTTCTAAAGAGTTCTTTTGAAAATGCTTTTGATTTTGATTTCCCGGTCTCTTCGGAGACCTATGTAGCCTGTAATGGGCTCATGCGACCTTGCGGTTCTAAATCGTAGGCACATTGTGGCCTTTCGGTTTTCGACCAATAGGAAGGGTTGGAGATCTTATTTTTCAAAATTCATATTTTGAGATCTCTTGATTCATTTTGTTATTATGAATGATTTATATGAAAATGAATCCATGCTATTTAGTGAAGTTGAATTTGGAAAATGATAATTGGTTTTTCACTTCGCTATTTAGTTAGATAGCTTGCATGTAGATTTGATTTCATTTTCCATTTATGAAGTATACTTGCAAGTTATTAGTAATTTAGAATGGAAGACTATGTCAATGAAAAATGAAAAGTTTGGCTAAATCATCATGAATAAGGTATAACTTAGATAAATTCAAAATCTTAGTGTTATACCTCAATGCTTAAGCTTAAATTATGTCTCTATACTCATGATTAGAATTGCATGTTAAATCCTTGAATTTTAATGAGTAGGTAAAATCTTAGCACTTAGGCAAATTTCATTAAATGAAACTTGCTCTAGGTTGATCCTTACTATTAGAGACATTCCTTTATGTTCAAACCAGTTAAATATGTTTAGGGACCTTATTCCTCAAATGCCTCACATCTTAAGATCTCTTAGATTCATTTTGATATCATGATAACCTTCTTAAAATGAATTTTTACTATCTAGCATAGGTTGAATTTTTCTTGAAACTTTGCATTAAACTTGTGCTATTTAGTAAAATAGCTTGCTAGTTGGCATACTATTTCATTATGATACTAACGAAGCCCACTTGCAAGTTAAGAAAGTGGTAAAGATTGAAAGCTATGCTATCATGAATTTAATTTTGCAAAAATCTGTATAATAATTGAATATTCACATTTATTGATGACTTTATACTCATGATTATTTTTGCATGATAAATGTTTGAAGTTTCATGAGTAGGCAAAATTTGGATAACTTAGGCAATTTCATGATATCTTGATTGAATGAAACTTGCTCTAGGTTAAAATTCTTATTAGAGACCTCATTTTGAGTAAACACCTAATGAACATGTTTAGATACACATATCACATAAGTCTAGGTATTTAAAATTGAAAATTCATGTCTAGATGAACAATGTGATAACTATATCACTTTAAGGAACTTAAACTTGAAAAAGTTTGACCCAAGACAACAAATCGACTTGGACACTTCATTTTCAGTCCAAACTTCATAAACATGTTTAGGAATAGGTATGACATGTTTCCAAGCACTTAGAATGAAAAATTCATATGGATATGGATAAAATAACATAGAGGTCAATCCATGCTTACCTCTTTTGAACCAAGTTGACCCAAGTCAACCAATTGACTTAGTGGTCTCATTTTCAATCCATATTTGAGAAACATATTTAGATTTACTCATGTTAGATATCCATAGGTTTAAGTTTGAAAAATCATGAGTAAATGATAAGTTTGAAACTTAGCACGTTTCATGATAACTAGTTTAGTTTTGAATGAAACCATGCTAGGTTGATATCTTGACTTAAGGATATAATTTTTATTTCAAACTCGACATACACTCTTTACATGATCAATTTATGGTGTCATAAAAGTTTGAATGAAAATTGAACACGTTTTGAAAATAACTAAAAATTACAAAAATGAAATTTCAATCAACAATTAGTATGCATTTTCAGTTATTTTTAGAGAAATATAGAAAAATCCTTTTAATTGATTCTCGAAACTGCACCCTCACTGAAAAATCTAGGTTCTTTAGCAAAAATTTTGAAAAGTTTCATTAAGAATCTGATTTATAATGGAATTTTGAAGTTAGATTCCGAAAACACAAAATATCATACTTCTTGAAATATCAATCTTTCCGATACTTTGATTTTTTCTTCAAATACTTCAAATGAAAACTCATGTATACCATTTGGATTCCATTTCTAATATCATTCACACAACTTCTTGAGTAAAATCATTTCTAGGAATGATTTTGATATCTTGAATGATAGCTAGAAATATCCATTCGTTTATTAAAATCAATATAGGATGAAAAATGAACATAGAAGATTCATTTTGAGTTCAAACTTGATACATGCATTTCAAATGACCATTCAATAATTGGTATCAAAAATTTTCATCCAACAATTGGTATTTCAAATCTTGAAGTATAGGTTAACCTAAGTCAACAAAGTGACTTAAAAATCTTATTTTAAGCCCAAACTTGATTCATAGACTTACATTCTCTCATGTTTAATGTCTAGATGCCTAAATTTGAGAAAACATGAGTAGATAGCAAAAACTTGATACTTAGCATTTTCATGTTTTCATGCTTATTTCAAATGAAAATGTGCTAAGTTCATATGTGGATCAAATGACATTAGTTTTCACTTCAAACTTGATATACACATACTTCAAATGATCATATCTTGATATTTTGAAAGTTTGAATGAAATCTAAAAATGCCATGAAAAAGATATGAAAACATACATGATTTAATTTTGAATTCAAATATTTAGTTTTGAACATATCTTGTATGATTTAAGTTTCATATTAAATATTTGTTTTCCATCCCTTTGGTTGAGATTTTCATATTTCATGAAAAATAATCTTTAGAGTCTCAAGTTCATGAAAAAATATTTGTTTTTCATCCCTTTGACTAGATTGACCTTTCTTGCCCTTTTTGGTTGATGTCAAAAGGGGGAGAAAAGTATAGAAAAAAGGGGGAGAAATGTATAAGTAAATGGGGAGAAATTTATAGGTAAAGGGGAGGAAAATATAGGAAATCCATGCATATAGATAGGGGGAGTTTATTTCCATAGATATGCATGTTGATAGGGGGAGAAATCCCTTAGATGATATCCTCTAAGCGGTTAATGTATATATATTATTAAGGATGTTTGTCATCATCAAAAAGTGGGAGATTGTTGGCTTTAGGTTTCCAACCTTGGCTTAATCTCAGTTTTGATGATAACAAACATGGAACTAATATTTCGTCCAGAAATCTTTCAGGTTCCATATCGATTAGCGTTCGATGTCCTTGATCAGAAAAATCGGAAGAAATCAGAAAATCAGAAAATCAGAAAATCGGAAGGACATTGATCGTCGCGCTCTGGTTCGTCGCGAAACATCTCAAAGATCGACGTATGCACCAAAGACGTATTGGACGAGCTCAAAGATCACATGGAAAGCTCTCCAAGTTGATGCTCGTTCAAAGCCAGAATTCGGAAACGAAGCGCGGAAGAAGAAAGCTGAAGAAATCAAATTCAGCCTAGGTTCGGTCGACCGGGCGATCGATCGAATAGGGTTAGTAAAATGGCAGTAGCTATCTTGGTCGATCGGTCGATCAACCGAAGGATGTTGCAAAGTGGCAGTGGCTACTTCGGTCGACCAGGCGGTCGACCGATAGAGGCTAAATTCTGGCAGAGGACGCATCGGTCGACTGGACTGCGTATAGCCAAAGATGCAACATGTGTCGGTCGACCGATGGGTCGACCGAATTGTGGGAATAGAGTTTTGCATCTGGGCGGTTGACCCATCGGTGGACTGCACAGAGAGAATAGGCAGCGGTCGCTCTAAGCAATCGATCGGTCGGTCGACCGGCCAATCAACTGAGCGTCTGCAACGGATAGTTTTCTATCCGTTGAGCTACCGTTTCTTTGAGAGGGTATAAATATCATTCATCTAACGTCTCAATATTCATCTCTCCCACTCTTACAGATATTATTGAGCAATTAAAAGGGAGTTTTAAGCCTTCCAAGAGATCGATTACAGCGCGCTTTGCTCTTCCGTCAGCGTTCTTCTTCTAGCACCAACTGCTCCTCAACTCGGGATTTGATTCGCTTCCTACTACTCGACGAGTTGGAGGTTCCAAGGCTTGGAAAAGAGTTTTTAATCTTGGTTTTTATTCTAAGCTCTTTTCATTGTAATTTTAACTATTTATTTGAACGTGTTTTTATTAGATTTGAGATTGTGAAGACCTGGGTTGTTAGATCTTGTGTGGGAGTGGTTACCTTATTGTGAAGGTGTAAAGCCACTTGTGTAAACATAGTTTACTCGGTTAGATCTAGTTGTCCCTTAGGGTTGAGGTGAAAGAGTGCTCTCGATAAGAAGGTGGAGACTTCCGGGTGTGGAAGTGCCTTAGGTTGAGAGTGAGACTCTTCGAGTCAAAGTCCTTTGTGTAAGAGAAACTAATTAATCTAGTAAAACTTAGTTTGGAAATCCTAAGCGGGGTGCTTAGGTAGTGGAGTAGGCATTGGGGCTGAACCACTATAAATTTGTGTGTTTGCATTGATATTTTATTTGTGCTAAATTGTTTGATCTTGCTTCCGCATTTAATCGCATAATTGCAACTTGCCTAAATGATTTGAGAAACGAATAAAATCGGATTTAGGCAAATAGATTTAGATAACATACTATTCACCCTCCCCCCCTCTAGTGTTGCCATTTCGCCTACAGTATAAAAATACTACTTTATGGCCTTGGTCGTTCACTTTGGAGAAGTGATGGGAATTTTATATTGAAGTAGAAATTGTTGCAGCAAGTTATGAGAAGGCTCCAGAAAAAACTTGGATGCAGAAGTTGAAACTGCATCCAAAAGGGCAGATTGTTGGCCTAAGGTTTTCAACTTAGGTCTTAATTTTGGTTTTGATGATAACAAACATGGAACTAATGTTTTTATGGTGAAATATTTTGAAGTTCCATTTCAATTAGTGCACGACGTCCCCAATTGGAGAAATAGGAGAAATAGGCAAGGATGCACATCGATGCTCGAGATTCTTTGGGGAAAATAGAGTTTAGATTTAGGATGTCTAGAATAATTGTTTTAATCCTCATTATGATGCATATATCCCTACGATATGAAATTGGAGAAATAGGAGAAATAGGAGAAATCGGCAAGGACGCACATCGATGCATATATTTCTCCAATTATGATGAAATTGGAGAAATATGAGAAATCGGCAAGGACGCACATCGATGCTCGAGATTCTTTGGGAAAAATAGAGTTTAGATTTAGGATGTCTAGAACAATTGTTTTAATACTCATTATGATGCATATATCCCTACGACATGAACCTAAACTATTACCAAGAGTTTCCAAGTCACAAACAACATTCCGGATGGAATGTCGTAACATTCCCATAATATCCCGGATGGGATGTTGTAACATTCCCGAAATATCCCGGATGAGATGTTGTAACATTTTGGAACATCCCAAAATATTCCAGATGGGATGTTATAACATTCCAGAATATCCCGAAACATCTCGGATGGATATCCCTAAATAGCCAATACTGTACCATTACTTTATAGGTCAAACTGTCCAAAATTCTCATAATGCCCCCAACATCTCTATTTTGATTTTCTACCTACTGAGCTTGTTGGAGACAGGGCCCTACCTTTGGGATCTCTATATAAGCTGCCAAACTTGTCTTCCCAAAGATCTAACATTTCGTCGAATATCTATTGATCATCTCTAAGCTTCTTTGAGCCAATCTTTCTGGAAAACCCTAGCTTTGATCTTCTACCTTCATGATTGAGCCTTCAACCTTGAGTTCATCATCCAAGGCATCAAGAGACTAGGCATCTTATGTTGGAGCTAACTATTTTTGTTGTTGTATTTTGTAGCTCCTTTTACTTGTATTTTTGGTGTTCATTTCGTTGCTGCTCAAGTGTGTAAAGATCTAGTGTGTAGATCTTTAGTTTGGTGGTTTCCTTGGTGTGGAGGCATAAGTCCACCAGTGTACTTAGTTTACTAGGATTAGTTTTTGTTTGTTCTTCAGGGTTTGAGGTGGGAGAGTGCTCTCGGTGAGAAGACGGAGACTTCTGGGTGTGGAAGTGCCTTGCTGTGAGAGAGGAGATTCTCCGAGGAAAAGTCCTCAAGTATAAGGAAACAATTATAATCTAGTAAAGCTAAGTTGGAAATCCTAAGCGAGGGTGCTTAGGTAGTAGAGTAGGCATTGGGGCCGAACTACTATATATCTATCTTGTTTGCATGGCATATATTGTGTTTTGATTACTTGTGTTATTTACTCACTTCCGCATTCACCTAGTGAAACTCAGCACTTGCCTAAGTAATCAAGAAAATGATTAAAACCGAATTTAGGCTAAAGTTCAACGAACACACTATTCACCCCCTCTAGTGTAGGCCATTTCATCCAACACAGTCGTCAAAAACTCAATATTTTAACTCCCCGCGAAACCTATCTTCACCTTGATCATCACTCACTCTCTCTCTCTCTCTCTCTCTCTCTCTCTCTCTCCCCCTGTGTGTGTGTGCGCGCGCGCCACCTCCCACCGATACCCCGCCTCTCCCCTTCTTAAGATCCATCATCGCATAGATCATACCTCAGTTCTCAGAGGCTGACTCCACAGAGAAAAGAAATACCACTCGAGATCCAAAGAGAGATCCTAAATGACGATCTTGAAGAAATAAAGGTGCCGAAAAACTACTGGAATATGTCGCTGGCCCCGAGATCCAGAGAAAAGCTACGGGGTTCCAACTCCGGAGAGAAGAGCAGTAGACGAGAAACCCGTTCCTTGCGAGGGAGAATTTTATGACGAGAAACCCGTCCCACCCAATTCCACTTGTAATGTCGGCATGGCCCACAGACGCAATTTCAAGACCGCTGCCACTCGGGTCTAACACCTAGCGTGGCCCACTAGTGTAATATCAAGACCCTATATTCACTTGCTGAGTCGGGAAATAGCCATGTCGGCTAAGGACGCTCTTCAGCCCGGTCATCACAACCACAATTCACATACAATGTATTACACTAATTTCTAAGCATCTCCTGGGCATCCGCCCGTAACCGGCCCTACCATGGGCCCTGTTAGGTCAACAGTTCAATGTTACCCTTCCTAGGTGCGAACACCTAATGTCTCTATGTTCAACAATTATCATCTTTAACTCCTAGTAATTTACGTCATTTACTAAAGGAGTTCCGCATCTAACATTCGTGTCAAAGATGCTAAGCAATTGTATCTAATTTTCCTCTACCTAGTTTCATGTCATATACAACACAAGCTCATCAATATTAAGCATATCATTGACATAATACTTGCAATAATTCATAAATCACAACATACTATAAATAAGAGAATTTAACAATTATATCACCATAATTTCCTACATAATCACAGCAATTAAATATCGAATTCCTGCATTCAAATATTTCATTTCAGCAACATCATGAGAAATGTAGGAACGTAGCGGTAGATGTTCTTTGCAAGAAAAATATCCTATAAGCGAGGTAAAATCCTAATTCTTCATGTAGCATCCCCTTTCATGCACATCACTAAGGAATTATATTTTTCTCCACCCCAAAACTCCTACCCCTACTCGGTCAAACTCATAAACAAAGGTTTCTCCAACTGGACGACCCTTAAGGGCCAAGGTAAGGCGTTCCTATCGATTTCTAAATTTTATTTGATATCTAAGATGATTACATAGAACCCAGATCTACAAGTTGCAACGACTCGAGGAGATTGGGAAAATTTTGGCATAACCTATCCCCTTTTTCCCCAATTCATTCGGCACCCCAATCAAAGAAAACGACGTGCAAAAATCATGATTTCATCAAGGATCACATAAAGAAATCACGAGATTTAAGAAACCTCAAGAAGACGATAGGAATCACACGCGAAACATCAAAATCACCACAAGGGGGGTTCGGCTAGGGCTTTCCCCTAAATCCATGATTCTACCACTCACCTTAGTCTTAAGAGAAGGAAAGGGAGAAGGATCAAAGACATTTCCTAACTCCGACGATGACCCCGAACTCCAGCGCCGCCCACTCGAGCTCCCCTCTCTCTCTCTCTCACCCTCTCAGTTTCAGTTTGCGTGCACCTCTTCTTGAGCCATACAGCGGCTAGGGGGAGGAATTATATATATATATATATATGTACAAATATGCCATTACTCACTTAAATCACTACCCGACTCAACCTGCACCCGAATTGAGCCCCGACTTGACTCGTGAACCTGGTATCAACCCGACTTCAGTCTAATATCAATTTATAAAATACAAGAGCATCAATTACATAGCCATGCAAATTAAAGTATACCCTATTGTACCTTCTAGTCACGGCGATCTCACCACTCAACCCGGCTAGTCCCGAAACGGCTCGCTAAACCAAACAAAAAATTATATTAGGAAATCTCAGGTATTACAATCTTTCCTCCTTAAGGAAAATTTGTCCTCGAATTTTAGTAAAGTATAGAGACTCACCAGATCCTCAAACAAATAGGGGTAACACTCTCTCATGTCCTCCTCCACCTCCCAAGTAGCTCCTGCCCGATGTGGTACTCCCACTTGACCTTTACCAAGGGAATTTCCTTGGACCTCAGTTTTCGAATCTGTCGATCAAGCACTTCTACTGGACTCTCCTCATATGAGACCGTCGTATCCACCTCAACTGCAGTAGGCCAAATCACATGGGACTTATCTCAGACATATCTCTTGAGCATCGATACATGGAAGACAGGGTGAACTCTGTCCATGCTAGGAGGTAAGGCCAGCTCATAAGCCACAACACCCCTCCGCTTGAGAATAGGGAACGACCCGATGAACCTATGGCTCAAATTTTCCTTCTTTCCAAACCACACCACCCCTTTCATAGGGGAAACCTTCAGGAACACCATGTCACTCTCAGCAAACTCCACCTCTCTTATCTTTCCATCCGCATACATTTTCTGGCGATTCTGAGCCTCCAACAGCCTTTCTTTGATTAGTTTCACCTTCTCAACCATCACCTCAACTAGGTCAAGACCCACCATGTGTGACTCTCCCGCCTCAAACTAACCTACTGGCGACCTGCACATTCACCCATATTGGGCCTGAAAAGGAGCCATGCCAATGCTACTCTGATAGCTATTGTTGTGGGCAAACTCAATCAACGGTAGGTGTTTCTCCCAACCATCATCTAGGTCCAGAACACATGCTCTCAACATATCCTCTAAGGTCTGGATTGTCCTCTCTGAGTGCCCGTCAGTCTGCGGATTAAACACGGTGCTGAACTACACCTGAGTACGTAGGGCCTCCTGGAAAAATTGCCAAAACCAAGCTATGAACTAGGTACCCCGATCTGAGATGATTATAACAGGAATACCATGGTATGCCACAATCGGTCTAGAAATAATTTGGCGTACTGCTCGGTAGAAAAGGTCATCTTGACCTATATGAAATGTGCAATCTTAGTCAACCGATCCACTATGACCCAAATAGAGTCATTGCCTCCTCTAGACCTCGGCAACCCGGTCACAAAGTCCATGGTAATCTTCTCCCATTTCCACTCAGGTACTTCTAAGTTCTAAAGCAATCCTACAGGCTTCAAGTGCTCGGCCTTCACCTGCTGGCAGACCAAACACTTAGACATGAACTCAGCTACCTCTATCTTCATCCCTTTCCAGCAATAATATTGCCTCGGATCTCGGTACATCTTGGTGGCCCCTAGATGCATTGTGTATGTGGAACGGTGGGCCATCTCTAGTACCTGCCTGAGAACCTCCATCATGTCAGGCACCACAATCTTGTCTATGAATCTCAAGACACCCTCAGAGTCGACTTTGTAACTATCATCAACGTCGCCTCTTATGACCAGATCCTTAGTCAAGGAACAAAATGTGTCCTCATCCTGCGCTGTCCACAACATGTCTACCAGAGTGGACTGTACTCGCAGGTGTGCCACCAAAGCCCTAGAATCTGATACGGTTAGGACTGTCCCGCCATCTAAGCATAGGGCCAAATCTCGAGCCAACAGCCTACTCCCGACCGCCAAGTGGGCTAAACTGCCCATGGATTTTGTACTCAAGGAATCTGCCACCACATTTACCATCCTAGGATGGTACATAATGGTGCAATTATAGTCCTTCAGGAGTTCATGCCACCTCCTCTGCATCAGGTTCAGTTCCTTTTGGGTAAACAAGTACTGGAGGCTCTAGTGATCAGTGTAAATCTCATAGGCCTCGTCGTATAAGTAATGGCACCACAACTTCGAAGCAAATACCACTGTTGCTAGCTCTAGGTCATGTGTCTGATAGTTCTTCTCATGAACCTTCAATTGACAGGACGCATAAGCTATCACCCTACCATACAGCATCAGAACACAACCCAGACCGACCCTAGAGGCATCATAGTAAACCACAAACCCTCT
Organism: Canna indica; assembly: GCA_034359265.1. Taxonomy (NCBI): domain Eukaryota; kingdom Viridiplantae; phylum Streptophyta; class Magnoliopsida; order Zingiberales; family Cannaceae; genus Canna; species Canna indica. Next base: position 61,081,632 of record CP136890.1, on the reverse strand, counting down.
CGAGCCTGAGGGTATAGCCAACACTAGCGCTGACGTCAAGCAATATTTGAGCTTCTAAAAGCTCTCCTCACACTTGTCGTCCCTAATAAACTTGACCTTTTTATGGGTCAACCAAGTCAATGGAACCGCAATCCTGGAGAAATTTTCCACAAACTTTCTATAATACCCGGCCAACCCCAAGAAGCTACGGATCTCGATCACACTAGTTGGCCGCCTTCAGTTCTGCACCGCCTCTACCTTCGCGGGGTCCACTCTCACCCCTTCCTTCGACACCACATGGCCCAGGAACCCTACACTCTCCAACCCGAACTCGCACTTGGAGAACTTGGCACACAGCCGATGCTCCCTAAGGGTCTCCAGGACCATCCTCAAATGCTTAGAGTGCTCCTCCCTAGTCCTGGAGTAAATCAGGATATTGTCAATAAAGACGATCATAAAATCTATCTAGGTACTCCTTGAACACCTAGTTCATCAGATCCATAAAAGCTGCAGATGCATTAGTCAACCCAAAAAACATCACCAGGAACTCAATGTGACCATATCGAGTCGTGAAAGCAGTCTTGGGCACATCACAGTCCCGAATTCTCAACTGATGGTATCCGTATCTCAGATCAATCTTAGAGAACCACTGTGCCCCATGGAGTTGGTCGAATCGGTCATCAATTTTTGGTAGCAGGTAACAATTATTGACTGTCACCTTGTTAGGCTACCTGTAGTCAATGCATATGTGCAAGTACCCGTACGTCCTTCTTCTTCATGAAGAGCACCGGAGCACGCCACAGAGAAACATTCAAGTGAATGAAGCCCAAGTCTAGCAGTTCCTGCAACTGTGTTTTCAACTACCTCAACTGAGCCGGTGCCATCCGATAAGGTGGAATGGAGATCAGCCTCACCCCAAGCTATAAGTCGATGCAAAATTCTATCTCTCTTCTTGGCGGTAAACTCGGCAACTCTTCGGGGAATACGTTAGGGAACTCGCAAACCACCTTTGTTCCCCCGACATCCCTTGTCGTACCTCTATCCTCGTCTGCCACAGATACAAAGGCCAAGAAGGACTAGCAGGCGCCCAGACGCAATTTGCGAGCCTTCAGAGCTGAACTGACCCCATAGGGTCCCCAGGTCCATCTCCCTAGAAGGTAACTTGCGGCAATCTGAACTTGCTAAAAGTGATAGTCTTAGCCATGCAATCCACTGACGCAAAATGATCCCCCAATCAATCCATGCCGAGTATGTCATCAAGATCAAGCATCAGCAGAAGTGTGAACTTCACCTTCAACACGTGTGCACAAATAAGTGCTTCGCAGTCCCGAAAGGTCGTCTTAGCTAAGATACTATCGCCCGTAGGCATCGACACAACAAATGACACATCAAGCAAGGAGGGTTTCCCCGGCAATCTAGTAGCAAAAACATCATATACGAAAGAGTGTGTGGCACCTGGATCAAATAACACATAAGCAATATATGAACCAACTATAAGAGTATCTGTCATTACCACCGTGGATGCTTCAGTGTCATCGCAGTTCACAGCATAGACCCTCACAGAAGACCGCTCAGAATGACTGGTCTCCTATCCTCTACCCTGCGTCTGACCCTTCTGAGCCACAGAACTGACAGACATCGGTGCTTTCCCTCTAGATTGCTCAGTTCTTTGGCCACCCTTCACTGGAAAATCCTTCTTAAAATGCCCAGCCTGTATGCAACCAAAATATGCATCCGTGAGGCCATAGCAAGATCCCCAGTGTCTCCTGCCACAACGACCACACTGTGGCATCTCAGTCTTCTGTGGTGCACTCCCTGACCCTGCTTGCCAAGCCGCCCTTGATCTTGAGCCTCCACGACCCCTGGTACTACCGTGCCCCCTGCTCGGCTGGTGATCTATCGCTGCAATGGTCCCCTTAGAATTCCAGAGCCGACCTCCATATCCCTGAGGCTGAAACTTCTTCTTTGGAAGCCCATCATGTTTCTCAAACGGCACCAATGCGTCCTTTCAGAGTGCCTCATCCACAACCTGAGCGAAGGTGGTGTCCTCGGTGTAATGGATGAGTCTGTTGAACTGCACTCTCAGCCCCTTGACAAATCTCTTGACCCTAGAGGTCTCAGTCGCCACCAAAGTAGGGTGGTATTTCATGAGCCGAGTAAACTCCATCTCGTAGTCCAGCACCATCATGCCGCTAGTCTGACGCAATAGTTCAAACTCCTTCGCCCGCCTATTGTGGATGCTCATTGGTATGTACCTCTCCACAATAACAACCTTGAACTCTGCCCAAGTTGAGGGTGGCGCACTGGGCCATGTTAGCTGAAGGGTTCTTCCTTCATGCTTTATTCTCCTCATGCTTATTTTGATGATAACAAATCCATTTAACAAGTGTTTGAAGTATGAAAGTTGTAGGACCGATGAAAGATTCGTCAAGCCTATCATCTCTCGATCAATCCTCAAAACATATCAATGCGTGCGTCAAAAATGTGTTGGATAGCATGGAGAATCCTTCAAAGATAAAGCACGCTGAAGAACGAAGCCAAAAACCAAGCGCAAAATGAGAAATCCAAAGATAAAAAATCTTCCAGCTCTGTTTCGGTAGACCGAATGATGTTTAGTATTGGCAGAAGCCAATTCTATTGACCGACTGGTCGACCGAATGATGCGCAGAAGTGGCAATAGCCATTCGGTCGACCAAAATTGGCGAAGGAATTTTTGCATGGCTGTGTCGGTAGATCGATTGGTCGATCGACCGATCGACCAGATGGCATAGCGCGAGTTGGGGAACTCAAGTCGGTAGACCAATTGGTCGACCCGTCGGTCGATCGAATTGTGTATAAATGTAGGCTTCGGTCGACCGATTGGTCGACTAGTTTTGAAGTAGACATTTCTCCGTCAACCAGTCGACCCGTCGGTCGACCGATCAAGGGAAAAATGTTACAGTGAGCCAGCGGTCGATCGATGCTTCGATCGGACCATCTATCGGGTGTTTGTAACGGTCAAAAATAATCTCGTTGACGCCCTATTTCAGCTGGGTCTATAAATACTCCCTTCTAATCTTTCTTAATACCTTCTCTCTCATATTTTTGATGATAAAAAGCTTCAAAGAGTGATTCAATTCCATCATCCAAACCTTTAAAGCGCTAAACGTTCATCAGCTGAGTCTTGATCCCTTGCTGCCAAAGGAGTTTTATTTCAAAGGGTTGATCAAGCTGGTTAAGTGTGAGAAGAAGAGGCGGTTAAGCGTGATAAGCTACTACTCCTCTTCTTGTAACAAGTTTTTATTTAATTTGTTCTTCAACTCTTGTATTTCGATTTGTAGGAAGACCTAGGTTTATAGGTCTTGTGTGTAGAAGTGGTTTCCTGTTGTGAGGGAGTAAAGCCACTTGTGTAAACTTAGTTTACTAGGATTAATTAAGTTTTCCCTTACGGTTGAGGTGGAAGAGTGCTCCCGATAAGAAGTCGGAGACTTCCGGGTGTGGAAGTGCCTTAGGTCGAGAGTGCTACTCTTCAAGTCAAAGTCCACATTGTAAGGGAGACTCGAATTAATCTAATTAACTTAGTTTGGAAATCCTAAGCGGAATGCTTAGGTAGTAGAGTAGGCATTGGGGCCGAACCACTATAAATCCATGTGTTGGGGTTGATTTATCGATTTTATTAATTGCTTTATTATTTATCGCTTCCGCATCAAAATCACTCAATCGTAAATTGCCTAAACAATCTAAGTAAATGATTAAAATCGAATTAGGCAAATAACATTAGAAAATATACTATTCACCCTCCCTCTAGTGTGTTGTTTCATACAATAATTGGTATCAAGGGGATCCGAAGCTTCAGATTTCACCATCTCCTCTACTCCTTATCTCGATCCTAAAATGGCGCTAGAGAGTATAGCGTCTTCACCTCCTAAGTTTGATGAGTCAAACTTTGGTCTTTGGAAGAGTAGAATGTATACTTTTCTAAAGACTCAAGGGTTAGGTGTATTTAGCATGGTGAAGATAAAATATGTTGAACCTAAGGAAAATATGGATTCATGAATCAAAGAACAAATTAATATGTTTGAGTTAAATGCTAAAGCTACAAATTGCATATTTTGTTCTTTGGAAAATAATGTACTTGAGAAGATCATGCATTGTACTTCTGCATATAATATTTGGAATACTTTGAACATGCTTTATGATTATGCTAAAACTGAAGAACTCATTACTCTAAATGAAGGAGACGATGACAATTGTCGTGCTCCTATATCTAATGAAGTTCTTGAAGCTTTTAGTGTTTCTAGCCAAAGAAGTACAAAGAGTCGGAAGAGAAATGTGATATGTCACCTATGCAATGAGAAAGGGCACGTGAGAAAGAATTGCCCTAGCATGAAGAACAAGGCAAAACGGAAGTCAAATGCGTCCACTCACTCACTTGCATCAAGTGAGGCATCCTCACACCATGATCACGGAGTCAATATCATGAACGTTGATGATGAGGTATGTTCTTCCTCTAGTCATGATAACAAAAATGGTAGTATTAATTCATCTAGTTCTCATGATTTCCTTTATGATGAATCAATGGATGAATATAAAAGAATGTATAACTTGCTTGTTAGAAAAGATAAAGAGAAGAAAAAATTGAAGAAAGAAAACTTAAATCTTAGTTCTCAATTGCGTGATGTAAAATTAGAAAATGAGAAGTTAAAAACTAGTGTCTTAAATTCATGCCATGACACCTTAAGTGTTGACACTCAAGATTTAAAGACAAAAAATGACATCTTAAAGAAGGAAAATAGCATGTTGAAAACTAAATTGTATGCTTTACATAACTCCATGATTGAATTGAAAAATGAGGTTCTAAACCTAAACAAGAGAGTGAATGAAGTGAAAAATATTTCCTCATTTAAGAATTTTAGTAGAAATGACCTTTCGAAAAAGAATGTTCATGCCAATGTTAAATCTGTTGTTAGACATTCTACTCTTAGACCTCATGATCATAAGAAGAAAAATAATGTGTTTAAGAATGCTTATACTCATCATATTTCACATGTCAAGCATTCTAATGATAAATCACATGTCCATAGCAAAAATAAAAAATTTAATGGACATTGTTTTTGTTGCGGTGTATATGGGCATGCTATATATGATTGTGCATTAAAGATGAACCCAAGTGGAGTTAAAACACTTTGGGTAGCTAAGCCCTCTAACACTGAAGGACCCAAAGCCATTTGGGTACCAAAGGTCCCATGCTCTTTTGTAGGGGGAGCAAACGCATAAGGGTAAAGGAAAATGAAGAATTGAAGTTGAGCATGGACATCAATAAAGAATCAATCTTTGGTTGCAACTTCAAGTCGTGAAGATGCCATAGGTATGAAAATTGGCATCTAGGTATCTTTGGTATCATCTCCTATACTTACCTGCTTAAATTATAGTTGGAGTTTTGATACATGCTTAATGTTAGTAGATTTTTCAATCTTGATAAGTTTTATCAAAATGATTTTTGATTTTTGATTTTCGATTTTCGGTATCTTCAGAGACCTATGTGGTCTGTAATGGGCCTAAGCGACCTTGCGGTTTTAAATCATAGGCTCACTGTAGCGTTTCGATTTTCAACCAATAGGAAGCGTTGGAGATCATGTTTTTGTTAATATTATATTAACGATCTCTTAAAAAATTGTAGCTTTAGCATTTAACTCAATGTTACCCCTCCTAGGTGCGAAAATCAAATGTCATTATGTTCAACAATTATCACATTTAACTCCTAGTGATTTATGTCATTTACTAAAGGAGTTCCGCATCTCACATTCGTGTCAAAGATGCTAAGCAATTGTATCTAATTTTCCTCTACCTAGTTTCATGTCATATACAACACATACTCATCAATATTAAGCATATCATTGACATAATACTTGCAATAATTCATAAATCACAGCATACTATAAATAAGGGAATTTAACAATTATATCACCATAATTTTCTACATAATCACAGAAATTAAATATCATATTCCTGCATTCAAATATTTAATTTCAGCATATAAAAGTTTAATTTCAGCTACATCATTAGAAATGTGGGAACGTAGAGGTAGATGTTTTTTGCAAGAAAAATATCCTATAAGCAAGGTAAAATCCTAACTCTTCATGTAGCATCCCCCTTTCATGTAGATGACTTAGGAATTATATTTTTCTCCACCCCAAAACCCCTACCCCTACTCGGCTGAGCTCCCAAACAAGGGTTTCTCCGACTCGGCCGACATTTAGGGGCCAAGGTAATGTGTTCCTATCAATTTCTAAATTTTCTTTGAACTCTAAAATGATTAAACATACATAGAACCCGGATCTACAAGTTGCAACGACTCAAGGAAATTGGGGAAAATTTTGCCATAACCTATCCCCTTTTTCCCTAATTTGTCCAACACCCCAATCCAAGAAAACAACGCGGAAAAATCACGATTTTATCAAGGATCACATGTGAAACATCAAAATCACCACAAGGGGGCGTTCGATTAGGGCCTTACCCTAAATCCATGAGTCTACCACACACCTTAGCCTTAAGAGTAGGAAAGGAAGAAGGATTGAAGACGTTTTCGGCCTCCGGCGACGACCCCAAACTCCGGCGCCGCCCACTCGAGCTCCCCTCTCCATCTCGCCCTCTCGGTTTCGGTTTGCGTGCGGCTCTTCTTGAGCCGTACGGCGGCTGGCGGAGGGATTTTATATATATTTTTATTATTTTTTTACAAATATGCCATTACTCACTTAAATCACTACTCGAGTCAACCCGCAACCGAATTGAGCCCCGACTTGACCTATGAACCCGGTTCTAACCCAATTTGAGCCTAATATTAATTTATAAAATACAAGAGCATCAATTACATAGCCATTCAAATTAAAGTATAATCGATTGTACCTTCTAGTCGCGGTGATCTCACCACTCAATCCGGCTAATCCCCGAACCGGCTCGCTAAACCAAACAAAAATTTATATTAGGAAATCTCAGGTATTACAATTTCCCCCCTTAAGGAAAATTCGTCCTAGAATTTTAGTAAAGTATAGGGACTCACCAGATCCTCGAACAAAGTGGGGTAGCGCTCTCTCATGTCCTGCTCCACCTCCCAAGTAGCCTCCTACCCGGTGTGGTGCTCCCACCTGACCTTTACCAAGGGAATTTCTTGGACATCAGCTTCCGGATCTGCCAATCAAGCACTTCGACCGGCCTCTCCTCATATGAGATTACCGTACCCCACCTCAACTGTAGTAGACTCAATCACATGGGACTCATCTCGGACATATCTCTTGAGCATCGATACATGGAAGATCGAGTGATCTCTGTCCATGCTAGAAGGTAAGGCTAGCTCATAAGATACAGCAGCGCCCCTCGGCTTGGGAATAGGGAACGCCCCGATGAACCTAGGGCTCAATTTTCGCTTCTTCCCAAACCGCACCACCCCATTCATAGAGGAAACCTTCAGGAACACCATGCCACCCTCAACAAACTCCACCTCTCTCTCTCTCATCCTCTCGATTTGCATGTGGCTCTTCTTGAGCCATATGACGGCTGAGCGGGGGATTATATATATATATATATATATCACAAATATGCCATTACTCACTTAAATCACTACCCGACTTTACCCGTGAACCCAGTTCTAATCCGACTTGAGCCTAATATCAATTTATAAAATACAAGAGCATCAATTACATAGCCATAAAAATTAAAATATACCCGATTCTACCTTCTAGTCGCGGCGATCTCACGACTCAACCCGGCTAGTCCCCGAACCGGCTCGCTCAACCAAACAAAAATTTATATTAGGAAATATCGGGTATTACAATGGTACGCTGTGATGGCTAGCAATATCCTGATGGACTTGAGCATGGCTACTAGTGAAAAAATTTCATCATAGTCAACTCCTTGCCTTCCTGTGAAACCTTTTGCAACTAGCCTGGCCTTATAGGTCTCCACCTGGTCATCAGCTTCGATCATTCTCACTTACACCCTATCAGAGTAACTCCTTCGGGAAAGTCAACCAATGTCCATATTTGGTGGGTGTACATCGAGTCCATTTCAGATTTCATTGCTTCTTGCCCTCGTTTGTGGTCAACACTCTTGGTCGCCTCTAAGTCATTCTCAATGGCTAGATATAATATTTTAGGTGGTCTACGCAGTCTACTTGATCATGGTTCTTGGATTGGTTCAACCTATGGACTTCCCATCGGTTGGTGCAAAATTATTTGTGGCTCTTGAACTTCATCAAGTTCGACATTTCTCCTACTCTCACTTTCATCGATAAACTCCTTTTCTAAGAAAGTGGTGTGCCTACTAACAAACACCCTTTGTTCAGTTGGGGAGTAAAAGTAATACCCCAAACTCTCTATGGGGTATCTCACAAATTTGCACTTGGTTTGACTTTGCACTTTAGCTTGTCTGACTCCAATTCCTTGACGTACGCTTAGAAACCCCAAATCTTAAGATGCCTCATACTCAGTTTCTTGCCACTCCATATCTCATATGGTATGATAAAGACAGACTTTGTGGGTGCCTTATTTAAAAGGTATATGTCCTATTCAAGTGCATATCCCCAAAAAGAGAGCGGAAGATCGGTAGAGCCCAACATGGACCGCACCATATCCAATAGGGTGCAATTCCTCCTTGTAGCCACTCCATTATGTTGTGGTGTGCCAGGATGGATCCATTGATAGACAGTCCCATTATCCTTGAGATAATTTAGAGACTCAGTGGATAAGTATTATTCATCTTGATCTGATCGAAGAGCTTTAATACATTTCCCTACTTGTTTCTCAACTTCTACCTTATACTCTTTGAACCTTTCAAAAGCATCAGCCTTATCTCATGTCTTTTCCTTTTATACGTTCATTCAATATGAAACATATTATCACTAACATTTTAAAACCATTAAGCCTCAATCAAAATGGGTCCAGTAGCATATAACTCATCAGAATGGTATATTTGACAACTATTACCTTTTAAAGTCATTTCATGACCTTGTTCAAGCTACAAAGAAACAAAAATGATATTCTTTATTAATTCTGGAACATAATAACTATTATTAGGCTCAATATTTTTTCTAGATTGCAACTCTAAACAATAGGTTCCTACGGCTAATGTTGCATCTCCTACGCCATTCCCCACCAATAGGTAGTAGTAACCTTTGTCCAGCCTTCTACTTCTTCCCAGCTCCTGCAACGAATTGCAGATGTGAGAAATACAACTTGTATCCAATACCCATGAAGTAGAATTAGTTAATGACAAATTTACCTCAATAACAACTACACCTGAAAATACAACTTCAGAAGCCCTCTTCTGCTTTACCTCTGCAATATACTCCTTGTATTTTTGCTTCTAGTGGCCATCTTATCCAAAATTGTAGCAGGTTCCATTGAGAACTTCCTTCTCTTCATTCTTTCTATCCTTCTTTGGTTTCACAGTTTTATTATTTGCTTTGTTCTGAACAGAATGTTTTTATGCCTTTCTCTCAGAGGAGCCTCCCACTAATAAGACTTTTTACTTATCCTTCATAAGGTGGGCTCAGTAGTCTTAAGCATATTAAGGAGCTCAGGCAGCGAGACATCTAGCTTGTTTATGTAGAAGTTTACAGTAAATTATGAGTACAATTCTAGGAGGGATTGGAGTACTAAGTCCTAACTTAGTTCCTTGTCCATAGTGAAGACCAACCCCTCTAACTCCCCAATTAGATTGATTAGTTTGAGGACATGGGCCTCGACAAAATAGCCTTCCTCCATTTTGGCATAGAAGAGTTATTTTGACAACTCATACCTGGTAGTCCTACTCTACTCACCATACAATTCATTGAGGTGGAGCAGGATAGCCTTAGCATCCATCTATTCACGTTGTCCCTATAGTCCATCACTCATGGATGCCAGCATGATACACTACACGAGTGTGCTATCATATCACCACTTCTTATAAGCGAGCCTTGTTGGCATAAGGTTTTCAACCTTGGTCTTAATCTTAATTTTGATGATAACAAACTTGGAACTAATGATTTCATGGAGAACTATTTTTAGGTTCTAAGCTGGTTAGCGCTCGACGTCCTCGATCAGAAAAATCAAAGAATTCGAAGAAATCAGCAAGGATGCTCGTCAGCGCTCGGGATTCTTTGGGAAATTAGAATTTAGCTTTAGGGTGTCTAGAATGAATATGTAATCCTCTTTTATGATGCAAAACCTAAAATCTGAAACCCGAACCCCAAAACATGAAAACCCAAAAAATCGGAAATGGCCCTAAAATTCACTAAGCCTAGGGAGCTCCTTGCCTCCTTCAAGGGCTATATGACCTAGACATTATCTTGGCACCAAAACCTAAAATCTGAAACCCGAACCCCAAAACATGAAAACCCAAAAAATCGGAAATGGCCCTAAAATTCACTAAGCCTAGGGAGCTCCTTGCCTCCTTCAAGGGCTATATGACCTAGACATTATCTTGGCACCAAAAGTCTCGATAATTATTCCTTAGGTAAAAACTAGATAATGACATATTTTAAAGAAATTTTTGGAAGCCTTTAGCATACCCATATTTGACTTGAGAGATTATAAAATTTTCGGTTTTTGGAAATTTGTACTACACCCCAAAAGTTAGATTTTGATTGTTTAGATATTTATATTGAACCCAAATGGGGTAATCCTTATATAACATTTATATTTTTAGAAATGTTATATCAGAACACTTAGTGAAGACGAAACCTAGAAACGAACAAAAATCAACAAACTACCTTGATTTCTAGGTGTTGGCCGATGGGCGATCGACCGACCTTCAGTCGGCCATCGACCGGCCTCTGCCCATTTTGGACAGTATGCTCTGGTCAATGGCCGGTCGCTTGGGTGGTTGACCAGTCTTCGATCGGCCACCGACTGGGCGGTACCAACGGGCAAAAATTAGCTTGTTGGTTGAGCTATTTTGGCTCTCTCCTCTCTTGGCTTATAAATACAAGTATTGGCAAGCCTTCCACACTTCTTCCAACTTTCATAGAGCCATATTTTGAAGATCCTTGTGCTTGATTGAGCCACCATTCTCGAAACCCTAGTTTGATCTCTCCATTCCTTGATATTGCCTTCAAGCTTCATCGATTCATTACCTTGAGGCACCAAGAGGACTAGGGAGTTTTTTTCGGAGCTAAGTATAAGTTGTATTATTTATTTGCTCCATTTACTTGTATTTTTGTGGTTTATTTCATGGTATTTGAGTTTGTGTTAGACCTAGAGTGTAGGTCTTGAAATTGAGTGGTAGCCTTGGTGTTTGAGGTTTAAATCCACCAGTGTAAACATAGTTTGCTAGGATTAGTTCTTATTGTCCTTAGGATTGAGGTGAGAGAGTGCTCTCGGTAGGAAGGCGGAGACTTCCGGGTGAGAACGGAGACTCTCCGGTGAAAACGTCCTCGTTGTAAAGGAAACAACATAATCTAGTAAAACTAGTTTGGAAATCCTAAGTGGGGTGCTTAAGTAGTGGAGTAGGCATTGGAGTCGAACCACTATAAATCATTGTGTTAGCATTGCTTATCTTTTTTGTGTTAATTGTTTTATTAATCGCTTCCGCATTTAGTCGTTAATTGATAGCTTGCCTAAGTTGTAAGAAACGTTTAAAACCGGAATTTTGCTTAAGTATTAGATAACATACTATTCAACCCCCCCTCCCTCTCGTGTAGACCATTTCACCAACAAGCCTCTCTTCTTGGGTATAGTTCCCTTCCTTAAGGGGACCCACCACTGTCGGATTATCAAGAACATAGTAGACTTTCTCTTGAGTGAGGACGATCCTCAGGTTTTGCAACTAATCCACATAATTTGGTCCAGTCAATTTATTAGCATTTAGTATGCTTTGCAATGACAATGAAGATGACATGGTGACGGGAAAATAATACAATGAAAAGAAAAGACATATATAAGCAGATGTTCAACAAGTATGATAATCAATGTCTTTTAATTAATCATGTCTCCCACTAATTTTTACGGTTCCCAAATGACCCTCAGGTTGGGAAGAGGAAAGTCTTGTTGGTAGGCTTCCTCAGAAGGAAGGACGGAACCCCGCTTCTCCTACTAGGGTCTTTCAAGTAATAACATGATAAACCCTAATCGGTCAATGAGTAGGTAACTCTTTACCGATCACATCTCATGTGACTTCCATCAAGTTGTGCCTCTAGGATTATTACGACCTTGTGTCTGCACAACAAACCGCAAAACCCTAGTTGAATGGAACCCATTGTTCTTATACCCCGGCGAGAAAGCAACCACCCTTGAGTGTAGCTCAACAAGGTAAGTCACGTTCAAATAGGTAGTAGAAACACATCTCATGTGCTACGATGAGGTGCTTCGTGCCAACTTGCACAACGGGCCGCTATTCTTAACAATGGAAGGCATGACCGCTATTCTTAATACCTTAGCCATTCGAACTCAATATTGGTGGAGGGCCTTTTATGCAATTATTATATCGTAGTTAACAACTAATTTGTAGCAAAATAGTAAATAAGAGCATAAATAAAAGTAAGGATGACTATGGACGATTCTAATGCGATCCACCTGAGCTACAGGGTGAACCACGGCCATCATCCTAGGGTTTTTGGAGTGTCGTCTTGCTAAGGTGCTACCGAAACATCATAAGGAGGTTGCCAGCTCAATCAGCGCCTTCACGATATTCAATTCATCATCTCCATGAACCCAAACTCCTATACTCCGCGCGTACCGGAATGGGCCAGCAACCTTGCTCAAGTAAATAACCCCTAAAATTCTACTTTTACACACTTAAAAGAAGAAGACCCCAAAAGACCTTTGGGGAGAGGTTTAAGGAGAGGGAAAAAAAGGTTTACAACCAGAATTCTCAAGATGAAGGAAAGGGTACGCGCACAGGCCTTATTTAAAAGATACAATGCTGAAATTTTATAAATTTACAAGCAATCAAAACAAGTCATATGCTCATAGAGCTAGTCCATAGTCATCCTTTCATGCATCTTATCGAATAAGAAAAGGGAAAGGAAAAACTAATCCAAAAACCATGTTTATCGGGTTATGTTTCCATCTAAAACGCGTCACGCGAACAATGCTAAAAGTCTAACTTATGGGGTTATCATCTCATGAACCTAAGAAGCTCTTGAGTTCGTTTCCTGTCCTGAAAGGACAATAACAGTAGTAGGCTTCGTCCCCGACTCAACACCTGAACCATCAAGCCAACAAACAACTCAAGAAGCCCCCGAAAGCGCATCTATCGTAGCAAAATGTTTTGAACGTGAACGGTTCATAAATGCAACAATAACGAAAAACCAGAATTCCAAAACTCGCTAAAGGTGGCTCTGATACCACTGTTCGGGTGCGGAGAGAATACACAGCGAAAAAAGGTGAAAAAAATATATTTCAAAAATCTTAAAGGCACCCCGAAAAATAGCGATCTACTTTAGTGACGTAGTAGGATAAAAAGGAGTAGTTTCATACCGTAGCCGAAAATGAATAAGAGCAGCTTCGATTCCAAACTCTAAGACGCACACGTGAATGTCCTGCAACGATAGTCAACACCAAGCATCTCGTAACTCGAGGGTAGCGACCACACGGGGCTCATCTTGGCTCAATGGACGGTGTTCTCAATCTATGATTTACACCAAACTGGGGCTGATCCTTCCACCAAGAACATGGCAGCAAAGAGGGGAATAATTATGATGAGAAACCACCGAAAAAATTCACACAAGATTGAATAACTTTTGGAATCCTCCAAATCTCCAACTCGATAGCGATTTTCATTGACGAAAACTCCGACAAGACTTGCAGATGGAGGAGGGGTAAGACACGAAGGTTCAGTTGGTTTAATTGAAGGAGGAGACGACCAAGAAAAACACTAAGGGGGTTCGGCTACAAGCCATGCCCTTATATAGGTGGTTCTCCAACCACCTAGGTCGGCTAGGGTTACCCGACCTAAATCATGTCCAGGGGCCAGCTACAATAGGCGACCCAGATATTGATGAGGCCCAAAACTTAAATTCTGGTCTCATCTTCAATTGACTCCCCAACAATTAGGGAGTCAAAGTACTGACCCATAGCCGCATGATAGACTCCCAAAAATCGACTCCCTAACTATTTGGGAGTCATAGCTGTATGATAGACCAAGCCAAACAAGGCTTGGTCTCCTATCTCAAATTCGAAACTGGGTAGCTATTCAAATAGTCGCCCACTTTTCCCACCAAGGCTCAACTGACCTAACCCAATCCAAGGGCTAGTTCATCTCACCAAGGCTCACATGAACCGAACCATGGGTTTTGTTTAGTTCATCTCATGAATCGGACCATGAGTTTGCTTGAGTTGTATCACATGTAGAACCATACTAATTAGGGCTTTGAGGAACTCCTTCCTCATGTACATTTAATTCATTTAACTGGGGAACACTTTACCGATTTTGTCCGTAGACAGGAATAGTGATCGTGTTGTGACATGCCTGTGCTAGTAAACATTAATTGCCGCATTCGAGCTTTATCCCATAAAACACGTTACGGGGGAAGCCTGTTTGTTTGTGACCCATTGGGCCCCGCACTAAGCCTGTAGTGAGTTGTGCATAACGAAGAGTTGAATTCGATAGAATGCATTCTATTCGAATTTCCATGATTCACCATTAAACCCCTTTAATGTGATCATGCGTGACTCCACTCACAAGTCGAGATTGATGTCTAGCAACGTGTCATAACTACCAGGACAATGTGAGGTTCAATCTCTTGGGATCGAATACCCTTTGGTGATTAGTTCTCATGCAATAAATATCCCGAATGTGGCTAGGGTACATAAGTCGTGTGAATCCCTAATACCGATCTGTATGTATTCCACTCTCTCAAGTTATCGTCTAAATGATAAATAGTCAGAAATCCCTTTTCAACTTTCGTAACTACTCTAGCTAGAGATTTGCCGAGTCGACATATGCTAGAGTACATAGGACATTCTCTCCACTTACTATGAGTAATTGATTGTTTGTTGGTTGCTCACCTACCTCCATGAAAGCTTCACTATGACCAGAGTATCTGTCACACCCCAAACACTAGGTCACGTGAAGGGCCAGAGTGCAGCGAAGCACCCCGAAGCCTAACCCATTACCCAAGCAATTAAATAGGTACAACTTGAAAGCAAAGTTTATATAACATAACTAGGAAATGGTTCGTGACAACTCAGTATCAAAAACATAGTTCACATGACAAATATTTCATAAAGCAACTCAACCAAGAGTTTATCAGTTCTACAACACACCGAAAGCTGTAAAGTCTCAGCTCTCAAATATAGACTCAACTCAACTTGACTCGACTACGCCAACCAGTTCACGAGATCGCTTCCGGAGTCCGCCATCATCAGCTGCATCGTACCTAAGAATCACGCTCTACAAAACAAACACATCAATAAAAGTGAGTCTAAAACTCAGTGAGTGGTCTCCCAATCCTCACCAAGTAAAATCCAGTCATAACAAGATATAATATGTTAAGTGAGTGCGGATGTCAAATTAATTAAATAAGGAACGTGCTCCCATCCGACTCTACGGAGAGTGTCCTCTAATTTTCGAATCCCAATTAAACGCTCTTCACAGATTCACTGGTCTAGGAAGGCCCTCTAGAGCCAGCACCCGATTGTATCCCTCCTCGAGTTAATTGGTCCAGGAAAGCACTCTAGAACCAGTACCCAACTGAATCTCTTTTCGGGTTCACTGGTCTAGGAAGGCCCTCTAGAACCAATACCGAATTGAATCTCTTCTCGTGCTCACTGGTCTAGGAAGGCCCTCTAGAACCAGTCCCCAACTAGGTCGGGAAGGCCCTCCGACCCATAATCACTCGTACGCTATGCGTACCACTTGTCCCAACATGCGGCCCATAGTCATCACGTGCGCTACGCGCACTACTCAGCTTGGCCGGCCTAATGTTGCCTCGTGTGCAAAGCGTACCACTCGGCCTGCACGGCGCGATACCATCTCGTGCGCGGGGCGCACAACTCGTCCCAGTAAGGCCCACCAAATGTCCATTTAACATCTCATAAATTCACTCGAGGGCTACACCCTCATGTGAACATGCGATAGCTTGCTTTGCTACAAATGTTGGACTAAAGTTTCAATTATTTACAGCAACTCGAGAACAGTGTGCGGAGTCCACAACCCGGCTCACTATTCACATACAAAAATAATTCCAGCCTACTGTAAGTGTTCATTTCCTACCCGTACACCTCTGGTCAGGTTACCAAAACATGCCCTATGGTTCCAAATTATAGTTTACATGAAAACCGATAGGTTACATTAATATATTCTACCTAGGAAGAACGGACACTCCGTGGGACGGCCGTGTCCACGTGTCCGACACGCCACAGACACTAACACACGAAGACACTCGTCCAACACACGTGTCCCACGTGTCCAAGAGTGTCTTGACCAGTCAAAGTTTTTTTTTGCCCGGACACGGCTTGGACACGCCCGTACACGGCCAATCATGCATCTTTTTAAAAAAAATAATAAAACAATCAAGGGAATTGAGTATTTTATCTTCTTGTTGTTGTGAAAGAAATTGGAGCATTTACTCTTCTATCTATTCCCTTAAAAGTAACAAGATGAAGCCTAAACATGCAGAGAGTTTAGTATTTGTCCATAGTAATCTTCGTCTCATTTCAAGAAAAACTCCCCAATACAATAAAGGAGAAACAATAATGTGAGACGATATTAGTAATATTACAGAAGATGAATTTTTAATTGATGAAGATAATGGAATCCTTGAAGTTGTTAATCTTTCTCTTGATGAACCAGAGTTGGAGAGAGTAATATTTTTCAATGAAGAAGATAACAACAATGATTGATGAAGAAGATAGTGTGACTCTACTTAACTTTTTATTTATGTGTGGTTGTACATGACTAGTTCTACTAAGACATGCTAATTTAGAAATTTTTTGATAGATGTCAATAGATATTGTGCCCCATGCTTTTGGAATGGGCTAAGAAATAGTAAGTATTGACACAAGAAATTATCTAGAACGCTTCATATATTTTGAAAGGGGCCTAGAAAAACTAAAAATTAGAAGTTTGATATCAATGAAAGTATCGTGATATTTTTATAAATTCTTTAAATATATATATATATATATATATATAAACTGTAGATTTTTTTTTATATGTCGTGTTAGTGTCCTGTAAATTTTTGAAATTGGTGTGTCCCCGTGTCCGTGTCTGTGTCCGTGTCCGTGTCGTGTCCCGTGTCCGTGTCGGTGTCGATGCTTCATAGTATTCTACCATAGGTTCGCAACACAACTATAATTTGAATTTCAGCCTAAGTATGTTATATTTCAGCAATCAGCATGTATATTCATTTACATCACATACTAAACAATTTCAGCATACATAATAAAATTTCAGAATATCCTATGTAATTCCAGCATTATTAACATAAGTTAATCAGCATCAATTACTAAGGGAAATCTGCATCAAACTAAGGAAAATTCCTGCATTCACCTACTAGTTAAATTTCAGCATCTACATATTAATTCCAGCATAGTATTTTCAGCACCTACACATTTAATTTTCAGCATAACCACTTGAAAATTCCATCTACATACATAATGCAATTTCAATAATTACAATTTCAGCATTTATACAATTTCGACAAAGCATCTAAGTAAACCAATCACTCTTCCCTAAGATTTGATGTGTGAAGCAACACCTAGGTACATAATTAAAATTCCAAACCTTAAATCCCACCCAAAGCTCACGGTTTAAAACCCACCCAATTAAATTCGTTGACTATACAACACAGTCAACCCCTCTATAACATGCAGCCACAAGACGAGGCAATGACACAGGCGGCCTCATGAATTTTACCTAGGGTTTCCCTATTCCCTTTTTAACCATTCCACCACTTTAATCCTAAAAGAAAAATATGCTTGAAGGTAGTTAATACTACTTATATCAATCAAAGAGAAACCCATAATTCATTAAAAAAAATCTCAAGAATCTCCATATGGCAGTAGACGGCCGCCAAGGAGAAAAAGTTTTCATTACCTAGGTTTCATGACTTGGAAGAAATCGGCACAAGAAACACATCTCAAACACAATGGAAGAAGAATCAAGAATTGTAGAGAAGAATTTAAATTTTTTTCCTCATGATAAGGAACGACACCTAGAGGAAGAAAAGGGGGAAAGGGATAGGGGAAATCCACTCACCAGAATGAGGAAGATTGGAAGGAAGACGATCTCCTCGCTCTCCGAAGTGTCCGATCCCCGATTCCCTCACGAAAATCTGGCCAATCACTCCTCCTCTCAAGAACTCACTCGCCTCTCTATCTCTATGCAGCTGTAGCAGCCGTACGGGATAGCAACCGTACGGGCTAGCAGCCGTACGGGCCCCCCTATTTTATATATATTTTTTCATTTAGTTGGCTGAAATTACCAATTTGCCCCCAACTTAAGTGGTTCACTAAACCTCCTCTATCTCACTCGATTCAAGTCCGAATCCGGATTCGATTGAACCGCTGGATTTCACTCGTAGTCCTCTTTAAATCCATGGCACAAAAAAATTTGCAACTAAAATTCATAATTATGAAAATTTCCAAAGTATCTGGGTCTTACCTCAAGTTAAGCTCTAATGCTCAAACCCGCGCGCACCATCTCGCATCATCCACAACCCGGTGAAATCAATACACATAAAATATGTTAGCAGGTATTATAGTATCTGACACACTTCTCTACGAGACATGCTCCAAAACGATAGATCGTTAATCACAAGGTGACTGTGACAACCTCAAGTTCAAGGATTACTTATACCAACTATCACATGAGGAACAACCTCTTGACACTCAAGTAAGGATTCCATTTGGCGTTCCTTGAGTAGGTTAGTTTAGTGAAGTAGTGAACTCATTCTCCAATGAGCACATACACTTGTACATTAATGACACCTTATAGGTAACTGTGAGATTAGGTACCCCCTACGATAGGGTATGTACCAAGTGCATTATTTTTACTAAAGTGACCGATCCCCTATTCGGTGATCCTACGACTAAAAATATTTAGAACTGGGGCCTTAAGATTCTAGGTCTCACTTACATGATCTCATTAGGATCCTAGAATCTCAGCCAGGCCTATATACATCCCCTGGCCCAGCATGATAACAGGCGGCCCGAGCACGATTTTATTGTGTAGAGCTATAGGGCTGGGCTACAATTGTCATACCAGGATATGAAGATGCAAGTTAATTGCAACACTTCCATTTGCAATCCATTTGTAGTCAATCCAACGCTTGCAAATAGAAGTTGCAACTCTACTTGCGGGCAACCAAACAGTAGGCTGCAAATTCTATTCGTGAGCATTTGTTTTTGCATGCAAATACTTTTTGTAGCATTTGCACTTGCGGCTAACCAAACGTCCTCTTAGTGAAGTTCACTTATAATAACAACTATCATTCGACGATCAAGATGACACCTTCGAGGCTTTATATGGGCGAACATGTAAATCCTCTCCTTTGTAGGACGATGGGTAAATGGGTCAATTAATTGCTTGGGCTAAATTCTATATATATACAAAGAGTTGCAGAGTTACTTTAGAAGATCAAGTAAAGATTGATCATGATCTATAGTAGGAGTTATGCTAACAATTGGAAGGTGAGAGGGAAGGTCCAGTGCCTTATTAGGCTCTACCACCTTCTAACAATAATATCGATGTTGAGATGTGCACGGCTCCACTTGCATTCTACAAATGCACGTGTAGAGGTGGCAATGGGTCGGGCCCGCCCATGGGCGGCACGGGCCGAGCCGAGCAAGGCCCGTCTGTGCTCAAGGGGTGGGCTGGGCTCGCCCCCTTGGGCACGTGGGCCGTGCCGAGCCCGGCCTTGCACTCGAAGGCTAGGCCAGGCGGTGCCAGGCCTAGCCTTGTTTTCTGTGCTAGACTTTAGCAATATATATTTTAATTAGTAAAATTATATAAATATAGATAATAGGTGTTAGTGTGATGGTTAGTTCATTAGAAAAAGAAGTGATGGTTGATAGTTCAAGTGTCACCGTTGACCATAATTATTTAACTTTTTAATAATTCGGGCCGGCCCGAGCCTGAAGGGGCGAGCTCAGGCCCGGGCTGGGCCACCCCTTTGAGCATTCGGACCGTGCCAGGCATGGCCCATTGCCACCTCTATGCATGTGATTCATTATTGAATTTCATAATAATCATATATATAGTTATTGGTACGACAAACCCTAGCTCGGTCCCAAAATAGTCCATTTCTATATCTTATGTTGTCATTGGTTGGGCAAACCTTAGCTCGGTCTCAATATAGCCAATTTCTATCTTTTTGTCTTTGTTGTATCATTCTACGTACAAATTAATTATATATATTTCTTTGTAAGAAAATAAGACATGTTTTTATTCTCAAAAGCAAAATTCTTATTCATTTTTTTCCTCAATCAGAAAGTAAATACTCATATACCCAAATTATCCTCCGCATACCATTATCAACTAGTTCGGCCAATTTTAAATAGTTTCACAAATAAGTTACCATATAATTATCATATTATCAAAGAATTATATTTTTAAGAATAAAAAGCGATAGTAAAATTTAGTTTAAATTAAATTATAATTTTAAATGGTAAAATATAAACATAGCACAAAGTAATATATATTAATTTAATTTAATTTATATAATTATGATAATGTGCACGTATATTTATATAATTTAATTTAAAATAACTTTAAATAATATTTAATTTAATATAAAAATAAGAATTAAAAAGATAAAAGATGAATTATCTTAGATTAGTAATTAATAATTATTTTTACCTTTTTTTTGCAGAAATAAGAAACTAACTCATATTAACGAAGGTAACTAGGATCATAAAAAACCCGTACAAAGATACTTTGGAGCTCGAGTGGTGTCACATTGGACCAAACCTACGAGACTCCATTACAACGCGCAAAGTTTCCAGCCCTATGGGTTGCTTAATTACATTGTTTGAAAACAAACTCAAAATGAACTAAGGTACATGCTAGAGCAAAGGAGCATATATCATCAAAGATATGTTGGATTCTCCAATCTGGATTTTTCCTTATTTTTAACTGATCCATCAAGAGCTTGGAGTCGGATTCAATGATGACCTTATCATAATGTTCCTGCAAAACTAACACAGGGACTTGCCTTACAGCTAAGGCTTTGGCCATTAGAATAGAGGAAGTTGTAATAGAAGAACTTTCAGCTAAAATAATAGGGTATTACAAAATATATCCTGACTTTTGATGTGTTTTCCTAATCTATCCCATTTTCCAATTTTCCTAATTCGGTACACCACTTTTCGATTTGTAACAAATCTATTCCGCCATCTATCAGGCGTCAACTTTGTCGTTTGAATGCTGACGTGGTGATGCTGACATGGCTAATAATCCCAGTCAGCATTCAAACGTGATTTTAACTTATTTTTTTAAACAAAATATATCTTAGTCTGAATGCATGCTGAACGAGCGCCGAGGCTACATTGGAAGTGACGTAGGACAGCAAGGTGGAGAACGTGGGTGAATGGCACAACTTCGATGAGCTTGGCAAAGAGCTAGCGCGACGTCGTTGATGTCGGCCTCGAGCACAAGGATGCCATGGCAAGCGAGAAATGTGCGTCGACAAAGCCAGCAATGCCTGTGACAAGCATGGTAAAGCCCAAGGGAGCGGTGCAGAGTGGCGGAGCAGCGGACCTCGCGCTCCCAGACAGCGCCGCCTTAGCTGACTGCGAAGGAGGTGAGGAGGCTGCGATGGTTGGAGTGGGCAGCGGCGGAGGAGCCGGAGGCGGAGCTGGAGAGGAGGAGAGGTGGGTAATGGAGAGTGAAGAGGAGGATAAGCACTACGGAGGCGAGGATGGAGGCATGGAAGAGGAGGTGGGAGGAGGATTTGAGGATCTTGGCAC
The DNA here is from genome assembly GCA_034359265.1 of Canna indica. Classification (NCBI taxonomy): domain Eukaryota; kingdom Viridiplantae; phylum Streptophyta; class Magnoliopsida; order Zingiberales; family Cannaceae; genus Canna; species Canna indica. Next base: position 61,059,784 of record CP136890.1, on the reverse strand, counting down.
TATTGATCCGACAAAGGAGGTAACTATTGTAGCATTCTAGTGTCCGGCAGGGAAGCCATTTCTTCTCCTAATTCTCACTATATAATTACTTGACCAAATATATCTTCTTGAAGAGGAGGTGGTGGTGACGATGATAAAGCGGTAGCGGCAGTTGTTCTGCTGCGATGAGGAACTGGAGGTAGAGGAGGAGGGGAGTGACAGGGATATAAAAGCAATGGAGAGACAGAGAGACAAAGAGAGAGAAAGGTGGGTTCAAGAGTGAGGTTGGCATTGGTTGGTCCAAGAAAAAGGTGGGTCCAAGAGCGCACTTACATGCAAAATAACAGCCGTGGATGGTGATGAGACATACGCGCCGCCCTTCCTCTTTCGCTCCAACGACGCCGAGGCCAAGTATGTAATATCCTAGATATTTAAATTTATTATTTTTCCTCTTATGTGTGTTTCCCAGCCTAGCGGACTAGTTCATTGTCGAGCCGAGTCGACTCATGGTCCGGAGCGAGCTTGCGAGCTCGGGTAAGTAAGATATGAATTTATGAATTTTAGGCTTGGGTAGTTGAAATTATTTAATTTGATGTTGTGTGTGCATAATTGTTCATGTGGGTGTATTTAATTAATTGCTTATGATTTATTTAAGAATAAGTTTAATTGAGTTAAGTTAAGTTAGCGGGTGTGGGTTCAGCTTGAAGTGGATGCGGGTAGGTTATAGGGTTGAGGAGGGAGTATAAAACCACCCTCCCCTTGGCTTGTGGCTCCTATTTTGGAGCCACCGAAAGTAGTGAGAAAGGGAGCCAGCCGACCAGCCCCCTTCATCTTCCCCTTGGAGCCGCCGCTGCCCACAGCTGACCCACAGGCAGCCGCTGCCAGCCTTCTCTTCTTCTCCTCCTCCTCTCCTCTTCCCTGTGGAGCCGAGCCAAGGGAGCTGCTGCCCTGAGCCGAGCCACCCCCTCTTGCTTCTTCCCTTACCCTTGGAGTCGGCGGCTTGCGAGGAGCCACCGCCTACCCCTTCCTCTTTGGGGGTTGAGCCGCCGAATTTCAGAGCCGAAATCAGATACCGTCGATTGGATTTTCTTCTCCAATCTTTTTCCAAATTAAAGTGAGTGGTTTTGTTCGAAATCTTGGAGCCATTATTGGCGGCTCCGTGTTTTTGTTCGTTCTTGGATTTTTCATCAAGTTATTGCCATATTTTCTTGAAGTTATGCTTGAGGAGACCCTAATCTCCCCTCTACGGGGCTTGGTAGACCTCGGGTAAACCTAGGGGTGCACGGCCATGGGGAAAACCGGGGTCGCCCTCAAGGTGTTCGATGAAAAGCCCGAATGAGTTTCTTGTTTCCCTTGATACGCAATTCTTGATCTATTCTCCTAATCTGGGATTCTTGATTGTGAATTTCTTACTTAGAATTAAATCTGTGACTTTTGGGTAGAAATCATGTGGTAGGATTAAGATCTTGATGTTGATGCTTTAGGGGTTCTTGAGAAGAGGGTTCTTGATCTTAATACTTGATTTTTGATCTAAGTGTTGTGGGTTCTTGTTAATCTTGATTAAAAGCACGATTTCTGTGAATTAATTCTTGGAATTTGTATTCTGTCCTAATGATAATTTAGGGGTTAATTTATGTTAATTTTTTTATTTAATTCTATAGTATGCTAAAAATTGCATGTTGCTGGAATTGTGTGCTCAAATGATAAATCTGTGCTGATTTTGGTTTATTTGCTATGGTGTTTGTATTTCTGTGAATATAGTCATGTAACCTCTCGTTTCAACCAAAAAATATAGTTTGGAATCATATGACACACTTTGGAGACTACATTCGGGTTAGATACATTAGTACAGGGCAGAACAGTAAGCTAAAACAAAATCCTAATCTTGGTGATTTAAATTTTAATTGCTCAATTAAAATTGGGTTAAGGGTCATCATAATCTGTTATGATCCAATACATAAGTTTTGCATGAAATAAAACCACACGGGTTCATGACATTACGGGTCTAGGAGTTGGGGTCGGGTTTTGGAGTGTTGAGACACTTTCCAATAGGATCATCCCTAAACACACCGTAGGAGAGTCTTGACTTAGGTCATGGTGTGCCATATCTTTATGAATGGCGGAGAGGTTCGTAGAGGAGCCGGATTGCAGGCTAAGCCCGGGTGGTTGGATGACTAATTTCCAACCTGCAGAACTAGTTCGGAGGGCGTTTCCCCATTGTTTTGGTTCAGCCTCGTGGGATAAGTTCGAAGGGTCTACCCGATTATCCCCGAGGTGGTGTTAAGGAATAAGTTCGGAGGGCCTTTGACGATTATTCCTGTGATATCCTTTAGGAGTAAGCTCGGAGGGCCTTTGCCGATTACTCCTATGATATCTTAAAGGGGCAAGTTCAGATGGGCGAATCCTGATTGTCCCTACACGTCTCGTCCAGCAAGTTCGAAGGGCCTTTCTCGATTGCTCCTGAGTTTCTTGTTCTAGGATAAGTTCGGAGAGCCTTCCCGATTACCCTAGTATGTGTTGTTGCCTTCGGGCATGGTAGGCTTCAGCCTGATGTACTCCACCTTGGAGGGTTAGATGCATTGGGGCATGTGTGCCCTGTTGGCCCCTTAGCTAGTCACACTTTCGTGTCATTGCCTCTTTAGAGATAGATTATATTCTTGTCATCATTGTGTTTTATTTGTGAGAGTTGGTAAACCGCTCGCTGAGTTCTTTAAACTTACTCGTTGTCGTTTGATTTTTATTTTGCAGACCCTGACCGATGAGGTGGGCCGGAGCACTTGGCACAGCTGGAGGGCAGTGGAGCCCTGATTTGGAGTTGTTAGGGTCGTAGTCGAGTCATTTGGTAGTAGTCATGCACTTGTATTAGCTTGATTTGGAGTTGTAGCCCTCAGGGCATTTATGTCATTTATTTCAGGTTTTATTGTATCTACACTTTTGAACTGCTGAACTTAAAACGTTCTTCCACAATTTTTGTTTCATTTGAGCTACTTGATTAAACTTGGTTTTGGTTTGCTTTTCATTAAAATAAAACTTGTTATTTCTTTTCGCTATATTATTTGTTGAGTTGGCATGTGCTTGGTTTAGGCTGCGGGGTATAGGCTGCGGGGTATAGGCACGTATACCCTGGCCGGTCACGTGACCCTGAGTTGGGGCATGACAATGTAGTATCAGAGCATGTGGCTCAGTCTAACTACGACCTAGAGTTATCACCGTATAAGTCATTGCTAGCGTGTCAGTATACAATAGGGGTATGCTATGAGATCAATGGGCTAAGTCTGCACCTCAGCGCGACTTGTGGTTTATTTACTTAATGACTTATGGTGAATTAATTGTTTAAAATTTTGATGTTTTCTTTCTGGTGATTCCAGATCGATGGAGGCTTTTGATGCCGCAAGGAGCTGTAGTGACAGCAAGTCTACTAAGCGCCGAGGCCGAGGCCAAGGCAGGGGTCATGGGAGACCACCGCAGGCCCGAGAGGACGTGGGACGGGATCCAATGGTTGTTCAGTTGCAGGCCCGGGTGGCTGAGCTAACAGAGGCACTCCGCAGGGAGCAGGAGCTGAGCCAGCAGCCACAACCAGTTCCAGCAAAACCCGCAGCACCATAGGTGGTTCAGCCAATAGCATCGGTGGTCAAAGCTCCCAGAGCACATTCATATGCAGATTTTGTTGCATTCAGGCCACCGGAGAATCCAGGGATAGATCAGTGGGTGGTGGTCACCAGTTTCCTAGGAGATTGCTATGTGCTGTGCCGAGAGCTTTGTTGTTCTTCTGAGACGATCGCTTGACTAATCGGGTTACAATTGAGAGGTCCAACCAAGGATTGGCTTCACACTTGGAGGGACTGTAGAACAGCAGATGCACCACCCCCTACCTGGGAGGAGTTTAAAGCTGCTATGGTGGAGAAGTACTTACCGATGAGCGTCCGGGGTAGGTGGGCGAAAGAGTTTGAGCTACTGCGTCAGACGGGCATTATGTTGATGGCAGATTATGAGATGGAGTTCACTCATCTCTCGAAGTACCATTCCACCCTAATAGCTACAGAGATCGCCAGGATCAAGAGGTTTGTTGAGGGGTTGAGGCCGCAGATCGCCAGACTGATCCACTACACCGAGGATATTTGCTTTGCTCGGGTTGTAGATGAGGCGCTCCGAAAGGAGCTGTTGGTATCGACAGACAGGCATGATGGTCCCCAGAAGAAAAAGTTTCGGGCCCAGCCTTCGGGAGGCCGGCCAGCTCACTCAGAGGGGACTTTCAAGACAGCAGATCCACCGCAGGGCGGAGGTCATAACAGTTCCAGAGGCCACATGGGTTCAGGACGGGGGGTGTCACCTAGAGGTTCGCAGCGGAGATTTGGGCCGCAATAGTGTAATCAATGTCACAGGAGACACTAGGGGGCTTGCTGGGGATGTTCGGAGGTATGTTTCAGCTGTGGACAGACTGGGCATTACAGAAATGATTATCCAGGCAAGGGTAGTCAACAGCCTGATCAGACTAGAGGAAATGCACCAATGTTAATGGGTTTCGTAGCTCAGGGGGGTCAGACTCAGGGAGAAGGCCAGGGAGCTAGTGGTTCAAAGAGGCCCGCTGCACGGGTGTTTGCTTTGAACCAAGAGGGTGCTGAGGCGTCCAGGGCAATGGTGTGAGGTAATATTGTTGTTGGGTCTGTCATTGCATATGTTTTGTTTGATCCGGGTGCTACACACTCTTTTGTATCTGCTTTGTTTGCTGCTAAGTTGTCAGGGTTACCTTCTGTACTTGAGTTGCCCCTTGTGGTGTCTACACCTACGGCTGTTTCTGTGATGGCAGAGACAGTCTTTCAGGGCTACGATGTTGTCATTTATGGGCATGTGTTGATAGTAGACTTGACACTCCTGCTGATGCTGGAGCTTGACATAGTTTTGGGCATGGACCGGTTAGCAGATCATTTTGCTTACATTGCAGGGCTAAGACTGTAACCTTCAGTAAGCCTGGATTGCCCCAGTTTACCTTCCAGGGTGAGGGAAGGGGTGAGCCGTTGAAGGCGATTTCAGCTCTTAAGGCCCAAAAGTTACTCTTTGGCGGATGTCAGTCCTTTGGCCTTTGTGTCAGTGACAGAGGAAGGCGGAGGTGCGGCCAGGGACATCGAGGGGACGCCCGTGGTATGCGGGTTCTCTGATGTGTTTTCGGAGGAGTTGCTAGGGTTACCTCCAGAGAGGGAGATTGAGTTCGGCATTGATTTGCAGCCAGGGGTGAAGCCGATCTCCATTCCTCTGTATCCGATGGAAATAGTCGAGTTGAGGGAGTTGAAGTCCTAATTGCAGGAGCTGCTCGACTTGGGGTTCATTCGCCCTAGTGTTTTGCCTTGGGGTGCTCCAGTACTCTTTGTAAAGAAAAATAATGAGTCCATGTGGATGTGCATTGATTATCGACAGCTTAATAAGGTAACAGTGAAGAATCGGTACCCGTTATCCAGGATTGATGACCTATTTGATCAGCTTTAGGGAGCTCAGTGGTTTTCTAAGATTGACCTGCAGTCAGGGTATCATCAGTTGAGTATCCAGGACAGTGACATCCCTAAGACTATTTTCAGGTCGAGATACGGGCACTTTGAGTTCCTGGTGATGTCTTTCGGGCTGACTAATGCACCTGCAACATTTATGGACCCGATGAACCGAGTGTTCAAGGAATACCTGGATAAATTTGTAATTGTGTTCATTGGTGATATTTTAATTTATTCCTAGAGCAAGGAGGAGCATGCTGAGCACTTGAGGGTAGTTTTGGAAACTCTCAGGGAGCATAGATTGTACACCAAATTCTCTAAGTGCGAGTTTTGGCTAGAGAGTGTTGGGTTCCTTGGTCATGTGGTGTCCAGGGAAGGAGTAAAGGTGGACCCCGCAAAGATATAAGCAGTTCAGAACTAGAAGAGACCGACTAATGTCACTGAGATCCGCAGTTTCTTGGGGTTGGCAGGTTACTACAGGAAGTTTGTGGAGAATTTCTCCAGGATTGCAGCGCCATTGACCCGCCTAACCCAGAAGAAGGTCAAGTTCGAATGGGACAGTAAGTGCGAGGAGAGCTTTCTGAAGCTCAAGGACCGCTTGACGTCAGCGCCAATTCTAGCAGTACCCTCGGGCCCGGGAGAGTTTGTTGTTTATTGTGATGCCTCCTGGGTCGGCTTGGGTTGTGTACTGATGTAAATGGCAGAGTGATAGCCTATGCCTCCAAACAATTGAAGGTTCACGAGAAGAATTACCCAACCCATCATTTTGAGCTGACAGCGGTGGTGTTCGCATTGAAGATGTGGTGTCACTACCTTTATGGCAAGGCTTGTGGGATATACACTGATCATAGGAGCCTCCAGTAGCTGAAGATGGCTTGAGTTGTTGAAGGACTATGACTGCATAATCATGTACCATCCAGGGAAGGCTAATGTTGTAGCTGATGCTCTGAGCAAGAAGTCTATGGGCAGTCTGGCGTATTAGGCAGTCCGGAGGAGGTCGTGGCTCAGGATTTGACGCTATGTTTGGATGGCGGGGCAGTCTTATCAGTGTCAGATTCTGGTGCGCTGATGGCTCACTTGAGAGTGCAGTCCACATTAGTTGACGTGTTACGGGCAGCACAGGAGGAGGATGCCTTCTGTGCACTCACTAAGGATCTGGCCAGGAGAGGAGATGTAGATAATGGGTTCAGTGTGGACTCGGAGGGCGTTCTGAGGTTTAAGAACCAGATTGTGGTACCCGATATGGCTGAGGTTCACAGGCAGGTACTGGAGATGGCTCATCAATCTACCTACACTATGCATCCAGGAGCCACGAAGATGTACCGATATCTCAGGCAGAACTATTTATGGAAAGGCATGAAAAGAGAGGTGGCCGAGTTCGTGTCTAAGTGCCTGGTGTGTCAGCATGTGAAGGCTGATTTGAAGCCGACAGGGTTGCTCCAGAACTTAGGGATACTAGAGTGGAAATGGGAGAAGATAACCATGGATTTCGTGACTGGGTTGCCAAAGTCCGGGAAAGGCAATGATTCTATCTGGGTAGTGGTGGATCGGCTAACCAAGTCGTCGCATTTCATACCAGTCATGACAACATTTTCAGCTAAGCAGTACGATAGGCTATTCTTGGATCGAATCATCGCTTATCATGGAGTTCCGGTTATGATCATCTCATATCAGGTTACTCAGTTCACGGCTCGATTTTGGCAGTCCTTCCAGGTGGCGTTGGGCACTCATGTTCGGTACAGTACCGCATTTCACCTTCAGACAGATGGTCAGTCAGAGTGGACTATTCAAACACTGGAGGATATGCTGAGGGCATGTGTCTTAGACCTGGAGGGCAGTTGGGAGAGGCACTTACCTCTGATTGAGTTTGCCTATAAATAATAGCTACCACAGCAGCATTCGGATTGCCCCATTTGAGGCATTGTATGGGTGGAGATGCAGGTCGCCTGTAGGCTGGTTTGAGGCAGGGGATTCCCTTATGATGGGACCTGATCTGGTGGAAGAGGCTATGGAAAAAGTAAAGCAAATCAGAGAGAGACTGTTAGCAACTCAGAATCGCCAGAAGATGTATGCTGATGGAAAGGCCTTGGTGGTAGAGTTTGCTATGGGGGACATGGTGTTCCTCAAGGTGTCCCCTATGAAATGGGTGGTGAGGTTTGGTAAGAAAGCAAAGCTAAGCCCTGGTTCATTGGGTCGTTTCCTATTCTCAGGCGTAGGGGAGCTGTGGCCTATGAGTTGGCATTACCTCCTAGTATGGACCGAGTACATCTAGTGTTCCATGTGTCTATGCTGAAGAAGTACATTCGGGATGAGTCCCATGTGATCGAGCCTACCGCAGTGGAGGTGGATTCAATAGTATCTTATTAGGAGCGGCCAGTTGTGGTACTAGATTGGCAGATCCGGAAGTTGAGGTCCAAGGAGATCCCCTTGGTTAAGGTCATATGAGAGCTCCATGTCCCCTGGCAGAATATGAGGGAGCGTTATCCTTCATTGTTTGATGATGTGGTGAGTCCTTATTTTCTTTTCTGAAATTCGAGAATGAATTTCATTTAAGGAGGGCGGATTGTAATATCCTAAATATTTAAATTTATTATTTTTCCTCTTATGTGTGTTTGCCAGCCTAGCGGACTAGTTCGTGGTCGAGCCGAGTCGACTCATGGTTCGTACCGAGCTTGCGAGCTCGGGTAAGCAGGTTATGAATTTATGAATTTTAGGCTTGGGTAGTTAAAATTATTTAATTTGTTATTATGTGTGCATAATTGTTCATGTGGGTGTATTTAATTAATTGCTTCTGATTTATTTTAGAATAAGTTTAATTGAGTTAAGTTAAGTTAGTGGGTTCGGGTTCGGCTTGAGGTGGATGCGGGTTGGTTATAGGGTTTAAAGGGGTTAGGGTTGAGAACGAAGTATAAAAACCACCTCCCCATGGTTTGTGGCTCCTATTTTGCAGCCACACAAACTTGTGAGAAAAGGAGCTAGTCGTCGAGCCGCCTTACCGCCCAGCCGACCAGCCCCCTTTCCTCGTCCCCTTGGAGCTGCCGCCGCCAGCCTTCTCTTCTTCTTCTCCTCCTCCTCTTCTCTTCCGTGTGGAGTCGAGCCAAGGGAGCCGCTGCCCTGAGCCGAGCCGCCCCTTCTTGCTTTTTCCATTCCCCTTGGAGTCGGCGGCTTGGGAGGAGCCTCCACCTGCACCTTCCTCTTTGGGGGTTGAGCCGCCGAATTTCGGAGCCAAAATCGGAGGCGATTTGATTTTTCTTCTCCAATCTTTTTCCAAATTAAGGTGAGTGGTTTGCCCCCCCCCCCCCTTTGGGTTTTGTTCGAAATCTTGGAGCCGTTCTAGGCGGCTCGGTGTTTTTATTCATTCTTGGATTTTTCTTCAAGTTCTTGCCATGTTTTCTTGAAGTTGTGCTTGAGGAGACCTAATCTCCCCTCTATGGGGCTCGGTAGCCCTAGGGTAAACCTAGCGGTTCTCGGCCATGGGGGAAACCGAGGTCACCCGCAAGGTGTTCGATGAAAAGCCCGAATGAGTTTCTTGTTTCCCTTGATACACAATTCTTGATCTATTCTCCTAATCTGGGATTCTTGATTGTGGATTTCTTGCTTAGAATTAAATCTGTGACTTTTGGGTTGAAATCATGCGGTAGGATTAAGATCTTGATGTTGATGCTTTACAGGTTCTTGAGAAGGGGGTTCTTGATCTTAATACTTGATTTTTTATCTAAGTGTTGTGGGTTCTTGTTAATCTTGATTAAAAGCATGATTTCTGGGAATTAATTCTTGGGATTTGTATTCTGTCCTAATTATAATTTAGTGGTTAATTTCTGTTAGTTTTCGGATTTGATTCTATAGTATGATGAAAATTGCATGTCGCTGAAATTGTATGCTCAAATGATGAATCTATGCTGATTTTGGTTTGTTTGCTGTGGTGTTTGTATTTCTATGAATATAGCCATGTAACCTATTGTTTCGATCAGAAAATATAGTTTGGAAACACAAGACACACTTTGGAGACTAGATTCAGGTTAGATACATCAGTACAAGACAGAACAGTAAACTAAAACAAAACCCTAATCTTACTTATTTAAATTTTAATTGAACAACTAAAATTTGGTTAAGGGTCATTATAATCTGTTATGAACCAATACATAAGTTTTGCATGAAATAAAACCACACGGGTTCATGACATTACGGGTCTAGCAGTTGGGGTCGGGTTTTGGAGTGTTGAGACACTTTCCAATAGGATCACTCCTAAAGACACCGTAGGAGTGTCTTGACTTAGGTCATGGTGTGTCATATCTTTATGAATGGCAGAGAGGCTCGTAGAGGAGCCGGATTGTCGGCTAAGCCCTGGAGGTTCGATGGCTAATTCCCAACCTGCAGAATAAGTTCGGATGGCCTTTCCCGATTGTTTTGGTTCAGTCTCGTGGGATAAGTTCAGAGGGCCTACCCGATTATCCCCGAGGTGGTCTTAAGGAGTAAGTTCGGAGGGCCTTTCCCGATTATTTCTGTGATATCCTTTAGGAGTAAGCTCAGAGGGCATTTCCCGATTATTCCTGTGATATCCTTTAGGAGTAAGCTCAGATGGCCTTTCCCGATTACTCCTATGATATCTTAAAGGAGAAAGTTCGGATGGTTGAATCCCGATTGTCCCTATGCGTCTCGTCGAGCATGTTCGGAGGGCCTTTCCCGATTGCTCCTGAGTTTCTTGTACTAGGATAAGTTCGGAGGGCATTCTCGATTATCCTAGTATTTGTTGTTGCCTTCGGGCATGGTAGGCTTCGGCCTGATGTACTCCACCTTAGAGGGTTACATGCCTTGGGGCATGGGTGGCATGTTGGCCCATTAGCTAGTCACACTTTCGTAGCATTGCCTCTTTAGAGATAGATTCTATTCTTGTCATCTCTGTATTTTATTTGTGAGGTATACTAAACCTGCTCGCTGAGTTCTTTGAACTCACCCATTGTCGTTTGATTTTTGTTTTGTAGAGCCTGACCGATGAGGTGGGCCGGAGCACTTGGTGCAGTTGGAGGGCAGTGGATCTCATAGCAGTACTAGTTAGGGTCGTAGTCGAGTCCTTTGGTAGTAGTCATGTACTTGTATTAGCTTGATTTGGAGTTGTAGCCCTGAGGGCATTTATGTCATTTATTTTAGGTTTTATTGTATCTACACTTTTGAACTGCTGAACTTAAAACGTTATTCCACACTTTTTGTTTTATTTGAGCTACTTGATTAAACTTTGTTTTGGTTCGCTTTTCATTAAAATAAAATTATTATTTCTTTTCGCTATATTATTTGTTGAGTTGACATGTGCATGATTTAGGCTGCGGGGAATAGGCACGTATACCCTGGCCGGTCACATGACCCTGAGTGCGCCATCAAAGAAGCCGAGGAGGGCTTGTTCACCTCCGTCCAACACTTCATCGCCAAGACTGACGTCGACCCCTCTTGCATCACCGTCCTCATCTCCGCCTAGAGCATCTTCACCCCCTTCCCTTCCTTCACCTTCAAGACCTTCAACCACTTGGGCTTGGGCAGCAGCGCCACCATGACGTCCTTCAATCTCGCGTCGAAATTGCTCCGCCAGTGGGTGGGCTACACATTCATAGTGGTGACCGAATGGGGACAATTGGCACGGCGTCGGTGCTGGTGATATGCGACCCCACATGGCAAAGATGGCGCTGGTGCAGACGCTACGCATGCACCACGGCACAGACAACACATTGTACAATGCGACCATCAAGATGGAGGACAAGGACGACAACGTGAGCGTGGCGTTGACCAAAGACCTGATGCGGGTGGCGGGGGCAGGGCTGAAGAGCCACATCACGAGGCTGGTGCCGCGGGCGCTTCCGGTGTCAAAGCGCGAGGTGGTGTACAAATAAAAAAAGTTAAGAAAAAAAGTTGTCTGAATGCTGACTAGAATTATTAGACACGTCAGCATTCAGACGATAAAGTTGACATGTGGTAGACGATGGGATAGATTTGTTACAAATCAAAAAATGGTGTACCGAATTGGGAAAATTAGAAAGTGGGGATAGATTAGAAAAATACATCAAATGTTAGGATATAGTTTGTAATTAACCCAACATAATATGACCTGTACAGTCACGAACAATGACACCAATACCAGAACCATCAATGGAATAAGAAGCATCACAGTTTAATTTAATGCAATCAGAAATTAGAGGATTCCATTTATACAAGCTTTGGTTTTTCACTATATTGTTTCCCTCAGGAATAAGAGTAAAGCCGACCAAACCGAGGTATGAGGTGATATTTCTCATGAGGCACATAGGGGAAAGCTACCGCACCTGGTGCAGCGTCTAGTTTCTCCTGTACCAAATGAACCACCAGGAGACGGCAATCAACTTTTTTATCGAGCAACTAACAATCAAGTCACTCAAGATAAGCAAGTCGCTACCACGAATCCAAGTAGCCCAATTTGGCAACACAATTTTGAAGTAACTTTGAAGCAATTTCCAAATATTAATCGTAAAAGAACAGTTACAAAAAATATGCTCAAAAATTTCAGGAGCCAATTGACATAAAACACAAGTTTTATCAAAAATGAGTTTTAAATCAAATAAACGAGCCCGAGTAAGCAATCGGCCATGTTTTAGCTTCTAAAGAAAGAGTTTAATTTTTTCAGGAATACACAAAGACCAAATACAATTTCAATCGCAGTCAAAATCGGAAATAGGCATAAAAGAATTGTGTTGAAGGAGAAAACGATAAGCTGACGCAGTGGTAATATTTCCCACAGTGCTATCATTCCAAACTAAGTAATCATCACGGGGAGTTAAAGGAAGGTAAATCTTGTTAATGGAATCCCCAATTTCATCTGAGAAGACATTATCACATATGTTCCATTTCCAAAATTGGTTTTCAATCAAGTAATCAACATTTACATCCAAAGGCAGCATCTCAATATTGATAAATGTAGGTTTGATGGAAAGAGACAAATCAAAAAGCCAAGTATCATGCATAAGGGAGGAAGTATTCACATATCTCATTACTTTATGAAAACCAAACCTTAAATGCTTGAAATCTTTAGAAAAAAGTTTCCAGGACCACAAACAGTGGCCGGGAAGGGTGGAGGTATTGGTAATGGATAGCTGAGGATATTTATTAAAGACAAGGTTAATCCAAGTGTTGTTATCCCTCCTAAGGTAGGCTTCAACTCTTTTAGCACTAAGAGAGAGGCTCAGAAGAAAGATGTTATGGATCCCTAGACCACCCTGCTCTTTAGGAAGAGTGATTTGATCCCAGGATATGAGATGCATCTTTTTATGTTCAGGGGTGGAACCCCAAAAGAAGCCACTCACAATACTAGAAATCTTATTCATCATCTTCTCAAAAAGCCAGGTAACCAAAAGGGTATGGAGGGGATAGAAGTGAGGACATAATTAATTAAAGTAAGTCTACCAGCGTGTGAGAGATAGTTTGCCTGCCAGGACCCTAGCTTGTTTTGGATGGAATCAAAAAGGTAGTCCAAGGAGTTATCAAGAGCCCTACGATGAGAGATAGGAGTTACTAAGTACTTGAAAGGGAAGAGACCTTCATTCATACCTAAAGATAGGCAAATAGATTTTTTAATAGAAGAAGGTGTGTGCTTGGGAAAAAAGATTGAAGATTTGAGGGGGTTGACTCTTTGACCAGTTAGGAGATAATAGTATTCTAAAATGTTTTTAATTATACTAATACTCCTACTAGTAGCCTTGAAACAAAGGATGATGTCATTAGAATAAAGGAGATGACTAAGCTGAAAGTTGTTCTTAAAAGTGAGGGGAATAAGGTCTTTGTTCAGGACATCTTGGTTAATGAGAAGTGAGAGGGTTTGAGCGACTAAGATGTATAGGTAAGGAGAGATGGGGTCTCCTTGCCTAATACCTCTACTAGATTTGAAGAAACTTGAGAGGTTTCCATTAACCAAACAGGAAAAGGAAGTAGAAGATAGGAAAGTGTAAATCCAATTGATGAAAGAAAGAGGAAAGTTGCTAATTTCTAAAACAGTAAGAATTGATTGCCAAGAGATGGAATCAAAAGATTTTTCAAGGTCTAATTTGACCATAATAAAAGGCTTCTTTCTTTTGGATTTAAAAATGGTATGAGCCATCTCATGAGCAATGAGAATCTTTTCATTGATGTTTCTACCTTTTATGAAAGCAGATTGCTCATGAGAGATGAGGTAGGGAAAAATATCTTTCATTCTATTAGTAATCATTTTAGAAAGAATGCAATAGTTTAGATTGCAAAGAGAAATGAGTCTATAGTATTTCACCTTAGAAGGAGAATTAGTCTTCGGAATGAAGGTAAGAAGGGTTTGGATCCATGAATAGGGTACAAAAGTTGTATTCTGGAAGTTGAGGCAACAATCGACGAAATCATTTTCAAGGATAGGCCAATAGTGCATGTAGAATTCAGTTGTAAAGCCATCAGCACCAGAGCTCTTACCATTGGCCATAGATTTAACAGTAGACCAAAGCTCTTCTTTAGAGAAAGGACAGATGAGGTTTTCACAATAAAAAGGAGGGATAGTAGGAAAATTTGGCCATAATTGAGTAGTGAAAGGATTAATGTGATTTGGCTACTATAAAAGCTGATAGTGATTGGCAAAGGTTTTGAGGATATCACACTACTAGAATTGTCGTCATCGCCGATGGCTCAATCCGTTGATGAATCGTCGATGATAACTATCACAGACGGCGTAAGCTGTGGCAAAATGCCATCATTGATGTGTGCGTCTCAGATAAGTTGTGACGGTGTCTCTCTGCCGTCACAAGTAATCATCAGAGACAGCCGCGGGCGCTGTCGCTGATTTAAACACATCAGTGACTGCTGTATATGACTGTCACTGATACAAACACATCAGCCACGGCCACTAGCCATCAGTGATACTATTAGCAACCGTGATATTTGGTGTTGCCCAGGCCATCAGCCATTTACGATAAGCTTTCAGTCATGGCTTAGTGACGGTCGACTGTGGGTAAGCCATAGCTAAAGTTATATCCTGTAACTAAAAAAAATGAAAATTTTGTAAATTCCTGTATACATGATATATAGATTACAATCTATTTACAATCACAAATTACAACCAAAAAATATGATACACATGCATTTGAAACCAAACGTACAAGTTTTACATAAATATCATCAATCTGCGGCCTCCACCCAAGCCATAAACACGGTCGTGCTCCCAGCCACCTGCGGCCTCCACCCAAGCTCCTGTGTTGAACTCCTCTGGTGTGCCTCCACGCTTGATCACAGTCCTCGTGTATGTTTCCTACACGTGTTTATATTTTAAATATATATAAACTATAAATAAAAATTGTGTAAATCAAATAAACATAAATACTTACCATTATGATCGAGGCTCTACTATCAACGTAGTCCCCCACTCCTCGTCGACGACGGTGGGTGCGCTCAAACACCTCCATCATCGACGGGCGTTGGACGGTGTTGTCCTCCGCCACGCACGTCTTACATTAGAAAATAAATACATTGTATCATTATACACAATATATAATTTAATTAAAAATAATTCAATTATACATACCATGCGATGCTCATTAACCGCAAAAGACATCGAGCTACTAGTGTGGCACGCCCCCATGCCGTCCCCCCGGACAAGCGGTTTCTCGACGCAGTCCGGAAAACCGCCTGCCACTCAAGCGTGTCCCACTGTTCAACGATCTAGTCCCACACAAGGCCAGGAATCCACTCGGGGGCGTGTCCCCGAGTCTACCCTATCTGTGTGGCCCCCAGCCATCTCATCACGGTCTGACGGGCCTGCTGAAGCAGCCCGTTGTAGCGAGCGTGGGCAACACGCTCCCATGCAGCCTAAACAAAAGTGGTCTGGTCCTCCGACCATGTATAATGAGCCTACAAAAAAAAATTATTATTATCGATCAATATTTAACATTAACATTAATTTAATAAATATACTTATCATGAACTCTGGCCACAATAAATCCATATGCTCACGGGGCATGTGAGACCATGTAGGCCACGCCCCGTGCATAAACTTTCGGATCGTCCCCGCTATCAAGCGGGGGACGTCCTCCTACTCAAATCTGCACCAAATATAAAGTCATATTAAGATATTTTGAATTATAAATAAATTATAAGAAATAATTAATGCATATACTTACCGTCTTCAGTGCACACTAACTGCTCTGACCAGTTCTCCCTCAGGTGGCAGAGGGAGAATTCTGTTAGGTCCTCATGGCCTACATCTGGAAGTCGATAGTCCTGGATCTGCAGAGGGTGGTGGAGGGATGGTAGCCGGAGGTGAGGGGATGGTGGCCAGATCAAGTGGGGGAACGGTGGATGGATCAGGTGGGGGGATGGTGGCCCGAGGTGAGGGGATGGTGGCCCGAGGTGAGGGGATGGTGTCCGAAGGTGAGGGGATGGTGGCTGGAGGTGGGGGGATGGTGGTGGAAGGCGAAGGGTCAATGGGTATAGGTGGGGCGGGTGGAATGCCTCCTCGGGAACTGATATCTCAAACCATAGCTGTAAAAAATTAATATAATTATATTATATATAATAGATTAATAGATTTATTTAGTAATTGAATATATACTTCACATTTACAATTATTCGTCATTGTCATTATCATCACCCGTGTAATACTCTTCTTCTTGTTTTTCTGTATCAGAATCTTGAAATTCTTCTTCTTCTCCCTCATGATCATTCTATCCTTCCTCAACTTCATTATCATCGTCATCAACGTATTCTATTTCCAATTGAACTAACTCTGTGTCATCATCATCGAGTATTGGACTAACTCGTTCCACTTCGGAAGGATCCTCTTCATGGTAGAAGTCATCTGCTGGCTCATTCTCTCCAACTACCGGGTCAATTTTTCCTCTAGCTATGGTCTTACAGACTACATGCCAATCTACCTTATCTTTCCTTCGAGACGGATACTGCATATAATATACTTGTTCAGCTTGAGATGCCAATATAAATGGCTCATTTGAAGCCAATTTTGATTTGTCATTGACCTCTACCAACTGTTTATACTTTGGATGAACTCTCATGCCCCTATCGTTTGTATCGAACCAATGACATTTAAAAAGGGCAACTGATTTACATCCGAAAAATTACAATTCTATGACTTCTTCCAATAGTTCGTAAAAGTCAACATCATATTCAGCATATTTTGTCCCTTTGACGCAGACTCTAGTATTCATAGTCTTTTTTTTAGACAAATATTCAAGTGTGTGAAATTTATATACATTAACAAAATAACTGTTATAACACAGTACAAGTCGTGTCGGTCCGCTAGCAAACTCAAAGCTTTGGTTATCTATTTCTGTCACAACCCAACTTAGGGTCGTGTGACTAGCTAGGGTCTATGTCCTATCCTGAAGCCTACTACATACACTGACTAACTGAAACTGAAACACATAATGAAAACAACAATGCAACTTTATTCAAGTCTTTAAAGAAGGTTCACAATTTTGCTTTAAAACATGAAAAGTTCTGAAGCATCAATTACCATAGGAAACAACTCAAGTTTAAAAGCAAGTACATGTTTTCGAATAGACAATCTCAGTGTATTAAAAGAAACAACTGCCCTAGCCTCTAGACTATGACTAGTGGACGCTGCTATGAGATCTACGCCACCGCCTACCCTCTAGCTGCACCATGATTCCCATACTCATCTCACTGATCAGGCTCTGCAAAATAAGGAAATAAACCGTGAGTCCACAAGGGACTCAGTGAGGGGTTCTTCCGAACCACCATATAATTCCCTAATAATCACACATATATATATATATATATAGCAGCAAAATATAAAATTAGGGATATAAGTTGCTTCTATTATGACAACCGACCCTAGGGGTCGTCCTGTATAGGCCATACATTCATGTAAGCAGCCATAACAGCCTAACTACGCCACAGGCACCCGGCCCCTAGGGCCTACTCATGGTCTAGTAATTCGGCTATAACTAGCCCTACCACATACAGATAGTAACATACTGGTTGTTCAGGCCACATAGCACATAAGTGAATCAAAGCAAACTCCGGTCCGTTGACTAGGATGGTCTGCTAGTCTCCGAACACCGACTGGGGTAGGGATAGCTAGTCCCACCCAACTGGGGTCTGACACCTAGCAGGCCCGCTGGTGCAATCTGAAGACCCAATCACTGGCCGAGTCAAGCATTAGTCATTCCGACTACCCATGCTTCTCGGCAGACCACCACAATCACATCACACAAACATGGTGTCCTAAAGTTTCCTTATTTAAAGTCCTGAGCGTCCGCCCGTTCTCAGCCTTTTAATTTCGACCATATCATGCGCACACTATTGTTCGCAAAATATTTCTTAGGTGTGAGGCCTAACTCGTCTACTTTTGAGTTTCCATATTTAACACACACTTTATAATTTCATGTAAATCATCTAGTGTCATATGCTACCTTTTGCTAATATAAACAACATGTTATAGACTTGGAAATGAACCCATTAACAATACCGGACAGCATATAAACTATAATGTAATTTCTTCACAATACCTACTATGTATAGCCACATGATTCAATGATAAAAAATTTAAATTCTACATTAAACCATAAAATTTAATAAGGAAATAAATTATCTAACATGGTAAAAGTATCACCACATTTCAGAATTTAAAGAGGAAATGTCTAGGATGGTTACTATCCTACCATTCTACTAATTACATTCATCAACATAGAAGCCTTCCTTAGTTAGATCTTACCTAAATGTCATCTTGATTCTAATTGTCAATCTAGGCAACTTGTCATGCCCTATTGTTTTGAGTATTCCTAACCATGAAGTTTATCTTATAGAGATCACCATCTCCCCCAATCCTTGCTCGGCGGAGAATTGAGCAAAGCATGCCTTGCTCGACCGAGCCTCCAAGGATAGGAACAAGAGGGAAGGACCAACCCTGTTGGCTTTAGGTTTTCAACCTTAGCCTTAATCTTGATCTTGATGGTTTTGATGATAACAAACATGGAACTGATGATTTCATTGAGAATATCTTTCAGGGTCCATATCGACTAGCGTTTGATGTCCTCGATCGGATAAATCGGAGAAATCCCAAAATCGGAAGGACATTGATCGTCGCGCTCGGGTTCGTCGCGGAAGTTCTTGAAGATCGACGAGTGCACCCAAGTCACTTGGATGAGTCCAAAGATCAAGTAAACACACTATTCACCCCCCCCCGCTCCTCTAGTGTTGCCATTTCGCCAACAAACCCCAACTCTAATATCTTGTTTCCAATCTATCCTAATTAACACCTTGATCAAGCCGCACACCCCTTGCTCGGCCAACCCATGGACATGGAGTTTTCCCTTTGCTTGGCCGAGCCTACTAGGCTTTAGAGGATGAGTTCCAATCGTCACTTTCAGTAAGTAAATCATGAATCCACTCGATATGGGTTTAAGATCATTCAAAGGGGGTTTACATCCATCAAGGGAATTGGAGAAAATTTTGACCCATATGTTCATTATCCATATGTTGACCCAAGTCGACTAGTTTAGTTTTCAATGAAACAATGCTAGGTTGATATCTTGACTTAAGGACAAAATTTTCATTTCAAACTTGACATATACTCTTTACATGACCATCATGTGGTGTCATGAAAGTTTGAATGAAAATTGAAAAAGTTTTAAGAAAAACTGAAATTTACAAAAATATCATTTCAACCTACATTTAGTATAAATTTCAGTTATTTTTAGTAAAATCTAGAAAAATATTTTTTAGGTGATTCTTGAAACTACACCTTCATTGAAAAATCTAGTTTCTTAAGTAAAAATTTCAAAACATTTCATCAAGAATCTAATTTATAATGAACTTTTGAAGTTGGATTTCAAAACTCAAAGTATCATCCTTAATTGAAATATCAATCTTTCTATAGTTTTATTTTTCTTCAAAAACATCAATAAAAAACTCATGTACACCATTTGGATTCTAATTCTAATATCATTCACACATTTTAATGAGTAAAATCATTTCTAGGAATGATTTTGATATTTTAGATGATAGCTAGGATCCATTTGTTTATTTGAAAACAATATAGGATGAAAAATGGGCTTTGACTTTTAAATTCATTTTGAGTTCAACTTTGATACATGCATTTCAAATGTCTATTCAATAATTGGTATCAAAATTTTCATCCCACATTTGGTATCAAAATGAGCATTCTATATTTGGTAACAAATCTTTTATCCAAAAATTGGTTTCAAAATCATTTGTCAAAAATATAATTTTGATTAAACTTAAAAGGGTGATTTTTGAAAACTAGAAGTATAGGTTGACTTAAGTCAACAAAGTAACTTAAAAACTTCATCATAAGCCCAAACTTAATTCATAGTCTTACACTACCTCATGTTGGATGTTTAGATGCCTATGTTTGAGAAAATATGAGTAGATAGCAAATCTTGAAACTTAGCATTTTTCGTGCTTGTATGCTTATTTCAAATGAAAACATGCTAAGTTCATAATTTGGATTGAATGACATTAGGTTCTATTCAAACTTGATAATTCATGAGTTAAAATAACCATATCTTAGTTCTTTGAAAGTTTGAATGAAATTTAAAAAATGTCATGAAAAAGATATGAGTACATTCATACTTGAGTGCATACATGATTGAGTTTTGAATTGAATCTATTTCTTTTCATGTATGAATTTTGTTTCTCATTAGTTACTTGTTTTTCATCCCTTGGTTGAGATTTTCATGGGTCATGAAAAATACTCTTAGAGTCTCAACTTCATGAAAACATAATTGTGTTTCATCCCTTTGCGTAGATAGCCTCTCTTGCCCTTTTTGATTGATGTCAAAAGGGGGAGATGAGTTTGCATAAAGGGGGAGAAGAGTATAGGTCAAAAGGGGGAGAAGTGTATAAGTAAAATGGGTGAGGAAAATATAGAAAATCCATGCATATAGATAGGGGGAGTTTATCTCATAGATATGCATGTTGATAGGGGGAGAAATCCCTTAGTTGATATCCTTATGCTTTAATGATATATTTTCTTAAGGATGTTTGTCATCATCAAAAAGGGGGAGATTGTTGGCTTTAGGTTTTCAACCTTAGCCTTAATCTCGATCTTGATGGTTTTGATGATAACAAACATGGAACTAAGGATTTCATTGAGAATATCTTTTAGGTTCCATATTGACTAGCGTTCGATGTCCTCGATCGGATAAATCGAAGAAATCGTGAAATCGGAAGGACATTGATCATCGCGCTCAGGTTCGTCATGGAAGTTTCTCGAAGATCGACGAGTGCACCCAAGTCGCTTGGATGAGTCCAAAGATCAAGTCAAAAGCTCTCCAAGATGATGCTCGTTGAAAGCCAGAACCCAGAAACGAAGTGCGGAAGAAAAAGGATGAAGGAAACAATCTCAGCCAAGGTTCGGCCGACCGACTGTAGGTAAAAAGGGGCAGTATTCCTGGCGATCGACCGATCAGTTGACCGGACAGAGGCTAGCTATAGATGCAGCTTGCGTCGGTTGATCGAACGGTCGACCGAAGAAAGAAAATGCAAGATTCTTGCATCGAGTGGTCGATCGGGCGGTCGACCGAATCACAGCAGAAACTGGCCGAAGCTGGTGGTCGACCAATCGGTCGACCGACCTACATATAGGCTTAGGGGCATATCTTGTCGATCGACCGACGGGTCAATCGAAGATCGCGGATCGCGTGATTTGCGTCTGGCGGTCGACCAGTCGATCGACTGACCACAGGGAAAGTTTCAACGGTCGAATGATCGGTCAACCGATGCTTCGACCGGCACTTCGATCGACGGTCTGTAATGGATAGTTTTCTATCCGTTGAATAGTCGTTGCTTCACGAGGGTATAAATACACCCTCTGATATTTCATTTACTCTCGTTCTCCCAATCTTACTGTGATCATTGAGCATTCTAAGGGAGATTTAAAGTCTTCCAAGGAATAATCGCGCGCGCTCTGCTTCTCCAGCGAGTTCCACTTCAAGCGCAAGTTCTTCCTCAACTCGAGAATTAAATCGAGCAGTTCGCCTTGACGAGTTGGAGGCATTGAAGGCTTGAGAATAGCACTAATGCTTGGTTTATCCTTTAGCTCTTTTCAATTATAATTTTATTGTTATTTTAACTATTTGATTTGTTTGTGTGAAGACCTAGGGTGTTAGGTCTTGCTGTCTGTGAAGTGGTATCTTGGTATAAGAGTAAAGTCACTTGTGTAAACATAGTTGTTGCTAGGATTAATTCTAGTTGTCCCTTAGGTTAAGGTGGGAAAGAGCTCTTGGTAGGAAGGCGGGATACTTCCGGGTGTGGAAGTGCCTTCAGTTGGAGAGCGAGTCATTCCGGTGAACAATCCTTGTTGTAAGGGAAACTAATTAATCTAGTAAAACTTAGTTTGGAAATCCTAAGCAGGGTGCTTAGGTAGTGGAGTAGGCATTGGGGCCGAACCACTATAAATCTTGTGTTTGCGTTGATTTAAATGGTTTGCGCTTAATTGTTTATTTCGCTTCCGCATACATTCATCGAATCGCAAATCGCCTAATCGATCTAAGTAATCGTTTAAAATTGAATTTAGGCTAATCGAATTAGTAAACACACTATTCACTATTCACCTTAGTAAACACATTCATTTTCTTACATACAAAAAATTTACTTGTTACTAATAAAGTATAGCCTCTGTTCTTCCTTAGATCTCTTATTTCACTCCGATAGTATTATAGATCGGGATCGATGCAGAGGAAATGAATGCATTTCTACACTATAAATTATAAATAAAGAAGTGGAATAGACAAAACATTGAATCATGCCACATCACTTATTTTACTCTACGGGATCTTACGGAGCCTGTTCATGCATAACATGATTCGGGTCTTACAATTTCGCCTTTGTGTTTTGTGCTGTAAGCTTGAAACCAATTAGGGAACTCATGATTCCGTAATCTTTCTAATTCCTTATCGCTGTAAATTGAGTATTTTGTCATCATCTCAATGTCAAATATTTCAATAAACTTTCCAATAATTCGTCATCGCTGATCATCATCACTAATGAGGGTGTTGCCAGAATCGTCAATAATTCTAGTGATGAAGTTGACTCTTCTGTGAGTCGTAACTCTTCTATGAAAATAGGCAGTATTTCTATCTCCCTCTAGGAACCATCTGATTTTAGCCTTAGCCCACCACCCACCATTTGAGGCTAATCTGGTTTTGAAGGTTGCTAATAAGGGAGTAATAGAAATCCAAGTTGGCTTGGTTAGTAGAAGAGAGACCAAAGGCTGCTTCCTTATGCTCTAGCCTAAGGGCCTCTGCCTTAGCAATCGTCCACAAAGTCTGTATTCCATTGGGAAAGGGCTTTTCTGGTGTCTTTTAGGTGTAAGGCAAACCTAGATTGAGGAATGGAGGCCTGAATGTGATGAGACTAGGCTTCCTTGACTATGTTGTTGGCTTTAGGTTTTTAACTTTAGCCATAATCTCGGTTTTGATGGTTTTGATGACAATAAACATGGGACTAATGATTTCATTGAGAATATGTTTTAGGTTCTATATCAGTAGCGTTCGATGTCCTCGATCGGAAAATCAAAGAAATCAAAAATCGGAAGGACAATGATCGTCGCACTCGGGTTCGTCGCGGAAGTATCTCAAAGATCGACGAGTGCACCAAAGACGTATTGGATGGGCTCAAAGATCACGTCAAAAGATCTCCAAGATGATGCTCGTTGAAAGGCGAAACCGAGAAATGAATCGCGGAAGAAATAGGTTGAAGTAATAAACTTCAACCTAGGTTCGGTCGACCGAGCAGTCGATCGAATGAAGGTAAAAAGTAGCATAGCTACTTCGGTCGACCGGGCAATCGACTGATGGAAGCCCAAAATGGGCAGTAGCTCGGGCGGTCGACCCATCGGTCGACCGACCTGCTGATACCCAAAGACGCAGATCGCGTCGGTCGATCAACGGGTCGACCGAAGATCGGGATCAATGTTTTTGCATTCGGGCGGTCGACCCGTCGGTCGACCGACCACAGAGTAAAGAGAAGTGGTTGAACGACCGGTCGATCAGTCGGTCAACCGACCAGTCGACCAGTGGTCTGCAACGGATAGTTTTCTATCCGTTGAGCAGTCGTTTCTTCAGCAGGGTATAAATATACCCTCATATGATTCTTTTATCTCTCTTCCTTGATTCTTACAGAAACTATTGAGTATTCAAAGGGAAGATCTAAGCCTTCCAATTGATCAATTGCAGTGCGCCTTGTTTCTTTCCACGGCAATCTTTTTCAAGCGCACAAGCTTCGCTCAACTCGGGTGTTGATCAAGCGCTACCACTTGATGAGTTGAAGGCGTCAAAGGCTTGCAAAAGAGTGTTTAATATTGGTTTTATTCTTAGCTCTTTTGATTGTAATTTTACCTATTATTTGAATATTTTATTTGAGTTTGAGTTTGTAAGACCTAGGTTGTTAGGTCTTGTGTACGTATGAAGTGGTATCCTTAGTGTAGAAGGAGTAAAGCCACTTGTGTATATTTAGTGATTACTAGGATTAGTTCTAGTTGTCCCTTAGGTTGAGGTGGGAAAGTGCTCTCGGTAGGAAGGCGGGATACTTCCGGGTGTGGAAGTGCCTTCGGTTGGAGAGCGAAGACTTTCCGGTGAAAAGTCCTCGTTGTAAGGGAAACTCTAATTAATCTAGTAAAATCTAGTTTGGAAATTCTAAGCGGGGTGCTTAGGTAGTGGAGTAGGCATTGGGGTTGAACCACTATAAATTCTGTGTTTGCATTGATTTATTGATGTGCTTTATTGCTTTTTCATTTACAAGTTTCTGCATCTAATCGTCAAATTGCATATTGCCTAAACCAATATAAGTAAACGATTAAATTGGGATTTAGGCTAATTGAATTAGTAAACACACTATTCAACCCCCTCTAGTGTCTCCATTTCGTTCACATTTGGTATCAGAGAGGGTCGTGGATTGAGATTTCACCATCTCATCTACATCTAGTCTCGATCTAGAAATGGCTCTAGAGAGTGTAGTGTCTTCACCTCGTAGGTTCGATAAGTTAAACTTTGGTCTTTGGAAAGGAAGAATGTATACATTCTTAAAGACTCAAGGTTTAGGTGTATTTAATATGCTAAAGTCAAAATACATAGAACCTAAGGGAAAAATGGATGCATGGACCCAAGAACAAATTAGAATGTTTGAGTTAAATGCTAAAGCTACAAATTGCTTATTTTGTTCTTTGGAAAATAATGTGTTTGAGAAAATCATGCATTGTACTTCCGAATTCGATATTTGGGCTACCTTAAATATGTTTTATAATTATTCAAAAACCGAAGAGCTCAAAACATTTGATGAGGGGAGTGATGACAATTGTCATCCACCCAATACTAATATGGTTTTTGAAGCCCATAGTGTCTCCAGTCATAGGAGCACTAAAAGTCAGAAGAGAAAGGTGATTTGCCATGAGTACCTAGAGAAAGGGCATGTAAGAAAGAATTGCCCTACCTTGATGAACAAAGCAAGGAAGAGGTCAAGTGCTTCCACATCCACATCTCACTCATTTGAAGCATCCTCTACCCATGACTATGAAGCCACTTCCAAAGTGAGCCTCAAAATTGCAAATAATGAGGTACTTTCTTCTTCATCTAGTCATGATAATGATAATGATAGTACTAGCTCTTCTAGTTCACAGGACATGCAATATGATGAGTTAGTAAGTGAATTCAAGAAAATGTATGTCTTACTTGTTAAAAAGGATAATGAGAATAAAAGATTAAAAAAGGATAATATAAGGCTTAACTCTCGTGTAGATGAATTAAAACTAAAAAATGAGAGAATGAAATCTAGTTCTTTTTATTTTTCCCATGATAGGTTGAAACTCGAGCTTAAGGACATAAAGCTTGAGAATGAAAGTTTGAAGCTTGAGAATTAAAAATTATAAGTCAAAACAACAATTTGAAATCTCAATCTAAAGCCTTATATCAATCTCTTGATTCATTGAAAAATGAGGTTGTGTCCTTAAATAAGAAAGTAAACGAATTGAAAAATATTTCATTTCCTAAGAACACAAGAATGAAAAATACTTATGTAAAGAATGCCCATGCTCATCATGCCTCTCATGCCATGCATTCTACCATTAGACCTCATAATTATAAGAAGATGAATGAGGTTTCTAAGAATTCTCATACTCATCATGTTTCACATGACAAGCATTCTAAAAATAAATCTCATGTCCATAACAAAAATAAAAATAAATTTAATGGATATTGCTTTTGTTGTGGTGTATTTGGGCATGCTATTTATGATTGCGCATTAAAGAAAAATCCAAGTGTTGCTAGGACACTTTGGGTACCTAAGCCCACTAACCCCCAAGGATCCAAAGTCATTTGGGTACCAAAGATCTCATGCTCTTTTGTAGGGGGAGCCAGCACACAAGGGTAGAGAGAAGTAAAGAGTTGAAGTTGACCTTAGATCTAAATGAGAAATCTCCAAGAGGTTGCAACTTCGAATCATCATGATGCCTAAAGTATGGAAATTGACATCTAGGTATATTTTGTTTCATCTCCTTCTTTGGTTTGTTCTATTTAAGTTGGAGTGTTGATATATGCTTAATTTGAGTTATTTTCCCCGCTCTTACTAAAGAGTTCTTTCAAAACTGATTTTTGATTTTTTGATCTTCGGTCTCTTCGGAGACCCAGGTGGTCTGTAATGGGCCTAAGTGACCTTGCGGTTCTAAATCGTAGGCTCATTGTGGCTTTCGGTTTTCAACCAATAGGAAGGGTTGGAGATCATATTTTTCATTTATTATTCTTGTGATCTCTTAAAATTCGTTTTGATATCACTCGATTTCATTTTGAAATAAATTTGAAACCATTTAGAAAAGTGGTATTTGATAATGATACTTAATGCTTCTCTTTGCTTTTTGGTTGAGTTAGCTTGCTAAGTAGCTATATTTTCTCTAAAAATATTAGTGTAGCTTACTTGCAAGTTATAAGTGTTTTAGGAAGGCTAACTAGGAAGAAAATGATTAGTTTGGCTAAATTCTCATGAATAAGGTATAATTTTGATAAATTCAAAATCTTAGTGTTATACCTAAATGTGTTAGCTTGAACTATGTCTCTATATTCATAATTAGAATTGCATGTTAAATCCTTGAATTTTCATGAGTAGCTAGATTCTTAGTACTTAGGCAAATTTCATTGAATGAAACTTGCTCTAGGTTGATACTAGAGACCTTATCATTAAGTCCAAACTAGTTAAACATAGGTAGAGATCTTATTCCTCAAATGTTTCATATCTTAGGATCTCTTAGATTCATTTAGATATCATGACAACCTTTTAAAAATGAATCTTAACTATCTAGCATAGGTTAAGGCTTTTAAATGGAACATTGCATTGAACCTTGCTATGCAGTAAGTTAGCTTGCTAAGTTGACATATTATCTTATTATGATACTAATGAAGTCTACTTGCAAGTTAAGAATTGGTAAGCTATGCTATCTAGAAGAAAATAAAAAAGGATATGAAAAGTTGGGCAAAATTTTCAAGAAAAATGTATGATTTTAAATTTTACAAAAATCTTAGTAAAATAATTGAATTTTCATGCTTAAATGATTTCTCTATGCTCATGATTGATGTTGCATGATAAATACTTGAAGTTTCATGAGTAGGCAAAATTATGATAACTTAGCTCATTTCATGATATCTTGATATTTATGAAATTGAACTAGGTTAAAATTCTTTTTTAGAGACTTCATGTTAAGGCAAAAATGAAATGAACATGTTTAGATACACACATGACATGAGTCTAGATATTTAAAACTTGAAAATTCATGACTAGAACAAATACAATTGGTATCTCACTTTAGAGGACTTAAGTTTGAGAAGGTTTGACCCAAGTCAACAAATCGACTTGGTCACTTCATTTTAAGTCCAAAACTCATAAACATATTTAGGAGTAGGTATGACATGTTTCCATGCATTTAGAGTGAAAAAATCATATGGATATAGATAAAATGACATAGAGGTCAATTCATGAAAAACCTCTTTTGAACCAAGTTGACCCAAGTCAACAAGTTGACTTAAAGGTCTCATTTTCAATCCATATTTGAGAAACATGTTTAGATTTACTCATGTTAAGTATCCATAGGTTTAAGTTTGAAAAATCATGAGTAAATGTTAAGATTGAAACTTAGCAAGTTTCATAAAAACTAGTTTAGTTTTGAATAAAACCATGATAGGTTGATATCTTGACTTAAGGACATAATTTTCATTTCAAACTTGACATATACTCTTAACATGACCATCATGTGGTGTCATGAAAGTTTGAATGAAAATTGAACTAAGTTTTTAAGAACAACTGAAAATTACAAAAATATCATTTCAACCTACAATTAGTATAATTTCAATTATTTCTAGAAAAATATAGAAAAGTAATTTTGAGATGATTCTTAAAACTGCACATTCTCTAAAAAAATTAGTTTTATCAGTAAAAATTTCAAAAAAATTTGTCAAGAATCTAATTTATAATGGAATTTTGAAGTTGGATTTCGAAACACAATCCTTATATGAAATATCAATCTTTTCGATACTTTGATTTTTCTTCGAAAACTTCATATAGAAACTCATGTACACCATTTGAATTTCATTTCTAATATCATTCACATAATTTCTTGAGTAAAATCATTCCTAAAAATGATTTTGATATTTTGGATGATAGCTAGGATCCATTTGTTTATTTGAAAACAATATAGGATGAAAAATGAACTTAGAAAATTCATTTTGAGTTCAAACATGATACATTCTTTTCAAATGACCATTCAATAATTGGTATCAAAAATTTTCGTCCAAACAAATTGGTTTCAAAAATATTTGTCAAAAATGTGACTTTGTATAAACTCAAAAGCTTGATTTTTGAAAACTTTAAGTATAGGTTGACCTAAGCCAACAAAGTGAATTAAAAATTTCATCTTAAGCCCAAACTTAATTCATAGACTTACATTATCTCATGTTTGATGTCTAGATGCCTAAATATGAGAAAACATGAGTAGATAGCAAAATTGAGACTTAGCATTTTCATAGTTTTCATGCTTAATTCAAATGAAACCATGTGCTAAGTTTATATTTGGATCAAATGATTTCATTTTCATTTCAAACTTCTAAAACATACTTTAAATTATTAGATCTTGGTATTTTGAAAGTTTGAATGAAATCAAAGAATTGATACTTAGCATTTTCATGTTTTCATGCATATGTCAAATGAAACCATGCTAAGTTAAACATTTATTTCCCATCCCTTGGGTTGAGATTGTCATGTTTCATGAAAAATCTTTGAAGTCTCAACTTCATGAAAAAATAATTGTGTTTCATCCCTTTAATTAGATTGCCCTTTTTGATTGATATCAAAAGGGGGAGAAATGTGTAGTCAAAAGGGGGAGAAATGTATAGTTAAAATGGGGAGAAACGTATAGGTAAAGGGGAGGAAAATATAGGAAATTCATGCATATAGATAGGGGGTGTTTATTCTTATAGATATGCATGTTGATAGGGGGAGAAATCCCTTAGTTGATATCCTTGTGCTTTAATGATTATATATTTTCTTAAGGATGTTTGTCATCATCAAAAATGGGGAGATTGTTGGCTTTAGGTTTTCAACCTTAGCCTTAATCTCGGTTTTGATGGTTTTGATGATAACAAACATGGGACTAATGATTTCATTGAGAGTATATTTCAGGTTCCATATCAGTAGCGTTCGATGTCCTCGATCGGAAAAATCGAAGAAATCAAAAATCGGAAGGACATTGATCGTCGCACTCGGGTTCATCGCAGAAGTATCTCGAAGATCGACGAGTGCACCAAAGACGTATTGGACGGGCTAAAAGATCACGTCAAAAGCTCTCCAAGATGATGCTCGTTGAAAGCCGGAACCCGAAAACGAAGCGCGGAAGAAATAGGTTGAAGTAATAAACTTCAACCTAGGTTCGGTCGACCGGGCGGTCGACCGAATGAAGGTAAAAAGTAGCATAGCTACTTCGGTCGACTGGGCGGTCGACCGATGGAAGCCCAAAATGGGCAGTAGCTCGGGCGGTCGACCCGTCGGTCGACCGACCTGCTGATACCCGAAGACGCAAATCGTGTCGGTCGATCGATAATCGAGATCGATGTTTTTGCGTCTGGGCGGTCGACCCGTCGGTCGACCGACCATAGAGTAAAGAGAAGCGATCGAATGACCGGTCGATAGATCGGTCAACCAACCATTCGATCGGCGGTCGGCAACAGATAGTTTTCTACTCGTTGAGCAATCATTTTTTCAGCAGGGTATAAATATACCCTCATATGATTCTTTTATCTCTCTTCCTTGATTCTTACAGAAATTATTGCGTATTCAAAGGGAATATCTAAGCATTCCAATCGATCAATTACAATGCCCCCTGTTTCTTTCCACGGCAATCTTTTTCAAGTGCACAAGCTTCGCTCAACTCGGGTGTTGATCAAGCGCTACCACTTGACGAGTTGAAGGCGTCAAAGGCTTGCAAAAGAGCGTTTAATATTGGTTTTATTCTTAGCTCTTTTGATTGTAATTTTACTTGTTATTTGAACGTTTTATTTGAATTTGAGTTTGTAAGACCTAGGTTGGTATGTCTTGTGTGTGAAGTGGTATCCTTGGTGTAGAAGAAGTAAAACCACTTGTGTATACTTAGTGACTAGTAGGATTAGTTCTAGTTGTCCCTTAGGTTGAGGTGGGAAAGTGCTCTCGGTAGGAAAGCGGGATACTTCCGGGTGTGGAAGTGCCTTCGGTTGGAGAGTGAAGACTATCCGGTGAAAAGTCCTCGTTGTAAGAGAAACTCTAATTAATCTATTAAAATCTAGTTTAGAAATTCTAAGCGGGGTGCTTAGGTAGTGGAGTAGGCATTGGGGTTGAACCACTATAAATTCTGTGTTTGCATTGATTTATTGATGTGCTTTATTGCTTTTTCATTTATAAGCTTCCTCATCTAATCGTCAAATTGCATATTGCCTAAACCAATCTAAGTAAACGATTAAATTGGGATTTAGGCTAATTGAATTAGTAAACACACTATTCACCCCCCCTCTAGTGTCGCCATTTCGTTCACATATGTGATTGGAGTCAGGGTAGCTGGTCTAAAAGTTTTGGAACTTGAAAAGTTTGCATCTCACACTTGGTTTGGGGTTTAGGTTGAGGGGGATGGGGCAGTGGTCTGACCCATATCTGAGAAAATGTTGGACCCTAGATGTGCCATAAAAGTGTAACCAAGTAGTGTTAGCAAATGCCCTGTCAAGTCTAATAAGGATTTTATTGTCTCCTTTCCTATTATTACACCAGGCGAACCTGGGGCCAGAGAAGCCTAGGTCAATAAGATTTGCATTATTTATGAACTCATTAAAGGCTCTAATAGGTTGGGTGATCGTAAAAGGAAAACCACTTATATTATCAAAGACATCTAAAATACAGTTAAAGTCACAAACAAGAAACCAGGAGCAAGACGAGAAATCATAATTTGAAAGGGAGTGCCACAGGAAATTTTTAATATTGGGGTTAGTGTTGGCATAAATGTTGGAAAGAAGAAAAGGAGGAGAATTTGAAATAGAAATAATGGCATGTATAACATCAAACTGTGCATGAATGATATTAGCAGAGACAACAGAAGTATTCCATGCGAGGATGAGCCCACCAGAAGCACCAGAACAAGAGAAATATGCACCAATCCAAATAAAACGAATACGAGAAATTAATAAGGCAGCATTTTGATCATGAAATACTCGTTCAATGAAGAACACTTGAGGATAAGGGATCAAAAGTTAGGTTTTGTGGATTTAATCATGAAAGGGCTTAGGAGATATGCTTACGATCGCTCTTTGAGACTTGGAAGCATCAACATTTGGCTAGTTTGAGATGGGTATTTATAACCCCCCAAACACCAAGGCTCGTCAACGGGCATTTTTTTGCCCGTTGGTGACGCCCGATCGCATGCCGGTCGATCGACCGAGTGACCGCCAAGCGACCGCAGGTATACTGCCGCTTTCTAGCAACATTTGGTCGAACGATCAGTCGATCGAATTGCCTTCTGCCCAATTTCCTCTTCTACTGGTCGATCGATCGATCGATCGAATCTGGGCATGGCAATTTTCTTGTGTATTTTTCTTGCATGCTTCGTTTTTGGGTTCCGGCCTTCAGTGTGCTTCAACTTGAAGAGCTTTCCATATGTTCTTTAGACTCGTCCAAGTTGTCTTTGGTGCACACGTCGAACTTCTAGAAATTTCCACAACAAACCCGAACGTGTCGACCAATGTCCTTCCAATTTTTTTATTTCTTCGATATTTCCAATCGAGGGCATCGAGTGCTAACCGATATGGAATTTAAAAATATTTCTCAATGAAATATTAGTTCCATGTTTGTTATCAGCAAAATCGAGATTAAGACCAATTCAAGGTAGAAAACTTAGGCCAACAATGTCCTCCTTTTTGATGATGACAAACATCCTTAAGAAAATATCTACAATTAAGCATAGAGGATATCAAACATGAGATTTCTCCCCCTATCTATATGCATGATTTTTCTATATTTTCTTTTCTTTTACTTATATTTTTCTCCTCCTTTTGACATCACTCAAAAAAGTCAAGAAAAGTCAACCTATAGTCAAAGTTGAGACTCTAAAACTATTTTTCATGGAACATGAAAATCTAAACCAAAGGGATGGAAAATAATTATTTAATACGAGACTAAATCATAAATGATAGCAAGGAGTCATAACTATAATCCAAATCCGAAAATCATATATAAACTCAAGTATCGATATTTTCAAGTATCGGTCAAAACATCAAAAACCATTTTAGAAATTATTTTTCTCAGGTAATAGTGAGGACAATAATAAAAATAGAATTACGATGTCATACTTGAAGTCTCATTTGAAAATTTCAACGAAAATTCAATGTCTCCAAAAAAGATGAGTAATTTTGAGAAGAGAGATACTTTAGTGGCATTTTCGTAAATATTAGCTATTTTTTAAATTTTTCAATTTTCATTCAAACTTTTCAAATATCAAGATATAATCATTTAAAATATTTTTATCAAGCTTGAAATGAAAAAAATATCATTTGATCAAAATATGAACTTAGCTCGATTTCATTCAAAGATGCATGAAAATATCAAAATAGCTAAGTATCAAATTTTATTATCTACTCATGTTTTTTCAAGTTTAGGTACATAGATATCTAACATGAGTGAATCTAACTGTATGAGTCAAGTTTAGCCTAAAAATGAAATTTCTAAGTCACTTTGTTGACTTAGGTCAAAGGGGTACTTAAGTATACATAAATCAAACTCTTAAATCCCTATTAAATCATGTCCTTGATGAAAAATTTTGAAACTTTAACCGGAGAAACTAGATTTTTCAAGAAATCTACAGGTTCAAAATCAATAAAAAAATTAGTTTTCTAGAAATTATTAAAATTCCTGAAAGTACAAGGGCATTTTCGTAAATTTTAGGTATTTTTTTAAAAAATATTTTTAATTTTGCTTCAAACTTTTCAGACACCATTGAATGATCATCTAAGATGTGTGTGTCAAGTTTGAGCTCAAAATGAATTCTCTAAGTTTATTTTTAAACTTATCTCGATTCCAACCAAAAACTCATTTTCAAGATATCGCTTAAGGTATCAAAATTATTTTTAGAAATGATTTCACTCAAACAATAGTGAGAACGATATTAGAAATGAGATCAAAAATATTTGAAGTTTTCGACAAAAAAATCAAAGTATCGGAAAAAATAATATTTCAAGAGGGTGATACTTTGTATTTCTGAAATTCAACTTTAAAATTCCACTATAAATCAGATTCTTTATTAAACTTTTTGAAATATTTACTGTATAAACTAGATTTTTCAATGATGATGTAGTTTCAAGAATCAGTTAAAATGGATTTTTCTATATTTTTCTAGAAATAACTGAAAATATTGAAATTTCATTGGCATTTTCGTAATTCTCAATTATTTTTAAAAACGTACTTTTATGACACCACAGAATGGTCATGTAAAAAGTGTATGTCAAGTTTGGGATGAAAATTATATTCTTAAGTCAAGATATCAACCTAGCATAATTTCATTCGGAACTAAGCTAGTTATCATAAAACTTGCTAAGTGTCAATCTTATCATTTATTTATGGTTTTTTAAATTTAAACCTATGCACACCTAACATGAGTAAATCTAATTATGTTCTTCATACATGGATTAAAAATAAGACATCTAAGTCAATTTATTGACTTGGGTCAACTTAGTTCAAAATGAGACCTCTAACAAACCGAATAATCATATCATGCAATTAATAACGTCAATACACATTTATGACCACAATATGTCAAAAATTCTACAATAGTGCAAAAATTTAAAAAGCATAAGAGGCAAAAAGGGTATTTTCATCATTTTACCCTTCAAGAAACCATCAATTACAATGGAATCAACCTGAACCCCCAACCACCCCTTTAAAGACCAAAAATTCTAACTCAATATAATTCCATAACTCTATATATAATTATAACACTTATAAAACCGACTAACACCATCAAGCTTAATTATTTTATTAAATTAAATTCAAATAATCAAATCTCCAGTACCAACAAATAATTCGATATTGATATAAAAATCAAATCAATCAGACCCTTTAATATAGCAATCAAACATTAATCTGATATTTATCAAATCAAACTTGTTTATCACCTCTAATTATTCATTTCTAAATCCACCTACAAACCATTGTAGCATACTCCTCGTAATTAATCATATAATCCATATAGCCAAATAATATAAACTAATGTTATGCCTCAAATTAACATCAATCACACATAAATCAATAGACATCAAGATCATAAGTCCTTAGCTTAATTAAGTTAGAATTAATCACTTCCAAAGCAGTAAATCATTCAATTTAATTTAATACTATTTAATTATTTATTAATTAAATTAGTAACTTTAATTACTATATAATACTGAAAAATATAAAAGACCTATCGAACGATCTCTGATCTAAAATCTAACACTACCATCCTATCTAAAATACGAAAATCTATAATTTTGATGTTCACCCCAATTCTATCTGACGACACTAAGTCATCCTATTAATTGTTTCCCAAAACTTAACATATTTATCTTTAATTATTAATTAGTCATAATTATTTATATTAAATCTAATAATAATCATTGATGCTTCTTCCCTTGTCACGATGCCACCTCCCCAGCATTAGTGCATTCACCAAATTCTTCGTCGATCGGCCCTATTACCATCGGCGACCTACACCGGCAGCATCACCGCCGCCTCCGCCGACCTCCGAGCCCCGAAGGAGCATCGCGTTGGGCTGGAGGCTTGCCATCAACATACCATCGTGGAGGTATGAGGTTCAAAAGAGTCATTCAACGGATCTAAAAAGTTCTATTGTACATTTCAATACTATTTTGGTCGACCGATAACTCAGTTTTTGGTTCATTACAGATTTTTGCTGATTTTTCAATCGGAACTCGGCTTCGGGTCTCGTTTTGTTTTTTGGTTTGGGAAAACAACTTGGTTAGGCTTGTTTGAGGTCCTAGGGGTATATTACATCAATTTCTACTCCTAGACCTAAGTTTCGACTCGATCGTCTCCGAAGCCATTGTGATTTGATTTCACGTGATTTTTACAAAGAACTTCGTTGATGTATCGTTCTACCAACCTTAGCTCAAAACTTGGCAAATGAGTTAGTTTCATATTTGTTATCATCAAAATCAAGAATAAGACCTAGGTTGAACTCATGCGTCAACAACCTCAAACTTTTACATCCATTTATCAATACCACATAATACGATATATCACCATTGTCACGCCCCAAATACAGGGTCATGTGATCGGCCAGGGTATACGTGCCTATACCCCGCAGCCTAACTCATGCACATGCCAACATCATAAGAATAAACAATAGCGGAAAGAAATCATCAAGTTTTTTTTTCATCTAGAATCAAAACAGAGTTCATCATAAATAAGTTTTAACAAACGAATACAATGTGGAAATAATACATCAAGTCCAACATACCAAATATAATAAAATCTGAATAAAATGACAAAAATGCCCTCAAGGGCTACAACTCAAAAACACCAACAAAAGTGCACGACACACTACCAACAAACTCGACTACGACCCTAATTAACTAGGACTGCTATGAGATTATGCGGCTCCTCTGCCCTCCAGCTGCGCCAAGTGCTCTAGCCCACCTCATCAGTCAGGCTCTACAAAACAAACAACAACGGGTGAGTTCAAAGAACTCAGTGAGCGGTTCTACCAACCCTCACAAAAACAAACATCATAGATAAGATGCATAAGGTAGAACTCCCGACTCAAGCAGGAAAAAGGGTCACAAGGGAGTGACCAGCTATTACACCATCCAGCCACCACCTGCCCGAAGGCAACCAACACCCAAACGGTGAAAAATAACAGGCCTAAGTCTACCATGCCCTAAGACAACAACACATACTAGGATAATCGGGAAGGCCCTCCAAACTTGCTCCACGAGACGCGTAGGGACAATCGGGATTCGCCCATTCGAACTTGCCCCTTTAAGATATCACAGGATTAATCGGGTAGGCCCTCCGAACTTACTCCTCTAAGATATCTCAGGAATAATCGGGTAGTCCCTCCGAACTTATCCCTTAAAAGCCACCTCAGAGATAATCGGGTAGGCCCTCCGAACTTATCCCATGAGGCCAAACCAGAACAATCGGGAAAGGCCCTCCGAACTTATTCTGCAGGTTGGGAATTAGTCATTCAACCTCCCGGACCTAGCCCGCAATCCGGCTCCTCAACGAGCCTCTCCATCATTCATAAAGATATGGCGTACCATGACCTAAGTCAAGTCTTTCCTACGGTGTCTCATGGGTGTTCCTTTTGGAAAGTGTCTCAACACTCAAATACCCGATTCCAACTCCTAGACCCGTAATGTCATAAATTCGTGTGGTTTTATTTCATGCATAAACTTCTCATGTTGGTTCATAACAGATTATGCTGACCCTTTTACCTAATTTTAATTATGCAATTAAAATTTAGTTCACCATAATTAGGGTTTTGTTTTAGGGTTTTATTTTAGCTTACTGTTCTGCCCGAAATTAATGTATCTAATCCGAATCTGATCTCCAAAGTGTGTCCTATTTTTCCAACCTACGTTTTCTGGTCAAAACGATAGGTTACACGACTATGTTTAGAGAAACAAAAACACCACAGCAAGCATGACAAAAATAGCACAGATTCATCATCTCAGCATGAAATTCCAGCAACATTGAATTTTCAGCATATCATGAAAAATAAATCCGAAAATTCACAGAAATTACATCCTTAATTTACCAACATATCAGAATCATAATATTCAGATAAATCTCATATAAACCATATTTTTAACCAAGATTATCAAGCACTATCATCATCTTTAATCAAGAACCATCCTTAAGATCAAGCAGTTAAATTAAAAACCCATCTTGCAAGAATCCTCATGGCATCAACATCAAGATCCTAATTTTCACAAAACATGATTTTCTCCAAAAATCACAGATTAAATATTAAGCATGCTTGAACATATAAGAACTCATTTTAACCACCAATTCAAAACATAAACTACAAAATAACCACAAACTCTCACTTGGACATTTCATCGAACACCTTGTGGGCACCCTTAGCCCACCCTTGGCCGAGCACCCCTAGGGTAAACCTGGGGCTGCCGAGCCACAAAGGGAGGGTCTTGGCCTTCTTCCCACGATTCGGCACAAGAAATCGGCACTCAAAATCCACGGTTCAACGAGAAAACACAAGAATCAAGAATAAGCCCAAAATAGCTCAAAATCAAGAAAGAATCCTGAAAAGGAGAGGTAAAACCACTCACCTAAATAGGGAGGATGAATAAAGGAGAAATCCCGGATGACGGCCCTCGAATCCGGCTTCAAAAGATGGCGGCTCGACTCAAAGGAGGTCGACAAGAGGGGCGGCGGCTTACTCCAAGCCGTCAACTTGGAGAGAGGGAGAGAGGGAGAGAGGAAGAGGGAGGGGCTGGCTTCGTCTAGCGCCTCTCGGCTCGGCTCCAAAGGGGAGGAAGAAGGAGGGGAAGGCCCGGCGGCTCGGCTCCAAGGGCGGCGGCTCCAAGGGGAAAGAGGACACGGGTTGGCTGTGGCTTGGCGGCTTGGTGGCTGGCTCCTCTTCTCAATTAGGTTGGGTGGCTCCAAAAATAGGGAGCCACAAGCCAAGGGGAGGGGGGTTTATACTCCCTCCTCAACCCTAACCCCTCTAAATCTTTTATCCAACCTGCATCCGCTTCAAGCCGAACCCGAACCTGCTATCTTAAATTAACTTAATTAATCTCATTTTTCACATAACCATCCACAGCATAAAATTTAAATGAATTAATCTACACAAGCAAAAATTACATAACTCATAATTTCACTTACCTGAGCTCGCAAGCTCGCACCTGATCATGAGTCGACTCGGCTCGACCTCGAACTAGTCTGCTAGGCTGGCAAACACAACCACAAAGGAAAAGAATATAATTAAATATGTAGGATATTACAACCATCATCAAACCACCATTCTTAATATAATTAAGTAATATCAACATCAAACAAATCATCACATATCAAGCACAATGCACACAACCTTTTAACACAAATAGGTTTCCTATGTATTCACTCTTTATCATCCTAATCCTAACACATCGCAGTTCCTACTTGACCTAAGAAAGATCCTATGCTCTGATACTAATAGTTAAAACCCACTTGAGGAGGTCATTAACTTATCAACTTTTTAGGCTCAAACCATTTGTCTAATTAACATTCTTAAGCCGAAGTTGATGATAATACACCCAACAAGTCTTATAAATCAACATAGCATCCAATATATATTCTTAATGTGGAACTAAATCGGCATATTATAAAAAGTATTTTGCGATATAATCATATTAATTTACTCATAAAATTTATTGTCTATCATCATGATAACAAGGTTTGAAACTAGTATGTATAAAGATTTACCATAGCGGCATTTTGTTCAATTAGCACGAGCTATTTTGATGCCTTCCCCATCAACGGTTAAAATTTAATCAGAATTTGTATTCATCTTCAAAGTCTACTCAACAAAAATCGATCCAATAGGATCTGCAGAACTAGCCAATTGAATAGTCTACCTCGAGATTTAGGAGCTTGCTTTAGATCCCTATAATTGGGCCCTCCTTCAAGGAGTCATCGGCATATCTAGAAGTTTCCAAACCCGAATGTGATCCTGCTCCACTAGCGTTAGAAAGCTTAGGAATGACTCCACATCATGGCAATGGTGGGACAACATGAAAGCAATTGCCCCCTTCTTCAAGGAGAAAATGTGATATAATATGTTTCTTTTTCTTTTTTTCTAAAGTAAAATCCTTTGTATTATTATTGGAATATAATATTTTCCTTTTTTTTCTTTCTAAAATAAAATCCTTTGTACTATTATTGTTAACTTTTTTTATAAAGCAATTTACACTTTAATATCTAAAGTTAAAAGAACTTAATTCCTAATTTTATTCTCAAATCTTCTTTCTTTCTCTTATCTTGATGTTGACTAAGTTGCTTCATCCCCGCACTCACATTAATTGTCACACTATGTTGCCCTCAAGGATCGGCCCCACCCATATATGATCATGGTCTTGCCCACACGTGACTAGAGTTCCGCCCCAACTATGCATGAAGTCCTCACCATCCAACGTAGCCCACTAAGCTCATAGAGCATTTGTTTAAAAAGATTTTCAATGCTTGTGACAAGGGAATTATTATGTAATGTTATTAACATATGAAAACTTTGAGAAAAATCATATTTTTTTAAATTTAAGATTTTAAGTTATGTTTTTATACTTATGAATTATGTATGTATAATATATATTACTTTTATATATAGTAGGGTAAATAGCCAAAGTAATACGAACTTCGATCATTTTCCGATTTTTAGCACGAACTATTTTTGTTACATGGCAACACATGAACTTAGGATCTGTTATCACATTTGGCATACCCCAACAATGTTAATAGAAAAGGCTGATATGTCATGTTAACAGCGACAATGTGGCAAGTATTTCTCCTACGTGGCAAGTATTACCATTTTACCCGTCGCCAACCGCCCATGTATGTTAATCGGGGATGACAAATTGATGATTTTCCCTACTCGTCTTTAACTATGGGTTCCAATGCCACCTTCATGCTCGTCGGCTACGGGCTATAGTTTCTCCTCCTCGACAAGCCTTACTTCACGTAAGCTCACATACTCTTGCTTGTTGGTCGAGGCTTTCATCCTCGCGCTCCAATATTCTCAATAAATGTTTTGATGATAACAAACCATGTTTAACAAAGTTATAAGCATGAAAGTCTCAGGTTGAAGTTGATGATGCCCGTGCGATATCATCTCGAAAACTCAAGCATTTTGGAGCTTCTCAATTCGCGACGAATTCATCAAGAAAATTAGAACTTGTAATCTAAAATTATCTATAGAGTGATTGTAATGTGCTTGGGCAGGTCTCCAAGGCGTGTGCTCTTCGTATATATATTGATACCTACGAACCAAAACCCAAAACCATAAAAAGATCAGCCTAAAACTAACTATCGGCCGAATGATCAGTCGAATGGTCGATCAACTAAATGGTCGCGCGGTCGATTGGATGGTCGGTCGATTGAATCGTCGACCGGACTTCGATCGAATGTAGCTGAAAACATCCAGTAGCCATTCGGTCGATCGTTGGTCGAATGGTCGATCGATCAACAGATCAACCGGCGCAGTAACGGATAGAAAATAGAGCCATTGATAGATTTCCACTCTACTCTACTCCCTTGAAAATAGAGTCGTTGCTGAAAACATATTATTTTTTGTTTAGTTATTGATTGTATTTCAAGTGTGTATAAAGACCTAGTGTTTGGTCTTGTAGTTTGGTGGTCACCTTGGTGTAGAGGTTTAAATCCACCGGTGTAAAATTGGTTCGCTAGGATTAGTTGTGTAGTCCTTAGGAGAAGAAGTGTTGGAGGTACTTCGGTTGTGAGAGTAACCCTCGAGTGTGAGGGTTGGAGCCTTGGCTTGTAAATCCTCTTGTAGGATACAATTAATCTAGTAAACTAGAGATTGGAAATCCTAAGCGGAGTGCTTAGGTAGTGGAGTAGGTATTGAGGCCTAACCATTATAAATCTTATTGTGTTAGCATTGATTAATTGTGTGGTTGATTACCTATCACTTGTTATACTGCTAATTCATCTAATTTAATTTAGGCATCAACTCGGGAACTTTAGAATACGATTAAAATCGAAATTAGGATAAATGATTAGATAACACACTATTTACCGCCCCTCTAGCGTGCCCATTTCACTTACACTGCTCACCGCCTTAGTCGGGAACGACATTTACTGGATCAACACTGCCTGCTACCTTGTCTGCATCAAGAACATTGCCTCATCCACCGACACCCAGATCATTTTTGGCATCTCAATGAGTTGTGTTGGCCGGAGCCAACATAACTTACTTTGAGGAATAGTAGTCGAAGAGAAATGGCAAGAGGCAACCAATGAAGCCAAAAGAAGAAGACAAGGAGACGAGGGTTGAAGTATCGTCCACCTAAAGTCCACACGACTAATCTATCCCAGGTTGTTCAAGAACACCATCCCGAGTATGGCGTTGAACGAGTAGCTGAAAAAATACAACCAAAAGTTAACCTTCTTCAACATCTGTAGACCTCCAACATCCTTTGATTGGTTGTCTTTGTTGGACTAAGGTTTTCTACCTTGGTCTTAATCTTGGTTTTGATGATAACAAACATGGAACTAATGTTTCATTGAGAAATATTTTCAGGTTCCAAATCGGTTAGTGCTTGATGTCCTCGATCGGAAATATCGGAGAAATCAGAAAATCGAAAGGACATTGATCGGCGCGTTCGGGTTCGTCGTGGAAATCTCTCGAAGTTCGACATGTGCACCAAAGACGTCTTGGACGAGTCTAAAGAACACATCGAAAGCTCTCCAAGTTGACGCACATTGAAGGCCGGAACCTTAAAATGAAAATGAAAATCAAGTTCAACCTAGGTACGGTCGACCGAATGGTGTCAAAAATTGGCAGTAGCCAATTTGGTCAACCGGTCGGTCAACCGAAGTGTGCCAAAAATTGGCAGTGGATACTTCGGTCGACCGGATAGTAGAGGAGCTGAAATGCGACTCATTCGGTCGACCCTCCGGTCGACCGAATAGAGCGACTGAAGCGCAGAATGCCAGCGGTCGCTGGGCGGTCGATCGGTCGGTCGACCAACAATCGACCGACAATCGACCGGATGGCGGAAAACAGCTAGATTTCGTGCCGTTGAGCGCTGCTTCACCCAAGCATTCCTCTTAGCTTTATATATACCAATGCCTAAGCCTTCCTTTGACACTTTTGATCACTCCTAACTTCCTTGAGTCATCCTTTGATCAATTCTAAGCCTTCATTGAGTTAATCTTGTGAAAACCCTAGCTTGAACCTTTCATCTCCTTGATTAAGCCTTTATTTCATTGCTTCATCATGAAAGACATCAAGAGGAAGCTAGGAATCTTATTATGGAGCTAAGTAATTTATTGTTTAATTTATTGCTCTATTTATTATTGTATTTTATGGTTTATTTCTTTGTATTTGAGCTTGTAAGAAGACCTAGTGTTAGGTCTTGTGATTGAATGGTATCCTTAGTGTAGAAGGTGTAAAGACACTTGTGTAAACATAGTTTACTATGATTAGTTGAGTTATCCCGTAGGGTTGAGGTGGAAGAGTGCTCTCGGTAAGAAGACGGAGACTTCCGGGTGTGGAAGTTGAGAATGAGACTTTTCGGATCAAAGTCCTCATTGTAAGGGAAACAAGATTAATCTAGTAAAGCTAAGTTTGGAAATCCTAAGCGGGATGCTTAGGTAGTGGAGTAGGCATTGGGGTCGAACCACTATAAA
This sequence comes from Canna indica, assembly GCA_034359265.1. NCBI lineage: Eukaryota > Viridiplantae > Streptophyta > Magnoliopsida > Zingiberales > Cannaceae > Canna > Canna indica. Next base: position 61,017,383 of record CP136890.1, on the reverse strand, counting down.
TAATTGTGTTAGCATTGATATTTTGTTTGCCTTTATTGCTTCATATTTATTGCTTTCGCTTGCTATTATATCATGCTTAGCCTAACTAATCAAGAAACGATTAAAATTGGAATTATGCGATAAGATTAGTTAACACACTATTCACCCCCGCCCCCTCTAGTGTGGCCATTTCAACCAACAATTGGTATCAGAGCGGGTCGTAGTTTGAGATTTCACCATCTCCTCTACATCGTCTCTCGATCCGGAAAATGTCACTAGAGAGTTTAGCGTCTTCACCTCCTAGGTTCGATGCCTCGAACTTTGGTCTTTGGAAGTCTAGGATGTACACCTTCTTCAAGACTCAAGGTTTAGGTGTTTTTAACATGGTAAAAATTAAATATATTCAACCTAAGGAAGATATGAATGTATGGACCCAAGAACAAATTGATATGTTTGAATTAAATGCTAAAGCTACAAATTGCATATTTTGTTCTTTGGAAAATAATGTCTTTGAAAAAATCATGCATTGTACTTCCGCATTCGATATTTGGGCTACTTAAACATTCTTTATAATTATGCAAAAACCGAAGAGCTCAATACGTTTGATGAGGGGAGTGATGACAATTGTCATCCACCTTATACTAATATTGTTTTGAAGCCCATAGTGCCTTTAGTTATAGGAGCACTAAAAATCGAAAAAGGAATGTGATTTGCCATGTGTGCAAAGAAAAATGGCATGTGAAGAGGAATTTCCCTACCATGAAGAACAAGGTAAAAAAGAGGTCGAATGCTTCCAAATCCTCATTCCACTTAAGTGAAGCATCCTTTTGCCATGACTATGAAGCCATCTCAACAGAATGCCTCATGAATGATAACAATGAGGTACACTCTTCTCCTTCTAGTCATGTTAATAATAATGATGATAGTATTAACTCATCTAGCTCTCATGATTTTGATGAATTGATGGATGAGTATAAAAATATGTATGCCTTGCTTTTGAAAAAGGATAAGGAAAACAAGAAGATTAAAAAGAAACTCTAAACTTAGTGCACATTTGCATGATCTAGAATTAGAAAATGAGAAATTAAAATCTAGCTCATTTGATCCTAGTCATGATACATTGAAACTTGAGCTTAAGGACTTAAAGCTTGAAAATGAAAATTTAAAAAATGGTTTCAAAATTAAGAATGAGATTTTGAAAAATGAAAACTCAAAAATCAAAAAGGAAAATTATATGTTGAAATCTCAAATGCATGATTTATATAACTCCATGATTGATTTGAAAAATGAGGTTCTAAATGTAAACAAGAAAAGTAATGAAATGAAAAATATTTCCTCATTTAAGAATTTTAGTAGAAATGATTTTTCAAAAAAGAATGCTTATGCTAATGTTAAATCTCATATTAGACATTATACTTTTAAGTCTCATGTTCAAAAGACAAATTAAAACAAAAAGTTTAATGGAAATTATTTTCGTTGTGGTATATATGGTTATGCTATCCATGATTGTGCATTTAAAAAAAATCCAAGCGTAGTTAAGACACATTGGATTCCTAGGCCAACTCACCCCCAAGGACCCAAAGCCATTTGGGTACCAAAAGTCTCATCTTCTTTTGTAGGGGGAGCTACCACACAAGGATGAAGAAAAGTGTTGTGTTGAAGTTGACCATGGACTTGAATGATGAATCCTCCCTTGGTTGCAACTTCAAGCTACCTTAATGCCTTAGGTAAAGTTGGCATCAAAACTATTCCGGTATCATCTTCAAACTTGCATTGTTTTAGCTTAGTTGAAGATTATGATACTATGTTTAATTTGAGTTGATTCTTACCGCTCTTGATATGGTTTTATCAAATGATTTTTCATTTTTGATTTTCCAGTCTCTTCGAAGACCTATGTAGCCTGTAACGGGCTCATGCGACCTTGCGGTTCTAAATCGTAGGCTCATTGTGGTTTCGGCTTTCAATTCAACCAATAGGAAGGGTTGGAGATCAATTTTTCATTAATATTACATTTGTGATCTCTTAAAATTCGTTCCGGATTCATGATAACATATTTTGAAACGGATTTTAAACTATTTAGCAAAGTGGATTTTGAAAATGATACTTCATTTTTCTCTTTGCTATTTGGATTAGGTTGCTTGCTAGTAGCTTTAGTTTCATTAAATCTACTAATGAAGTCTACTTGCAAGTTGAGAATTTTAATGGAAGGCTATGCTATCATGAAGAAAATTGAAAAGTAAATAGACTAGTTTGGCAAAATTTCTAAGAATAAGGTATGAGTTTGATTTTGCAAAAATTTTAGTATAATTTTTGAATACCTATGCTTAAATGATTTCTCTATGCTTATGATTGATTAAGCATGATAAATATTTGAATTTTCATGAGTAGAAAAAATCTTGATAACTTAGCTCATTTTATGATATCATGATATTTATGAAATCGGACTAGCTAGGTTGAAATTTTTCTTTAGAGACTTCATTTTAAGTTAAAAATTTGATGAACATATTTAGGTGTATTAATGATTAGTTGTCATGTGCTTAAAATTGAAAATTCATGAGAAATTGAGCAAAATAATAACTAGTTTGCTTTAGAGGACTTAAGCTTGGAAAAGTTTGACACAAGTCCACAAATCGACTTGCACACTTCATTTTAAGTCCAAATTTCATAAACATGTTTATGAATAGATATGACATGTTTCCATGCATTTAGAATGAAAAATTCATATGGATATGGATAAAATGATTGTCACACTCCAACTTAGGGTCGTGTGACTGGCCATGGTCTATGTCCTACCCTGAAGCCTACTACATACACTGAATAACAAAAACTGAAACACATAATGAAAACAACGATGCAGCTTTATTCAAATCTTTTAGAAGGTTCACAATTTTGCTTTAAAACATGAAAAGTTTCGAAACTTCAATCACCATAGGAAACAACTCAAGTTTAAAAGCAAGTACATGTTTTCGAATAGAAAATCTCAGTGTATTAAAATAAACAACTGCCCTAGACCTCTAGAATATGACTAGTGGACGCTGCTACGAGATCTACGCCACCGCCTGCCCTCCAGTTGCACCATGATTCCAAGCCTCATCTCACTGATCGGGATCTGCAAAACAAAAAAATAAACCATGAGACAACATGGGACTAAGTGAGCGGTTCTTCCGAACCACCACATAATTCCACAATAATCATATATATATATATATATATATATATATATATATATATATATAGCAGCAAAATATAAAGTTAGGGATATAAGTTGCTTCTGTTATGACAACCGACCCCAGGAGTCATGGTGTATAGGCCATACATTCATGTAAGCAGCCGTAACAGCCTAACTACGCCACATGGCACCGGCCCCTAGGGCCTACTCATGGTCTAGTGATTCGGCTATAACCAGCCCTATCACATACAGATAGTAACATACTGGCCATTCGGGCCACATAGCATATAAGTGAATCAAAGCAAACTCCGGGCAGTCGACTAGGATAGTCTGCTAGTCTCCAGACACCGACTGGGATAGGGATAACTAGTCCCACCCAACTGGGGTCTGACACCTAGCGGGCCCCCTGGTGCAATCTCAAGACCCAATCACTGGCCGAGTCAAGCATTAGTCATTCCGACTACCCATGCTTCTCGGCAGACCACCACACATCACACAAACATGGTGTCCACCCGTTCTTAGCCTTTTAATTTCAGTTGTATCATGCGCACACTATTGTTCACAAAATGTTTCTTAGGTGTGAGGCCTAACTCATCTACTTTTGAGTTTCCATATCTAACACACACTTTATAATTTCATGTAAATCATCTAGCGTCATATGCTACCTTTTAGTAATGTAAACTACATGTTATAGACTTGGAAATGCACCCATTAACAATACCGGACAGCATATAAACTATAATGAAATTTCTTCACAACACCTACTATGTATAGCCACATGATTCAATGATAAAGAATTTAAATTCTGCATTCAACCATAAATTCAACAAGGAAATAAATTATCTAACATGGTAAAAGTATCACCACATTTCAGAATTTAAAGAGGAAAGGTCTAAGGATGGTTACTATCCTACCATTCTACTAATTACATGCATCAACATAGAAGCCTTCCTTAGTTAGATATTACCTAAATGTCATCTTGATTCTAATTGTCAATCTAGGCAACTTGTCATGCCCTATTGTTTTGAGTATTCCTAACCATGAAGTTTATCTTCTAGAGATCACCATCTCCCCCAATCCTTGCTCGGCCGAGACTTGAGCAAAACATGCCTTGCTCGGCCGAGCCTCCAAGGATAGGAACAAGACGGAAGGACCAACCCCAACCCTAATATCTTGTTCCGATCTATCCTAATTAAGACCTTGATCAAGCCGCACTCCCCTTGCTCGGCCAACCCATGGACATGGAGTTTTCCCTTTGCTTGGCCGAGCCTACTAGCTAGGCTTTAGAGGATGAGTTCCAATCATCACTTTCAGTAAGTAAATCATGAATCTACTTGATATGGGTTTAAGATCGTTCAAAGGGGGTTTACATCCATCAAGGGAATTGGGGAAATTTTCGGCATGACCTTTCCCCTTTTTCCTTCACTCGGCAGCCCCTAAAATATCAAGAATCTGACAAAAACTGCAGAGATCCGATGCAACAATAATTAAAACAGCGGTAAGAAGGTCAAGGTACCATGAATCGATGAAAAACTCACGAGAAACTCGACACCTAGTAGTCCTAGGGGTTAGACTACCCGCCTCCACCAAATCAAAGGAAAGTAACCACTCACATTGATCAAGGAAGAAGAAAGGGTGGACATTGACGACCTTGATCCTTCCGACGGCGACACGGCTTTCGGCGCCGACCCAAGATCTCCCCTCCTCCCTCTCTTGCTCGGGCGGCGTGCGGCTCAAGAATGAGCCGCACGGCTCATGATGAGGGGTTTTATCCCCTCATCCACCAATGACATAAATGCCCCTCTAATTGACTTAGCCTCTACTCAACTCGATCCGAGTCCGATTTGAACTCGACTCAAAAAGGACATCTAATGCTTAATAAGGAAATATCCCTCTAACCAATTTAAACTTCATAAGCCGAGTTATACCTTCCACTCGAGGCGACTCCGCGGCTCGACTCGACTAACTCCTAATCCGGTGCGCTGCACTAAAAATAGATTTTTATATTAGGAAAAAAAATTCGGGTCTTACAACCTTCCCCCCTTAAGGGAAATTCGTCCTCGAATTTAATTGGATTGCAAGGACTTACCGGGTCTTCAAACATGGAAGGGTAGCGCTCTCTCATGTCTTGCTCTACCTCCCAAGTGGCCTCTTGCCCGGAGTGGTGCTCCCATCTAACTTTCACTAGGGGCATTTCTTTGGACCTCGGCTTTCTAATTTGGCGATCGAGGATCTCCACCGGACTTTCCTCGAATGAGACAGCCGAATCTACTTCGATAGAAGAGGGCTCGATCACATGCGAATCATCTCTTACATAACTCCTGAGCATGAATATATGAAAAACTGGGTGAACTCTGCTCAGGCTAGGAGGCAAAGCCAATTCGTAAGCCACCGCGCTTCTCCGCTTGAGAATAGGGAAAGGTCCAATGAACCTAAGGCTCAACTTCCCGTTCTTCCCAAACCGGATGACCCCTTTCGTGGGGGAAACCTTCAGGAACACCAAGTCGCCCTCAACGAACTCTAACTCTCTGGCCTTCTTATCGACATACATTTTTTGACGACTCTGGGCCGCCAGCAATCTTTCCTTTATAGTTTTCACCTTCTGTACCGCTTCCTCAACCAGATCAAAACCCACCATGAGTGATTCTCTGACCTCAAACTAGCCCACAGGAGACCTACATCGTCGCCAATACAAGGCCTCGAAAGGAGCCACGCCAATGCTACTGTGATAGCTATTATTGTAGGCGAACTCGATCAATGGTAGGTGTTTCTCCCACTCGACGGCCATATCGAGGACGCACGCCCTCAGCATATCTTCCAAGGTTTTGATGGTCCTCTCTGACTGTCAGTCCTTCTGCGGATGGAAAGCTATGCTGAAGCGCACCTAGGTACCCAATGCTTCCTGGAAGGACTGCCAAAATCGGGCTGTGAACTGGGTACCACGATCGAATATGATCATCACTAGGGTACCATGGTATGCCACAATCCTTTCCAAGAATAGTCTGGCGTACTGCTCTGCAGAAAAGGTTGTCTTGACAGGTATGAAATAGGTGGTCTTTGTCAATCTGTCAACCACCACCCAGGTAGAATCAAAACCGCCTTTTGACTTAGGCAACCCTATCACTAGATCCATGGTGATCTTCTCCCACTTCCCCTCGGGAACCTCTAGATTTTGCAACAGCCCCGCAGGCTTCAGGTGTTCGGCCTTTACCTATTGGCAGACCAAACACTTGGATACGAATTCCGCAACCTCCCTTTTCATGTCCTTCCACCAGTAATGCTGCCTTAAATCTCGATACATTTTGGTGGCTCCCGGATGCATCGTATAAGTGGAGCGATGACCCAGCTCTAGGACTTGCCTGCGCACCTCTGCCATATCAGGCACCACGATTCGGTCTCTTAACCTCAGCACATCCTCTGAGTCCAATCTGAATCCATTCTCTACATCGCCTCTCTACACTAAGTCCTTCGTCAATGCACAAAAGGCGTCCTCTGCCTGCGCGGCACGCAACATATCCACCAGTGTGGATTGTACCCGCAGGTGCGCCACTAGGGCACCCAACGCTGACACCGCTAACACTGCTCCCCCATCCAAGCATAGTGCCAAGTCTCGCACTAACGGCCTTCTCCCGACTACTAAATGGGATAGGCTACCCATAGACTTTCTGCTCTGTGCGTCTGCCACCACATTGGCCTTCCCGGGGTGATACAAGATGCCTTTGCCTTAAATTGAGCCATCTTCTTTGCCTTAAATTGAGCTCCTTTGGGGTGAGCAAGTACTGGAGGCTTTTGTGGTCGGTATAATTCTCACAAGCCTCACCGTACAAGTAGTGATGCCATAACTTTAGAGCAACCACTACTGCCGCCAGTTCCAAATCATGGGCTGGATAATTCTTTTCATGCACTTTCAACTAACGAGACACATAGGCAATAACCCTGTCATACTGCATCAGGACACAGCCCAGGCCAACCCGAGAGGCATCACAGTATACCACAAATCCTCCCGAGCCAGAAGGTACAACCAAAATTAGTGTTGACGTTAGGCATTCTTTAAGCTTCAAGAAGCTCTCCTCACACTTTCCGTCCCACTCAAATTTGGCTTTCTTCTGGGTTAACCGAGTCATAGGAGCTGCAATTTTTGAGAATTTTCTACAAACTTTTGGTAATACCCGGCTAACCCCAAGAAATTGCAAACTTCGGTCACACTGGTCGGCCGCTTCCAATCCTTTACTGTCTCTATCTTGGCAGGGTCCACACTGATTCCTTCCTTGGACACTATATGCCCGAGGAATCCCGCACTTTCTAGCCAAAACTCACACTTGGTGAATTTGGCGTACAACTGATATTTTCTGAGGGTTCCCAGGACCATTTCCAAATGCTCAAAGTATTCCTCCTTGCTCTTGGAATACACTAGGATATCGTCAATAAAGACGATCACAAATCTATCCAGATATTCTTTGAACACTCTGTTCATGAGGTCCATAAAAGCCGCAGGGGCGTTCGTCAACCCAAATGACATTACCAAGAACTCGTAATGGCCCTAACGGGTCCTGAAGGCGGTCTTGGGTACGTCATGGTCTCGGATTCTCAGCTGATGCTATCCAGACCTCAAATCAATCCTTGAAAACCACTGTGCCCCCTGCAACTGGTCAAACAAGTCGTCGATTCTAAGCAGCGGGTAACGATTCTTGATTGTCACCTTGTTGACCTGCCTATAGTCGATGCACATGCGCATGGACCCGTCCTTTTCTTCACAAATAGGACCGGAGCACCCCACGGGGACACACTTGGGCGAATGTAACCCAAGTCCAGCAATTCCTGCAACTGCGCATTTAACTCACGAAGTCTAGTCGGCGCCATCCTATAAGGTGAGATGGGGATCAGTGCTACCCCGGGCTGCAATTCAATGCAGAATTCGATTTCTCTCTCAGGCGACAATCCGGGCAATTCTTCTGGGAAGATATCGGGGAACTCACATATCACCGGAGTTCTACTAACCTCTTGAGTTGTGCCCCTCTTTTCCTCGGCCATAGATATGAATGCCAAGAAGGTCTAGCAGCCGCCTAACAGCAATTTACGAGCCTTAAGGGCTGAAATGACGCCCATGGGCTCAGCCTTTCCTTCCCCACGGAAGGTGAATTGCGGCAACCCGGCTTACTGAACGTGACAGTCTTAGTCCTACAATTAACTAACGTGAAGTGCTCCGCCAGCCAATCCTTGCTGAGGGTGACGTTAATTTCAAGCATAGGCAGAAGTGTCAATTCTACCTTCAACCCATGACCACCAACTAGCACTTCGCAGTCATGTAAGATTGATTTTGCTATTAATGAGTCACCCGTAGGCGTTGACACCACATATGGCACAACAAGAAAGGAAAGTGCCATAGGCAATCCAGTAGCAAATTTGGCCGATACAAATGAGTGCGGGGCACCCGGATCTAATAGGACATAAGCAGTAGAAGAACTGACTAAAATAGTACCTATCACCACTGCCTTTGATGCCTCTGCCCCATCGTGGTTCATGGCGTAAACTCGGGCAGACGATCTCCCAGAGTGGCTAACCTGCGGCCCCCTCCTCTATATTGAACCCTTCTAAGCCACTGACCCAACTAGCATCGGGGCTTTTCCCCTTGACTGCTTGGTCCTCTGGCTACCTCTATCCGGACAATCTTTTCTAAAATGTCCAACCTGCCCACATCTAAAGCATGCCTTCGTGCGGCCATAGTAAGTCCCCCAGTGCCTTATGTTCTAGTGACCACACTGTGGCCTGTCTGACCTCTGAGCGACACCCTTGACTCTGTCGGTTGTGCTGCCCCTGCCCCTGCCCTTGAACCTCCACGACCTCGGCTACTGTTGTGTCCCCGACTCTACTGATGATCCGTCGGTGCAACTGTCCCCTCAGAGTGCCAAGGCCGGCCCCCTGAGCTGTAGGCTTACCATACGAGCTGCTGCCTTAGATGAGCATCCCAGCTCCACACAAAACTCGTAGCAGTCACCAAGAAATTCGATGGTCTCAACCTGCTTATCAGTCTCGGTGAACACCGAAAGTCTCAGTTTAACAAAGTCCTATCTATCGGCACTACTGGCTCCGCCACCACCGATACCACGGGTATCACCGGTACTGGCTGCGGAGGCTACTGTGATTGCTATTGCTGCCTCAATTCTTGCTCTCTGCGGGGCGCTTCTATCACATTCATGGCGTGTGATCGGCCATGGTCTATGTCCTACCCTGAAGCCTACTACATACACTGAATAACAAAAACTGAAACACAAAATGAAAACAACGATACAGCTTTATTCAAATCTTTAAAGAAGGTTCACAATTTTGCTTTAAAACATGAAAAGTTCTGAAACATCAATCACCATGGGAAACAACTCAAGTTTAAAAGCAAGTACATGTTTTCGAATAGACAATCTCAGTGTATTTAAAGAAACAACTGCCCCAGATCTCTAGACTATGACTAGTGGACGCTGCTACAAGATCTACACCGCCGCCTGCCCTCCAACTGCACCATGATTCCAAGTCTCATCTCACTGATCGGGCTCTGTAAAATAAGAAAATAAACCATGAGTCCACATGGGACTGAGTGAGCGGTTCTTCTAAACCACCACATAATTCCCCAATAATCATATATATATATATAGCAGCAAAATATAAAGTTAGGGATATAAGTTACTTCTGTTATGACAACGGACCTCAGGGCTCGTCCCGTATAGGCCATACATTCATGTAAGCAGTCATAACAACCTAACTACGCCACATGGCACCCGGCCCCTAGGGCCTACTCATGGTCTAGTAATTCGGCTATAACCAGCCCTACCACATACATATATTAACATACTGGCCGTTCGGACCACATAGCACATAAGTGAATCAAAGCAAACTCCGGGCCGTCGACTAGGATGGTCTGCTAGTCTCCGGACACCGACTGGGGTAGGGATAGCAAGTCCCACCCAACTAGGGTCTAACACCTAGCGGGCCCGCTGGTGCAATCTCAAGACCCAATCACTGGCCGAGTCAAACATTAGTCATTCCGACTACCCATGCTTCTCGGCAGACCACCACAATCACATCACACAAATATGGTGTCCTAAAGTTTCCTTATTTAAAGTCCTGGGCGTCCGCCTATTCTCAGCCTTTTAATTTTGGTCGTATAATGCGCACACTATTGTTCGCAAAATATTTCTTAGGTGTGAGACCTAACTCGTCTACTTTTGAGTTTCCATATCTAACACACACTTCATAATTTTATGTAAATCATCTAGCGTCATATGCTACCTTTTGCTAAAGTAAACTACATGTTATAGACTTGGAAATGCACCCATTAACAATACCGGACAGCATAAAAACTATAATGAAATTTCTTCACAACTCCTACTATGTATAGCCACATGATTCAATGATAAAGAATTTAAATTCTGCATTAAACCATAAATTCAACAAGGAAATAAATTATCTAACATGGTAAAAGTATCACCACATTTCAGAATTTAAAGAGGAAAGGTCTAATGATGGTTACTATCCTACCATTCTACTAATTACATGCATCAACATAGAAGCCTTCCTTAGTTAAATCTTACCTAAATGTCATCTTGATTCTAATTGTCAATCTAGGCAACTTGTCATGCCCTATTGTTTTGAGTATTCCTAACCATGAAGTTTATCTTCTAGAGATCACCATCTCCCCCAATCCTTGCTCGGCCGAGACTTAAGCAAAGCATGTCTTGCTCGGTCGAGCCTCCATGGATAGGAACAAGAGGGAAGGACCAACCCCAACCCATAATATCTTGTTCTGATCTATCCTAATTAAGACCTTGATCAAGCAGCACACCCCTTGCTCGGCCAACCCATGGACATGGAGTTTTTCCTTTGCTTGGCCGAGCCTAGTAGGCTTTAGAGGATGAGTTCCAATCGTCACTTTCAGTAAGTAAATCATGAATCCACTCGATATGGGTTTAAGATCGTTCAAAGGGGGTTTACATCCGTCAACGGAATTGGGGAAAATTTCGGCATGATCTTTCCCCTTTTTCCTTGACTCGATAACCCCTAAAATATTAAGAATTTGACAAAAACTGCAGAGATCTGATGCAACAATAATTAAAACAACAGTAAGAAGGTCAAGGTACCATGAATCGATGAAAAACTTGTGAGAAACTCGACACCAAGCAGTCCTAGGGGTTCGGCTACCCGTCTCCCCCAAATCAACGGAAAGTAACCACTCACATTGATCAAGGAAGAAGAAAGGGTGGACGTTGACGACCTCGATCCTTCCGACGGCGACACGGTTTTCGGCGCCGACCCAAGATCTCCCCTCCTCCCTCTCTTGCTCGGGCGGTATGTGGCTCAAGAATGAGCCGCACGGCTCATGATGAGGGGTTTTATCCCCTCATCCACCAATGACATAAATGCCCCTCTAACTGACTTAGCCTCTACTCGACTTGATCCGAGTCCGATTCGGGCCCCGTTTCGATCCGCATACATGATTTGAACTCGACTCAAAAAGGACATCTAATGCTTAATAAGGAAATATCCCTCTAACCAATTTAAACTTCATAAGCCGAGTTATACCTTCTACTTGAGGCGACTCCACGGCTCGACTCGACTAACTCCTGATCCGGTGCGCTGCACCAAAAATAGATTTTTATATTAGGAAAAAAATTTCGGGTCTTACAATGATATAGAGGTCATTTCATGATAACCTCTTTTGAATCAAGTTGACCCAAGTCAAGAAATTGACTTAAATGTCTCATTTTCATTCCATATTTGAGGAACATATTTAGATTTACTCATGTTAGGTATCCATAGGTTTAACTTTGAAAAATCATGAGTAAATGATAAGATTGACACTTAGCAAGTTTCATGATAACTAGTTTAGTTTTGAATGAAACCGTGCTAAGTTGATATCTTGACTTAAGGAAATAATTTTCATTTCAAACTTGACATACACTCTTTACATTACCATTATATGGTGTCATAAAAGTTTGAATGAAAACTAAGCACGTTTCGAAAATAACTAAATATTACGGAAATGCCATTGGAAATTCAACATTTCAGTTATTTCTAGAAAAATGTAGAAAAATCATTTTTGACTAATTCTTGAAACTGCGTCTTCACTGAAAAATCTAGTTTCTTCAGTAAAAATTTCGAAAGATTTCATCATGAATCTAATTTGTAGTGGAATTTTGAAGTTGGATTTCAAAAATGCAAAGTATCATCCTCTTGAAATATCAATCTTTCCGATACTTTGATTTTTCGTCGAAATCTTCAAATGAAACTTTGTGCATACTATTTTGATTCCATTTCTAATATCGTTCTCATTATTCTTTGAGTGAAATCATTTCTAAAAATGATTTTGATATCTTGAGCGATATCCTAAAAATGAGTTTTTGGTTGAAATCAAGATAGGTTGAAAAATGAACTTAGAAATTTCCTTTTAAGCCCAAACTTGATCAATATACTTATATTCACTCATGTTAGATATCTAGGTACCTAAATATGAGAATACGTGAGTAGATAGAAAAATTTGATACTTAGTCATTCTCATGCTTTCATGCCTACTTTGAATGAAATCGTGCTAAGTTCATATTTTGATCAAATGACATTCTTTTCACTTCAAACTTGATATATATATTTTACATGACCATATCTTTGTATTTTGAAAGTTTGAATGATTTCTAGAAATGTCATTAAAATCTCATTTATTTACGAAAATGCCACTAAAGTATCTACCTTCTCAAGTTGCTCATTTTTCCGATACTGTAAATTTTCGTTAGATTTTCAAATGAGACTTGAAGTATGATATTTTAAATTCACTTATAGTATCGTTCTACTCATTTGATGAGAAAAATTATTTCTAAAATTACTTTTGACTCCTTGATCGATACTCGAAAATATCAATTCTTAAGCCTATACATGATTTTTAGACTTGGAATGTATTTATCATCTAATGCTATCATGTATGATTTAGTCTCATATTAGATATTTGATTTTTCATCCCTTTAGTTGAGATTTTCATGTTTCATGGAAAAAATTTTAGAATCTCAACTTTGACTATAGGTAGACCTTTCTTGCCCTTTTTGATTGATGTCAAAAGGGGGAGAAAAATATAGGTAAAGGGGAAGAAAATCTAGGAAAATCATGCATATAGATAGGGGGAGTTCTACTATATAGATATGCATGTTGATAGGGGGAGAAATCCCATATTTGATATCCTCTATGCTTAATTGTAGATATTTTCTTAAGGATGTTTGTCATCATCAAAAAGGGGAAGATTGTTGGCCAAAGATTTTCTACCTTGGTCTTAATCTCGATTTTGATGATAACAAACATGGAACTAATGTTTCATTGAGAAATATTTTCAAGTTCCATATCGGTTAGTGCTCGATGTCCTCAATAGGAAATATCGGAGAAATCGAAAAATCGAAAGAACATTGATCGGCGCATTCGGGTTCGTCGTGGAAATCTCTCAAAGTTTGATGTGTGCACTAAAGACGTCTTGGATGAGTCTAAAGAACACATCGAAAGCTCTCCAAGTTGACGCACGTTGAAGGTCGGAACCTGAAAACGAAGCGCGCAAGAAGAAGGCTGAAAAAATTAAGTTCAGCCTAGGTTCGGTCGACCGAATGAAGAGAAGAATTGGTAGTAGCCAATTTGGTCGATCGATCGGTTGACCGAATGGTGTCAAAAACTGGCAGTAGCCGATTCGGTCGACTGGATAGTAGAGGAGCTGAAACACGACTCATTCGGTCGACCCTCCGGTCGACCGAATAGAGCGGCTGAAGCGCAGAATGCCAGCGGTCGCTGGGCGATCGATCGGTCGATTGACCGACGATCGACCGGCAATCGACCGGATGGCGTAAAATGGCTAGATTTCATGCCATTGAGCGCTGCTTCACCCGAGCATTCCTCTTAGCTCTATATATACCAATGCCTAAGCCTTCCTTTGACACTTTTGATCACTCCTAACTTTCTTGAGCCATCCTTTGATCAATTCTAAGCCTTCATTGAGTTAATCTTATGAAAACCCTAGCTTGAACCTTTCATATCCTTCATTAAGCCTTTATTTCATTGCTTCATCATCAAAGGCATCGAGAGGAAGCTAGGAATCTTGTTGTGGAGCTAAGTAATTTATTGTTTAATTTATTGCTCTATTTATTATTGTATTTTATGGTTTATTTCTTTGTATTTGAGCTTGTAAGAAGACCTAGTGTTAAGTCTTGTGATTGAGTGGTATCCTTGGTGTAGAAGGTGTAAAGCCACTTGTGTAAACATAGTTTACTAGGATTAGTTGAGTTGTCCCTTAGGGTTGAGGTGGAAGAGTGTTCTCGGTAAGAAGACGGAGACTTCCGAGTGTGGAAGTTGAGAGTGAGACTCTTCGGGTCAAAGTCCTCGTTGTAAGGGAAACAAGATTAATCTAGTAAAACTAAGTTTGGAAATCCTAAGCGGGGTGCTTAGGTAGTGGAGTAGGCATTGGGGCCGAACCACTATAAACAATTGTGTTAGCATTGATGTTTTGTTTGTCTTTATTGATTCATATTTATTGCTTCCGCTTGCTATTATATCGTGCTTAGCCTAACTAATTAAGAAACGATTAAAATCAGAATTAGGTGATAAGATTAGTTAACACACTATTCACCCCCCCTCTAGTGTGGCCATTTCAACCAATAGTCTTCAATCATGTCTTCCTTATTGACCTCAACGTCTCCGCCTCCTCAAGCTTCAACGTCATCAGCAACCATGAGATCATGAACTCGATTCTCCTTCTTGTTCCTCATCACCTCTGCCATAGCTTCTCTAAATCTCACAGCCAATGAAATCACCAAAGGCGATGCCAACAACAGGATTATCATCAAAAGCTTTCCTCGTGATGAAGTAGATTTGTCAATGGTTCTTACTACTGCACAAACCTGTTGCCAATGTGATCACAAACATCACTATGAACCCGCAACTTGGCTGAGTTATTCTTTGGCTCAGAATTGGCCGAAGAAACTATAAGTCGAATGGCCTACACTAGAAAGGGGGGTGAATAATATGTTTATTAAAAACTTAAGCATATATCCAATTTTAATCCATTCTTAAGTTACTTAGGTAATTCACAAATTGAGTAACAAGCGGAATCAAAGTAAATATATCAATTAAGCAAACACAAGTAGAGGCATTGAAAACACGATTATTTATAGTGGTTCAGCCCCAATGCCTACTCCACTACCTAAGCACCCCGCTTAGAGTTTCCAACTCTAGTTTACTAGATTAAAGTGTTTCCTTTACAATAATGACATTTTCATCGAAGAGTCTCCACTCTCACACCTAAGGGGCTTCCACACCCCGGAAGTCTCCGTCTTCTTACCGAAAGCACTCTTCCACCTCAAATCCTAAGGACAACATAAGTAATCATAGCAAACTAAGTTTACACCGGTGGATTTAAGCCTCAACACCAAGGCACCACCAACCATTCAAGACCTAACTACCTAGGTCTTACACAAGTTTAAACACAAGAGAATAAATAACAAAATACAATTAAAAGGAGCTATAAATACAACAATACAAATACTTAGCTCAAACAATGATCCCCTACTCCTCTTGATGCCTCAAGGTGATGAATCGATGAAGGATGAAGGATCAATAAATATTTCAATAAGAAACTAGGGTTTGAAATGAAATGGCTCAAGGAAAGCTTGCAAAATTGGCTCAATGAATCATTGGGAGTGAAAGGAAGCTAGGCTGCCTTGGGAGTATTTATAAAGATCCCAAGGGCAAATGCTCAAAAAGAGTCGTTCAACGGATCTAAAAATATCCATTGGAATTTTCGATCGACCGCTGGGCGACCCTCGGGCGACCGAGGTCAACCGAACAGGTTATGGAAATCTTTCAAAACCTTTTCGATCGATCCTCGGGCGATCGTCGGTCGTTCGAGGATCGGTCGAGATTCGACCAATAACTTGCAGTTTTGATAGGTTGCTGGTTTTTCACAAGCCTTATTTACATTTCTTAATTTTAAGTTAATGTCTCTATCTATTTTTATTTTTCATTAACTTCAAAACATAAATGTTAAATAAGGACCCTTATTTGAATTCAATAAAAATATCTAAAAAATCAAAATCCTTAATGATCAAAATCTAAATTTTGGAGTCTAGTACTAATTTGCGGAAATCGAAAATTATAAAATCTCCGGGTCAAATATGGATAGATTAAAGGTTTTCAAAAATTTCTTATAAATATGTCTTTAACTTGTTTCTACCTAAGGAATAATTACCAGGACTTTTGGTTCCAAATAAATATTTAAATCATATAGCCCTCCAAGGAGCTCCCTAGACTTAGAAATTTTCTAGGTCGTTTTTTGATTTATTTTTTTTGATTTATTTTTTTATTTCAAGTTTTCGGGATTCGGAGTTCGCACGGGTTTTTATTTTTGAATTTCTATGCATCAAATAGAGGATGTACATTTAATCTAGACACTCTAGACTTAGACTCAAACTTCCCGATGAATCCCGAGCATCGACGACCGTCCTTGCCTCCGATTTTTCTAATTTCTTGTCGAGCGCTCGGGTCCAATAGAGTTAGTCTAGTCCATATTCCTATTCTACCACTGATGATTGGAAGCAACTTTCGCTGCCTTCTCCTTCGCCTTTTGAAAAGGTTATTTATACCATTTTTATCCCACTACTTAGAGTTTAAATGAGAGAGATTTTTCCATCATCCCTAGTATATATGCATAAAAATGACTATAGAGTTTATGATAGCGTAGAATAATTTAACATTAAAAACAGTACGTTGGCAATATCATGCCCTTTGTTTTTGTTTGGAAGATGGAAGTGAACCAAGCCTGAAGTTTCATCGAAAGAAATATCCTGAATCATACATGCACTAAAAGACATTACTGACTCCACAACAATAATTTTTAATTGATGGTGTTCATATTTTCCAAGGCAAAAGGTATCATTAGCTATAAAAAATAACAACATGGTATCATTATCATACATGCACTACAAAATATATATCTCATGAACCAATGATTGCGTCATTGCATGCACATTTTAGTTTCTTCAGAATTTGTCGACATAGACTTACCATGCATTTGCCTGGTGAGCACGAAATGAACTATTCATTCACTTTTACTTCTTTAAAAAAAAATCAATATATTAATTCACTAGTTACGTTAATTAATTATATGCTTTGAAGAAGAATGAAACGTGAAAAACAAGATGCACATTTTCGTGTACACGTGGCTAAAAACCATATTTAGGTTGCCAATTTTGCTTTGTTCTTGGACTAATTCCCTCAAGATCGATCTTTGACAAACACGCATGGAAAAATAAGGTAACATTTTGGCATGACTTGTACTATCGTGTAAAAAGATGCGAACAATAATTACATTCATGTTGGGTTGGCACATCACTAATGCAAATACCTCCATTAATCTTTTATTCAGGTTAACAGGTTCAAGATGCAAGATTAATCATCTTAAGATACACATGCATTGAAATATCGGAAGCTGACGCTAATGACGACTCTAGTTCCCCAGGCAAAAAATTCATCTCTGATCTGGATCGCAAAACCAAAGAAGCCGTCGGATCCGGCCATAGGCTCCCTCGCATCGGAGATCTCAGAAGGCAAGATTACTGATACCAAACCCTCGAAGGTGATCCCTCCTGGTCTAGGAAAGGAGAAGACAAGCGGAGGCCCATCAGAGAAAATTAGCCCTAATCAGGCAAGGAAATCAGAAACAGGGGCTGCTTTATTCAAGGAAGCAAGCTTCTCACCAACTAGAGACGATGGAGTTCAGAATATCTCGAGGATACAAGAAATCCAAGACAGTTCCTCGGATGAAGTCTTCATCGACAATAGTCTGATCGAGAAATCCAGATTGAATTGGGTTGTCTTTATGGTAAATTCTATGGCATAACTCCTTCATTTCGTCTGGTTCAAAATGTTTTGCCTAAAATTTGAAGAATTAAGAATAGTTTGCAAGTTATAGATCTAGCATCCGGTTTTTTCTGTTTTAAATTTGCAAACTATGATGATATGAATCATATTCTATCAAATGGGTCGTGGTTCCTTAATGGCCAAGTGCTGCTGGTGATTCCATGAAAAGCAAATTTTCAGCCTCTCTTGGAGAAGATTGATATCATACCTATGTGGATTCAATTCCCTGATTTGCCGATTGAATACATGAACAGCGAGATTCTTTACAAACTAGCTTCAGTAATAGGCACTCCTATTAATGTTGATGAAATCACTGGAAAAGGTTTAAGGGCTAGATTTGCAAGAGTATGTATCCTATAGGAATTAAACAAATGTGTTCCGAATGGGATCTGGATCAACAATTCAGGGGGTAGAATCTGGCAGGCAATCGCCTTAGAGAATATCCCCTAGTTCTGTTATGGTTGTGGAAGAATTAGACATCTTACTGAAGCTTGTGTTGAATCACAATCAGACAATGTCAAACTCAATGTTGAACCAAATGGTAGAGTCAATGTAAAAAATTCTGAGGAGAAAATGAAGACTGTTTCTGTGGAGGAAGAAGTTCATGGTCCCTGACAGCTAATAAGTAGGAAGAAAAAAAACTTCTCAAAGGAATAAAGCAAATGATCCAAAATCTACGGATAATAAAGATGGGATGTTGATAGAAAAAAATCAGGTAAATGCAGTTGTTGATAAGTCTACTAAGTTTGTTGAGAATAGCTGTGAAAATGATAACATGTTTCCAAGCTATATTACTCAGGAAGCTTGCAGATAACTAGAAGTGGTACTGATAGTATGATCATCAACTCTGAATCTGGTTGCAAGACTCTAATTAATCATTTTAGTAAGACAGGGAAGGATAAAAAAATTGAACATCAGAGTGGCTTAGGAGGTTTCTCTGCTTCAAAGAGCAAATCAGTTAAAGTTCTTATAAATGTGGAGAAAGATTTGGAAAATTTGCATAGGAGAATGACTGATGTTTTTAAAATTGTAGTCAGTGAAATTAAAGACAAAGGGGACATTGTGCAGTGCATCAATTCTATTGAGCTCCCTTCTGACTTGCAGCCAGCAAATGCTAGAAGAAGAAAATCATATTCTCAAATGGTATTTCATTTTGATTTTCCTCTTAATGTTAAGCAGAATAGGGGGAAAAAAGGAGATATTCAAATGATTCAAAGAGTACCTATTCGAATGGGGAAAACCTCAATTCAGCTCCATGAAGACTCTAGCTTGGAATATTAGAGGGGCTCTCAAGGAAGCTGCTTGGGACCATCTTAGAGTTCTAATTGACAACCACAAGCCTGATTTAGTACTTCTTATGTAAACTTATTTGAATGAACAGAACTCTTTAACATGCATTAAAAAGTTTGGTTCAAGTTGGAAAGGTGTTTTTGTGGCTGGTGATGGTAGAGCTAGTGACCTAGTGCTAGTTTGGAAAGAAAATTGCATGGATGCCAAATTGATCTCCAGTTGTAACCAAGTGATGAATGTTATCATATATCCAAAAAATATGAACCCCTGGCTTCTAAATGGAGTTTATGCAAGTAATGATCATGTTGAAAGAACAATTCTTTGGGAATTTCTAAGTAAGATGGACACAGGTGGCTATCCCTGGCTACTAATAGGAGACTTCAATTGCATTGACAACCAAGAGGACAAGAGAGATGGGAATCCCTTCAAATGGGGAAAATCTATCAGTGCATACAAACATATGTGTATTTCTACTGGGTTGCTGGATGTTAAGCACAAAGGCAATTGTTGTGTGAAATGGCCTACACTAGAGGAGGGTGAATAGTATATTAACTAAATTTGTCGCCTAATTTCGGTTTTAATCATTTCTTACATTATTTAGGCAAATCGTAATTTATCAACTAGATGCAGAAGCGATAAATGATAAAGTAATTAATACAAACAAAATATCAATGCAAACAAAAGAATTTATAGTGGTTCGGCCCCAATGCCTACTCCACTACTTAAGCACCCCAGTTAGGATTTCCATACTTAGTTTACTAGATTAAATCGTTTTCTTTACAAAGAGGACTTTGACCCGAAGAGTCTCACTCTCAACCTAAGGCACTTCCAAATTCGGAAGTCTTTGCCTTCTTACCGAGAGCACTCTTTCACCTCAACCCTAAGTGACAACTCAACTAATCCTAGTAAACTATGTTTACACAAGTGGCTTTACACCTCCTACACCAAGGATACCACTCAATCATAAGACATAACACTAGGTCTTCTTACATGCTCAAATACAATGAAATAAATCACAAAAATACACAAGTAATGGAGCAAATAAATAATACAACAAATACTTAGCTCCAAACACGAGTCCTAGTTCCTCTTGATGCCTCAATGATGAATTGTTCAAGACTTGAAGGCAAGATCAAGAATATATATTATTGAAACTAGGGTTATCAAAGGGATGATTTAAGAAATACTTTGAGAATGATCAAGAATGGCTCTTTGGAAGCTTGGATCAGTTGTTGAGAGATGTTAGTGAAGAATGGAGAGGAGTATTTATAACCCCTTAATCGAACGGCTGCTCAACGGGCATTTTTTCGCCCGTTGGACGCCGTTCGATCGCTTGCCAATCGATCGTCGATCGACCGACCGATCGACTGCCCAGCGACCGCAGGCAATTCTTACTTCTGTCGCTCTGTTCGGTCGATCGGAGGGTCGACCAACTATATCGCGAACTAGCTCCTCTGTTGTCCGGTCGACTGCTCGATCGACTGAAGTAGCCACTGCCAATTTTTGGCACACTTTGGTCGATCGACCGATCTTGCTACTGCCCATTTTTGACACCGTTCGATAACTTTAAAACATAAGTGTTATATAAGGATTACCCCCCATTTGGATTCAATAAAAATATCTAAAAAATCAAAATCCTTAAGAATCAAAATTTAGTTTTTGGGGTCTAGTACAAATTTTCGAAGAACGAAAATTTTCTAATCTTTCGAGTCAAGAATTAGTAGGCTAAAGGCTTCCAAAAACTCCTAAAAAATATCTCGTTAACTAATTTCTACCCAAGGAACAATTTACCGCCATTTTTTATGTCAAGTAAATGTCTATGTCATATAGCCCTCCAAGGAGCTCCTTAGGCTCAGTAAATTTCAGGACGATTTTCGGGTTTTCATGTTTTGGGATTCGGGGTTGATTTTTGGGATCTTATGCATCATCATGAGAATTTACAACATAAACTAGACTCTATCTTCCCGATGAATCCGAGCGCGTTGACTAACGTCCTTCTGATTTTTCGATTTCTCTGATATTTTCGATCGAGGACGTCGAGCGCTAACCGATATGTAACCTGAAAGAATTTCTCAATGAAACATTAATTCCATGTTTTTTATCATCAAAGCCGAGATTAAGACCAATGTTGAAAACCTTAAGCCAACAATCTCCCCCTTTTTTATGATAACAAACATCCTTAAGAAAACATATCTACATTAAAGCACAAAGGATATCAACTAAGGGATTTCTCCCCCTATCAACATGCGTATCTATATAATAGAACTCGCCCTATCTATATGCATGGTTTTCTTATATTTTCTTCCTCTTTACCTATATTTTTCTCCCCCTTTTGACATCAATCAAAAAAAGGGCAAGAAAAGTCAATCTAGTCAAAGTTGAGATTCCAAAATTAGTTTTCATGAAGCATGAAGATCTCAACTCAAGGGATGAAAATATACATACAAATGAGACTAATCAATACATGATATCATAGAATATTAAACATAATCTAAAACTAAAAATCATTTATCAAACTCAAGTAATGATATTTTCAAGTATCGGTCAAGGAGTCAAAAATTATTTTAGAAATGATTTTTCTCTCTAAAATATTTGAACGATACCAAAAGAATTCAAAATATCTTACTTAAAGTCTCATTCGAAGATTGGACCAAAAATCAAAGTATCGAAAAAATGAACATTTGGAAAGAACGATACTTTAAAGTTTTGAAATCCAATTTCAAAAACCCATATCAAATCATATTCTTACTGAAATTTTTTAAAATTTTTACTGAAGAAACTAGATTTTTCAAGAACATGCAGTTTCAAGAATCATCAAAAAAATCAATTTTTTGCATTTTTCTAAAAATATATGAAATCTAGTGGCATTTTCGTAAATATTAGCTATTTTTCAAAAGTTTTCAGTTTTCATTCAAACTTTTCAAATATCAAGATCTAATCATTTAAAGCATGTTTATCAAGTTTGAAATGAAAATAATGTCATTTGGTCAAAATTTTACCTTAGCATGATTTCATTCTAAAACAAGCATTGTATCATGAAATTGCTAAGTATCAAATTCTAACATTTACTCATGATTTTTCAAATTTAAACATATGGACACCTAACATGAGTAAATCTAAACATGTTTGTGAAGTTTGGACCTAAAATGAAGTTTCTAAGTCAATTTGTTGACTTAGGTCAACTCTACTCAACTTTAGATCTCCTAAAGTGAACTTATTATCAATTTATCCATTTTCTCGTGATTTTTCAATTTTAATCACATGGAAGCAAATCATGAGTGAACTCAAACATGTTTATCAAGTTTCAACTTAAAATGAAGTCTCTAAGATAGATTTCTACCTAGAGCACCTTTCATTCAATCTAGATGACATAAAATTGCCTAAGTATCAAAATTTTATCTACTCATGAAATTTTAATCAATTATCATGCAAAATCATTCATGAGCATAGAGAAATCATTTTACCAAGAGAATAGAGGTGTTATGCAAGAATTTTGCCAAAATGAAACTCATACCTCATTTCTTAAGAAATTCCATAGTTTTCATTTTCTTTTCCAATTTTCTTTAGCCTTCCAAATTTATCACTTTCTCAACTTGCAAGTAGGCTTCATTAGTACCATAATAAAATCATATACCAACTAGCAAGCTAACATACTAAATAGCAAAGGTTTAATGCAAAGTTTCATTTAACAATCTTAACCTACGCTAGATAGTAAACATTCATTTTAAAGAGTTGTCATGATATCAAAATGAATCAAAGAGATTTTAAAATAGGAAATATTTAAAAAGTAAGATCTTTAAACATATTTAACTAGTTTGGACTTAAAATATGTTCTCTAATAATAGATATTCACCTATAGCAAGTTTCATTCAATAAAATTTGTCTAAGTACTAAAGTTCTACCTACTCATGAGAATTCATGGATTTAAAATGTGATTGCCATCATGAGTAAAGAGACACCGATAAAGCATTAATATTGATGTATTATACCAGGATTTTATGAAAATTGAAATCATACCTCATACTTGAAAATTTAGCCAAACTAATTTTTTTCTTTTCAATTTCTAAAGTCTTCCATTTTATCATAACTTGCAAGCAATATTCATTAGTAGGATAATGAGAATATAATTACTAGCAAATTATCATACTAAATAGCAAGGTGAAATATAAATCTTCATTTGAGAATTTCAACCTAAGCTAGATAGTGAAATTTTCGTTTTAAGTAAAATCGACATGAAACCAAAACGAATCGAGAGATCTCAAAATATGAAATTTTGAAGCATAAGATCTCAAACCCTTCCTATTGGTTGAAAATTGAAAGGCCACAATGAGCCTACGATTTAAAACCGCAAAGTCGCATGAGCCAGTTATAGGTTACATAGGTCTTCGAAGAGACCGAAAATCAAAAATATTTTCCAAAGAACTCTTTAGTAAGAGCGGGGAAAGCAACTCAAATTAAACGTGTATCACAACTCCAACTTAAATAAAACAACCCAAAGTAAGGAGATGATACAAAGTATACCTAGATGTCAATTTCCATACCTTAGGCATCATGATGATTTGAAGTTGCAACCTCTTGGAAATTTCTCATTTGGATCCAAGGTTAACTTCAATATTCCATTTTTCTTTACCCTTGTGTGGTAGACCCCCCTACAAGAGAACAAGAAACTTTTGGTACCCAAATGCCTTTGGATCCTAGGGGGTTAGTGGGCTTAGGTACCCAAAGTGTCTTTACACCACTTGGGTTCATTTTAAAAGCACAATCATAGATGGCAAGCCCGTAAACACCACAACAAAAATAATGTCCATTCAATTTATTTTTTTCATTATGAACATGAGATTTAATGTTAGAATATTTGACACGAGAAGGATGATGGACATGAGCATTCTTAAGTGAAACATTTTTCTTTTGAACTTGAGGTTTAAATGTGGAATGTCTAACATGAGAATGATGACGAACATTGACATTCTTTACATAAGCATTTTTTATTCTAGTGTTCTTAGGATATGAAGCATTTTTTAATTCATTTATTTTCTTATTCAAGATACGGAAGCGATAAATGATAAAGTAATTAATACAAACAAAATATCAATGCAAACAAAAGAATTTATAGTGGTTCGGCCCCAATGCCTACTCCACTACCTAAGCACCCCACTTAGGATTTCCAAACATAGTTTACTAGATTAAATCGTTTCTCTTACAAAGAGGACTTTGACCCGAAGAGTCTCACTCTCAACCTAAGGCACTTCCACACCCGGAAGTCTCTGCCTTCTTACCAAGAGCACTCTTCCACATCAACCCTAAGGGACAACTCAATTAATTCTAGTAAACTATGTTTAAACAAGTGGTTTTACACCTTCTACACCAAGGATACCACTCAATCACAAGACCTAACACCAGGTCTTCTTACACGCTCAAATACAATGAAATAAATCACAAAAATACATAAGTAATTGAGCAAATAAATAATACAACAAATACTTAGCTCCAAACACGAGTCCTAGTTCCTTTTGATGCCTCAATGATGAATCGTTCAAGGCTTGAAGACAAGATCAAGGATATATCATTGAAACTAGGGTTGTCAAAGGGATGACTCAAGAAATACTTTAAGAATGATCAAGAATGGCTCTTTGGAAGCTTGGATCAGTTGTTGAGAGACGTTAATGAAGAAAGGAGAGGAGTATTTATAACCCATTAACCGAACGGTTGCTCAACGGGCATTTTTTCGCCCACTGGACGTCGTTCGGTCGCTTGCCGGTCGATCGTCGGTTGACTGACTGATCGACCGCCCAGCGACCACTGGCAATTCTTACTTCTGCCGCTCTGTTCGGTCGACTGGAGGGTCGACCGACTATATCACGAACTGGCTCCTCTGTTGTTTGGTCGATCGATGTAGCCACTGCCAATTTTTGGCACACTTCGGTCGACCGACCGATCGACCGAATTGGCTACTGCCCATTTTTGACATCGTTCGGTAACTTTAAAACATAAATATTATATAATGATTACCCCCCATTTGGATTCAATAAAAATATCTAAAAAATCAAAATCCTTAAGAATCAAAATCTAGTTTTTGGGGTCTAGTACAAATTTTTGAAAAACGAAAATTTTCTAATCTTTCGAGTCAAGAATGAGTAGGCTAAAGGCTTTCAAAAAATCCTAAAAATACCTCGTTATCTATTTCTACCTAAGGAACAATTACCATCATTTTTTATGTCAAGTAAATGTCTAGGTCATATAGTCCTCCAAGGAGCTCCCTGGGCTCCGTGAATTTCAGGGCGGTTTCTGGATTTTCATATTTTGGGATTCAGGGTTAGTTTTTGAGATCTTATGCATCATCATGAGGATTTACAACATAAATTAGACTCCATAAACCTAGACTCTATCTTCCCGAGGAATCTGAGCGCGTCAATTAACGTCCTTCTGATTTTTCGATTTCTCTAATATTTTCGATCGAGGACGTCGAGTGCTAATCGATATGGAACCTGAAAGAATTTCTCAATGAAACATTAGTTTCATGTTTGTTATCATCAAAACTGAGATTCTGACCAAGGTTGAAAACCTTATGCCAACAAGAGTAACTTTACTTGGTGCAACAATAGAAGTGGGAAGGCTAGAGTCTGGGCAAGACTTGACAGGGCTCTAATAAACTGGGACTGGGTATGTACATTCAGTGAAAGCTCTATCACTCATCTCAGCAAGGTGGCCTCCGACCATAAGCCTGTGTTATTCTCGGCTTCTAACATCAAACTGGATAAGAAACAAAAGAAAAGCTTTATCTTTGAGCACCACTGGTTAGAAAATAAGGAAATTGAAATGATCATTCATGAAAGTTGGGCACCAAATGACTTTCAGAATAATGGTATGGAAATGGTGGGTACCTGCTTAGATTCTCTGGGCAAGAAGATCACTCGTTGGGCTAAGAACCACTAGGGTTCACTGGAATCTGAACTGAAAAATACAAAAGCTGATCTGGAAGCTCTTGACAAGCTGGATGAGGTGGGGCTTTGTACTGACCAGGACTTAACCAGGATGAAGTCTTTAATAAATAAGACTATGGCACTTAACAGGCAACTGCATATTAAGTGGTGGTCTAAAGTTAGAACATGTTGGATGGAGCTGAATGACAAGAACACCAGGTTCTTTCACAGCCTTGCTAAATTCAAAAAATGTAGAAACAATATCACTAGCCTTAATATTGATGGGAAACTGGTTTATGATCCTGCTCTTATTGTAAAAGGTTTCGTAAATTGGTACCGAAACTTTGGGAATGTGACTCTGTGGAGCTCAACAATCCTAAATGGGGTATTGCCAAGTTCCTGAGCTGGAAGAAAATAAATAGCAAAAGAAAGAAGGAGCTCGGTAAAGTATTTTCAAAATAGGAAATTTGGAATGCTATTAATGGCTTAGGAAGAGGCAAATCATCTGGGCCTGATGGATATAATGTGGAATTCTTTGTCAAGTACTGGGGCATTATTGGAGACTCTCTCAAAGCTGCTTTTGATGAATTTACAGAAACAAAGAAGATTCCTGTCTCTTGGGGTGAAACAAAACTAATCTTTATTCAGAAAAAAGAGAAGCCTAGTGCAATCACATATTATAGACCAATTGCTTTATGTAGGGGTGAGCAAAAAAAACCGGTTTTCCGGTTAACTGGAAAACCGGTCCGAAACCGAACCGGTTTTTCCGGTTAACCGAACCGGTTTTTTCGGTTTCGGTTTTTTTTTGTGGAAAAATCGGTTTTCGGTTTCGGTTAACCGACCGGTTGGATATAATTTATTAATTTTTAATTATATATATATATATATAATTTATTAATTTTTAATTATATATATATATATATAATTTATAAATTATAAAAAATTACAGAAAATTATAAAAAATTATAAAAATTATAAAAAATTATAAATAAATAAAATAAAATTAAAAAAATCAAAAAAATATTTAAAATATTTTAAAAAAATCAAAAAATATTTTAAAAAATAAAAATAAAAATATTAGTTTTTGTAGAACATTATCTTGGTTCAATGGTTTCACTTTTTTTTTCTTTTTTCTCAATGAGAATTTTCTATTTATTTAGATTTTTCTCCATGATTTGCATAATATTATTATGTTTGTAGGTTAAAAAAATTTATTGGTTAACCGAAAATTATCTTTTAACCGAACCGAAAAAACCGAAACCGAAATAGCGGTTAACCGAAGTTAATGGACCGGTTTACGGTTAATGATTTTGAAAATCCGAAGTTAATGGACCGGTTTTTTTTTTGCTAATGGACCGGTTAACCGGTCCATGCTCACCCCTAGCTTTATGCAATGTGGTCTATAAAGTTTTATCTAAAGCCCTCATAAATAGATTGATGATTTGCATGAAATACTTGATCTCTCATGAGCAAAGTGCATTTATAAAGGGGAGAAGGATGCATGACAATATAAGCACTATAAGTGAGGTGATAAGTATTATTCATAAGTCCAAAAGGAAAAGGTAATACATTCTCCTAAAATTGGATTTAGAAAAGGCATTTGACAGGGTATCCTGGAAAGCAGGAAAAACAATAATGGAATTTATGAAGTTCCAAGATACCTTCATTGAATGGATTCTTGTTTGTTTGAATTCAGCCAAGTTTTGTTGTTCTGTCAATGGAGTAAACTCTGAAAGATTTAGAAGTCAGAAGGGTGTGAGACAAGGAGATCCTTTGTCTCCCTACATATCCATTTTAATGCAAGAGCTCTTATCTAGAATGCTGAAAGAGCAGGTTGAAAAGGGCCTTATAAAGTGCTTTAGTTACAAGGGAATAAGACTGAGTCACCTATTTTTTGCTGACGACATCTTAATAGTGACAAAAGGGAATTCAGTGAATTGTATAAATGCAATGAAGACTCTCAATTCCTACTGTCAGTTGACTGGGCAAAAGGTTAACATAAGCAAATCAGAAGTTTACTTTCCTAAAGATTGCAATGGATGGTATCAGAAAGGAGATCTTGTCACACCCCAACTGAGGGTAGTGTGACCGGTCAGGGCCTACATCCTACCCTGTAGCCTACTGTCTACACTGGCTGACAATAAAACAGAACATTTCGAGAAAGGAAACCACAACACAATCTTTATTTAAAGTTTTCAAAATTCACAAATATATGTTTTTCAACCCAAAGAAGAAAACCAACATCGTCACAAATAGAGCGTCTCAAGTATCAAAGTTATTACAAATTTTTCAAAACACAACTGTCATCGTAGAAACGAAAAATAACTACTACAAGACACTGGACTATGACCAAAGGATGCCACTACGAGATATGGCACTACCACCTACCCTCCATCTGCACCATGACAACAAGCCTCGATCACTTATCATGCTTTGCAAAAACAAAGGAAACAAACCGTGAATCCACTTGGGACTCAGTGAGCGGTTCTTTCGAACCTCCACATAATTCGCAGTTAGTCATGCATAACATATAAACAACATAGAATATAATCAGGGATGTAAGCTATTTTTTGATGTGACTATCGACCCCGTGGGTCATTCTGTATAAACCATATAGGAGAAACTTGTCATAACGGCCTAACCTTGCCACCTGGCATCCGGCCCTTAAGGCCTACTTATGGTGTAAGAATCCCGGCTACAACCGGCCCTACCATACAAGGTAGAATCACACTGGTCGTTAGACCACATCATATCAAGATATAAATATGGAATCCCGGACCATCGACTAGGATGGTCTACTAGTCTCCGGACACCGTCTGGGGTAGGGATAGCTAGTCCCACCCAATTGGGGTCTGACACCTAATGGGCCCACTGGTGCATCTCAAGACCCAATAACTGGCTGAGCTAAGCATTGGTCATTTCCGACCTCCACGCTTCTCGGCGGACCATCTCAAGCACATCACATAGTCAAATGTCCTAGGGTTCCCTTATATACACTTCGGGTGGTTGCCCGTATCCGGCCCTAATCCGGTATGCAGGGTCAACAAATTAGTGATGCCCTTCCAAAAACGTGTACACCTACTAGTTCTAGATTTTCAAAAATGAATACTAGAAGTCCTAGAAGTTGTGTCATTTCCTAGCTGGTTTCCATATATACTATGCATCTTGCAAGTCCTACATGTTATCTAACCCATTCTTCCTAGAACGAGCGAACTCGCCGACTATGTAGGCACTCGACCTACTATTTCTACATCACTTACCAAATTAATTGTGGATAGTAACATCATGAAGAAACGAAATAAAAAGTAAGTAATGTAGAGGTTAAACCAATATGGAACATACACTAAGCATAACAACAATTAAACATGATATGAGCAATTAAATAAAATCTTTCTTGACTACATATATCATATAAGCATTGGCAAGAACATTTCCAAAATGATAATATAGATATACCCCAACAAATCACAACATGAATATGGATTAACATTAACATGAATATGAATAAACATTAAGCGGAGGGATATGAACAACTACACAAAATCGTTTGTTTCCTCCCCCTTTCCCCTGATCGGCCGAAGCTCGAGCAAGGTAAACCTTGCTCGGCCGAACCATCCATGTGGGAAGGGGTTGGAATTTATGCATATTAACCAGTAGAACAGTAAACATAAACTTCAAATTTAATCTAACATTTAAACATGAAGGTGCGAGTTAATGCGATAAAATAAAAGATCCAACAATCCAATATAAACAGCCCAACTTTTCCCCCTTCTACTGCTCAGCCAACTCGAGCAGGATGATGACCATGCTCGGCCGAACCCTCTAGAGGTGGTGGACTTGGCTGCGGCGTCCACTCGAGCATCAATACAAAACCGAAAATAAAACGAATACAAGTCGATACGCGAGTTGCGAGATGAGCGAGGAAATTGGGGAAAATTTCAACATGACCTTCGCCCTTTTTCCTCAACTCGACCAGCCCCTTAGAGCGAAAAATCGACACATTTTCAAACATGAAATCACAGTATCTACAACGATTTAAAAATCTAACATGGGGAAACAACCCGATCGGCAAAACTCATGGAGAAACCCTCGATTTCAAAATCTATGGGGCCGACCACCCGACTCCCCTTAACATCTACTCTAACCACTCACCTTGAATTGGATCATGAAGAAATCTTGATGAAACGAGATTCCGATCTCCTCGAGCGTCGTCGCGAACTCGACGCCGACAAGATCTCCTCCTCTCTCCCTTTCTCCCTCTTGATGGGCTGGGTGCGGCCCTCTCTTTGAGCCGCACGGGTGGCTTGGGTGAGGGTTTTTATTCCCCTCATCCAATGACCCATTTGCCCCTCACTTGACTTGACTTCTTCTCGGTTCGATCCGAGTCCGATTTAGACTCCGATCCTATCCGCACTCATGAGTCGAACTCGACTTTAATAAGACATCATAAGCAAGAAAGGAAATAATCATTGAACTAATTCAACTTCATATTTCCATGGGTCGAGTTATATCTTCTACTCAAGGCGATTTCTGCGGCTCGACCTGGCTAACCTTCGATCCGGTGCGTTGCACAAAAAAAAAAGAGATTTTTATATTAGGAAAATTTTTTCGGATCTTACATATCTGTAAAGATTTTGGAATCTCTGAAGGCACCTACCCAATGAAATACCTAGGGACTTTTATTGGTCCCCAATAGCTTGACTTAAATTATCAAGAAATTATGCTTGGCAAGGCTATGTCCAAGACTGAGGGATGGGCTAGTAAATGTATTTCTCAGGCTGGGAGATTAGTACTTCTTAACTATGTTTTCAGCATTCCAATTCACATTTTTTCTTCCTCATGGATAAATAGTAGTGTGGTGAATAAGTTTCAGAAGATAGCTAATGGCTACCTTTGGAGACAAAACAACCAGAGGAAGGGCTTTCATCTCATTAGTTGAGATAAGGTCACAACAAGAAAAGCTCTGGGTGGATTAGGAGTCAGAGACCTAGGCACTGTCAAGTATTCCATTCAAGCAAAAAGGATCCTTCCTTTTTTAAACAAAGAAAAGCATATTTGGTCCAAAATTTTGATTGAAAAATACTACAATTATCATCCTTGGTTTTTCAATTCTAGAATAAAGTTTTCTTGGAATTTCAAATGTCTTCATGAAGCTATCTTGAAGCTAAGGGAGGGTCTTCGTATCAGGCTGGGTGATGGTTCTCCACTAGTTTATGGAATGATCCTTGAATTTCTAATATTCCTCTCAACAAATGACCAACCTACATAAACATGGATATTTGTGAGGATTATCAAAAGGTATGTCAGCTATTATTGAATGATTCTTGGAACTATGATTTAATATTGGATCTTCTTGGGGGATACCACCTCAACAATATATCTCAAATCCATATTTATAAAGAGAAAATCAAGGATAAATGGATTTGGAGTCAGCATGACAGTGGGTTGCTAAGTTGTAAAACTGCTTACAACTGTATTAAAGAAAGGGACATTGACATGGCTCCCCCTTGTGCTAACTGGAAGAAAGTTTGGCATATGAATGTAATTCCTAAGGTCAAAAATTTTCTCTGAAAATTATTCTGAAAGAGACTTCCAACCACTGAATATCTTGCAAAGATCAGTAAGGTGATTGTTGTTGCATGCTTTGTATGTGGAGGCTATACTGACAGTTCAGATCACTTATTATTTGATTGCTCCTTCCCAAAAGCTATTGGGACAAGTTGGAAATTGAGTTTGGGTTCAAATTTAAATATAAAGAGGCTTGGAATGAAGGCAAATGGATTGATGAAATCATTCCTGAGAATCCTGATTTCAGCAAATGAATAGTTGTTGCTTTAATAGTAACAGGTCAGGTCTTAACACCTTATTCTTCAAAAGCATTGCTGATATCCAATGGTTTGGTAAACCTACTATGAACCCTGTCAGAACCAACTTCAAGAGCAATGTTCAGGAGAATAACTTGCATATACAGGAAAACTTATGTGACTATAAGATCTTTTGTGATGCAACTTGGAAAAGCAAAGAGGTAGCTGCAGGGCTTGGTATTTACATTGCCGATACTAATGATATTGGCATTAGTAATGCTTGCTTTTCAAAATCAGTATGCTCTCCCTTAGCTATCGAAATCTAGGCCATTTGGTATGGTTTGACAAAAGCTAAGGAGCTGAGATTTAGACAAAGTTGAGGTCCTTTCTGACGGCCTCCAAGCTATAAATATACTAAATAGAAAGGATAAGCCCCCATGGTTCATGTACGGTGTCGTGCGAGACATTTGGTCGATAAGAAAAAGTTTTGTTAGCTGTGGTTTGTATCATATTAACAAAAATTCTAATCAGACAGCTTATTCACTTGCAAAGGAGGGATGTAAAAAGGTGCATGTGCTGCAGCTCCAGCCAAATAACGTTGATGCTTGGGTATATTCAAATTCTCATCAAGCTTCTTTTAGCAGTTTTAGTTCTAAGATGATTGTAGTATATAACAGTGTAAATAAACAAGTGTGTGCTAATGTAGGCACTGAAATATTGTTCATTCGAACTATGTATTTGGTAGAATTTTGGAGGATATCAATAAAATTTCAATCACCAAAGAAGGAACATATTATTGCTTGGCTGAAGGCGAGAACTGCACGACCATTGGTCCACTGCATCTTTTACCCTCTCAGTCGAGCGGTGAGTGACTTTCTTTGAATGTATTTTTTTCTTTAAAAAAAAATACACATGCATTAATTAGAAAATTGAAGGAAAATGTTTTTTTGCCTAATTAAAATTATTCGAACTAAAATCAATTGACAAATTCAATTCGCTGACTGGTCCAATTAGAAAATGTTGGGCTGGTGACATGAAATGCCACGAAACGCGTGAGTGCTCTGACGGGACCCACAAAACCTTCCTCCACCGTCAATTTTGAGCGAAAAATAGTTCACATACGCATAGTTTGTCTGACATTTTTGACATGATTAAGCGGTCCACATTATTAAACTATTAAAATCGCGGGCTTGACATTTTTGACATGATTAAGCGGTCGCCGTCACTTATGTCGAATCTTAATCTGTCTGTTCTGATTTAGGAAACTTCTTGTTGTCACGAGAAGCCAAATGGAAATGGCCTTCGAAAGTGACCAAGTAATTAAATCATATTAAAATTTTATTTATTTAAATATATGAATAATTCCATACCGACTTCCATATGCTACAAGCCAAATTGGTAATTTTAAATTTCTTCGGCAGCTCTTGATTCTCCAATAAACAGAGAATAATATATAATTTTTGGGCCTGTGGCGTGCTTGGGTACTAGTGGGGTGGGTGTGAACTGGGTGATTTTATTTAAAAGGGAAAAGGTTTATTATTTAGGAAATTTTGTAGTTGGGCAAGTTGAGAGAATAAAAACGGCGTTGGAGAAGGTGAAGCTTCGATTTCGCTCTTGCGCTCCTCTTTCTTGTCGTAGATTCCTTCTCAGATCTTTGACTGTCGACTCCAATCACTGTCAGCTCATCGTTGATCATTCTCAGGATCTCCTTGCGCCTAAAAAGGTAAGATTTTTTCATCCATTTCTTTGAGTTCGTATTTTGATTGTTAGGATGAAGAAGAGCCATTTCGATGGTGTTCAATCAGTAAAAGAATCCATTTTTGTGGTTTTTCTTTTGTAAAGAATGGATTTTGTTAAGGCGATGTCATATTATTGATAAAAAGATCCAAAACGTTGTTCCATTCATATGTTTCCATTTAGTATTGTCGATTGATCTGTTTGAGCTTAAAGTTATCTTAGTTTATTCTTGTGTGAAACATTTTTTCTGGGAGAAATTTGTTCATCGTGCATCTATTTATTTATTGATGTAATGTTATGCGCTTTGAAGGATTTATTGAGATAAACGTGAATCTTTGGAAGTTATTGTTCTAAATAGGATTTGATCTTCTATAGAGACATATATGCTGTTCCTAATCTCTGCAAGTACTTCTTTCTCCTGTCGGTTAATATTTTTAAACTTTTCATTTTTTGAATCAGATGGACTCTGTTCTTTCTTCTATCTTTAAGAATCAAGAAATACAACTGATAAATACATGGACTTAAGTTGGACTTATTACTTAGTGTTGTGGTGGTAACTTTTCTTAAATATGCCGCCATTAGTAATATTCTCTTTGTGGCCTTAAAGTGTTGTGTTATTATAAGCTTTCCTACTCTCATCCAGAATTAACAGTTCCTATGATTTGATTTATGCTGCACTTGCTTGATTAGAACAACTATGTTACCCTTTTTTCCTTAAAACTAAATGGAATATTGATTTTGGTATTCTTTATAGTGTCCTCAAAACTGGAAGACAAATATTAGGGAATGCTGAAAGATGTGCTTGAACACAAGGAGCTTTTCGTCTAACACAATTGTTGGTGTTGCTTTACCTGAGCTCATCTTTGATGAGATCAGGAACCACAAGAAAATTCAGTCTGAGCTCTATGTACAATGGCAAAATGGAGCTAGAAATATTTCAATGATTGACGTGTTAGACCATGATCTTGGAGATGACGGTTGAGATCAGTATTGACTGAAGAGTCTGCTTTTGAAATACGTTTAGTGTTTTAGGTACTTAGCATCATGGAAAGGGAAAATAGAGGAAATGTGTTGATGAATAAATATGAAGTTGGAAGATTACTAGGGAAAGGAACATTTGCAAAAGTTTACTATGCCAGGAATATTATAACTTCCCAAGGTGTTGCTATAAAGGTGATAGACAAAGAGAAGGTGTTGAAGGTTGGGCTTGTCGATCAGATCAAGCGAGAGATATCAGTGATGAGATTAGTGAGACATCCAAATATTGTGGAACTTTATGAGGTCATGGCTACCAGATCTAAGATATACTTTGTTCTCGAATATGTGAAAGGTGGTGAGCTGTTTAACAAAGTTGCTAAAGGCAAGCTCAAAGAAGAAGTTGCTCGAAAATATTTCCAACAGCTGATTAGTGCTGTGGGCTTTTGTCATAGCAGAGGTGTCTATCACCGTGATCTGAAACCAGAGAACCTTTTGCTTGATGAGTATGGAAATCTAAAGATTTCAGATTTTGGATTGAGCGCGCTTGCTGAGTCGAAGAGACAAGATGGCTTACTGCATACAACATGTGGTACTCCAGCATATGTTGCTCCAGAGGTGATAAACCGAAAAGGATATGATGGAGCCAAAGCTGATGTATGGTCTTGTGGGGTGGTTTTGTTCGTTCTTATGGCTGGTTGTCTCCCGTTTCATGACTCAAATGTAATGGAAATGTACAGGAGAATTGGAAAAGCAGAATACAAATGTCCCAATTGGTTCCCTTTGGAAGTCCGTAGGTTGCTGTCACGCATTCTTGATCCAAATCCTAGTACCAGGATCTCAATTGCAAAGATTATGGAAAATCCTTGGTTTAGGAAGGGACTTAATGGAGAACTAATTCGAAATGGTAAAGGAATAATAGAAATTAATCAACCCAATGCCACTGAAGTTTTCCATTCCCCCAACAACATGACAGAGGAGAGGCGGGCAATGGGGCAGCTCACAAACTTAAATGCTTTCGACATCATCTCCCTTTCAGATGGATTTGATCTTTCAGGTCTGTTCGAGGAGACAGACCACAAGAGTGAAGCAAGATTCATTTCAGGGCAGCCAGCTTCTACCATCATCTCTAAATTGGAGGATGTCGCAAAGAACCTGAAGCTAAAGGTAAAGAAAAAGGATCATGGAGTGTTAAAAATGGAAGGCGCCGAGCTAGGGAAGAAGGGGATTTTGGCGATGGATGCAGAGATATTCGAGGTTACTCCAGTGCTTCATCTGGTTGAGATCAAGAAGACAAATGGAGATAGCTTGGAGTACCAGAAAATGTGGAAAGAAGACATGAGACCAGCCCTCACGGACATTGTCTGGGCATGGCAAGGAAAGCAGCAGCAGTCTTAACCTTGTTATCAAATTGCAACATTCTGATGTAGGAAGCAGATCTTTGTTTTGTTCTTAGTTAGCCTCCTGATGTTTGTGTACTTGTTATTTATGAAGCTATGAATTCGGTTGGCTTGTTCAGTTTGTTTTCGCATCTTCCTAAAGCTCAATGATCTCTGCAATTTCTTAGGAAACATTGTTATGGTATTGTCTTAGTTCTATTAACTTGTTCAAAGGCTCTCAGGCATGATTTGAGTGAACCATGGATTCAGATAACATCTATAGGAGACTCATGGAAACTACTTACAGCTAGCTTTTCTATGTTAGTTTGGGATTTCTTGCAATTCGACCCTTGAATTTTTGAAATTTGAATTTAATTTTTTCATTTGCACTAGTTCAAAAATTCAGAAGCTGTCGCGTGAAGCCACATGATTACATGGAGATCAAATATGTCAAATTTGATGCATTATGCTTAAATTATTTTGAACATAACGGAACCTTCTTGGTTTTGAGCTACCTTAATCAAAGTCGTGAGCTAATTTTAATTCAAGTTTTAAATAATATTCTTTGTATTGATGATGTTGCGTTGAGCCTTTTAAGTTCTACTAGTATTCATCCAAAGAGTGGATATATAAAGGAGATATAAAAGATAAGTTGCATGAGACGTATAACTTAAGCTAATATGTATTAGCATACATAAATATATATAATATTATATCACTCAATACTCCCTCTGAAATTGGTGCCTCAACTTGTCACAAAGGAATTTAAAACGAGAAATATCTAAGGCTTTAGTGAAAATATCTGTGATAGGCAGCACGATTACAAAGATGACACAAGATCAACAGTCGAGATGAACCCTAAAAGGGGCAGCCCACCAGGAGACAGTGGCGGATGTACACGGGTCCAGTGCAGTCACGTCACTGCACTAAGTATGCATCCGCTGTATTTTTTTTTTTAATTTGAAATTTGAATTAAAATATTTTTTTAATTTGGAGTTTGGACTTTGGAATTAAAATATCCTCCGCTGCCGGCTTGCCTGGGATGTGATGCGAAAAAAACTTCAAGTCTTCAACGTATGCATATGGGTTGACTAATATAAATTTTTTTAAGGATAATTTTGTCAATTCACTTATTCACATGATGCCCTACTTAAACTAAATCTCTATTTATTTCCTCACGCCTAGTCGGTTTGCCTCCTTCGATGCACATAAATTGATTGAATTTACTCAATTTTATACTTTGAAATTTAACGAGTATATAGATCTCCCTTTTTTTTACTTCAAATCTTAATAATTTTGTTAATCTATAAAGAATCGATGAACTTGTTCGAAAAATAATTGAGAAGAAAAAAGATATTGCTTATCTAAATGTCTACTTATTGAAGAAGTTAATATTAATTTTACCAGTTGCAATTGCAAATGTTGAGCGAGTATTTTCATTAATGAATTTCGTGAAGAAAAACTGCGTAATCGAATAAGTGATGATTGACTTAATTCTTGTTTGATGACTTATATCGAACATGATGTATTTGACGAAATAGAAAATGAAGTTATTAGCAATATTTTTAAGAAATGAAGTTTCGAAGAATGACATGCGGAAAAAATTATGATATTTTGTATAAAGTTTGTATATTTTTGTATAAAGTCTATAAATTAATATTAAATTTAAATTTATGTCTTAAATTGTTTTTATAAAAGCAACAGCACTATTTAAAAATCCTGGATCCGCCGCTACCAGAGAAGTTGGGCGAGAAGAAGAACTGCTGCCCTGAGGGCTGCGCGATCGAGATCCACTTGGAGAGGAAGCCAAAAAAAACTACTGCCTAGGGACAACAAGATGTCGGAGTTGTCGGAGGCCGTCTAGGAATCCATCCGTGATTGGCGGACTTCAAGAATCAAGGGAACTCAAGGAAGAGTTCGCCCATTGTTGGAGGACTCAAATAACAGTCCGCCTGTGATCGGTTGCTGATGGACTCTTGAAGAGAAGCCTGGGCTGCTATGAAGACACGGTGCTCGTGGAGAACCGGTAGGAGGAACCGAGGAGAACAGTATGAGAGAGCCGGCTGGAAAAAAGGACGCGTGCGTGAAGAGCCGGCTGGAGTAAACAGGAGTCGAGGAGAACAACCCTGAGAGAGCCGGCTGGAGAAAAAAGCGCTTGAGGCCCGTGAAGAGTCGATTGGAGAAAGCACTGCACGAATAGGGGCGCGGGGTCGAGCGAAGGAGTCGGCGCAAGACAGAAGGCGCAGGCACAAAAGACCAGGCCTTTTTTCTCTTCTTTGGAATGAGAAAGGCACAAACGACGAGGCCTCTCCCCCTTTTTTTTTATTCTCCGGAGGGAGAGGCACGAAGGCGGACATGAGTAGGCGGACAACGGGATGTTCTGCACGTCCGGGTCGAAGTCGTCGACCCTAAACCGATGAGGGTCGAAGTCATTTGAGGAAGTAGCCGATGAGGGGGACGCAACTGCTGTCGAGGATGGACAAGGTGGCGCTGGGGTGGTAGGCGATGAAGGCGTCGGTGATGTCTTGTCCGGCGAGGTCGAGGAGGGGAAACTCGTAGCAAGGGTGGACGTGGACGCACAAGTAAAGCGCAGGAGAAGGCCTCGTCGATCGAGCGTAGAAATGTCGCGTGGGAGGCAGGAGTTGAGCGCAAAAGCAGTCGCTGGAAGAAAGAAAGGGTTTGGTCAGTTAGACGTTGTTCTATGAATTTTATTTTGATATTTTTGATTCTCTAAGTTTGCTCTGTAGTACAAATTTGATTCTATTCGTGACGATCCATTAACT
This sequence comes from Canna indica, assembly GCA_034359265.1. Lineage (NCBI taxonomy): Eukaryota > Viridiplantae > Streptophyta > Magnoliopsida > Zingiberales > Cannaceae > Canna > Canna indica. The sequence goes on along the minus strand of CP136890.1, from coordinate 60,978,425 downwards.
CTCCGTCAATGTGGACTAACGTCGTTCATACACGTTGACATATTTGGTCCTATAAATTTCATTTCGAAATTTTCAGTCTTATATGTTTGCCTCATAGCATAGATTTGGTCATATATATTTGTCTCATAGCACAAATTTGATCGTATCCGTGAAGGTTCGTTAACTTTTCGTGCACGAAAAGATAAACGATGTTATATTCATATTGACAGAGTTAGTGGATCGTTATGAATAGGACCAAATCTATGTTACGAAGCAAACTTAAATATGTTACAGAGCAAATCTATGTTACAGGCTATCCAGTTCGTCATATAGATTTGGTCTTATCCAACCTCGTCAACATGGACATAACGTCGTTTATTTTTTCGTGGACGGAGAGTTAATGGACCATCGCGGATAGAACTAAATTTGTGTTACGGGGCAAACATATAGGACTGAAAATTTTGAAATGAAACTTATATGACCAAATATGTCAACGTGTATGAACGGTATTAATCCACATTAACGGAGAGTTAACGGACCGTCGCGGATAGGACTAAATCTGTACTACGAGGCAAACATATAAGACCAAATCTGTACTACAAAGCAAATTTATAGGATCGAAAATACCAAAATGAAATTTATAGTACCAAAGTTCAAAAAATTAAAAACTTATATAACCAAATCTACACTTCTCCTCAAAAGAAACTAGTGTCTAGTGGGGAGCCGCTTGGGAGATGCGTGACTCTCAGGCAGAAGGGAGCCACGTGAGTGACGTAGCTCTCTGTCGGGATTCTGCCTCGTCATTCGAGCCTGGCGAATCAAGGGAGAGGGGGCTGATGTTTCATGCATGTGGGCGATGAAGACTCTTGAGGCGAGCAACGTGTGTGGAAGCCGCCGAGTGAGCAGCGCAGGAAAGGGGAAAAAGAAAAAAAAAGTGGGCAAAATACTTTTTTTAATCCTAGAACTGCTCTGATACCATATTGACTCGAGCCCATAAAGTTTTATTATTCATTCAAAGAGTGTGTACACAAAGGAGATGTACAAAAATAAGTTGCATGAGATGTATAACCTAAGCTAACATGTACTACCATACTCAAAGTTCTATTATGCATGTACTCAACAGATGATAATTTATAGCAAATTGAAGCAAAATCTTAAAACTAAGGGGTTGAATTGAGATTCTTATTTTAAAGTGACCCCTTCTTAATAAAAATCTCTTATATTAATATCTTTCATTATATGATTCGTATTGCAACATTCTTTCATGTGCTTCTCTACTCAGGCATGTTACTATATTTGAGGAAAGCCATGTGAGATTGTTTATTGCTCTTCCAACTTCTAATTAATACCAGTTGACATACATAGCATGTGATGTTACTTCTCTGGCACAACATTTTTCAATCCATGCCATGAGGATAAATCAAAGCTTCATTCTATGACAATATATTTTGGAATAGTTCTTTCGAGTAATATACTTTGGGTATATAATATCTCCTAACGTCATACTTTTTGACCCATATCAAGATTTACAGCACAAAAAAAGATTTTACAGCTAAAATATTACTAATCTAATTATAAATAATAATTTAGGATGTTTCATTCAACGAAATGGATAATCATCATAAAAACACTAATTAACAAACATAGCAACACAAGCAAACAGGCTGAATATGGAACACCATACTGTGAGGAAGATAAGGATTAGATAACATTCTAAAGAACATAGTATACATTGCACAATTTATACACTACCTATAAGATATCACTAATCTCTATCTCATGGGAAATCGTTGATTGGGTAATTTGAAAAGAGATGCATGGACGTATAAATGTATAATGAGAGGTGTAAGCTAATGTACAATTTACAGTACTTCCATATGTGCAGATACAATAGCTTTGACAACTTGCTAATTTTACAGGCAGTTTTACCCCATCTTCTGTCCATTTAATAGCTCAAGCATCAGTGAGAACTAATTCAATGTTTGCTTCTTGACTTTTCATGCATGCATGGATAGAAGTGCAGATATCAGTTGCCTCAAGGAACTTCTCAGCATTGGCCAGGATCAGCGGACCATATTGGATGACCAATTTCTTACACTGCATAAAAAATAACGAAATGTGTAATGTCAATGATCGATAGCAATAAATTCATCTAAAACTGATGCAACAGTCCAGAGTTATTAACAGCTGAAAGCTCAATGTTTATATCTTAAGATCACACATAACAGTGAGTCCAAGACTTGAGAACTGGTAGTGAGTTCTTTGAACCAATATTTTGAATTTCAGAAGGAAAGCACCAGAGAATTTTACAAATAGAAGGATAAAACATTTAACACCTCACCTTTTGGGCATAATTCTCTATCCTATTGCATGCCTTCAGGAGTATCTGAATCACCTCCAGCTGAGAGTTAAAAGAAAATTTGATTAGTATTCAGATTGTCTAATTTAGTGAAAAAATAGACTTGTAAGCTCTACTTCAGTGAATCACAAGAACTTTTAAGATTTGCAGTTAATATATAGAATAAATTAACATGATGTCATTAAGAAACTATTCAGTGCGCTTTTTGTGTGACTTTTTATATTATTGAAAAACAACATAGTTGTAATAAAGGAACCTAATCTAATTTTTAATTTAACTGAAATGATTTAAAAGAAACTAAGAATGGGTTTTAGAGAGTGATTATTGTTCTAAAAATCTAAAACAAAGCATTATGATCACGTCGAAGTAATCTAACATTTAGTACATATGATCAGTCGTTTATAGACATTGAAGAGAAGTCACAAGTGGACATTATTGATTTATATAAATATTTAGAAACACATAAGAGAGTGCCAATTCATGTCTATAATAATGTAATTTTACCCTCTATTCTGATTTTCATGTCAAAATTTTAGCTGATCCAATGTTCATCATTAAATTTTTATCAAAGAAACAAGTAGATGACAGGCTCAGTCTGCAAAACATACCCTGAGTCCTCTGACTATAAAGATAAACAGCAAATGCTTTGAGTTAGAAAATTGCCATCAAATATTTTATATTAAGCAGAGACCTGGTAATGTGAAGGATTTACTCCTACCTCTGTGTCAGGATCATCCAGTTTGGAAATAACCTCTTCTATGACATTGTGGCAAAAGTTGCAGGTGTCATCACGCTTTAGCAAATTAACCAGTGCACTTTCCTCACAAAGATTGACCTTTTTACAGAACTGCTCTGGCTTTATTGTGGAGACCTCCAAGAAAAAAATTGGTGCATAGTAATCTACCATTGTAATACACTGCAGAAACAAAGTGTTTCAAGGGAGATCCAGGAATAAGAATTCATAAACTAAGATTTACAATTAGATACAACTCGTGTCAGTAATGGGAGGCACCTGCTTCTTGAAAGAATGCATCCTTGAACATGCTTTGTGAAGTGTACTCATAATTTGAGCCTGAGTCTGGTTTTCATTAATGTAGTAGATAGTCTGGGAAGTAAATTCTTCACATAGGGTGCATAATTTTTCATTCAATCCAATATTATTTTCACTTGCTTTCTCATTATCCACTCCCATAACTGAAAAAAGAATCAGATGAACTTAGTCATCTACCAAAATTGCTGAATCAAATACACTATATTGATGGATATTAATTTTATATTTGCTCCGTATCTTATTTAATTGCTTCTTTAAAAAATGTGTGTTGGTTCCGCCATTGGTAGACAACCTATATAAAACTACCATGCCTAGAAGGTAAATTAGAAAATTATATATTATCCTTCATTTGACTATTCATAAGAATAAGTAACCCAGACATATCTCCATCTATTAAGACAATTAAAAAGAAAGAAAAAAAAAAGTCCAATTAGAAGGATAGAAGAATTATGGTTCATTATGTTATGAAGTTATGGCTTTTTATATGGTATTGTTCTCCTTTTTCAATCTTTTCAACAGGTAAGTGGTTAAGGCAGGAATTACCAGCTATAAACAACAAAGGGACTTAACAGCTAAGTTTATTGGCACCTTTGCTATAAACAAAAAAGGGCCTTACCAGCTAAGTTAAGGCACATTTATTTTGAAGTTATTGCTTCATTGCATCAAACAACAAAAGATTTACTAGTACTATAAAGTTGCTTTACATGGAATTTCATTAATGCATGATAACTATAGTAGGAAATGAAAAATCTTTGGAACACATTTTAGACAAGGGCTTTTTCTTTGCAAGGTAGGGCTTTCAAAAGGATGCCATCCATGGGACAAAATACAATGTATGGTAGTTTCAAGATATGCTATGAGTTAAAAACGAGGAAACAAGTATCGAGATTAGCTCTGCTTTTTGAAAAAAAGAATTTTATAACTTTGCGAGTATTTACTTCCTATAAAGATCTTCTAGGTTTCACGACATTTTGATGAACTCATGAAAGAGTTAGAATACACAAAGTGTCTTCTTGCAAATGCATATACAAGTTATACAACCATATGAAAGTCCCTTCTAAACAACTACAATGGCATAAATGTAGTATGTGGAATATAAAGATAAAACATACCAGATGCATCCAGGGAAGCCAAACTTCTGGCATTTGTAGAGATACAGCTGATTACCAGCATAAAAAGTAAAAAGCTTAATCTTGAATCCATGGCTACCTGATACATAAGCAAAAGAATGGTTTATTTCCTGTTATTCATTCATTCATTCATTCATTCATGTTCACCACTGCCATAGAATCTCTATCTCCTTCTCATTGCTTATTTGGCATACATCAGTATTCTTATAGGAAAAAGGTCAAAATAAAAGGCCAAAAAACTGCATTAATTTGAATAGATCAAGCTCGATAGCAACATCTAGATTGCTATTTTGTATTGAATGCAGAGATCCCATCAATGTTTCATAACCTTTTGCATAATATGATGTAATGCTAATTTTTGTCTCATAAGTGAGAATTCTCACGATTTAATTTTCTGCTCTCTAGTCAAATATAACTGGATGCAACAGACCCTTCAACTGAATCATAAATCTAATTTGAAAAATGTTGAAAGAATAAAGCTAATTTAAAATTCGTTCCAGCTCATATCTTAAATGACAACATACAGGTAGAAGATAACTTATATGGTACTGTAAAAATACAATTATATGCATCAGCTGCAACAGGGAAATACTTCAGGAGTTATACAATTTACAAAATCATTGAACTGGAACCTTCCAATCATCACAAATCTCTCGCATGTATAAACATCACTTTTTGCACATACAACCTAGCAAGTTTTGCTTCTCAATTCATATGTATAACCAAGGCAAATAACTTCTATGTTAAATATCCTAATTTCTTCAACCACTCTCCATAATGATTATTCTGTTGCAGAATACTCAAATAATAAATCTCCAAAGGGGAACTCTTGTATAGCATAAATCTTCACCTACTACTTGCACTAAGAAAGTGATCAGCAGCAATTGGAATCGCGTTATATTCTGTTAGCAAGCATTCCAAAGAGTATGCACTGAAGTTAACAGCTTTTTGAAGTAAATACTTCAGATTACCAAGTGAAGTGCACAACTACCTTTATTCATGATGGGAGCATAAACTTAAGTCAAAATCTTCCCAATTCTTGATTCCAAATAAAAATAAAAATAAACTTCCCAATTCTTTCAGATTGAAAATTAGACAGCTATCTATTAGTTAGTGAGATTTGCGTGATAATTGGATTCCATTTCTGAAGTCATACGATTTCCATAGTAATAATCATCAGATACCCCTTTAGTTGGTTGCTAAGGACTTGTTCTGTATCCGTCAAGCTTCTTATTTTAGATGATCTACGGTAAGCTTAGCAAAACAAAACCAATTCTTTCTCATAGAAACATACAATCAAACCACGACTACAAAGTCAAAGTAGAAAATTTTCTCCAGCTTTTCCATATCAAGAACTCCAGATCAACTCCACCAATCTCCTGCCCTGCGCTCTCCAATCTCAAAACAATATGGGAACTTAAAAAATCGATTTCATCAGCAATCAAGGTTAGTTATAAATTCCAGCGTTCAAGATGTCCCCAACCTAATTTCTCGAATTATAACAACACGATATGCATAGACAGCGGAAGCGAGATAAAACATACCTGAGAGATAATTCGAGGGGAATAGAGAGGGGAATAAGGACTTCTTCCCCTTGTATGATGTATCGATCGGATGAGGATGATGACACTGAGTTGACTCCTTGCTTTAATAGAAGCGTGCGAGGCATATCGATGATAACAATATTAAATACAATGATGAAGAGAGAGAGAGGGACGTAGGCTGCTGGGCTGCAGATATTCGCCTATTCCTTCCACATTTGGTGGCGTTGGGAAAAAGTAAGCGTGGCGTCTTGGGGATGAAGCAAATGAGCTGCCGTGTCCCGTTTGTGATCGCATTAATAAATGAAATTACTATCTGCTCTGTGATTGGATGCCTAAGTGGCCCCACATGTGGAACCCTTTTTTTCGTAGACAATAATCGCGTTTTATGTGTGTGGGTAGGGCAATGATGGGACGTCCTGTGCTGGCGAAAAGTCGGTTAACATAAAAACATGTTGTATACGGAAGATAATAAACCTCATTGGATATTTTGTCCCGCGGGTCCCACCCATAGCTGATGAATAATGAGCGGTTGACAAAATGGTAAAAGACTATCGACCGAAAAGAGATCAACTAAGGACGGCAGAAATAAGCACGGCACGATAGTACGATACGAGCATGGTACATTAATTACGTACTTGGGTCGAAAAATTCAGCATGACAAAAATAAATTTATCGGGACGGACTAGGCCGGCTCGAAAATATTGCGAGCCAATGCAGGCTGGCTCTTATCGTGCCGGGCCGGCTTGTTTGGCCCACTAAGTGTTTGATTTTGTTATTTTATTAAGCAAATGATGTTTGTTTGAATTATTGATGTTTGGCATATCCCTAATTTAATGACTTCAGGCATGTATCCCTAATCCAATGACTCAAGACGCTCCAACACTATGTTTGTAAGTATCATATTATATATTTGTAAACATTTTAGAGAACCTACTATTTTTTTGTTATAGATTTTTTTAGGTAAGGTGAGGCGAAAGCACGATCAATATATTTCATAAGGACATGAGACATTCATTAATGTTAATTAGTTAATTGGATCTATCGATTTATAATTATAAATTAAAATTAATCATATAACTAACGAGTTGATATTCATCACGTACGTATCAACGAGTTAGACTTAATTACCCAATATCTTAGATCCGTTCGAGTGTTGTATATTCGTGTAAACGAAGTAAAATAATCTTTTTACACGATGTACAACTCTTGAATCGTCTCTAATTGGACAGTTTGAGAACATTGTTATTTGTATCGCACTTAATTTTCTTTTTAACTTATATATCTCCATTCTAAATTTCAGCTAGTGAACCTCTCTTGTTATACAATACGTGCTCAAATTATATGCGTATTCAGAGAACTATAGGGAGATGATGCCGAAATTTAGAATAAAGTTAACGGCCAAAAGGAATACTCAGTGCGATATGAATAATATGAATTCTATATAGAATAGGACCATCCCACCTATAAAAACTTTAACTGAAGATTTGATTGATTGATTGATTGATTGATTGATATAATTGTTGGCCCAAGGGTTCCCCCTAGGCTTCGATCTCTATTTTGATGATAACAAACATGTATTTAATGTATGTGTATTTAGTTTTGAGTTCAGGTTGAGGTTGCGATAAGCACACGAACTTCGCTCGGAGAAGCGCAAAAATCGTCAAGAAAGGCTTGGATGCAGATTAAGTAGATTTCTTATAATATATCCTTAGGATCTCATCCCAAGCCTATTTGTAAAGTTATCCAAGCCAAAACTTGATAACAAAACTCATGAAAAAGTGTGTAACAAAGCAAATATAAAAATCAACCTCAGCCCAGGTTCGGTCGACCGGTCGATCGACCGAACAAGGCAAAAAAATGGCAATAGCCACTTCGGTCGATCGGTCAACTAAACAAGGCCAAATTCTGGCAGTGGCAACTTCGGACGACCGAACAAGGCCAAAATCTGGCAGTGGTTAATTCGGTCGACCAAACAACAAAGGAATTAAAACGCGACGAAATCGGTCGACCGAACGTAGAGGCAAAAGGGCAGAACGCCAGCGGTCACTGGACAGTCAATCAGTCAGTCGACCGACGATCGATTGGCAAGCGATCGGTCGGCGTCCAATGGGTGAAAAAATGCCCGTTGAAGAGCCGTTCCGTGGGAGGGGTTATAAATACCCCTCACCAGCCTTCATTAAACACTCTTAACCATTGAGATAAGCTTCAAAAGTGTGATTTGTGTCTTCTAAGCTTGATTTGCTCGCGATTGCTTCTCCGATCGACGACTTCTCTCAACCGCTCATCTTCCCTCAACTCTGGCTTCGATTCGATCTCAACGTCTTGTGGAGTTGGAGGCATTGAAGGCTTGGAAAAGAGCTCTTTGTTGTGGTTTGCTCTTTAGCTCTTTTCATTGTAATTTTACTTGTTACTTGAACTTGTTATTCATTGATTAGCTTGCTAGGTGTGCTAATATAAACACTTAGGGTTTTCTTTGTAGAATTGTGTTTTGCCTAGGTGAATAATTTTGAGGAGTTCTCAAAGGATTAAGAACCGAGTCCTCGATTGTATTCAAAGGAAAACACAAGGTCTATAAAGATTTTGGTTAGAAATCCTTGGTGTAGAGCCAAGGTAGTGGAGTAGGCGGTTGGCCAAACCATTATAATTTGTTGAGTTTGCATTGCCTTGTGTGATTGTTTATAATTGTGTTTCATACTTGTTAACGAACATCATTTAGTTGCACTTACTTTTGGTTGAAGTTGGAATTGAATTGAAAGAAATTGAAACATTGTTAAAAGTCACCCAACACTATTCAACCCCCCCCTTCTAGTGTGGGTATTCACTCAACAATTGGTATCAAAGCTTGGTCGTAGGATTAGGTTTAACCATCTACCCTACAATTTAGAATGACTAGTGAAATCCAACTAGCTCAAGGGTCCTCTACTCATACTCCACCATTGTTTGATAGAAACAACTATTCCTATTGGAAGATACACATGAATGACTTCCTACAATCACTAGGTATGGATGTATGGAGAATGATTCAAGTAGAGTATAAGCAACCAACTAAGGATATGGATGAGTGGGATTAAGAAGAAATTAAACTCTTTAATGCAAATGTAAAGGCCGTCAATGCACTATATTGTGGCCTATCAATTAATGAGTTTAATAGAATTTCTACGTGTAAGTCTGCATATGATCGAACTTTGAAAAATCTTAGAGACTACACATGAAGGGACTTCACAAGTTAAAGAACCTAAGATAAACCTACTCATGCATGAGATGAAATGTTCAAGATGCTATCAGATGAATCTATTGATGTCATGTATGCTCGATTTCAAAATATTACAAATGGATTAGCTAATCTTGGTAGAGATATAAGACAAGAGGAGAAGGTAAGGAAACTCCTTCGTTCCATTCCAAAAGGTCATCACAATCATGGAAGCAAAGGACACAAGCACCTTGAAGATCATCGAGCTCATTGGGTCTCTCATGACACATGAGACTCATATGAAGCAATATAATGAAGAAGATGCTCCCAAAGGCAAGACCATTGCCTTAAAAGCATCATATCGGGGTGAAGAATCCTCATAATCTGAGGAAGAGACGGATGAGTTTGAAGAGATGGCGATGTTGGCAAGAAGATTCATAAGTTTCATGAGAGGAGGCATGAGAAAGGGAAGAGGAGAGTATACATGCTTCAATTGTAACAAAATCGGGCATCTAAGGAAGGATTGCCCACTTCTCAAGATGGCTTCCACCCCCAACCCTCACAAGAAAGACAAATACAACAACAAGAAGAAGATAATGATGATTTATTGGGATGAAAGTGAGTCTTCATCAAGTGAAGAAGACTCCAAAAGTGAAAAGGCGAATCTTTGCCTCATGGCAAATGACAACGAGGTAAGATTTACTTTTGGCGAGCTCTCATTTACGCAAGAAGAATTAGAAAGTGAGTTTAATCAAATGCACAATGAATTTAATACCATTAGGAAAAGTTTAAAGAGCTTAAGAAGGATAAGAAATTTTTAGAGCTTGAGAATGATAACTTGCTACTTTCATGCAATGCATTAAGGAAAGAAGTAGATACCCTTAAGGAAGAAAAGCATGCCTTAGATGATGCTAAGAAAAACTTAGAAAATGAAAACGAAAAGTTGGAAAATGAAAACAAGATTTTAAGTGATAAAGTAGAACACTTGAATGATAGCATGCTAAACTTAAAAAATGAACTTTGGATGCTAAATGAAAAAATGACAACCCTACAAAATGTCATGCCTAGGGTTACACATGCGAGAAAGTCATCAAACAATCATGCTCATGCACAATTCCATGCTTATACACGAAGTCCAAGAAAATTCATTGAAAGTTACTTTTCATGTGGTATTTTTGACCATATGGCTAGAGATTGTGCACTAAAAAGGAACCCTTATGCTAGATTTACTTGGTTTCCTAAGATGACTAACACTCAAGGACCAAGAAGATTTGGGTACCTAAAATTGTCTCGTCTCCTTTTGTAGATGGAGAAGCATTCTCAAGCAAGTAGAAGCACATGGATATTGGATAGCGGTTGCTCAAAACACATGGCGGGTGATATCAATCTTTTCGCAACCCTATCAAGCAAGGATGGTAGACATGTGACATTTGAAGACAATGCCAAAGGTAAGATTGTTGGCATTGGTGATATAGGCATACTCCCTTACCCTTGCATTAAAAATGTCTTATTAGTTGATGGGTTAAAGTATAATTTGGTTAACATATCTCAATTATGTGACAATAAATATATAGTCATTTTTGAAGCATCTAAATCACCACAAAAAAACAAGGTGTCACCGACGAATTAAATCCGTCAGCAATAGTAAAAAATCTGTCGGTAATACTGTTACCGACGGATTTTTCCGTTGGTAACATCCGTCGGTAAAACCTGCTAGGTAATACCGACAGATTTTACCATATCCGTCGATATTACCAACAAATATCTTCGCCCGTTGGTAATACCGATGGATATCTTTATCTGTCGATATTACTAACGGATATATATTTGTCGGTACTACCAACATATACTTATTCGTTGGTAATACCAACAGATATTTATATGTACGTTATTGTCGTCCATATTGCCGACAAATAAAATTGAGCGACAATAAACATAATCCAAGCAGGTAAATCTACAACAACATAAGCTGTTTAAGAATCAATTGTAACAATTATTCAAAATAATTATGTTTCCTCAATCTTATGATTAATGCACCCATTTTTTCAAACTCGACATCTTATAACGGGTTAAGAAGCCAAATTACATTAACACATTCAATGTATATCTTTACAACGTAAAAATTGAAAATTGAAAAAGTCTAAATTCAGTAAAGATACAAATATCATTTCAATACCATATTGTTTAAGGAAAATGATCATCCGAAGTGAATTAAGAAGAGGACCATTCTCGGCTTGTGAAACTAGAAGAGATCATCCGAAAGAGTGAGTACGAGTTGGCCATAGACTCACGAGCCAGAGATGATATGCTCTAATTTGGTGCCAACAGCAAGAAGAAACTGCAACATCAATTTCATCCAAATGGAAGTCAGGACAAGTGTAATTAACATTGTGAGATAGCTTTTTTACCGTTCCTCAGAAATAGCATCCAATTGTTTAACAATGTCTACTTCCTCGTAAATAGCTTTTTTACAGTTCATCCATTTTGAACTAGGAAGCACGGACACTCTGTGGGACTGCCGTGTCCGCGTGTCCGACACGCCGCGGACACTGACACACGAAGACACTCATTCGACACACGTGTCCCACGTGTCCAAGAGTGTCTTGACCAGCCAAAGTTTTTTTTTGCCCGGACACGCCTGGACACGGCTCGGACACGGCCAGCCATGCATATTTTTTAAAAAAATAATAAAATAATTAAGAGAATTTAGTATTTTATCTTCTTGTTGTTGTGAAAGAAATTGGAGCACTTACTCTTTTATCTATCTCTTAAAAGGAACAAGATGAAGCCTAAATGTGTGGAGAATTTAGTATTTGTCCATAGTAATTTTCGTCTCATTTCAAGGAAAACTCCCAAATATAATAAAGGGAAAACAATAATGTGAGACGATATTAGTAATATTACAGAAGATGAATTTTCAATTGATGAATATAATGGAATCCTTGAAGTTGCCAATCTTTCTCTTGATGAACTAACGTTGGAGAGTGTAACATTTTTTGATGAAGAAGATAGTGGGACTCTACTTAATTTTTTATTTACATGTGGTTGTACATGACTAGTTCTACTAAGACATGTTAATTTAGAATTTTTTTGGGAGATGTCGATAGATATTGTGCCACATGCTTTTGGAATAGGCTAAGAAATAGTAAGTATTGACACAAGAAATTATTTAGAGCTTCATATATTTTGAAAGGGGCCTAGGAAAAACTGGAAATTAGAAGTTTGATATCAATGAAAATATCATGATATTATTATAAATTTTTGAACTATATATATATATATAAACTGTAAATTTTTTTAAAAAATTTAATTTATATATATGCTATTATATGCCGTGTCCATGTCCTGTAAATTTTTAAAATTAGTGTGTCCCCGTGTCCGTGTCCGTGTCTGTGTCCGTGTCGATGCTTCATAGATTTTGAATGAATTTCAATATCATCCAGAGTGCTCAGATGCCTATAGGCAAGGATTAGAAAAATTGTATATTAGAAGGTAAGCCTTTCTAACATTAAAAATTATAAATTTCTTAACCATTCTATAAACCTAAAAAGAAATATGACAAACTAGGATTTCATGGTGCTGGTGGTGTTGCTACTGCTGCCGATTGCTTCATTCTAGTACAAAGAATTAAGCAACTGTTCCTATACTTTGGCTATAAAATTTATAAATTCAAGAGCCATTTGATTGAAAAATCAGCCATATATGGTGTATATTAATAATGGGAAGAATATAATATTTACCTAAATGGAAAGCCACTACCTAACATTTTCTCAATTCATGTTTACAATTCATTGGTAATACTTCTACCAAGTATTTATCAAAGAATGACACACAAACAGACTACAAAGACTATACATATCACAGATAGAAAAAACAAATTTAGGTGGAATAAAGAAATAGTATCAGTGTGCTAAACATATAAAAAGGTGGTTGTCCACTTAAAAGCTCTTTCATTTCAATAGTATAATTAATAACATGACTGATTCCATTGGATAGTTAACGCATAGCCAACTATTAAAGCTAAGAAGCATCAGCGCAGTTTGGTATCGAGCATAACCAATTGGCATAAATTGTGGAAAGTTATTGAAACCATTTCAGTAGAATCAGTATAATTAAACATGCATCTTTTCGTAAACTAACCATTTCAGTAGAAAGTTATTCAAACACCACGCGTCAAGAACTCATTCTAAACAAACATCTTTTCGTAAACTAACCGACTATGATAAAATTGTCTAGTGCCCAAGTGGAACTATTTAAAGTATGTACTATATATAGTAAATACACTAAAAAGAAGGCCACCAATTAAACATACAGAATACTTTCCTTCATCGTGCCTGCATTAGCGGGTCTAAATGCAGCAGGTTTGTTTTGTTGATTCAAGGATACATAAGCTCCCAACCAAACTAAACCGTGGAGTTAAAATCAAAGTTCCAACAAATTGGTCTCACAAGATCAGCAAAATCTTATATCCTATAACTTCATATGAAGTTTGTTATTTATATGTTCATTCTTTACAAAGGCAAGTAGCTATAAAGAAAAAGTGTACGTGGAAAATGATGCAGTAACCTTATAAGGCTAATCTAGCTACTCCAAAGACATTGCCAGACAATTAGTATTCCAGTATTCCTCCTAAGCATAACTAGTAGCGTCTCCATTGTCTATGATTTCAATATAATACATATCATGTCAATCTTCTTCTTTTTTTTGAGGTAAAAGTGGAGCCAATTCTTAGCCCCATCGTTTCATTTCATTGATAATTGAAATAAAACATCCCAAAAGAAGGTTACAGAATAAATAAAGAGCAAGCACAGGTAATATAAAGACAAACAAAAAACAACAAAGCAAGGTTTAAAAAAAATACAACATATAGGTGACATCAAATGGATACGTCTAGGTGGATGAGCATCCGCTCATGAAGCTTCTGCACAAAGAAACGGCCCTATCAATCCCCCACACATCATCCCGAAAAATGATAGCATTTCTTATACTCCAAATACTCCAACTCCAAATCATCGTCGTAACTCGATGATCCCACGTCAATCTATTTACTAAATTCCATCATGTTCTTTATATACAGTTTATTTTTTCACGAATCACATACTTTAATTTTGTGACAACATTGCTTTCACAAAAGAGATTGATTCATGCAAACATTTCTTAATTATTATACAAGGAAGCATATGCTGAAATAGATATAGCTTTGTATAATAAACTAAATTGCAAAATTGGAGATGCTAAATCTTGTATGCACAAGCAGGGACGTAAGAAGAGAGATAATAGATAACTAGATAAGTTCTTTTTTTTTCCTTAATTTGGCTCAGAAAGGGGAGAAAATCCTAGAGAAAGGACTCCATATATAAGTGGAAAAATCATGTTTCAACAAAATATGTTAAAGAACCAAAATTTATGCATAGAATCTTCCACATAAAAGTTAGTTGAGAAGATATTTCGGTAACATTTCACTGATGATGCTGAAAACAATTCTAATTTTAAACCTTGAACTTAGCACAAGCTAATTAGATGTTAAAGAGTAACTATAAAATCTGTCTTGAACTTCATGCAAGTATGTGACATTTCTATTAAAAACTCAATGAAATAGAGAAGTATTGAACAATACGCTAGAACAGTTCGGTAATGACAAAATAAAGCTTACTGCTGGAAGAACACTAACTCAGTCCTGTAATAGAAACCCAAGTGAATTGGATAAGAGTGAATTGAATAAGATAATATAAAGCAAAATGATCTAAGCAACCAAAAAATTGAAGCCTTAAATAAAGATTAAATGCATTCGGTGGGACGATAAGCATGACGACAAAGAATAATGAAAACAAAGAAATTAAAAGGATACTAATCAGTCCAAAATCCACTATTTCAATAGTTCAACAAAAGTAAACAGTTTTAGGAAAAAAATACCAAGGGTAATTATATACCTCCCGTCGACCATAGCGTCCAAGGTGAAGGAGACCAAATGATGATCCAGGTTGTGCTCTTCGAGCACCAGTCGAATCGAATCTTTATGCACGTTAATATCATTCTTTACCTTCTTGGTCTGCTCGATATGTTATGACCTAGAAAATTGAGGATATTTTTGTAAATATCTTTTTGGAGGGGGGGTTTTTGCAAGAGAGCCTAATCTTATATTTAGCCCTAATCTCTCTTTAATCCATCCCTCCCCTCTCTCGATTACTGTAGCAGCAGCGGCGATGGATCGAGAATTGCGGCGGCAGTAGTGAGGCATCGGCAGTGAGAAGACTCCGGTGAAGACCAGAGTTTGGAGGAGTTTTGATGTAGGAGTCTTATCTTCTCTTCCTTTGTTTTCGGTCGTTATTGTTTCTTCATTCATCGGCGGCAAAGGAGTCGAACGGATGATTCGATTGGAGTGGTGGTAGTGGTGAAATACGGCGGTGCCGGTGCCGGTGGTTGACTAACCATCGCGGAAGAGTGAGGGTAAGGCGGCATCCACCACCCATTGCTCTGACTGGGACCATAATATTGGGGGTAAGAGGGGCAGTAGTAAGAACTGCTAAGGTTAGGGTGCAAAGAGATCGAATAGGGGGTGTTGTAGTAGGATGTCGGCGGCGATTGCGATGGCGGCAAAGGATGAGAGGAAGCTGAGGGAATGGGAGCAGACTGGCTTGGAGGAGGCTGAGAAGAGTTGGAGAAGGGTTATGTTATTGGCTAAGAAAAAAAGGGAAAGGGACACTAGGGCTGGGAAGGACGAGTTTTTTGGTCGGATAAAAAAAAAGGGTGCGGGGGAAATATTTTGATGAGCTGAAAAAGAAGAAGGGAACAAAAATATATAGATTTTTATAAATTGGTACGCTGAATTACCAACGGATTTTGTATCCGTTGGTAATTTTTTCGGTAATAACAAAAAAAGGGGGGGATATTTTAATCGGCTGAAAAGGAAGGGGGAAAGAAAAAAATTATAGATTTCAAAAATTAGTAGGCTGAATTACCAACGGATTTTATATCTGTCAGTAATTTTGTCGGTAATACCAACAAAATTAATCCGTCGGTAATAAATCCATAGGTGATAGTCTATTTTCTTATAGTGAATGCATCATTAGAAGTGCACCATCTAATGATATTGTGTTCATTGGAAATAGGCAAGAAAATGTTTACACATTAGTTCTAAATGTTTTGCCTAATCCCCATGTTAGATGCTTGGTTGCAATAGAAAATGATTCTTGGTTGTGGCATAGAAGGCTAGGACATCCTAGCATGAGCCTCATCCAAGAAATATCTAAAAATGACTTAGTTAAAGGAATACCTAAGATAAAATTTGAAAAGACAAACTTTGTGATGCATGTCAACATGGTAAACAAGTTAAGTCTTCATTTCATAGCATTAATCAAGTAAGTACATCTAGAATACTAGAACTTGTGCGCATGGATCTCTTTGGTCCTTGTGATGTTGCAAGTCTAGGTGGAAAATTATATTGTTATACATTTTGGTAGATGATTTCTCAAGATTTACATGGGTTTTCTTCCTAGCTAAGAAAAATGAAACTTTTGATTTCTTCAAAAAGTTTGCTAGGAGAGTTGCAAATGAGAAAAGAATTTCAATCTTGAAAATTAGAAGTGATAATGGAGGAGAATTCAAAAATGAAAAATTTACCAAATTTTGTGATGAATAGGGTATTAATTGAACATACATTTCTTCCCCTAGAACCCCTCAACAAAATGGGATGATTGAGAGGAAGAATAGAACCCTACAAGAGATGGCTAGGATCATGCTTTGTGAAAATAATTTACCCAAGTACTTCTGGGCCGAAGCCAAAAATATCTCTTGTTGTGTGCTTAATCGTGTTTTATTAAGATATAAAATCAAGAAAATACCTTTTGAGCTTTGGAATGATAAAATCCCAAGTGTGGAATATTTTCGTGTTTTTGGATGTAAATATTTTATCTTAAACACTAAGGAGCATCTAGGAAATTTTGATTCTAAATCCGATGAAGGTATTTTCCTAGGTTACTCAAATAGTTCTAAAGCATATAGAGTTTATAATCGTAGAACTATAATTGTTGAAGAATCTATGCATGTTACATTTGATGAAACTAATGATTCTTCTAGAAATGTTAGGATTGTGAATGTAGGTGAGAAACTTGAGGAACTCACATTTCATGATAAAGAGGTTGAGGAAGAAAATAATAAGGAAACTCAACACGAAGAACCCTCATCCTCAACTCTACCTCAAGATGATGATGATGATGATGATGATGATGATGATGATGATGATGAAGCTATACCACCTCTCCCCAAAGGGTACCGGTTGATTAAAGATCATCTGATGGATCAAGTCATTGGAGCACCATCAACGGGAGTGGTAACGCGCTCTAAACTTAAGAACATTTGTCAATATGTAGCATTCATATCTCAAGTAGAGCCAAAAAATATTAAGGAAACAATAGAAGATGAATTTAGGGTAATAGCTATGCAAGAAGAACTTAATCAATTTGTTAGGAAAGAAGTATGGGACTTAGTACTTTGACATAGCGGACAAACCGTGATTGGGACTAATGAGTATTTAGAAACAAGTTAGATGAAGGAGGTTTAGTCATGAGAAATAAAGCTAGGTTAGTGGCCCAATGGTACAATCAAGAAGAAGGAATTGAGTATAATGAAACTTATGCTCCCGTAGCTAGATTAGAGGCAATTCGCATGCTTTTAGCTTATGCTAGTTTTAAAAGCTTTAATATTTTTCAAATGGATGTTAAAAGTATGTTTTTAAATAGTTTTATCGATGAAGAAGTTTATGTTGAACAACCCCCCGGATTTAAAAGTTTTGAGTTTCCAAATCATGTTTTTAAACTTAAAAAGACTTTATATGGCTTAAAACAAGCCCCATGGGCTTGGTATGAAAGGTTTTCTACATTTTTGATAGATCAAGGTTTTAGCATTGGAAAAGCCGATGTTTTTTTTTATAAAACATAATGAAAATGATATTTTACTTGTGCAAATTTATGTTGATGATATAATATTTGGTGCTACTAATGAATTATGCTTTATGAGTGGTTTCCAAAGTGCATGCAAGAAGAGTTTGAGATGAGTATGATGGGAGAACTTTCTTTCTTGCTTGGTCTCCAAATCAAGCAAACCAACAAATTTTTTTTCATAAATCAAGCTAAATACAAAAAGGAGCTCATCAAAAGGTTTGGAATGAATGAAGCAAAGATAGCTTCTACACCAATAAGCACATCCATCAAGCTTGACAAAGATGAAGATGGTGTCAAAGTAGATGAAAAATGATATCGAGGTATGATTGGTAGCCTTTTCTATTTAATTGCAAGTAGACCCGATATCATGTTTAGTGTTTGAGCATGTGCTAGGTTTCAATTTTGTCCTAGAATGTCTCACTTGAGTGCGGTCAAACGTATATTGAGATATTTGAAGGGCACAGTTGACTTAGGATTATGGTATCCATGTAATACATATTTCGATTTAATTGGTTTTTGGATGCCGATTTTGCCGAGTGTAAAGTAGATCGAAAAAGCACTAATGGGTGTTGTCAATTCCTAGGGATGAGTCTTGTTTCTTGGTTTTCAAAGAAATAAAACTCGGTTGCACTTTCAACTACCGAAGCCGAATACATCGCTGCAGTTAGTTGTTGTGCACAAGTCTTTTGGATAAAACAAACACTTTTAGATTATGGACTTAGTTATTCATGTTACTACAACAAATATAGCAAATAGTGACATCTTTTTTTTCTCTTAAGGACGCTTTTTTGCGTCACTATTTACCTCACCGACGCTAGTTACAAGCGTCTCAGATCATTGTGTCCCCAATAATTTTTTAGACGCAAAGGTCTAGCGTCGATGATTTCTAGTGAAGACGCTTTTTAATTGCGTCTCGAATGCAACTCGTGACGCTTTTACTAAAAGCGTCTCTCGAATAATATTTGTGACGCAAAGGCTCGACGTCAGTAATTTCTAGCGGAGACGCTTTTTAGGTGCGTCTCCATTGCAACTTGCTTATTCGAGACGCAAAAGCCTAGCGTCAATGATTTCTAGCGAAGACACTTTTTAGTTGTGTCTCCAATGCATCTCGCAACGCTTTTACTAAAAGCACCTCCCAACTAATATTCACGATGCATAAGCCTTTGCATCTCAAATATATATATATATATATATATATATTAGTGAATTATATATATATATATATATTGTATATTATAACTAAATATTTTTATAAATATTTATTTATATTAATCTATTATATTGAAATAAATTAATATATATTAATTCATATTAATATATATTATATTATATATTAATCTATGAGTTGAAGAAATAAAATATAAAAAACCAAATGTGTCAACACAATAATCTTCTGCAAGGTTCAAATGAAACATTAAAATGCGAATAGCCTATTACAAACCAAATTTATAAAGCTAACATCGCATAACAAGTCTAGCACATCAAAAAAGAAAATAATATTAACATCATCAAGCTCTCTATTTTCCATTTTTAGGACATCCTCAAGCTCTTTATTTTCCTTTGCAAGGGTTGCTCCCAGAAGCTGAGCAAAGACATAAGCTGACGCACGAGAAATCAGACACAAGCATGTGCAGTAATATATCATGAAACAGTGTGCTAAAAACGTAGACCTGCTTCAGCATGTGACGAAGGCAATTGTGACAGCAGGATTGAAATGGGCGCTGGAGATATGACCTACTGAGTACACCATGACCATAACAGCAAGCCCCCATATGAAAACAAAAGCTAAATATTTTACAAGCTATCAATCCACATGGCACAGGCTAAAGAGAAATACTAAAATTAGCATCATATTTTACAAGAGAAAATTACTCACATTATTTAAAAATAAAAACACTAATTAAAATTAGCATGTCGAGTTGTATAGAATGACAAATACTAAAATAATATTTTGATTAAAAACACCTCCTAAGTCCTCTCTTAATCAAAACCAGTAAACTTGGTGCACAAACTCTAGGAATCGCATTGCTGGGAATCATATGCGGAAGCAAGTAAACTTGGTGCACAAACTCTATGATACAAAAAATTTACTAGAGGCAATTGAAACTAATTCACTAGCTAGTTTATTATTGATCTTAATTATCTGATAATAATATACAATATATGTAATTTTGTGCTACTTGGAGTGTTGTGCATGTTTGCCATGGTAACTAGCTATAAGCTGTGCTATATGAAGCACTAGTGCACTGCATCCTATAAGTTTGAGAAGTCTGGGTTTGCATGTAACAAAGTGTGACTTTCTTTAGAATAAATTCTAGGAGTGTATGTATGGTTATATATATGCATGATATATTCCACCATTAACATATATAAACATAATTATATTAAAGTTGAATTTTACTTGTTTTTTGCTTGCATCTTCTGCATGAAACAATCACCAAAAAGAAGCATAGGTAGGCAGGCAGATCCTGAGAAACTTCAATATATGGATAATAGATATACTTGGATATATATTGAAATGCAGTGACAAGAAGTCTTGGTTATAATGACAAGCTGCATGTTTCTTTTCAAACTCACAAGCTGCTTATCTGATAATGACACAATGAGATCTATAACGTTAGAGGTTTTCTTGCTCATAAAATTTTCAAGACAAACAAATGATCAGCATAATTGAAAAGTTAAGCATCTTTCTTTACAACTATTGAAGACGTCATTCTGCAAAATAATGACAATTATTCTAAAAAATGAAATTATTTGGAATTAGCTATCAAAATACTGTTGCCATGTTCTTAGAAATAGAATCAAATAATAACCTAAATCATTGGAGTGAATTCTTAATTTGTATTATTTAGAGTATTAAAAAGAATTAAAAAGGTCTGAAACTATAATCTTCGTTATGGAATTGCAATTTGCAAACCATGGAAATCAGCACCAAAGTATCTGACCTATCATTTAATCATCACAATGCTCATTGTTGCAATTAAAACGCAAATGAACCACCCTTCACTTAACTAGCCAGCATATTCTTTGCCTCATTGATCTTTGAAGCGAGGTAATGACTTCCTCCGGCATCAGGGTGGTTTGCTACCATCATTCTCCTGTGAGCCGCCGTGACCATATGAAATGGATCATGCTCTCTGGGACAAACAAAACGATACACAATATAAAAAATCAAAGTACATTTTACAATATCAAATTGAGAAATATTAGCTAAGATATATATTGTTAAATCAAAGTACACAAAGAGTTGGCTGCAGCCTGCACAATGAGATAAATTCACAATTAGAGTCAATTTGTGCAAAGATATATATTGTTAAATAATAAGATATCATCCTCTCTCTCTCTCTAAACAGATGAAGAATCAATATTATTTGTACAAGCTGCAGCAAAGTTAAAAACAAAGAGCAAAAAAATAAAATTTATATATTTGCCACTAACCAATATCTCTTTCTCAGGTGCTCTCAAGGTGGATGAGGGGTCCTTCATAGTTTTGGTGTCAGCTTTAACCAGATCTAAATGGATGATCTTTTCTTTAGGGGGAATAGTTATATTAAGATGCTCTAATATTTTTCGAGCATTCTGACTGGATTTTGGATGAACAGATGAAAGCCCCATATTATTTTCAAAAGCTTCGGCATTATGGGAGTTCAAGCTACATCCCAATGAATCTTTCTCATATGTCAACTTCAAGGTGGATGAGAAACTCTTGGTTACATCTTTAGAAACTGATGATGTAGGGAACGACGCACTAGGAAGATGTGAATTATGAAATTATTTTGAATGAGTTGACCCATCATGCTTTTCAGGGACTTGATGAATGAACAGATTGGAGGAAATAAATAATAATAATAATAATATGCAATATATTTTTTATAAACAAAGCGGGAAAAAAGAAATTTATATATTTAGTACGTAAACCCAAAAATACAAAAAGATTAATTTCAATGCTGAAGTTAATAAGCAATTTAAGCCCATTATTTTGGCAACAACTTATTATGAAAAGTGAATTTTATCTTACACGTGAACTTGTAACCTTACCTTAGCAACACTGCTTGATATATATACATATACATATAGATTGACATCTACATGTTGTATAAAAATCATAGTTTCAGAAGATACAATTGAACTCAGTTCCAGCATCACTGATTCCCTAATTACAATAATTTTTTACTTGTTATTTCATATTTTAGTTCTTTCTCTGCTAGGTTCAGGATAGAGTCAAAGTTTAGCAACCAGTACAAAAAGAGAAACTTATTGTCAAGCTAGATTTTGTATCAATACTGAAATAGAGCTCAAACAAAATTATCTTTCAAAATTAGCAGATTACCATGACACCGCCAGAAGTATATCTCTCCCATATAGGCAATGGAACATTTTGATTCTTTTGATTTTCTCGACCACCTTCAAACTGTTAACAAGCATGCATAATTTAAGATATATGCCTTAGAAACCAACGCTAGCTTAGATGTAAACAGAGAAAAGAAAAGTCACAAACCTTAGACCTTGAGAAAATTGAACCAGAGTAAGGTGTCTGTTGAAAACTGTGTCGCCCTACCTTGGTTCTTGTATTGTTAGGAGTAAAGTAGCTATTATTATTCTCCAAGGGTGTTTCTTGCCAGCATACCAAAGACTTTGATACAGATGGGGGAATTTTTGAAGCACATACACCATTGTAAAATGTACTTGTCTCCATCTCTAATCTCCCATCATAAGATTTGTGACAAGATTCAGCTTCCCGACCTTTAATGAAGGCTTTCGCAATTTCAGCTGGAGAACTCACATCACTTACCTACTCAATTTGAGTAAATAAATACCAGAACAATATATTTCACAAAAAAAATATATCAGCAAGCGATACATAGCGGCGGCAGCCATTACTATTAAACTCGGGATAATAGATATCCTGAGAAACTTCAATATATAGATAATTGAGAAATTGAACTCACACACACTGACAAGAAGTCTTACAGATGAAAAACTTCTAGTAACTATAGTGATTGTAGTGATAGTTCTGAGGATGCCTGCTTTTCTTAAATGGGGCCCTCGTGATCTAAACAACACCAAAAAAAAGCAAGAATTAGTGATGATTGACTTGAACTTTAAGCCTATGATAGCAATTTGGGTGATCCACTTGTATTTGCTCTTCTATAAATTATTACACAAATTTGAAGCCATCAGCACAACAAGGACAGAGCATGTTCATTACCTCGAACCGACAAAAGAGGAAGCAGACAGATGACATAAAATCCATATCATGAACATAAGAGAATCATGTAACATAAGCATATAAAATCCATATTTTTTCACGATATTGTCCCTTGCAAGCAAAAATACTTGACCTTGAGAGTATTTTTTCAGGATATTTTTTTCAGGATATCACCCAACTTTGTAGAGATCGAGTTCATAAATGACGAAAGCAATGTTCATAGCTCCACAAGCATGACTCATGGTGTGTAACAAATAATCTACTAAGGTATGTAAATTTCAAACCATAAAACTAGCAACTACTAAAGCCTAACCATGTAGTACATAATAGAGAAACATGATATCAGTATCGAGACTCACAATACTGATATCTGTATTGAGACTCAATACTGATATCATATTAGTATTGATATCAGTATTGTGAGTCTCAATACTAAATACTCAGAAATAGAAACAGAATCAAAAATAATCATTTCAGAACATGGGATTACCATACATGTTTTTAGACTTTTAAGGAATAATTGGAGAAAAATTAAAGTTGTGGTGATGGTAGAGTTACACAAAAAGTAACTTAATAATCCATTTTAGACTCAAGATTTTCACAAGCAGATGAATACAAATATAAATATCTATATGTCCACAAAAGAAAATTGTCAAGAACAAGTGAATATTTTTGGTAGAGCAGGAACTTGTTCTTTAGATATTTCTTTAGGAATGCTAGACCTACAAGCACATGTAGCCTAATTGGTGATAACCTAATGATAACCTAATCATATCAGTATGATATAACTGATATCAGTTCAATACTGATATCAGGTATTGCCATAGGTATTAACAGGTAGTTCAAACTGATATGAACAAATAATAAGAGTAATAACAAAATGCAAGAGTAATACCAGAATGCCATCTTACTAAAATAACTAATAACAAAATGCAAAACACAACAAGAGTAAAAGCGAGAAGATAAGTAATCTGATATGAACTTCAAACATTGGTAATAGATGAAACATTGGTAAGAGAGTTCAAACTGATATTGAGTTCAAACTAGTTCAAACATTGGAAGGCCCAGAAGAAAGAGAAGATTGATGCAAATAGCAAATCTGATTTAGCTAATGGAGATATATTACAACATGAAAGGAAAGAAAAGAAAAAGAATAAAGAACATGTCAAATTTAGAAGAGAATTCAAAATGAGTTCCAACTTCCAAGCAAACAGTGACAACTTGGATGGGAGAGAAGAACTTTAGCAATGTGTAAATTCTAATTGATAACCTAATCGATGGAATGCTTAATGACAACCTAATGGACACAAGATAATAATTCATGGAATGCTGAGTGATAACCTAATTGATCTGCTCATTGAAATAATATTGAGATTAATTAAAATATGCAATTTATAGTCAACCATACTCAAAAGAATGCAAAAAAATTACTTGAAACTCATCAATTTTTTTGTTGAAGTGCCTAGGTTGTAACTAATGAAGCATGTTTCAGGTGCTCTATGACAGGGACACTTGAAGAAGCAGAGGATTTGTTTTTGCAACCACGAGCATTGTGGAAGAGTGTGAACTAGTAATCAACAATCTTGATGGAAGTGTAAGTACATCGGTTGTTACTAAATTAATTTGTTCTCAGTATTAAAAAAAATTAAACTATACATATTTCTTCCGAGGAATTAAGTACATATGCATTGTACTATAAATATTATAGTACACCAAAAGATTATGATGGGGCCCCATCTAGTAACCAGGTTGTGGGTCAAAGTGAAAAGATCATAGTGTGACTAGTAAATTGATCAATTAATTGTGTAAATAGATTAATTACTTTCTTTTGTATATATATTATTTTATTTTAGAATAGTTAATTAGATCTTTAAGTTTTCAGACTATAGTGCACCAAAAGATCAATTTGGTTTTTGAGAAATCATAGTTGCAGCTTAATTAACTAGCTAGTATTAGCTGTACACTAGTAGTACAATTGTGAAAGAGTTTAATTTTGAGTTAGAAAGCAATATATTGTACAGAAGAAAAAAAATGTGATGCATGATCCTAAATTTGAGCCTACTTTAGGATATTGACACATATAAATCAAGATAATGATGTATAAATCATAATATGAAGTTGCGTACGTATTATAAATCATAATATGAAGTTGAGAGGAAACAAAATCAGAATAGTATTCCATGAAGATGTTATAAATCAGAATATTATAAATCAGATAGAAAGATATTAAGAATAGTATAAGTCGGATATTACAAAAGGAAACAAAACCCCCCAATAAGCTTCAACCAAGAAGGAAATCTTCTTAGATGTAGATGATCTAAGAAGATGATCTAATAGATCAGAGGAAGAGATCATAGATGATGAATAAAGAGCAAATGAGAGTAAGGTAAGAGGGAGAAGGAGGTCGAGCTCGAAAGAGTTGCGAATGCGAAGAAAAAATATAGAAGAAGAGGACCTGACCTCCACCTCCCAGGCGACTGGCAACCAGAGCTTGAGATCCACCTCCCAGGCGACCGGCAACCAGAGCTTGAGATCCACCTCCACAGCCGCGCAGCCGCCGAGTAGCTCCGTCTTCTAGTGTGGTCGAGTAGAGATGTGGATGAAATGGGAAGAAGGGAGAGAAGAAGGAAAAGGGTTTAGGGTTTTTATCAGCGTGGAGATGAAGAAGGAAGCGGGGCAAAAGAAATCGCGCGCATAGAGGAGAAAAGAAGAAGGGAACGGGATAATATAAATCCTTATTTAAATAAATAGAAAATCTTTGTTAAAATAAATAAATTGGAGAAAATCGTCTAATTATAAATTTAAACTTTTATTAAAATAAATAGAAAATAGAAAATCATTTAAATATAAAATATAAAATATAAAATATAAAATAAATAAATTGGAGAAAATCATCTAGTTTTAACTTTAAATCGCCAATAGTTTGAACCTTATTAAAATAAATAGAAAATCATCTAGTTTGAAATTTAAACCCTTATTAATACAATATAAATTTTAAACCCTTAATTAAGTGTCTCTAATTTTAAATCGGAGACGCAATATAAATTATATCTCTAATTTTAAATCGGAGACACATATAAATTGACGTCTCTAATTTTAAATCGTGTACGCAATTTATATTGCGTCTCTAATTTTAAATCGGAGACGCAATATAAATTGTGTCTCTAATTTTTTAAATTAGAGACGCATATAAATTGGCGTCTCTAATTCTAAATTAGAGACACAATATAAATTGCATATCTAATTTTAAATCGGAGACGCAATATAAATTATGTCTCTAATTTTTTAAATCAGAGACACATATAAATTGGTGTCTCTAGTTTTAAATCAAAGACACAATATAAATTATGTTTTTAATTTTTTTAAATTGGAGACGCCAAATTGGGGACGCAATGTAAATTGCGTCTCTAAATTTTGGGACGCCCATAATAAAGCGTCCCTAATCGAAAAAAACTGAGACGTTAAGATAAAATGTGTCACCGGGTACAAAAAAAAAAGGATGACACTTTTTATAGCATCTCCAAATAATATGAATTTTAAAATTTTGGCAACGCTAATAAATGCGTCCCTACAATTGCATCCTTAGATGTTTATTTTCTTGTAGTGTGTATACCTATACATTGTGATAACACTAGTGCAATCAGTCTAACAAAATATCCAGTTTTACACTCTAGGACCAAGCACATTGATCTAAGGCACCATTTTCTTAGGGATAATGTAGCCAAGGGAAATATATCTGTGGAATTCGTATCCACCGACAAATAACTTGCGGATATATTCACAAAACCCTTAGGTGAAGAAAACTTTACAAACTTAAGAATGCAATTAGGAATTTGTGCTTTTCCTAGTGGTTAAAAAATATTCAAAATATACATGTCTTTTGAAAAATTACATTTCATATGGTATCATCACACTTATGTATTACCTTGTAATGGGGCTTTGCGACTTATTGATGTTTGTCTTCTATAGGCTTACATTGATAGGAAGGACTATAGTGGTAGATGCTACTCGATTTTATGGTTTTCTTGATTTTAATGATGGAACTCATTAATAGTGCCCTAGTTCTTGCCCTTTTTGATTGATGTCAAAAGGGGAAAAAAAATAAAGTCACATTTATTTTATGATGCATATAGATAGGGAAAGTTACAAGCATAATATGCATATTGATAGGAGGAGTATATGTTAAGTTGTGAACTAAGTTGTGTATGCCTTAACTCAAACTCACAAATGATACTTAGAGTCTTCTTTTATATAAAATTTCATGTTGTGTTTGTTATCATCAAAAAGGGGGAGATTGTTGGCCCAAGGGTTCCCCCTAGGCTTCGATCTCTATTTTGATGATAACAAACATGTATTTAATATATGTGTGTGTAGTTTTGAGTTCAAGTTGAGATTACGATAAGCACGCGAACTTCGCTCGGAGAAGCACAAAAATTGTCAAGAAAGGCTCGGATGCAGATGAAGTAGATTCCTTGTAATATATCCCTAGGGTCTCATCCCAAGCCTATTTGTAAAATTATCCAAGTCAAAATTTGGTAACAAAACCCATAAAAAAGCGTGTAACAAAGCAAATGTAAAAATCAGCCTCAGCCCAGGTTCGGTCGACCGGTCGATTGACCGAACAAGGTAGAAAAATGGTAGTAACCACTTCGATTGACCAGTCGGTCAATCGAACAAGGCCAAATTCTGGCAGTGGCTACTTCGGTCGACCGAACAAGGCCAAAATCTAGCAGTGGTTAATGCGGTCGAACGGACAATAGAGGAATTAAAACACGACAAAGTCGGTCGACCATCTGGTCGACCGAACATAGCGGCAGAAGGGCAGAACACCAGTGGTCGCTGGACGATCGATCGGTCGGTTGAAGAGGAAAAGTTGCCTGTTGAAGAGCCGTTCCGTGGGAGGGGTTATAAATATCTCTCACCAACCTTCATTAAACACTCTTAACCATTGAGATAAGCTTCAAAAGTGTGATTTGTGCCTTCTAAGCTTGATTTGCTCGTGCTTGCTTCTCCGATCGATGACTTCTCTCAACCGCTCATCTTCCCTCAACACCGGCTTCGATTCAATCTCAACGTCTTGTGGAGTTGGAGGCATTGAAGGCTTGGAAAAGATCTCTTTGTTGTGGTTTACTTTTTAGCTCTTTTTATTGTAATTTTACTTGTTACTTAAACTTGTTTTTCATTGATTAGCTTGTCAGGTGTGCTAGTGTAAACACTTAGGATTTTCTTGTAGAATTGTGTTTTGCCTAGGTGAATAGTTTTGAGGAGTTCTCAAAGGGTTGAGAACCGAGTCCTCGGTTGTATTCAAAGGGAAACACAAGGTCTATAAAGAATTTGGTTAGAAATCCTTGGTGTGGAGCCAAGGTAGTGGAGTAGGCGGTTGGCCGAACCATTATAATTTATTGAGTTTGCATTGCCTTGTGTGATTGCTTATAATTGTGTTTCATAGTTATTAACGAACATCATTTAGTTGCACTTACTTTTGGTTGAAGTTGGAATTGAATTGAAAGAAATTGAAACATTGTTAAAAGTCACCCAACACTATTCAACCCCCCCCCCCTTCTAGTGTGGGTAGTCACTCAACAATAATCATGTAGGCGATCGAAGTTGAATATATCGACGATTTGGTCGTGGAGCTATGCGAATGAGTTTCGAGTAGGCATAACTTATTTCTTGAATTTCGCCTATTCGAATAAAAAATTCATTAGCCGCGATAAAATCCGATGTTTGTGCCACATTTGCTCGAACAAAATATTTTTAGATCGAGAAATTGTCACACTGCATCTGTATTCAAAGGGATTCACACCTAGATATAATTTGTGAATTTGTCATAGGGAGTCATATGATGTCGAAACAACAATCCTATTGTGAACACTCATGGTGAATCCTCTAGTACTGGTACTGTTCATTCAGTTAATCTTGGAAATACGTACACAACAATAATACTTGATAGTCTTGGTGGTCGATTCCATGTTAATGAATGATAACGTCGAGCCAATTTTTGAGACGTCCGTGGTGGATACTAGAGAGGTTGATGCCACAAAAGAACAACCTGCTGTGATAGAGATTGACTTACTGAATAAAGATGCTGCAGAATTTTATGAGTTATTGAAGATTGTCGATGAACCTTTGTATGAAAATATCGATGAATACACTAGATTAACACAACTCTTGAACATCAAGTCTGATTGCATTTGATCGGCTTGCGGGATTTTTCCATTGAGCATTACCTAAAGATAACAAGTTAGAACCAAACTTTCTATAAGACGAAGGGAATGATGAAAAAAATTAAGGCTCGGGTACGAAAAGATACATACGTGCCCTAACAACTGTGTATTGTATTATAAAGAAAACACAGTTGAATGAATGCCCTAATTGTCAGCATCCTCGTTATAAGGAGAAGACGTCGTCCTAACAGAAAAATATTCCTTTTAAGGTGCTTCATTATTTTCCATTGACACCGAGGCTTCAAAGATTATTCATGTCAGAAAAGACTGCTCAGTACATGAGTTGGCATGCAAGAAGCCGTGTGATACGATTATGACTCATATGTCTGACAGTAAAGCATGGAAATATTTGGATAGGTGTTATCCTTTGTTTGCTAAAGATGCAAGAAATGTGAGATTGGGATTATGCACTGATGGTTACAATCCGTTTGGTCATTCATCAACTCCATATTCAATTTGACCAGTGTTATTAACTGTTTACAATTTGTCGTCGTCAATGTGTATGAAAGATGAATTCATGGCTTGATGTGCCACTCTCGAGGCGCGAGAGTGCGGGAAAAACTCAAATTGTCCACAATGCTCTTGATTGGGTATATTGTTATGCATGTATATATTGGTCGATAGGTGCACATATGTTTATTTAAGGATGAAATTGTATTAGTTGGCATAAGCATATTATTAGTGGTGATGTTCATATAGTTAGATACAAAATCATTATTGTATAATGGTTAGTCATTTTTAATGTCGATATTGAGATGTCCTACTCAGCTTTCCATTGGCTTTTATTGTTTTTGCTTGAGATCCGCAGGTACGAGTTGGTAGTTGAGGAGGTATAACTAGATAGAATAGAGGTGGCATTCTCTAACGTTAGTCCTTTTTCCAGTGTTATATGAATTTATTGTGAGAGTATCTTGTCAGTATGTAAGATCTTATTTCGATTGTTCGGCTACAAAGTACCCTTATGTTCATATTATGTCTTATTGGATTTCCATTACGTGATTCCTAGGTGACATCCTCTATTCGGGGAAAATCATAGGCGGAGCGTAACAACTAATCCTTCTAAGTTCTAATAGAATTTTAGAATATATATATAAATATTTTTTAGGTGTGCTTTATATTAATTTTTTCAAATTTGTTTGCATATCTATAATCATCTTCATATATTATTATTTATTAATTTATTATATTAATTTTATATTATTTGGTTTTTTATGTTCAAAATTTAAAAATATAATTTTTAAACTATTTGTAATGCTGTATTTTTAAATATATATATATATATATATATATATATATATATATATATATATATATATATATATATATATATATATATATATATATATATATAATCTTCTTTAGTTATATTTTAAAAATATATAATCTACTTTAAAGTTTCTCATGTTTAAAATTTAAAAATCAAAGAGGTCAAAATTCGATCAAAATCTAACTGAAATGAGTAAAAGAATCGGTGAAACTGATCAATTCGATGAAGCAATGACCCAGTTGGTTCATTGACCCATCCGAATTCATAAACATATTCCAAAGGTGCACAAAAGGCTTTCAAAAGATAAGCTAGCTCCCGAAAAATCGTTTGGATTAATAATTTTCCAGATCTATAATAAGAATGGATGAAATTATCAAATTCATAACAAAAAAAACTCAAAATTCTCATATCCATCGTATAATTTTTAAAACCCAATATGTCATTGAAATTAAATTTTCATCTATTCCTAAATATGATTCTCTCAATTTTACCACTTAAAGATATGATTTTATTTTTGTCAATTCTTATTATAATTTTTTAGTGGCTAGATGTTATTTTAGCGACTAGAAAAATAATTATTTTTTTATAATGGATTGCTAAATAAAATTCATATTGTGCATAATAAAAAATATTTCAATTTAAGCTACTTAAAAACATTCTCAAAAGTTTTAAGTGATAAAATGGAGAGAATCATTTTTTAGAAGTTGAGAGATATTTAATTTTAAAAATAGTATATTTCAGAAAGTATAATATGAATGTGAAAAGTTCATCCATTCCTATTATGGATCTAGAAAATTGATATTATTTTTGAGCTCCTATAAATTTAGACAGACTGCTAGAATTCAGGGACAGGACCAAGGCTGTTTGAATATGAATAGAGAGAGTTCAGATGCGAACTCCTTGCTCCTTATATAACGATGAGGAAGATAGAAATCAACAAGCATCAAGCAGATATTTTCGTGCTAAGGAAAGAAAAAACTGTTTTGTCAAAATCTTGTATGTTTTTCAGAGGTCTGAGATTCAAACCTATATGATCACTTATCTTTTTATCTTTGTAAAAAAAAAAAAAACCTAACTGCTTTAGAGATCAAGACAATGATCATAAACACGTAGACATATCTCGAGATGCTGAAAGCGAAGGATTGCAACTAGGCTAAGAAGTAAGAAGCCAATATATATATGTAGTATGTACATTGAATACCCACTTTCCTAAATAAGAGATCTTCATTGACCTTAAAAGAGAACAAGCCTTTTTGTGAATTAACTTTTCAATTAAAAAATCCCACCCTTTCAACAAGCACAGCAACTTAAATCAATCAAAATTCTCTGGAGAATCTTTATTATATGCATTCATGTTTGTCCATCATGCTTCAAGACACCCATGAAACAAATTATTATGGGAATATAATTGGTAGAAAAATCATCCAAAACCTAAAAAAGCATGCATGCAACTTCATGCACTTATTTTGACGTATATAAGAAAGATTTCATTTTCTTCCATTCAGCATTCCTTGATCGGAAGAGTCGGGCATATAAGTTGGGTTGCTAGTTTTAAGACCAGAACTGGAATTTTTCAAGTCTAGCAGATCACTGAAAAGCCTGCTTGTATAAACATAAGGTTGGGGAGAAGTCGGTTGCCCACTTGGTCCAAGGTTGTATGTTGCCTGTATACCACTATTCAACCACGAGCCAAATGAATTATTGTGATGAATAGGCATAGAAGTGTAAGCAGCAGATCGATGGGTAGTTGATAGAAAGGGATTGGTACTGGTATTGACATTTGAATTTGCATTGGCATCTGCTCCGGCCAATGCCCATGGTGGAGGTGGATAAGCAGAAGATGAGTTTATTAACACCTCAGATTGATTCTGTGCTTGAGGTGGGGATGGATGTGTCTGAGTTCGAGCCCATGAGGCGACGTAGTTGTTCTGGTAACTGTATACTTGGTCTACAGCAGCATATGACTGTGGACTGCAAGTGTAAGCTTGTTGAACTGATGGTGGAGATCTGTTTTGCTCAGAATGAATAGGTTTAGGATCAGTATGGGGCAATGTTGAGTTTGATGACAGGGAAATACTCAAAAGATCGATTAAGTCTTGCTCGTTTGTGGCAGTTTTAACTGGGGTTGGGAGATCAAGCAGTGACAAGGTATTGCTTGCTGAAGAGGATGCACCATCCATGCTTGATGCACCAGTTGAAATTACAAAGTTGCCACTTGTCACAGTTTTGCTATCAGCACCTACTGGTTTGATTTTGGAATTCCTGGATAAGGAAAAATAAATAAATTGGGTCAATAGATATGTTTTTTTCTCAATGAATGGGAAAGTGGCTTTTGACCAAAGAGAGAGACCTGCGAGCTAACTGAGCGAAATCATCATCCTCATCATCAGGTTCTTCCACATAGCAATTTGTTGCTGCAGATTGTGGTATAATATGGACTTCTGGACTAGGAAGAAGATCAGGAGATTTAGATACTTCAGCAGGCAAAGGTGAGCCGGAGGCTATTGCATCATGCTTTGCAAGTAAACCTTGCAAGTTGTCATTTAATTCAAGGCCTTGAGCCAAAAGCTCCTCATCCTCATCCCTGTCAACACAATGAAGAACATCTTTGAAGTCATACCAGATAAACAGGCATGCAAGTATGTGAAGTATTGATAAGAAAAACGATCATATTTATTACAAAGTACCAAGGAAAATACATCTTAAGGTTACTGCATATAATGAATAGATGTTTCATACTCCAATAAGATATTAAAAAATGGTCCATCACAGAAGGCTCTCCCATAAAGATGGAGTGTGAATTATAGCATGCAGCCTATAACAGCTAGGATTACTACTTCCATAACTAGAACCTTTTACACCAAGTGTTAATGGAGCGACCTTGTTGTGTTACAAGGACTCAAATTCAAAATAAAAATATAAAAGAATAAGATACAAGTTTAAGAAAAATCTCATGACTACAAACAAGAGCTAGAAAGGATCACTCTCACATCAATTAAAGCAATTAAGTTTGTACTTTAATAGTCAACTTACATTAATATTCAATTCATATAATGGCAAAGCTAAGAATCATAATCAGAAAGGATGTGACCTGATTGAATTGATTGATCGTATAAGCTTCTTTTGGTTGACACGACATTGGTCAACGAGGTCAATCATCACATCATCTTTAACAGCCTAAAGAAACATAGGAAATACGACATTAACTACAAGCATATAGCCAAAATTTAAATCCTATGAGTGGCCTTAAAAGTGCTAACTATACTATATTCTAAAGTTGAATGAACAATGATGAAAGTAGCATACAGTAAGATCATTTGGATCCACAGCTTTCAGCATCTCACTTAATAGCTCCATCACACTCCGCATGACAGCCAGGTCAGACAAACTGATTCATGACATTAACAATTTAGACAACAGTTAGATGAGCAAACATAACCTTCAAAAAAAAAGAAGAATAAAAGTATTCGTAAATAAAAAGTTCAGAACTAGTTCCATAATTACAGAAAGCAAAAGGTGGGATACCTCAAATTTGCCATGTCAGATGCCATAGCTTCATCAAGTTTTGAAGCAGAATTGCTGGGCATCTCATCGCCCATTTGAGGATGCCTGACTACGGGTGTTGCATGTTCAGTAGGGGTAATTGTAAGAGTAGCATCAGGGGAGCGTTCTGGGAACTCTACTCCAGATCCCTGCATATACATTACTTGATGTATAGGTTATAGGTGGCACAGTGATATTTTAAAATTATTTCCCAAAAATAAAATAAAATTTTTCCAGTTAAACTACTTGCAACAATATTTGAGCAGTAGATATGTGGATTGTTGATACAAAAATGGAATAAAAATGAAACATTTTGGCATACTGTGCACTCATTTTCTTCTCTTTTTGCATATACTAGTAAAAGCTACTAAAAGCATATATATGATCTCAATTGGATCATAATGGTAAAAAGTTCAGCTTTAGCCAATAAACAAATCAGAGGAAAGACTGGGACTGCAACATGAAGTTTCTGTTTGAGAAGATACAATATCAAGTTTCTAATTGAGATTACTCGCAACAAATTCTTTATCATTTCACTGTTTCATCTACATGCTCATCTAGATATGGTAAATCTTAGCTTTAGAGAATTAGCAAATAAGAGAATTGATCGGGACTGACATCAAGTTTCTATTTAAGATTCTACATTATCTGATTTCCTATCATCACACTGTTTCATCTAACTTGCAATCCACATCAGTGGAAAAAAATAACTTCAAAGTATGGTCCAAAGTGTAAACTGTAAAGAGTATGCATTATCTCAGGTAAAAGAATAAAGTAGATGTACCAATGAATGCAGAATTAGGAACTAAAGTACATAGTAGCGCACCTTCAATTCAGCATATGCCCAGTAAAATTGAGGGTATTTTCCTCTAGGGCCACCAAGTGCTTCTTGCCAAGAATCCAACAATTCCAAAATTTTGGCCCTCACTGGCATGTCACTCTGTAGAAATAAAGAAGCACTTGAACATTATAGACTTGGTAAATCATAATAAAGAATCAAAGATTGTCATGGTCAAATGCAAGCCTAATAAGTATTTAGAATTATTGATCAGGTTTCTCCAAATGTTAAATTTGATTGGATGATCAACTTTCCCAAAAAGCTTAAGCTCTTAGGAAAGAGACTAATTAATGCATTTATATTCTTAGACTAACCCAAGCCCAACAAGTGAATCCACTTAATTGAGGTGAGAAGGTAATTTTTTTACATAATAGGAGGATTCGAACTCAGGATTTCCCCAAAAGCTTAAGCCGTTAGGAAAGAGACTAATCAATGCATTTATATTCTTAACACCAAACAAGTACCCTAGAGTATTATGGGACTAATAACTCGGACTTACACTATTTAAACTTCACAAATTAATACAAAACTCTAATTAAGTTAGTGAGGAATAGATATCATATAGTCATGAATCATTTTTGTATATTATTATTTACTAATCTTATCACAGTAAACAAAGTAGCATCTGAAAATGATTGTGATTCTTAATAGTAAGTTATAAATGAAGAACAAGATCAAGATGATCATTCAGCTAAAAGTACAATACCAATTGAAGAATATATATAGTTATTAGAGACAAAACAATAAGATATACAAACACTGAAAATCCAAATAATAAAGTATAGATGGTTTCCATGCCAATACTTAGAGATTAAGAAAAAGATGAGCTGACCTTCTTCCTAACAATTTTGACCATTTCCTGAAGAATTTCTCGTTCAACAACTTGAGAGTGTAGATAGTCATCACAATTCTTAACCATTGTCTCCAAAAGCTGCAAAGAGAAGAATGAAATATCATTTTATACTTGGGACAAATTCAACCTTTTACACTAAATTCCTCCACTTACTATTCTAAATCACATCTACCAAATTATAGATACCTAAAATATGCTAACCCTAGTTTGGAAAGCAATTAAATTACACAAATCAAATAGGTCTACTTATATTCATAAGTAATAAATATGTATACGGATATTTTACCATCTGAACATGATCTTTTTCTTTCAGTTTTTCAATAACTAATATATACATACTTCCATTCATGCATAAGTTACAAAGCTGCAAAAGAAAATGATTCAATGTAATGTATGCGACGAACATTTCTTTTCACTCTTTGGTACAAGATTTTGAAGAACATACCGTTAAAGCCAACAATTGAACCTTCGAGTTTCTATGTTGCAGACGCTTCTTCACAGCTTTAATCACATCCTTTGCCTGCCTGATTCACTATACTCTATTAGATTTTTCAAGCAGATGCATGACAATAACTTACAAAAACAATTCCATTAGCAACTTCTATTTCAACTAATGCAATAAATTCATAAACTAGATCGTGCTAACCGAGAAGACTAAAATGTTGTCAAAAGAACAAGGGAACAAAGAGGAAGTTTTTATATTTGCTGTTATTGAAACATATAGTGTTTGACATAAAAGATGCACATGAAAACGACCATTTGATAATTGGGAGATGAGTTTATAAAATATAAATTAGGTAAAGTATTCAGAGTCTCAATTTAAAAGTAGAGGATTATCTAAAAATGACTTGGTTAGTATATTAACAAAAAGGGTACATTACACTCCCACCCCCTCTATTTTACCCTTATTACAATTCCACTCCCTCTACTTCTGAAAATAGCAATACCACCTCTTCAACTACAAGTCATCAAACCCCTTGATTATTTTAAGAATAAATCTCGTCACATAATATGTACTGTAGTTTAGTTTTTTAGACAACTACAACGATCTAGCTAATTAGAATACTGAAAATATTTTTTATTTATTTACTTCTTCTATAATTAAAAACAACTATATGGAGGGGCCTACCATAAGACTATGTAGAGTAACAAACATTCTAAGAAGCATATGCAGACAATACATTACACAATCTCATCACCGTGGCGGTGTAGTACATATACGATATGCTAACATGTATTTGGGATAGTTAAGAATTATTTTTTAAAAAAAACATTTTCAGAAAAATATAAAATAATATAACATATGTAGTTAAGAGACAAAAGCTATCATCACGGGAAGTAGGGCAGGAATATGTAGAGAAATAGATGGAAAAAAAGATTTGATTTGTTGGTTGGTCCTTACTTGGTTAAAATCGAAGAAAATAGGTTAAATGAAATTAATAGTTGGTAAAATCAATTCTATGGTTGCATAAGTAGTCAAATTGCATGTGTTGTATACATATATTTGGCTACCAAGGTTTAAGATCTCGTACCCAGTCTTGGTAACCCACCGATACTTGTATGTACCCGTACCATACCATACCGGCGTAGGATACAGTCCAATATACATTGTACTATACCAAACTATACCTTTTTCTCATTTTAACTTCAAACTCATAGTTCAAAATGATTAATTCATGAAAATGACAAAAAAAGCATACATAATTCACACTAATATAGCATCAAAAATCTCAAATTAATGTCCAAACTTAAACTTAGAATGCAAAATATAAATTTAAACCAAAAAGGTTAAAGAGTGGTGCCTGTCAAAGAAGGTAGGCGGCATCTCGATAGGCATAAAATGACTGAGGCCGATTTTATTGGTCTCCGAAGCCCACATTTGAAATTTATCCTCTGTCATTTGGTATGCGAAGTACCATATCAGCTTAGACTTTATTTGGTGTGAGTCCATTGACTAGTCCCAAAATTATCAGACTATATCATGTTACAAGATGGTACTGATGCTGCGATACAATATCATTTTAGCTCTTTAGAGCATATCGAGTTAGTACAATCTGTACATTCAATGTACAACACAGTACAACCAGTACGAGTAGAGGTGGCAATAGGTCATGCCTGGGCCAGCCCAGGCCCGGGTCTAGGTCGTGCCTGGTACGGCCCGGCCACTCAAAGGGGAGGCCCAGCCCGGGCCTGAACCCGCCCCTTCGGGCTCGGGCTGGGCTCGGGCCGGCCTGAATTATCAAAAAAAGATTTTAAAGGCCAACGGTAAGACTCGAACAGCCAACCTTTAGGCTTTTTTCGTGGTAACTAACCACCACACCAAGAGTCTTTATGTGTATACATACAATTTTATTAAATAAGTAGTTACTCCTCAAGCCTGGCACAAAAGACCAAGTGCAAACCAGGCTAGGCCTGGCACCGCCCAGGCCTAGCCTGCGGGTGCAGGAGCAGGCCCGTGCCGGGCTTCGCACGGCCCATGTGCCCAAGAGGTGAGCCCAGCCCACCCCTTGGGCACAGGCGGGTCAGGTCAGGCACGGCCTAGAGTCGGGCCGGGCCCATGCCACCCACGGGCAGGCCCGGCCCATTGCCACCTTTAAGTACGAGCAGTATTTTTGCATATATTTCCATGTACGGGTAATGGTTTTATGAAAAAACTAGTAGGTACTAGTCGTACCACCTGATATGGTACAAGATGTAAAGCTAGCTATGGTGGCCACAACAAACACCTTAAACTAAGTAGTGAATTTTGTCTATTGCAATAAACCATATTTTGAAATGATAAATAACAAAGACTTTTTTAACTTAATCAGGAAATACACTCAATAACTAAAAGTACATCAAAAATATAGTCTTGTGAGTGATCTTACCTATGTTGTATTAGAAACATGGAAAGAATAATTCACAATCAATTATGAAATCAAGATTCTTCTAAATCAATCATAAGAATTTAATTAGGTCCCCTTATGTTCCTCACTTTAGCTATTTACTATGAGATGCCATGAAGATTAAACTCTAGTTTAAGCCATTTTTCTTATACAAAGAGATGGCTTACTTAATTTGCTTCTATATAGATCATCAAAATAAGTGGTGCTTAAAATAACATTCAAACCTTGCTGCTTATAGTCTGCATGCATTTTCATAGATGCCAAATATAGCAGTTCGTAACATAATAGATGCTTATACGTTTTTTTCTCGCAAATGCTTTCCTCGCTTCCCAAACATTGCCCATAAAATTATCCAGCACTATCTAGAAAACCAACTTAAGTTTCTTTCCATGTCTAATTAAAAAGGATGCTTTAATGAATCATCCTGTTATCACCATTTCTTCCAATGATTCAAATATCCATATGGATTTATGTTCACTGTGTTAAAATTGTGTTTTTAAAGAATCTAAATTCATGTTAAGTTAGTTTAGTGAATGTTCAGTTTAGATCCATTTCAGGAATGTCATTGATTCGTTTGCTGGAAGCCACATGCATGTGAAGCTTTGTTACATGTCATAAGATGAACAATTTTCACTATCTGACACTAGGATTGTTTGCTCAAGTAAAATATAGCTATTACTAGAATAGGACCTACTCCAATGCTCCACAGATTAGTGTTATAGTGTACCAACCTCCTTC
Source organism: Canna indica (assembly GCA_034359265.1). Lineage (NCBI taxonomy): Eukaryota > Viridiplantae > Streptophyta > Magnoliopsida > Zingiberales > Cannaceae > Canna > Canna indica. The sequence continues at coordinate 60,938,673 of CP136890.1, read as the reverse complement.
GTACTTGAGCCATCTGTACATTGTTACAGAGTGGTGTGCCATAGACTGCACCATATATAGACGGGAAGAATTTTGGTACTTAAGCGAGCTCAAAAGGGACCCAGAACACCAAAACTAGGAGAGGCTACGTGATTAATCATTCAACGTCCTTCAAATTCCTTGTCTATGTTATCGGACTAGAACTCGTTCAAACAAATGCACAAGTATCAATTTCTTGTTGGAATAGTTGCATTCCGCATCATGTTGAAAAGATGCTTCTGGTTGATTGTCACTCAACAAGAGCGTGCATATCAGCATGTACTAAATGAACACTACCAAGATCGATCACTCGGTATGAATAGAGATCCTCCGAATAGTCATGGAATACAAACATTTAATCTCGTAAAACCAATGAAGATTCACATATATACAAGGAAATAGTATTACTAACACTGTAACCGCAGAGAGAATAAGCACAAAGAACCCGTGGAAATTCTAATCCCAGGAAAATAATGAGGGCATTTGGATCAATAAACACGTAAAAACCTTCGTTTTGTCAAACCTAGTATTAAAAACCAGAACCACGACCTATCACAGCAGGAAACCATCTGATAATAAAAAACAGAATCGAATAAGAACAATTCGAACTCGTCCTTCGAAGTAACGAAAAAAATAAAAGCATTAAGTGGCGACTCTAATTTATCAGCAGATTCTGGGAACTCACAAGCGCTTAGAATTGATGGAGTCACAAATGTCCATGTTCAACGTCCAATCCGGCCCCATCAAGAGCTCGCTCGTCGCCTTCTCCACCCGAACTGTCGACGACGACGACAACATCTCTCTGTTCCCGCTCCCACTCCCCCACAGCCACAAGGAATCCAAGCGAGACAGAACCCTAGCAGGAAAAACCATGCACTCTTTCTCTCTCTCTCTCTCTCTCTCTCTCCCCCCCCCCCTCTTTGTATCCGTCGATAGAGTGAAGATGAAGAACGAGGACGACACCGAAGACAGGATACGCCAGAAAATACTGAAGTGATCCGTTCAAAAAGGAAGGCCCCCTTGACGAAGGATTCTCTGCTATTTATGTATGACTTCGTTTTTGATCTGACAGCCTCTGTAGTATCACGTGTTGGGCCCCTTGAAATTAACGGACTCGATTACAAAATACAGTTCTGATAAACGTCTCGTTGAAGCAGATCCCTTAACGTGCTTTAGTCGTTCCATTCTATTTTGGGTATGTGGGTTGGTCTTTACAATACCAATTTAAATGTTACTAACTACACTACTTTCCTTATTATTGGATTATATTACGGGTCTCCCTTATTGGTTGTATTTATATCAGAACACGTGGCGAGAATAACGCGGGTAGAGTAATATGAGTATTGTTATATCTCGTGGCTTTTAATACGCTAGGTTTCGTGGTTTGAAAGCGTCGAAGCGTTATTGAGGGAAAGAAGCGGCAAAGGACGTAGTTGGAAAAGGGTGGACGACGTCTTTTTTCTTTACTTTTGTTTTGAAAAAATAACTAAACTAAATATGATCGCTGATCTTCTTTTTAATAAAATTTTTCAAAACGAGATACAATAAAATAATAAATAGAAGGAAAAGTTTTGAAAAAATCCATATTTTACTTAATTGAATTGGATAAAATAAAATAATAAATAAGAGTTTTGATTTAAACGAGATTCTTAAAAAAAAATTACAAAGCAGCTCAACATTTAAAGAGAAATCAGAAAACAAGGGCATTATAAGTATTTTAAAAAAATTATTATAGATTCGAGAATTTTTGAATTCATATTATAATTTAAGAAATTACTATAAATTTGAAAAAAAATGCTCTTTTTTTCTTTTACAATTAACCAAATATATATATATGCAGTATATTTGAGGACAATATTAATTATCTTATACACATTTTATTTATAATTCTTTTTTTACTTATGGGCAAACAAACGCTCCTTAAATTAAAATCAAAACTTTTTTTTTGCAAAAGAAAAATAACTTTATTGATTAACCCACAAGGGACAAATTAATAGAATCAAAATCTAAAATGACATTCAAATCTGGGGGACGATTTGAGGACCAGATGGATGATTTCTTTCGGGTTCTTGCTTTGTTTGTTGCTCAATTGGCAGCTTGATTTGTTGATTTGGACGAAAAATTAAACTTAATATTAGTTCTGTCAATAATGAGCTGCTGAATATTTCGGACCATATTCACGATTCTCCAAAGGAGAGTAGAGAGAAAATTAATGGCTTCAATTGTTAGTTTTGAGTCAGACTCAAATTATGATAGATGACATACTTAGTAGCATCCATCAGAGCATGACATTCACAATATAAAGCATTATCTGATTGAAGATACTTAGCTTGAGAGAAAAGACAGAGGCCAAGATGATTACTAACCATCAGGCCAGCTCCACCATCAGGAGCAGAAAAGGAGCCATCACAATTAAGTTTAGTCGGGCTATAGGAGGGGAGACCATTTAGAAGTAATTGAATTATTTTGCTTAGGACCCTCAAACCTGGGATCAGACATACATTGCTTTGAGAAAGCAATAATATGACGAATCATTCGTAAACTAGATGGCTTCTGATCACCATGCAAAATAATATTTCTAGTAAACCAAATATACCATATGGTGTTAGCAACAATGGCTTTTGTCTCCTTAGTTAGGAAATTAGCTAAAAGCCAGCTACCCGAACATCAATATGTTCTATTTGATAAGTCAACTCTAAGAATTTGCTCTAGACCAAACCAAGCATGGCAAACCCAACTACAATTAAAGAAAAGATGAGATTGAGTTTCATCACTATTACAACACAAAAAACAATCCAAACAATTAGAAATGTGAAGAGAGAACAATCTAGACATAGCCAACCATTCTATTATGGAAAAATTTCCAAAGAAAAATCTTGACCTTAGAAGGAATGGACAATTTCCAAAGCAAATTCCAAAAGTTAGACTGGCCAACTAGTTGTATATTTTGGTCCCTTAGAAAGGTGAATGCAAAGGATGAGGTAACCAAATTAGTATTTTCATTTTTCCAAATGTATTTGTCTTCATTGGGTTGCAAAGGTAAATCAAGACTTCTATTGACACCCCACAAAATAGAGCCACAAACATTCTCACCAACATCATTAAGCCAGCTTTGATCAAGAATAAGATGATCAACAATAGTAATACCATGCACTAAATCCATATTAACATAAGTAGGCTTAAGAGCAATACTGCAATAGGCAAGTTAAGAATTCAGTTGTCATTTAAAAAATCAGTATTATTACGGTATTACCAGAGCTAATGAGCTTAGTAAAACCAAAATTTATCAAAAGCAGTTAAAAACAATTTCCATGCTCAAGAAAATTTTTTAGAAAAAAATACATTAGAATAGGAAACAGATTGGTATTTAGCATTCACAGTTTGAAACCAAAAAGAATTCTTCTTATTTAAATAAAGTTGGATTCTTTTGGTTTGAAGAGCCAAACCCCTAGTAGGGGTGAGCGGGTCCGGGTACCCTGTAATTTTTAAGATACCCGAAACCTACCATATAGGGGATCGATTCCTAAATTTCGGACCCGAACCCTACCCGGTGGAACCTGGAATCGGAGCCTACCCAGAACCTGTGGTTTCGGTTCCGATTCCGGGTACCCTGTTGGAACCTGTAGTACAGGTTCCAGGTTCCAACCCGGAACCTATTGGAACCGGTTGGAACCTGTTTTTTTATCTTTTCAATTTCATCACAATTCAATTTTTTTAAAAAAGACTACAAATATAAACTAAACTAACAAATGCATAATGAAAACATGAAGATATCCATAATACATACTCATAACAAATTCCACCAACAAATATCCATAATGACATAATGTCCACTAAGTTTACTCATAACATAAACAAACACATACATAATGTATTAATGTCCAATAACAAAGTTTACTAACAAATACATAATAAAACACATACTCATAAAGAGTTTACTCACTTACATGACCATTAACAAAAAATCATGAAAATAAAAACTAGAAAAGCACACAAATATTCAGCTGCATATCAATCCACTATTCCGTCATCATATCTACTATGACACAACTAAGTTCTACAAAAAGAAAATCATGTTAGAATGAATAAAATAGTAAAAGAGTACAAGAAAAAATTAAATAAAAACACGAAACACACAACAATTATAAATATGCTCCTAACACATACTTTTCTCATACTTTTCTGCATCTTTCAAATATTGCTCAATAGTGATCAGCTTCTGAGATGAGCGCAACCAATCTTGTGCACAATTCAAGGCTTCCACGAATTTAGGAGTAAGCGAGCCGCGAAATTGATCAAGTACTCGACCAGATGTTCTAAAAGCTGATTCTGAAGCTACCGTGGATACCGGGATGGCTAAGATGTCTTTTGCCATAAAACTAAGAATCTTAAAGGTTGACTTCTCATTATTCCACCACTTCAATACATCAAAGGTTTCACTATCCGGTTCACGACGACTGCTAAGATACCTCTCCAATTCAGATTTCGACCCCAATTCTTCCTCATCTATGTCATCCTTTCACCAATCTTTCACAAGCTTTATCGGATTCACAAAAGCGTTAGCACCACCAGTAGCGTGAAGATGTGATTGAGTGTCGGACTCATCCATCACACTAGAAGGTTGTTCTGAAGAAGAATGAAATTTCTCATATAATGCAAAAAGACGTTCCAAGACCCTCATTACATTCTGAGTCATCTCCTCTACTCTATTAGCATCACAACAAATTTTTCGACAACAATACTTCAAAAATCTCAGCTTATATCGAGGATCCAATACAACAGCTATCAACACCATCATGTTTGTTCTCTCTACACTTCCATAATACTTGTCAAATTTCTCTCTCATTTTTCTAGCCATTGACCGAAAACATGGATTAGAATCTCTTTCACACTCAACTAGTGTAGAAAACATGCTAACAACTTCATGCCAGTAATAGTTACATGTTACATAGAGACTCCCTGACATCCTGTTTGTAGCCTCATAAAAGTTTTTCAAGAACAAAGACAACATAGATGCACTATCTCAATCCTCACTAGTGGGGACTCCACAATCAAACTCATTCACAAAAGCAATATCATCTTCTTCAAGTATTCCAAAGGCCGATCTGAACTTAAGAGCAGTTTCTAACATGAGATACGTAGATCGAATTCCATCTTGTGGTGACATCAAAACAAACAGAGCCCTTATAAGTTATGCCCTCCTCAGTAATACAACGCTGAAATTATTGAGCTCTAACTTGAGAACTCCTCACATATTTCACTACAGCACGAATTCTAGAAATCGACTCACAAACCTCACTCAATCCATCTTTCACAATCAAATTCAATATGTGAGCTGCACACCTCATGTAAAAAAACTCACCACCTAAAATAAGCACATTTTTCAACTTATCCTTCAGATAGGCCACAGCCACATCATTAGAGCTAGCATTGTCAACTGTAATAGAGGATATACGATCTCTAATACCCCAATTAATAATGCATTTTTCCACCATCTTACCAATCTCCTTACCCTTATGGCTAGGCATAACAACAAAATTCAGCAATCTCTTATGCAACATCCAATTATCAACAACAAAGTGTGCGGTGAGAACTAAGTAGCTCAATTTTGAATAGAACCCCAAATGTTTGTGGTGAGAGTAATCCTAGATTTTAGAGATGCTAGCTTATCCTTCAGGCAAGTTCTCTCACAAACATAAAGTTTCATGCAATCCCTAGCAATTGTAAACCTTGAAATATGCTTAAATAAAGGTTGACATATAGTTACAAAACTTCGAAAACCTTAACACCAAGGCAATCACCAACTCAATCAAACCTAGCAACCTAGGTTTACACACTTGAAAATACAATAAAATAAATAATAAAATACACAAGTAATGGAGCAAATAAATAATACAACTTATACTTACACGAGTTCTAGTTCCTCTTGATACCTCAATGATGAATCGATCAAAGTTTTGAAGGCAAAATTAAGTTTTTATCATGAGAACTAAGGTTTGCAAAGAAATGGCTCAAGAAATCTTTAGAGATGATCAAGGATGGCTCAATGAAGGTTAAGATCCTAGAGGAAGACACTCAAGGGCTAGTATATAGAAGCCCCAAGAAGAGAGATCCAAAATAGCTCTTTGAACGGGCTAATTTTTGCCCATTGGCGATGCCCGGTCGCTTGCCGATCGATCGTTGATCGACCGACTGAGCGATTGCCGAGTGACCGAAGGCATTCTGCCCATTCTGCCCATGATCAACCGAAATGCCTTCTGCCCGTTTTCACTTTCTACCGATCGACCAATCGGTTGACCGAATTTGGGCAGGGCTGAATTCTTGTGTATTTTTCTGGGCAAGGCTGATTTTTGGGTTCCGTCTTTGCTAAATCTACTTATATAACATTTCACAAGGATTACCCCCATTTGGATTCAATAAAAATATCTAAAAAATCAAAATCCTTAAGAATCAAAATCTAACTTTTGGGGTATAGTACAAATTTCCGAAAATCGAAACTTTTATAATCTCCCGGGTCAAATATGGGTAGGCTAAATGCTTCCAAAAAATTCTTAAAAATATCTCGTTATCTAGTTTTTACCTAAGGAATAATTACCAACACTTTTGGTGCCAAGAAAATATCTATGTTATATAGCCCTCCAAGGAGCTCGCTAGGCTTAGTGAATTTCAGGGCCTTTTCTAATTTTTTGGATTTTTGTGTTTAGGGGTTCATGATTAGTTTTTTTGAGTTCTTATACATTGTCATGAGGATTTACAACACAAGCTAGACACCCTAGACTTAAATTTTAACTTTGAAGAATTTTGAGCGTCGACGATCGTCCTTGTCGATTTCTCTGATTTCTTCGATTTTTCTGATCGGGGATGTCAAGCGCTAACCGACTTGGAACCTGAAAGTATTTCTCAATGAAACTATTAGTTCCATGTTTGTTATCATCAAAATCAAGATTAAGACTAAGGTTGAAAACCTTAGGCCAACAAGATGGACAACCTCCGCATTACCAAAATAATGAAGCCAACCCGTATTAGCAAAATTTCGATCAAATCTAACTAAAATTTTAGATAGACCACTACGATTATTTGTCCAAGTAAACTTATTACCCTTATAACCAAGATCAATTAAACTAGAATTAGAAACAAATTTCCTAAATTCAATAACAGTCATAGAAAAGGGGACACCCCCAAATTTATCCTTAACATTAAGAATACTATTGAAATCACGTAAAATTAACCAAGGATAGATCTAAATTACCTAATGATTTCCATAAAGAGTTCCTAGCATGCAATTCAGTACTAGCATACACAGTAGAGAGTAGAAATAGAGTAGCATCATCAATTTTAACAATAAAATGTATAATTTGAGAGTAAACATAGACAACATGAGCTTTAACCATAGAGGTATTCCAAGCTAAAATAATACCACTAGAGGAGCCAGGGCTAACCTGAGCAGAACCTTCCCAGCTCCTACTAAAAGAACGAATAAGCTTCAAAGACTTAGAATTATCTAAGTGAGTCTCTTGCAAACAGACAATTTTAAAATGATGCTTCTTAATAATAATAAAACAAATGATCCCTAGCAGACTTCTTCCATGCCCTACGCACATTCCAGTTTAAAATATTCATGAAAAAACTTTTTTTTTTTCAATAATTTCAGAAGATATATTAGAGTCAGAAACAGGGGAAGCACCATCAAAATCTAGAAAAATATCATTAGAAATAGTCCCTGAACGGAGTCTTTTAAGTCGGCTAGAATCTTGAACCAAAGCAGTACTAAACGTCGGATGTTTAGTAGGCTTAGGAGGTTTAGAAGAAGAAACTTTGCTTTTTGAAGGCAAAACAACGTTCGTAGAGCTAAAAATAAACTGCATTATTCACAAAATCTTGAACATATTTATCAAAAAACTTATCATTCACAGTAAAATCGCCAGAGGAAAAAAATTGTTTAGAATGCTTAACAGAATTAATTGAAGAATCTGGTTTAAAATTAGGTTTCAAGTTTAGATCAATCTTGGCCGTACCTGTACGGCCAAGCCCGATCTTATCTTGATTCAATTTAGGGTTAAACCTAACATTTTGATTTTGAAAAGGACCGGATACCATTTTGTTATTAGAAATACAAGGGGTCCGAGGAATGAAATACTGAGAATCACGATGAAAAAGATTAGAAGAGGGAGAAGAGAAAGGAACCTCACCTTGGTCCGACACATCCTCCTCGGGATCCAAGTCCTGCACGTCTCCCTTGTTGGGTGGAATGGCCACACTAGATGGGAGGGTGAATAATGTGTTAATTAAACAAGCCTAAATTTCGGTTTTAATCGTTTCTTAGATTACTTAGGCAATTCACGAATCGAGAAGTAAGCGAAAGCAAGATATATAAATGATAAGCAATAAGAAATGCAAGGAATACAATGCTAACACAATTATTTATAGTGGTTCGGCTCCAATGCCTACTCCACTACCTAAGCACCCCGTTTAGGATTTTCAAACTAACTTTACTAGATTATCTTGTTTCCTTTACAACGAGGATGTTTTCACCGGAGAGTCTCCGCTCTCACACCGAAGGCACTTCCACACCCGGAAGTCTCCGCCTTCCTACCGAGAGCACTCTCCCACCTCAATCCTAAGGACAACAAGAACTAATCCTAGTAAACTAAGTTTACACCGGTGGAATTAAGCCTTAACACCAAGGCAACCACCAACTCAATCAACATAGCACTCTTGGTTTACACAAGTTCAATTATAATGAAATAAACAACAAAATACAATAACAATTGGAGCAACAAATCAAACAACAAGTACTTAGCTCCAAAAGACACTCCCTAGTCCTCTTGATGCATTGAGATGATGAATCGATAAATCTTGAAGGCTAAATCAAGGTGTGTAGATGAAAACTAGGGTTTATGCAAGAATGTCTCAATGAAGGCTTGTGGAGATGCTAGCAATGGCCCTTTGACGCTTAGAAGCATCAATTGTTTCCTAGAGGACGGATTGGGATGGGTATTTATAACCCCCCATGAGAAACAACGCATCAACGGGCGTATTTTTGCCCGTTGCCGACACCCGGTCGATGGTCCGATCGATCGTCGGTCGATCGATCGATCGACCGCCTAGCGACCGCTGGCTCTCTGTGCTTCAACCGCTCTGTTCGATCGATCGGAGGGTCGACCAAATGAGTCATGATCAAGCTCTCTGCTGTTTGGTCGACCGCTCGGTCGACCGAAGACACTACTGCCAATTTTTGGCCTAGGTCGATCGACCGAAGTAGTCTACTACCATTTTTTCACCATCTTCGGTCGACCGACTGGTCGACCAAATTGGCTACTGCCGGTTTTTAACACCATTCGGTCGACCCTGGACTGGGCAGTTTGGTTTGGCTTTGTTTGTTCATTTTCTGGTTCCGTCTTCACTAAGTCTACTTATACAATATTTATTAACTTAAAGTTAATAACTTTAAAACAAATATTATATAAGGATTACCCCCCATTTGGATTCAATAAAAATATCTAAAAAATCAAAATTCTTAAGAATCAAAATCTAGTTTTTGGGGTCTAGTACAAATTTTCGAAAAACGAAATTTTTTTAATCTTTCGAGTCAAGAATGGGTAGGCTAAAGGCTTTGAAAAAATTCTTAAAAATATATCGTAATCTAATTTTAACCCAAGGAACAATTACCGCTATTTTTTATGTCAAGAAAATATCTAGGTCATATAGCTCTCCAAGGAGCTCCCTAGGGTATTTTGGGATTCGGGGATGGTTTTTGGGTTCTTATGCATCATCATGAGAATTTTATAATATAAATTGGACACCCTAAACCTAGACTCTATCTTTCCGACGAATCCGAGCGCGTCGACCAACGTCCTTCCGATTTCTCGATTTCTTCAATATTTTCGATTGAGGACGTCGTGCGCTAACTGATATGGGACCTGAAAGATATCTCAATGAAACATTAGTTCCATGTTTGTTATCATCAAAACCGAGATTAAGACCAAGGTTGAAAACCTTAAGCCAACATCCCTCGCCCAGGTCACGTGGTTCAGTGCGAGAGCTCCCGCCATCAGCCCTAGTCAAAGAGCGAAAATGATTTGGCTCAGGACGACGACGACGAGGTTCTGCCATTGAACCCTGATCCACGGACCACATAGTGGCTCCGACAAAATAGGGTCCTTCAGAGGAACACAATCGGGAAGAACATCTGAAGGGGTAAGCGAAGGGGCAATAAAATCGGCAGAGTCATCCCTTCTGGAAACATTCTCAGCAGAAGAATCAGTCAATTTAGCATGAAGAAGAGAACACAAGTTCTCATTATGGCCAAAAAACTACACTGGAAGCAAATATCCGAAAGATTTTCGTAAACAATAGGTTGAAAGAAATCCTTCCCAGGGTCCCCAATCCAGATTCCTTGATGAATGGGGCAAGTCAAGTCAATTTGAACATAAACCCTAATGTACCGCCCTCTTTCAAACAACGAAAACCGATCATCAATACGCAAAACAGAACTGACACATGAAGCAATAACAAGGATGGAGTCATTGTTCCAGTACTCTAGAGGGAGAGACTACAGACGAATCCAAATAGGCACAAACTAGAAAACTTCATCCCAAGGTTTAAAAAGAGGTTTCCAACTTACCAAATGAATAATGTCACCGCGAAAAGTCCAAGGACCTTTGGTTAAAACAAGATTCGCTTGCTCGGTAGAAATAAAACGAAAAACAAAGAAATGCTCATCTAAGTCAAGAACAAATTGAAAACAGTAAAAAGACCAAAGTCCAAATTTAATCGGTTCTAAAGACAGAGGTTTATTAAGAAATTTACCAATAAGAGCATTTTCCCATAGCTGGCACCACGTATGAATCTGCTCATCCGAAAACACAACACGATCCGACGAAGAGGAAAGAATACGATGAAGATTTGACAAAGCATTAGGACAAGGAGCAGTAGAGGACGAACCTTTCAAGATTTGGGCCCAAGATCTCTACGGTGTTGGATCTTGGCCAAAGCCTAAAGGAGTAGAGGATTTCTTAGGAAGGTTCATAGAGTTAGGTACTAGATCCGGAGCAAGATTTGAAACCGATTCACCACCCTTTTCATTCTGAGATTGGATCGACACCATGGGGGGGGGGGGGGGGGGTGAGAGAGAGAGACTTCCAAAAGACAGGATGAAGAAGGTACAACGGAGGCCGGCGCCTCAAACATAGCAAGCATCTCCAAATCGCAATCGGGCGGATGAGGAGGCGGCCTCTGAGACGAGGGCGAAGGGGGGGAGAAAGGGGGGTCGACGCGAGATGCACTAGGGTTTGCCATCGCTTCGGTTTTTAAGAGAGCCGAAGTGGCATGCAAATCCCTAGGCCCCTGTTGGTGAAATGGCTTACACTAAAGATGGGGTGAATAGTATATTTACTAAACTTTTAGCCTAATTTTGGTTTATTGGTTTTAATCATTTCTTACAACTTAGGCAATTAACAATTCAATGATTAAATGCGGAAGCGATAAGTAAGGCAATTAAACACAAATAATATATTAATTATAACACAATAATTTATAGTGGTTCGGCCCCAATGCCTACTCCACTACAAGCACACCTGCTTAGGATTTTCAAACTAGTTTAACTTGATTAATTAGTTTCCTTCTAAAGAGAAATTTACACTGGAGAGTCTCCGCTCTCAAACCGAAGGCACTTCCACATCCGAAAGTATCCTACCTTCCTACTGAGAGCACTCTCCCACCTCAACCTAAGGACAACTCAACTAATCTTAGTAAACCACACCGGTGGATTTAAGCTCTAACACCAAGACAACTACCAACTCAATCAAACCTAGCAACCTAGATTTACACACTTGATATACAATGAAAATAAACAATAAAATACAATAACAATTAGAGCAATAAACAAACCAAAGTATACTTAGCTCCAAAAGAAACTCCATAGTCCTCTTGATGCCTTAAATTGATGAATCGATGAAGGAACAAGGCTCAATCAAGAATGGAAGATGAAACTAGGGTTTGGAATGAAAAAGTGGCTCAATCAAACATAAGGATATTCAAAATATAGCTCTAGGAAAGTTGGAAGAAGTGTGGAAGGCTTGCATTTATAAGCCAAGAGAGGAGAGAGCCAAAACAACTCACTCAACGGGCAAAATTTTGCCCGTTGGCATTGCCCGGTCGATCGCCCGAGCGACTAGCCATTGATCGAAGCTCACTATCCAAAATGGGTAGTGGTCGGTCGATGGCCGGCCGATTTCTCGAGCGACCGACAATCGATCAAAGCTCACTGTCCAAAATGGGCAGTGGCCGGTTGATGGCCGGTCGACTGCCCTTCGACCGACACCTAGAAATCAAGGTAGTTTTTGGGTTCCGTCTTCGCTAAGTCCTCTTATATAATATAAATGTTATTTAACTTTAAAATATAAATGTTATATAATGATTATCCCCCATTTAGATTTAATAAAAATATCTAAAAAATCAAAATCCTCAAGAATCAAAATCTAACTTTTGGGGTCTAGTACAAATTTTCGAAAACCGAAAAATTTATAATCTCCCGAGTCAAATATGGGCATGCTAAAGGTTTCCAAAAATTTCTTAAAAATATATTGTTAACTAGTTTCTACCTAAGAAATAATTACCGGGTCTTTTGGTGCCAAGAAAATATTTAGGTCATATAGCCATCCAAGGAGCTCTCTAGGCTTAGTGAATTTTAGGGGCGTTTTATGATTTTCCGATTTTTCATATTTTGGGGTTCGGATTTGGTTTTTGAGTTCTTATGAATCAAATAGAGGATTTACAACACATGCTAGACACCCTAAACCTAAACTCTATCTTCCCGACGAAATCCAAGCGTTGACGACCGTCCTTACCGATTTCTCCGATCGGGGACGACGCACGCAAACGATATGAAACCTGAAAATATTTCTTCATGAATACATTAAAAACCGAGATTAAGACCAAAGTTGAAAACTTTAGACCAACAACTCTCACACGAATTGATCAAGACACCAAAGCGGCGGACTCAAACCCAGAAGATCGACGAAGCGGCGGACCCAATCTTCCTCCAGGACAATCTTCTTAATTCGATAAGTATATAAGGTATTGACATTTAAAAAAACATGAAAGGTAATTAAAATCAAAATTCTTACAAATATAAGATTCAATACACAGCCTCTTAAAACTCAAAACGGACTCAGTGCCAAGCCCTATGATATGATTATTGTGCCAAATTGGGGCCGGCTCAAGTTCCCCCCCCCCCCCCCCCCCCCTCAAAAGTGAAACAATAGAATACATGAGAATCACATATATGAATATTTCCCTTTTTGAATAAAAAGATGCAAATAAAAAACAATATGTTCTTAAATCTTAAGTAGTAGTTGCGTGTTTGGAAGGTATCAATTATCAAACGACAAATAAAAAACAATATGTTCTTAAGTAGTAGTAGTTGACACTACTCCTTCGATCTCCGGAGGGTCTCCCCTTTCCACGAACCTCCATGGAGATGGAGGAGGCCTCTTGCTATCCGGTGGCTGGCCAAATCCCCGTCGACTTCAAGCTCCGCAAATCTCTCACCGGCAACGGCCTCACGGTCCACGATTCGCAAGGCCGCCTTGCCTTCCGGATAGGCGCCCCTCCGCTCAACGGCTCCTCCTCCTCCTCCTCTCGCCACATCAAAACCCTCTTCGACGCCGCCGGAAACCCCTTGATCACCGTCGTCCACCATAACGTACGTTAGCTCTTTCAAGATCTTTTCTTTTTGGATCTTTTTCTTATTACCGATTAAAGCATCATCAGCATAGGTTTATGTTCCTAAAGCTAGGAACTTACCCTTTCGGAATGAAACAGTTTTACAATTAAATAATTGCAACAGCCGATACATATTGTAGCTTATTCCTTTGGGCAAATAGACAATTTACTTACTTTGTCTATGTGAAGGCGTCTTCACAATAAATGGGCAAAATTGTAGATTCAGTAGTCCGAATTTGAAGTTCCGCAATTTTTTTTACAGAGTTTTGTATTTTATCTTGAAGAATCATTCTTGCTGATGTCAGGGCACAAGTAGCTCTGATCACTGTGACATAGGAGCATCTGTCGAGTTTTTTCCTTTGAAATTTTATAAATTGTTCTAACATACATATTACTGTAGGATGAGTGGCAAGGATTCAAAGGGAACAGCCAGGAATCTAAGGATTTGATCTTTATAGTAAAGAAGATATTGTACACTCCGTTTGAGACTGAGCTACATGTTTTCTTACCAAGCGCAAATTTGTGTTGCCAAATTCTGAGTTTTAGGCTCAAGGGAAACCCATTTCGAAGAGCATGCACCATCATACAGGGGAATTCAATTGTGGCTCAGGTAATGGATTGCCTTTTGTTTCAAGGTTTAGGTGATTAGCTCTAGAGGTAAATTCATTTTGGATTCATAAGGGAGATTTTTTTTTGGTATATAAGCTTCCCCTATTTGGTATATACATACATAATACTAAAAAAATAATACATGCATATACATTTATGAGCAAAGCTGATTGTGAAGTCTTTAAAATCATGGAGATCCATTTTCTCCATTTTGCAGGGAAGCCCCTTGCCACTACAAGTTCAAGAAGAAAATCCCAATTAACATTGTCAAACACTCTTTCTATGTCAAATTTGATGATAACTCTTTCTTTTCATGTATGACATAAGTGGATTAATTTGTGTGCCAACATGAAACACTCAAGGGTAATACGGCCCATTGTAAATGCACCTTATGTGTCATTCAGAAGGTTCTCCATATGATTGCTCAATCTAAGTGCCAAAATCTTTGAAATCAATTTAACAATTCCATTATCCAAGCTTATTGATTTATCCCTTTCTGATTTAGGTATTAATGAATTTAGGCCAAGTTGATCCTATTCAAATCAATGATTTCATTGCAGAAGTTAGAACATATATTTGAAATGCCCTCTTGATTATTTCCCAGTTAGCTTTGAAGACTTCCATTGAAAACCATATGGTCATTGAGATTTTTATCTTCCAAAGGAGTTGCTTGTGTTTCTGATTTCCTGAAGATGGAAGGGTTTTGTCAAGTATATTAAATCTTCTTCTGTATTCTGCTACATTTGATTCTGTAGTAGTGATAATTGGGGTTTATGAGCTTTTATACAGTCTTTTATAGTGCTGAAAAGCTAAGTTTGCAACCTGATTAGTTGTGTGAAATATTTGATTTTCAACTTTTAAACTGCTAATCCAATTCATCTTCTTTTCTGTGTTGCTCTTAATTGGAAAATCCTGGTGTTCTGGTCTCCATCTTTAAGCCACAGACATTTGTCTTTTTGTTTTCATTGTGACCTAGAGCTTGTCTAGGTTAGTTTTAGCATGCTTTAGCGCTTGCATTTCATTATGCTGTAACTGATTATTATCTGCTTTAACTGATTTTGATAGTCTAAATAAATTTGAGTATTTCAGTGGATAAGTGAAAATATGGTATATTTTGTCTGGATAAGTCTGGATAACTAATTTCCTTCTGTTATATGGTGCTTGGTGATAATAGTAGAAAAAAATATGACATTTTGTTAATATAGGTAGAAATAGGACTAAGTGAAAATGACTGGAACCACATCTAGAACAAGAAAATATAGGCAGATAAAAACTGGAGACTGATGAGCGGTCCTCAAATTTAGAACAAAATAAATTTAGCGACATATCAATGGTATCTTCCATTTCTAATAAAGTTAGATCATGAGAGCTATTTATGCTTTGGGTGATGGAATTTCTTGGATGAAACACTTTTGTAGTATTCTTCCAAAAGTTTGGAGTCCTAAAAATGATTTGGTTTAGCTTTTTGAAATTTAGAAGAATTACTAATTCCCATAGTAATTATGCTGTCCTCATGTTGATGAGTAAGAAAATTATGTTTAGGACCGAGTAGCCAAGATCTATTGGCCTTCTTAATCCAGGTTATAAGACTATACACAATTTGTTTCTTTGTTGAATATAAGACTGTACTGGTATTACCCAAATGTTTCAAAATAAATTGTCTGTTGACAATTTAGTGGACAGGTTTGACCTCGCACATTTATAAATTATGATTGCTTCTTGTACAAGTCTGGTGAGTCCATACGTTTTTCTCTTGCTGATGTAAGAGAGATCTGAGGAGGACAGCGATTTGTAAAGCCTTGTTTTTCGAGAGGAATGTGATTTACATAGATTGCTACTTCACTACCTCTTAACAGAGAGTTATGATGATGCATAGTATTGGTGATAGATGTCTTACCTGAGAATTATGGCTTCTTAGGGGGTGTCTGGTTGAATTGAATGAAGTCATAAATAGGAATATAAAAGGTATAGTATTTCCTTGTCCGGTTGACATTAGGAATACACAAGAAATAATAGTATCTTATTTGGTTAGCATAAGGAATAGACAAAGAATAGAGGACAATGACCAAAATATTCTTCTTAATAATATAATAAATTGTATTATAACTTATTCTAATTAATAACAACATAATAAAAATATAGATTAATGAAAAATAATTTATTAATTTTTAAACAATAAAAAATATTATTCATTTTCTTGTCATAAAAATAAATTGAATCTTCATAAAATAATAATAATAATAACAATAGTAATAGTTAAAATGTTATGTAATAATAAAATAATAATTATTTATTTAATATATAATTATTAAATTAATATAATAATTTAACTTTTACATTCCTAAATATTATGAGCATTAAAGGGCAATATTGATGAGGAATAGTATTCCCCATCTATTCCTTGGCCTATTTATTACTTGTCAAAAAGTTGCAATCAAACAAGGTAATAGGTGGGAATAGTATTCCATTCCCCTTCTATTCCATTCAATCAAACACCCCCTTAATTTATTAGTTGCCATAAGGTTATAGGTACTTTCAGCAGTCTATTAAGAGGAGGAACTATATTCAGGAAGGTTAGAAACAAGGGGGTGAATATCCTTGCAAGTATTTAGTAACTGTTATATGATTTAAGCAATTTGTAGTACTAAAAAGGCTTGCCAGATAGTGTGATTGTCTAAGCATGTCTGCTTAATCTGATTATTTTGCCTTGAGATGGAGGAGGATGCTTGCAACTCTGCTGATCTTCCTTTGGAAAAGACTTGTGAGTATAAAATATTGCAAGTCTGGTTATCTTCCTGTGGAGTTATGGAACATGGTTAGAAATATGAGACTGGAAGATCTTGTGGAAAGTTTTACGCTAATATAATAATTATTCTAGGATGTTCTAGTTAATTGAGAAAGTTCTTATTTCATTTCAAATGGTATATGGCACATTTTAAGTTGCTGCCCTCCATTTTGGGGAAGATTGTTTGCGGAACCAAGATATACGATGGTAGTGGTGTCAAAGAAAATCAGATAACTGCTAGTCCAAGACAGATCTTTTGTTGTCTCGTGAGATAGCTGACTGGTTATCTCCGTGTGTTTTTATCTGGTATTTATATTGGTTTAAATAGGTTTCTGATTGACCTAACTGCTGGGCACTAAAAAGAAATTTCTTTTTCAGGTTCATCCTATTTATATGTTACAATTTGCCTTTTCTTAAAAAAAATGTTAGTTGTGTAAATTTCACATTTTTGTAGCCCGTATGTGCAATTGATTCCTTTCAAGGTTAACTTGTTATCTTTCAGACTATTTATCTTGGGTCTATTTTTAAATATGGCAAACTATCATGGCAAATATCTAGTTTATGTTCTCTCTTTTTATTTCTTTAATATGTCAGCCCAATTTACAGGATCATTGCAGCTGTTAAATCTGGAATATGTATCTGACAAAATCTACTTCTTATGTGATGCAGACAAGTCTGATGTACAAACTCAGGAAAATAATTTATTCAAGGCATAAATTCCGTCTTACCGTTTATCCTGGAAATGATTGCGTTCTTGTCTTAGCTATGCTGATGACATTTTTCTGGAGGTGACCTAAAAACAGCAAGCTAAAAAATGGCTGATACAATTGCAATCATATTCTCATCCCTCCCCAAGAAATCTCCGGAGTCTGCAGTAAATTCTTCTCCTCATTAACAATTTTCTATCTCTGCAATGTTCATCTGATGGGCAATACTCATGTCAGGTCAAGCGATGATTGCCAATTGTTACCTTTGCCTTCCCATTTCATTTTGACTGCTTAGACCTGGGAACTCATTGCTGATAAGGAAATTGGGGCAGTAACCAGTTAACACTTGGTTTATGTTTATATTTTTGTTGGAACCTTTACCCATTCAACAAAATCGTGAAGCTCTGTTCTTCAACAGTGGTTAGGACAAACCTTGAAGACATGGAGTTTTTCCAGGTGAAGGTATATAGATGATGGTTTCGATCCAAAGTACATGCTGCTTCAACTTGGTTGAGTTTTAATGCCAAATTATGGTTTCAATGAGCAAATAGCTTAATTATACGGACTGCATTCTTGTTATGTACTGCAATACATTCATTGATTTTCAATTTTTCTTATTCTATTTGCAAGGATAAAGATGATGATATAATGCCATTCATTGTGATACATATTGTGAATACATAAATATTCAAATGATACAGTGATTTTAGTTGACCTTAAAAAGCATAAGTTGAGTTAGTGTACCAAGCTAACTGTTATTGAATCCTTTTACATTTGTTGTTCTGAATGTATACCTTAGATGGCTCCAAAGGTTTGAAGACGATACTGAAACTTCATGCCAGCCTTTGAGGGGAGAAAATTTGGAACTTTGTCTGAATAAGAAGATATAAAGAAACAAATATTATATATGAAATACAATTTCATCATTGGTTTATATTTTAAAATATAAAAAAATAACCAATTATAGTTTGACGGGCCAATTGAACCAAAATTAGTTTGTCAATGAAATTAGATCAGTATTAGTGCTAGTTCACAATCGTATCGGTCTAATCCATTGATATGGCTCGATTTTAGATAATATTGCCCCACCAAGAAAGTAGGCACAATTATGATGCAGCCCAGAAATTTAGGCTTTAATGCACTGAATTTGTGACGAGTAGAATGTTTCACAAATCGCACAAGTTGATTGCACTAATTCGGTCGACTGCATAGCATTTCCTAGGGGTGAGAAAAAAAAACCGGTTTTCCGGTTAACCGGAAAACCGGTTCGAAACCGAACCGGTTTTTCCGGTTAACCGAATCGGTTTTTTCGGTTTCGGTTTTTTTTTTTGTAAAATCGGTTTTCGGTTTCGGTTTCGGTCCAAGAGGTAAAAAGTCCACCGGTTTCGGTTAACCGACCGGTTGGATATAATTTATTAATTTATTAATTTTATTTATATATATATAATAATAATAATAATTTATAAATTATGAAAAATTATAAAAAATTACACAAAATTACACAAAATTATAAAAAAATTATAAAAAATTTTAAAAAATTAAAAAATATTTAAAAAATCAAAAAAATATTTAAAATATTTGAAAAATTCAAAAAATATTTAAAAAAATAAAAATAAAAATATTAGTTTTTGTAGAACATTATCTTGGTTCAATGGTTTCACTTTTTTTTCTTTTTTCTCAATGAGAATTTGCTATTTATTTAGATTTTTCTCCATGATTTGCATAATATTATTATGTTTGTAGGTTAACCGAAAATTATCGGTTAACCGAACCGAAAATACCGAAACCGAAATAGCGGTTAACCGAAGTTAATGGACCGGTTTACGGTTAATGATTTTGAAAAACCGAAGTTAATGGACCGTTTTTTTTTTTTGCTAATGGACCGGTTAACCGGTCCATGCTCACCCCTAGCATTTCCTGCAGTGAAACGATAATGATGCATCATATTTACCGTTTGGCTTTTCTACTATATATAATATATTAATTTATATTAAAATGAATGAGCTATTGCGTTTTCTGATATACTTTTTTTTTTATTATCACATTATCCTCGATTAAGTAACTTATGTTAAACTTAATCCACGAAATACAAAAAATTAATTAATTTGTATTTTATTCTTCCACTACTATAATGTTCGGCGAGGGTAACAAAAATTAGAATCTAAATATACATAGGGAGCATTGTGTCTGTATATAGTGCAAGATGAGGGTTATCTGACGATAATATCTCACTGTAATCTTGTAAGGACGTGCTCAGAATGGATCGGGGCTAATTCCGGAGATGTCGGGCTCGTAATTGACGAATCCTTTGTAATTAATGAGGACGTAAGTGTCCTGTTTGGCCGAGTTGAGCTCTAGGGTTGAGTGGTGTGTCTTGACTTGAGTATGATTTATGAGTGTGAGTGCTTTTGGGCCTGATCCGGTGCTAAAGTCGAGGACCGCGCTTGGGGTTAAGCTGAGCTCACTGAGGAGAGCAAGGAGGGACACGCTTGGGTTGTTGAGTGCATGAGAGTTTGAGAGTGGCACTGAGGCCGAGGGCCATGCTTGGGGTCAAGCCGAACTTGCTGAGGAGCGTAAGACAGGATCGCGTCTGGGGTCGTTGAGGGCGTGGGAGCTCGATAGTGGCGCTGAGGCCAAGGACCGCACTTGGAGTCAAGTGAGCTCGCCAAAGAGCGTAAGGCAGGACCGCACGTGGGGTCATTGAGGGCGTGGGAGCTCGAGAGCGGCATTGAGGTCGAGGACCGCACTTGGGGTCAAGCCGAGCTCGTTGAGAAGCGTAAGGCAGGACCACGCCATTCTTGAATTGTATAATTTAAATATTTAAATTTAATAGATATGTCATAAATTATATACTTTGCACCATACCAAATGACATCCTTGAAAAAGTCATGTATTGTTCTTCAACTTTTGGTTTGTGTGGGCTAGTTTAAATATGTTATATGATCATACCAAAATCGAAGAGATTGATACTTTTAATGAAGATGTCAAGATGGTGATGACAATGGTCATCCACCTACCATTAATCTTGATTTTTATACCCATAGTGCTTCCAGTCAAAGGAGCAACTATAAGAGCCGAAAAAGAAATGTGATTTGCCATTTATGTAAAGAGAAGGGGCATACGAAGAAAAAATTGCCCTACCATGAAGAATAAGGCAAGGGAAAGGTAAAGTGCTTCCACCTCCACTTTTCACTTGAAGCACCCTCTAGCCATGACTATGAAGCCATTTGAAAAGTTTGCTTCATGGATGTGAATGATGAGCTATGTACACCCTCCATCTAGTAATGTTAATGGTAATATTAGTACTAGCTCTTCTAATTCTCATGATATGTCATATGAAAAGTTAGTAGATAAATGTAAGAAAATATATGCATTGCTTGTAAAAAATATAAGAAAAATAAAAAGTTGAAGAAAGAAAATTTAAGGCTTAATTCTTATTTGCATGAATTCAAACTATAAAATGAAAAATTAAAGTCTAGATCATTTGATCATTGCCATGATAATTTAGAACTTGAGCTTAAAGATTTGAAGTTTGAAAATGAGGATTTAAACTTGACAGGATAGTCTCTAAGGGAGTTTTCTGTTAAGAGTCAGTTGCATAGAAAGTTGCAACTGCTATAGGAACTGCTTTAAGAACATAGTGAGTAACAGATATAAAATAATTACAAAGAAATACACAAACACATAAGGATTTGTTTACGCAGTTCAGTGACAAACTTGTCACCTAATCTGCGGAGCTCTCACCAGACAGATGCCCAATCCACTATCAACAAAGTACAATACAAGTTCTAGGATTCCACAATCCAAAATCCAACTCTCAGTACTAAAGTGAATTGGAAATAACAAACAAACTATTTGCTATTACAGGTATTAACCAACTTGTCTCTCTATGACAACTCAATCATAGAGTTCTGTCCTCCACACAGTCTCTATGTTGTACTGAGTTCAACAACCCAACTCCACCTTGGTATGAAGATGTTTGAAATATTTTACTGCCATCGACACACACTTAACAGTCTCAACTTCTCATATAACTGATAACTTTGTTTTATCACATAGGAGTGGATAGGAGTGGATCGCCAACTCAATCATTCTCTCTCTTTTTTTATAAACAAAGTAGACAACCCATAAGACACAACCATTACTCCACAAAAGCTCAACCGCAAAGCCCAGCTTTACTCCACAAAAGAAACTCAAGAAAACTTCTAGCTTCATGATGACCATTAACTCCACTAAATGAATGACCAAGGCCATAAAGGAGTCCATAATGACCATTAACTTCACCAAATGAATGACCAAGGTCATAAAGCAGTCCATGATGATCATAATTCCTCTAAGCATCATAAATGATCATTAACTTCACTATGTGAATAACCAAGTCCAAAAAGTTAATTTGTAGATAAATACATATATCATCAAAATATATATATATATAATCTTAACAACATAATATCAACATTCCAACAACATAAACTTCACACCAACAAGAGAAATTGTAATTGACTAACAATTTCCAAATCAACAATAGCAGTTATAACTGACTATGATTGACAATTTTTAGAGAAACAGGAGCAGTTGTAACTTACTAACAGTTGACTAATATCATAACCTCTACTGTATCAAGAGCAGTTGCAATTGACTGTGTTGATATACGAGACTTGCACATCCATATATTCTCTTTCCTCATATATAGAGAAAGTCAACCAACTTTTATAAATGTCACTTAACAAAAGATCTTAACTTCATCAACATCAAACTCAAAAAACAGCCATAACACATCATAATACTTCGACCATAAATGCTTCAAGAAAAATCACCTAGCTCATCAATGAAGACTACTTCATTTCTTCCATAAATGATCAAACAATCAAAAGTAATTAAAGATAAATAAATATCATAGAGATATTATATGTAAGCATCAATAATTACAACAAGCTAAAAGTCATCATTGCAGTATCAAGCTTCAGTATAAAACTCCAGCAACAAGAGCAATTGCAATTGACATACAACTAAGAACTTCAGCATAAACTCCACAGTAGTTGCAACTGACATACAACTGAGAACTGACTAATAATCCTTTTACCAAATATAGCCAACACAACATAAGCCAAACACCAAATAATCTCCCCCTTTGGCTTATTTGGCAAAACACAGGCTATCATCAGAATGCCACAAAACAAGAAACCACAAATATGATAAAACCATAATCAGACATATTGTCAAGAGAATATCCAGAGTATATCCTAGTCACAACATTCAAGCAATTAGTCAAGCAAGACAAGTGAGTCACCAGATAGACATTAGTTGCAATTGAGTTAATAGACATCACACACAATAGTTCCAACTGATAAAAGTATCCACCAAACAGAATTCAGGGACTAAATATTTCTCCCCCTTTTGGGCAAGTAAGTCAAAGGAAGTAATGAATGTCTTAACCTGAAGAGGAAGAGTCTGAAGAACTAGTAGAAGAAGTTGATAGATCACTAACTGGAGCGGAAGATGAGATAAAGTGGTCCAAGACCCTTTTCTCCACAGAAATAACCTGCTTTAGTAAGGAGAAAATAGTCTCTTTGACATTAAAATTTTTCTCTAAAATACTCTGCTCATCAGTAGTAGTAGTGGGCTACCGTGAGGAACTTGATGGAGGATGAACATGAGTTGCAGTAGGAGTATCTACCCTTAGTAACTTCTAGTGGACTTTGAGTAATGATCCCAAGGGCTTAATTGCATCTTCTTCATATTTTTGAAAATCTTGCTTCTCCATAATACCATATATAAGATTTTGAAAAATTAAGAACAGATGTAATTTTGTGGTAAGCTAAATACGGAGAGCTATGATCATTCCATTGCGTAATATCTCCATTGGACACCTCAGTTCCAACTCGATTTAAAAACTTAGTACTTGTTTCATCAATTTCATCAACAACAATATTAGAAGAGTCAACACCGAAATAAGTATGATAAAGTTTGGACTGAAGTCATACCACTTCCTACACACGAAGACTTCTTGTGCTCAATAGTTGTCACTAATTTCAAAAACCCAGTCTTGTCTGCAGTTACAACTGGTGGTACTGCAGGACAACTTGAGGTGCAGTTACAATTGAGGGATTAGTTATAGGTTCACTCGTTACACCAATCTGTTTGTTCACCCACTTGATGGAAGTGTTCATTTTGTGGATCATCAATGTTTGCAAAAAGATTGCAGTAGAACTCTATCACAGGCAGCTTGGAGAAAGAAATAACATGCAGAAAAGAACCTGAAAGATTTCTTTCTTCAAGAATATCCATAATAAGCTTGCAGTTCAGATTAAAATGTGTAACATCTAACGACCTTTGAGTTATAACTCCTTTCAATTGTAAAGCTTCCCATAGTGTAAAGAGGTCATCAGAAATCAAACTTTAGTGTAGTTTGCTTGTGGCAGTTTTCTTTTCAGCTTTCTTTGCTGACTTTGAAGGCTTCTTCTTGGAGGTAGAAATCTTTTTCTTCTCAGGTACTGTTGATTTTTATTTCGTTTTGGGCTTCAACAGTAGGTTTGTTCATATTTATTCTTCTTAACTCTGACACTCTCTCCAAGAGAGTTTCATTTTTTGAGTCTCCGTCAATGTTGACACATGACTGATCTCTCTTCTTAGAACTTTCAGTCTGCTTCCTTTTAGCAGACTTTTTTCTGCTCAGAAATGATAGCAGATTTCTTTTTCTGTTTGACTGGTGGAGTAGCAGGTTCAATATCAGTCACTAAAATAGGTACATGATCAACTTCTGGTATAGGGTCAACAATTATAACTGGTGGGGTTTCAACAGAGGGAATTTGGTGCAGGATCTCTTGTATCTGTCACAGGTGCAAGAACAAGATCTGTTTGTTGTTTCTCATGAGCAGAACATTGGACCAGTGTTCACTAGAGTGGAATCATGAACAGACACAGGTAATGAAGCAGTTTCAACTAAGTCAAAATGAAAAAGAATGCTGAAATAGGGTATGATTGCCATACAAATCTCCCACTCAATAAGATAATTTCCCCCCTCAGGAATAGAAACCCTAGGTAGAGAATCAAGGATATTAAACTACAAAACTCGATCCTTTCTTGGACAGTGATCTGCAGGACGACGACCAAGCTTGACTTGCATTGGATGACCACGAGAAGAAGGAGGAGAGGCTGCCTCATTTGATATCGGATTGGAAAGGCATCACAACCTTTTCTTCACGATTAGAAGATGACACGCCATTGTTTGGAGCAAAAGTAGCTTTCTTGTAAACCTTTCGCACAAACCCTTTTCGCTGCAGACTCGAGGAAGAGTTGGCCGACTCCATTTGTAGAAAGAAGATGCAGAATAGAGGTGAAGTAGAAGAGCAGCGAAGAGAGCAGTTACAACTTCAAACCTTGAATGAAGGGGGGTTACTACTCTGAGTCTTGAAAGAGGGGGTTACTGCTTCGAGCCTTGAAAGAGAGGGTTACTGCTTCAAGCCTTGATTGAGGAGGTTAATTTTCAAGTCTTGAATGAGAGGGTTTAATTGCTCTGATCTGAAGGGATGGTAATCCAAAACGCAACGAAAATAGAATTTTTTTTTTAAAAAAACAAACCATCCAAAAATAGTGATCTACATTAGCAAAATTCAAGGAATTCTAACTGTGAGTGTAGTGGAGATAGTATACCTCATACCACGGTTGAACTTGCTGCTCCTATCCCCGACCAAATCAAGACGCACACGTGCACGTCCTCCAATGCTAGTCCATACCAAGCTCCTCGTAATAGGGGGGTAACGATCAACCGGACTCATAGTGGCTCAACGATGAGGTTTCCACAACCCTAAAGCCTCAAAGGCTAGGCCGACCCTTCCACCAAAATCTGGTGTCACGCCCCAACTCAGGGTACGCGTGACCGGCCAGGGTACAAGTCAGTACCCCGAAGCCTACCCTATGCACTGACTAACAACTCATAAAAACATAAACAAAACACAACAAGTAATGACCAAAACAAACGATAACAACTTTTATTAAAAGTTCAAAACCAGTTTGATCACACCAAATTCTAAACACCATAAGTTTCAAATAAATATCCGAAAGCTTTTTCAAATAAACATTTAAAGTTTTTACAGAAATAAACCCAGTGCATACATCAGACTCTAACAGACACGACTACGACTAGTTACTGCCAGCTATGAGATCTGCACCCACGCCTGCTCTGTTGCGCACCATGCCACCAAGCTGTACCTCACTGGTCGGGCTATGTAAAACAACAAGAAAGGAAAATCGTAAGTTCACGAGGAACTTAATGAGTGGTTCTTTCGAACCTCCATTTAAAATCTCGACAATCACATATATAAGGAAGTTGTCAAATCACATTCCATAAATAATCAGTGAGCCAAAACGGATGAGTGGATGAACCGTCCTCTCGGGCCCATATCCATGAGGCAAGCCCGGCCAATAACGGCCTAAGGTATATATGGAAGGTACAATCCTTCCTCTACTTGACTCGGCCGATCGACCTACTCAAACCAGCCCCTATGGGCTCCTCATTTAGAGACTTTTATACTTCGGATCCGTCAACTAGGATGGCCACTAATTTCAGTGATCCTCCGGGTTAGGGATAGTTAGTCCCAACCCACTCGGGTCTACGGTCAGCGTGGCACACTAACGAAATCTCAAGACCCTCCGCCACTCGGGTCTAACACCTAGCGGGCCCGCTGGTGCAATCTAAAGACCCTATAAACCGCTGAGTTGTGTGCTTGCCATCCGGCTAGTTACACTTCTCAGTAGACCATCAACCACAACCCAAACTAGGTTGCACAAGTATGTTGTGTTTTGCTTTCCGAGCATTGCCCATATCCGACCCCTTACCCTAGGGTCTCATTATTTCCTTAAATGAAGCACTTAGTGTATGTATCTTGTATCCAAGTTAAATGATACTACAACTCATCTAAACCATTCTTCCTAGAATGAGCGAACTCGCCGACTATGTAGGCACTCGACCTACCATTTCCACATCACTTACTCAAGAAATTATGGATAGCGACATCATGAAAAAACCGAATTAAAGAGTAAATAATGTAGTGGTTAAACCAATATGGAACATACACTAAGCATAACAACAATTAAACATGATATAAGCAATTAAATGAAACCTTTCTTGACTTCATATACTATATGAGCAATGGCAAGAACATTTCCAAAATGATAATATAGATCCATCACCAACAATTCATAACATGAATATGAATTAACATTAACATGAACATGAATTAACATTAAACGAAGGGATATGAACAGCTACACAAAATCATTCGTTTCCTGCCCCTTACCCTTGATCGACCGAAGCATGGGCAAGGTAACCCTTGCTCGGCCGAACCATCTGTGTGGGAAGGGGCTGGAAATTATGCATTTTAATAGGTTGAATAGTAAACAAAAAATACAATTTCATCTAACATTAAATATGGAATTGCGAGTTAAAGCAATATAACAAGGGATCCAACAATTCAATACAGGCAGCCCCGCATCCCCCCCCCTTTGCACTACTCGGCCAACTAGAGCAGGATAGTAACCTGCTCGGCCTAACACCCTAGGGGTGGTGGACTTGGTTATGGCGGCAATACGAGTATCAATCCAAAGCCTAAAACATAACGATCATAAGACGATGCACGAGTTGCGAAACGAGCAAGGAAATTAGAAATTTTTTGGCATGACCTTTCCCCTTTTTCCTCAACTCGGTCAGCCCTCAACACTGAGAAAATCGACACGATAAAATACACGAGATCATGGTAAAACAGCGATTAAAGTTCTATCAAAAAGAATCACAACGATCGACAAGAACTCGCGAAGAAAACACCGATTTCACATCTTATAGGGCCGGCCACCCGCCTCCCCTAAAAATCTACTCTAACCACTCACCTTGATAAGATCATGAAGAAACCTTGATGAAAACGAGATTCTGATCTCCGCGAGCGTCGTCCCGAACTCGGCGCCGACAAGATCTCATCCTCCTTCTCTCCCTTTCTCCCTCTTGATGGGCTGTGTGCGGCTCTCCCTTTGAGCCTCACGGGTGGCTTGGGTGAGGGGTTTTATTCCCCTCATTCAATGACCTATTTGCCCCTCACTTGACTTAACTTCTACTCGATTTGATCCGAGTCCAATTCGAACTCCGATCCTATCCGCACTCATGAGTCGAACTCAACTTTAATAAGACATCATAAGCAAGAAGGGAAATAACCATTGAACTAATTTAAACTTCATATTTCCATGGGTCGGGTTATACCTTCTACTCGAGGCAATCTCCGCGGCTCGACCCGGCTAACCTCCAATCCGGTGCGCTGCACCAAAATAGATTTTTTATATTAAGAAATTTTTTTCGGGTCTTACAACCTTCTCCGCTTAAGGGAAATTCGTCCTCGAATTTATTTGGGTTACCAGGACTTACCGGCTCTTCAAACAAGGAAGGTTAGCGCTCCCTCATGTCTTGCTCGACCTCCCAAGTGGCATCTTGCTCGGAGTGATGCTCCCACCTAACTTTTATCAAAGGAATCTCCTTGGACCTCAGCTTCCTGATCTGCCGGTCATTTATCTCTACTGGCCTCTCCTCATACGAGACCGCTGTGTCTACCTCAACCGCAGCTGGCTCGATCACATGGGACTCATCCCTCACATACCTCCAGAGCATTGATACATGGAAGACTGGGTGAACTCTGCTCAGACTAGGAGGCAAGGCCAATTCATAAGCCACCGCACTTCTTCGCTTGAGGATAGGGAAAGACCCAATGAACCTGGGGCTCAACTTTCTCTTCTTTCCAAATCGAAGTACCCCTTTCATAAGAGAAACCTTTAGGAATACCAGGTCGCCCTCAGCGAATTCCATCTCTCTGGCTTTCTTATCAGCATACATTTTCTGGCGACTCTGAGCCGCCAACAGCCTTTCTTTTATCACCTGCACCTTTTTCACTGCCTCCTCAACCAAGTCCGGACCAACCAGGAGAGTCTCCCCAGTCTCAAACTAGCCCACAGGGGACCTACACCGCCGCCCATACAATGCCTCGAAGGGTACCATGCCAATGCTACTGTGATAGCTATTGTTGTAGATGAACTCAATCAGCGGCAGGTGTTTCTCCCAACCACATGCTAGGTCCAGAACGCAGGCCCTCAGCATGTCTTCCATCCAAGGTTTGGATGGTCCTCTCAGACTGTCCGTTTGTCTGCGGATGGAAGGTTGTGCTGAAACGCACTTAAGTGCCCAAGGTTTCTTGGAAGGACTGCCAAAATCGGGCCGTGAACTGGGCACCTCGATCTGATATGATCATCACTGGAGTGCCGTGATAAGCCACAATCCTGTCTAGAAATAGTTGGGCGTATTGCTCCGCAGAAAAGGTAGTCTTTACTGGAATGAAGTGCGCGGTCTTGGTTAACCGATCCACTACCACCCAAATGGAGTCAAAGCCGCCTCTTGACTTAAGCAATCCGATCACCAAGTCCATGGTGATTTTCTCCCACTTCCACTCGGGCACTTCGAGGTTCTGCAGCAGTCCCGTGGGCTTCAGATGTTCAGCCTTTACCTGCTGGCAGACCAGATACTTGGATACAAATTCTACTACCTCCATTTTCATGCCCTTCCACCAGTAATGCTGCCTTAGATCTCGGTACATTTTGGTGGCCCCTGGGTGAATCATATAAGTGGATCGATGACCCCACTCCAGGACTTGTCTGTGCACCTCTGCCATATCTGGTACCACAATTCGATCCCTGAACCTCAGCACACCCTCTGAGTCCAATATGAACCCATTATCTGCATCGCCTCTCTGCACTAAATCCTTTGTCAGTGCACAAAAGGCGTCCTTTCCCTGCGCGGCATGCAACATACCCACCAGAGTGGATTGTATCCACAGGTATGCCACCAAGGCACCTGAAGCTGACACTGACAAGGTTGTACCCCCATCTAGGCACAACGCCAGCTCTCGAGCTAAAGGCCTCCTCTTGGCTTCCAAATGAGCCAAACTGCCCATGGATTTTCTGCTGAGAGCGTCCGCCACCACATTGGCTTTCCCCGGGTGGTACATAATGGTGCAATCATAGTCTTTTAAAAGTTCTAGCCACCTTCTCTGCTTGAGGTTCAGCTCCTTTTGGGTAAGCAAGTACTGAAGGCTCTTGTGATCCGTATAGATCTCGCAAGTCTCCCTGTAGAGATAGTGCTGCTAGAGCTTCAAAGCAAAAACCACCGCCGCTAGCTCTAGGTCGTGCGTCGGGTAGTTCCTTTCATGAACCTTCAACTGGCGGGATGCATATGCTATGACCCTGCCAAACTGCATCAGGCCACTCCGAGAGGCATCACAGTAAACCACAAACCCTCTTGAGCTGGAAGGTACTACCAATACGGGTGCTGACGTCAAACATTCCTTGAGCTTTTGAAAGCTCACCTCACACTTGACGTCCCAATCAAGTTTGACCTTTTTTTGGGTCAACCGAGTCAAAGGGACTGCAATCCTGGAGAAGTTCTCTACGAATTTCCGATAGTACCCGGCCAACCCAAGAAAACTGCGAAACTCAGTCATGCTGGTTGGACGCCTCCAGTTCTGCACCGCTTCCACCTTCGCAAGGTCTACCCTTATCCCTTCCTTGGACACCACATGGCCCAAGAACCCCATACTTTCCAACCAGAATTCGAACTTGGAGAACTTGACAAACAACTGGTGTTCTCTGAGGGTTTCCAGCACCATCCTCAAATGCTCGGAGTGCTCCTCCTCACTCTTGGAGTACACTAAGATGTCATCAATGAAGACAATCATAAAACTGTCTAGGTACTCCTTAAATACCTTGTTCATAAGATCCATGAAAGTAGAAGATGCATTGGTCAGACCAAAAGACATCACTAGGAACTCATAGTGTCCATAGCGAGTCCTGAAGGCAGTCTTAGGCACATCGCAGTCTCGGATTCTCAACTGGTGGTATTCGGACCTTAAGTCTATCTTCAAAAACTATCGTGCCCCCTGCAGTTGGTCAAACAAATCGTCTATCCTTGGCAGCGGGTAACGATTCTTGACTGTCACTTTATTCAGCTGCCTATAGTCGATGCAGATGCGCATCGACTCATCCTTCTTCTTCACGAAGAGAACCGGAGCACCCCACGGTGAGACACTCGGCCGGATGAAGCCCAGGTCCAACATCTCCGAAAGTTGTACTTTTAGCTCCCTGAGTTCGGCCGATGCCATCCTGTAGGGTGGGATGGAGATCGGCTTTACCCCGGGCTGCAAATCAATGCAGAAATCCACTTCCCTCCTGGGTGGCAATCCCGGCAGCTCCTCGGGAAATACATCGGGGAACTCGCAGACTGCCTGAGTACCACCGATGTCCCCTGCCGCATCCCCCTTTTCCTCTGCTATAAATACAAAGGCCAGAAAGGATTGACAACCCACCTGAAGCAGTTTACGAGCCTTAAGGGCTGAGATGACCCCAATCGGCTCGCTCTTTCCCTCCCCTTAGAAGGTGAACTGTGGCAACCCGGGCTTACTGAACATGACTATCTTAGCCCTACAATCTGGCAACGTAAAGTGCTCTGCCAGCCAATCCATGACGAGTATGACATCGAGCTCAAGCGTGGGCAGAAGCATCAAATCTGCCCTCAACGCATGGCCACAGATGAGCACTTTGCAGCCTTGAAAAATTGATTTGGCTAAGATTGCTTCGCCCATAGGCATTGACACCAGAAACGGCCCATCGAGTAAGGAAGGTGCCACAGGTAACCCAATAGCAAGCTTGGCAGATACAAACGAGTGCGTAGCACCCAGATCAAACAAAACAAATGCGGCAGATGAACATACTAAAATAGCACCTGTCACTACTGCTCTAGATGCCTCTGCACCATCGTGGTTCATGGCATAGACTCGGGCAGACGGTTTCTCAGAGTGGCTAACCTGTGGTCCTCTGCTCTGCATCTGACCTTTCTGTGCCACTAACCCCCCTGACATTGGCGCTGTTCCCTTTAACGGCTCAGTTCTCTGACCACCTCTATCCGGGCAATCCTTCCTGAAGTGTCCCACCTGCCCACATCTGAAGCACGCATCCGTGCGGCCACAGTAAGCACCTAGTGTTTCTGGTTACAATGACTACACTGCGGCATATCCATCCTCTGCGTAGCGCCCCCTAACTCTGCCTGCCTCACTGCCCCTAACCCTGAGCTCCCACGGCCCTGGTTATTGCAGTGGCCATGGTTCTGCTGGTAATCTGCACCTGTTACAGCTCCCTCTGAATACCATGGCCGACCTCCTGACCCTTGGGACTGAAACTTTTTCTTGGGCGGCCCATCTTCCCTCTCGAACGGCACCAGTGCTTTCTTCCGGAGGGCCTCGTCCACTACCCGTGCAAATGTGGAGTCCTCAGTGTAGTGGATAAGCCTGCCTATTTGAGGTCTCAGACCCTCCACGAACCTCTTCACCCTGGCAGTCTCGGTAGCCACCAAGGTTGGGTGGTACTTAGAGAGCCGAGTGAATTCCATTTCATACTCAGCTACTGACATTCCTCCAGTCTGGCGCAGCAGCTCAAAATCTTGTGCCCGCTTATCGCGGACACTCATCGACAAATACTGCTGCTCAACAGCTGCCTTAAATTCTTCCCAGGTGGAAGCGGGTGTATGTGCTGCCCTACGGCCCCTCCAGGTGTGTAGCCAATATTTGGCAGGTCCTCTCAGCTGCAGGCCTACCATGCGCGCCGCCGCCTTTGAGGAACATCCCAGCTCTAAACACAGCTCATGACAGTCCCCTAGAAACTCGATGACTTCCACCCGCGGATCTATGCCGGTGAATACTGGCGGCCTGAACTTGACAAAATCGGTGTAGGTAGGTGCTCCTGGGTCCCTGACCTGTGGTGCTACCTACTCAATCACCTCCGATACCATAGGGGCTGCGGGTACCGACTGGGGTGGCTGCTGTTGCTGCTGCATTTGCTATCTCAACTCCTGCTCCTTGCAGAGCACTTCTATCAGTTGAGCTACTTGTGCCTGAAGTTGCACAACTGCCGAATCCTGGCCCTCCACCTCAGTTTACTCTCTGTCACGGCCTCGGCCTCGTCCTCGGCCCCGGTGTTCGGTGGAATTACTACCACTACCACTTAGAGCAGCACCTCGGGCCTCCATCACACTAGCATAAAATAATAAGATCACCATTAATACTAACCATCTCATTAACTTAAAATTTTAAGCTACTAACTGCATGGTGCGCTGGGTGCAGTCGTGGTTGTCCGATCTCATAGCATACCATACCACACATTGACATGCTAGCATATGCCTCGTGCGGTACTCATTCCCTAGTCGTAGTCAAGACCTAACCTGACGCTCTGATACCAACTTTGTCATGCCCCAACTCAGGGTACGCGTGACCGGCCAAGTACGAGTCAGTACCCCGAAGCTTACCCTATGCACTGACTAACAACTCACAAAAACATAAACAAAACACATTAAGTAATGACCAAAACAAACGATAACAACTTTTATTAAAAGTTCAAAACCAGTTTGATCACACCAAGTTCTAAACACCATGAGTTTCAAATAAACATCCGAAAGCTTTTTCAAATAAACATTTTAAAGTTTTTACAGAAATAAACCCAGTGCATACATCAGACTCTAACAGACACGACTACGACTAGTTACTGCCAGCTATGAGATCTGCACCCATGCCTGCTCTACTGCGCGCCATGCCACCAAGCCGTACCTCACTGGTCGGGCTATGTAAAATAACAAGAAAGGAAAACCGTAAGTTCACGAGGAACTTAGTGAGCGATTCTTTCGAACCTCCACTTAAAACCTCGACAATCACATATATAAGAAAGTTGTCAAATCACATTCCATAAATAATCAGTGAGCCAAAATGGATGAGTGGATGAACTGGCCTCTCGGGCCCATATCCATGAGGCAAGCTCGGCCAATAATGGCCTAAGGTATATATGGAAGGTACAATCCTTCCTCTACTTGACTCGGCCGGTCGGCCTACTCAAACCAGCCCCTACGGGCTCCTCATTTAGAGACTTTTATACTTCGGATCCGTCAACTAGGATGGCCACTAATTTCAGTGATCCACCGGGTTAGGGATAGTTAGTCCCAACCCACCCGGGTCTACCGTCAGCGTGGCACACTGACGAAATCTCAACACCCTCCGCCACTCGGGTTTAACACCTAGTGGGCCCGCTGGTGCAATCTCAAGACCCTATAAACCGCTGAGTCGTGTGCTTGCCATCTGGCAAGTTACACTTCTTAGTAGACCATCAACCACAACCCAAACTAGCTTGCACAAGTATGTTGTGTTTTGTTTTCCAAGCATTGCCCATATCCGACCCCTTACCCTAGGGTCTCATTATTTCCTTAAATGAAGCACCTGGTGTATGTATCTTGTATCTAAGTTAAATGATACCACAAGTCATCTAAACCATTCTTCCTAGAATGAGCGAACTCGCCAACTATGTAGGCACTCGACCTACCATTTCCACATCACTTACCAAAGTAATTATGGATAGCAACATCATGAAGAAACTGAATTAAAGAGTAAATAATATAGTGGTTAAACCAATATGGAATATTCACTAAGCATAGCAATAATTAAACATGATATAAGCAATTAAATGAAACCTTTCTTGACTTCATATACCATATGAGCAATGGCAAGAACATTTCCAAAATGATAATATAGATCCATCACCAACAATTCATAACATGAATATGAATTAACATTAACATGAATTAACATTAAACGAAGGGATATGAACAACTACACAAAACCATTCGTTTCCTCCCCCTTACCCTTGGTCGACCGAAGCTTGGGCAAGGTAACCCTTGCTCGGCCGAACCATCTATGTGGGAAGGGGCTGGAAATTATGCATTTTAACAGGTTGAATAGTAAACAAAAAAATAAAATTTCATCTAACATTAAATATGAAAGTGCGAGTTAAAGCGATATAACAATGGATCCAACAATTCAATACAGGCAACCACGCATCCCCCCCCCCTTTGCACTACACGGCCAACTCGAGTAGGATTGTAACCTGCTCAGCCGAACCCCCTAGGGGTGGTGGACTTGGTTATGGCGGCAATACGAGTATCAATCCAAAGCCTAAAACATAACGATCATAAGACGATGCACGAGTTGCGAAATGAGCGAGGAAATTGGAAAAATTTTGGCATGACCTTTCCCCTTTTTTCTCAACTCGGCCAGCCCTCAAAACTGATAAAATCGACATGATAAAATACACGAGATCATGGTATAACAGCAATTAAAGTTCTATCAAAAAGAATCACAACGATCGACAAGAACTCGCGAAGAAAACACCGATTTCACATCTTATAGGGCCGACCACTCGCCTCCCCTAAAAATCTACTCTAACCACTCACATTGATCGGATCACGAGGAAACCTTGATGAAAACGAGATTCTGATCTCCGCGAGCGTCGTCCCGAACTCGGCGCCGACAAGATCTCATCCTCCTTCTCTCCCTTTCTCCCTCTTGATGGGCTGTGTGCGGCTCTCCCTTTGAGCCGCACGGGTGGCTTGGGTTAGGGGTTTTATTCCCCTCATTCAATGACCTATTTGCCCCTCACTTGACTTAACTTCTACTCGATTTGATCCGAGTCCGATTCGAACTCCGATCCTATCTGCACTCATGAGTCGAACTCGACTTTAATAAGACATCATAAGCAAGAAGGGAAATAACCATTGAGCTAATTTAAACTTTATATTTCCATGGGTTGGGTTATACCTTCTACTTGAGGCGATCTCAGCGGCTCGACCCGACTAACCTCCGATCCGATGCACTGCACCAAAATGGATTTTTTAAATTAGGAAATTTTTTTCGGGTCTTACACATGGGCTCCAAAACGGGAGGAAGAGGAGATGAGAAAATCTCAGAACAAGAGAAGGAACAAGAAGATACCTTGCTGTCCTCTTAGGACTCCCGCAAAGGAAGTAAGGGGCGGCACACTAAGGTGAAGAGAAACGTCTCTCCGGTTTGTGGGAAAACTTGGGGAAGGAGAGGAAAGTGGTCGGCCACCCTAGGAAGAAGAAACTTCTTCCTTTGTGCCCCCTAAGATGATGCAAATCTCCCTTTTTCTCTAATAGGAAGTTCGATCACTATATAAAGAAGGGGGGAGGCAGCTACAAGCAAAGACTTGACCCCTTTCTTTAATTCTCTCCCGAATTTCCAAAAAATCATGGTTTGTCTCCAAAAGGTAATTTATATTTAATGGTTTTATAATTAATTCGAAATTAATTAAATTCAATTAAATATAAACTTTAATTTATCTTCATAAATTAAAACCCTATCAAGAGGAATGAGAATTATCTAAATAAATTAGTTTCCTCTCATATAGGAATTATATTCATGTAGATAAATTACATTCCTATTTTATAGAATCATGATTTGTCTAAATAAATTAATTATCTATAAATCTATGATTTATCTAAATAAATCAATTTCCTATTAATTATGATATATCTAAATAAATTAATTCCTAAATTGATAGGTGTAGGCGCATGGGGAAAATCAAATTTCCCTCTATGAATTTTTTATTTCAAAAATTAAATTAATTATGTTTAATTCCTAATTAAACATATTCCCGATTTATGGTTAATTAATTTCTTAATTCATAATTAAGATTTAATCAACCATATTAAATAGTATCGCGTGCCAAACCCTACGACTTTAGGGTTATCCTAGAAAATAGGATTTTTTATCTAAAATTTATTTGCCTTTTCTTGCTCTATTTATACTCAAATTTCTTTTTTTTGTTATAGAAATTCACTAACAAAAAAGGAATTAATTTTGCTTATTGTACCTCTATTGATATTGATTGAATAAACATAAACCCGAGATTTTTTCTTTTTCTCTTCCTTATCTTATTTTTTTTTCATCAAAATTTCTTATTTATGTTGTGCCAATTCAACACAAATCCTTAATTTGATTTACTTCATTTTTTATTTGTTTTCTTAACATTGCATTCATATTGACAATGGTGTATTGAACAAATATAATTGATCGTAGATAAATAAATTTCTTTATTCCGACCCTATATTGGGTTTTCACTTCAGTCAAATGATGGGTTTGTATTTCCGGGTTTACTGTCATATAAGATGTATTTTCCTTAACTTAATAACTTAAGTTAACTTAAGGTTATAGGGAAAATCCAAAATTTGATAAAAAAGGGTTGGTCTGTCATAATTTTGGCATTTCTATTAGGAATCTAGTGTTTTTAAATTTAATATGATCTGTACATTTTATATTTTTTTGATCTTTATAATTGATCAACATCAACAAATCCAAAAGAAATATTTGTTGTTAGTTCCCCGTTTTAATGGGGTCGTGCAGTGTAATTCAATTGATTTAAAATTTCGATGTACCCTACAAGTTAGGGTTTCCGAGGAATTCCTTTCTCGTACATTCGTTCTTATAGAAAATACATTTCCTATCTTATCCGTAAACGAGATTTGTGATTGAGTTGCATCATGTCCATGCTAGTAGACATATAGTGTCGCATGCGAGCTCTATCTCATAAAGCCCATTATGAGGTTAGCCTGTTGTGTGTGACCCATTGGGCCTTGCACTAAGGCAGCAGTGAGTTGTGCAAAATGGAGAGTCGAATCCAATAGAATATATTCTATTCGAATCCCATGAGCCCACTAAACCTCCTTTAGTGTGATCATGTGTGACTCCACTCACAAGTCAAGATTGACGTCTAGCAACGTGTCATGACTGCCCGGATAGTGTGAGGTTCAATCGATAGGGATCGAATGCCCTTCGGTGATTAGTTACCGTGCAACTAAGTCCCTCAGTTATAATGTCCTGAATACGGCTAGGGTATGGAAGAAGTGTCAAACCCTAATACCGATTCATATATATTCTGCCTGTCAAGTCGTCGTCTCAATAATGACATGTCAGAAACTCTTTTTCGGCATTCATATCTACTCTGGCCAGAGATTCCTAAGTCGACACTTGTAGGGACACATAGGACATTATCTCCTCTCACTAGGAGTAACTAATTCCATA
Source organism: Canna indica (assembly GCA_034359265.1). Classification (NCBI taxonomy): domain Eukaryota; kingdom Viridiplantae; phylum Streptophyta; class Magnoliopsida; order Zingiberales; family Cannaceae; genus Canna; species Canna indica. The sequence continues at coordinate 60,900,832 of CP136890.1, read as the reverse complement.
TTAGTTGCTCACATACCTCCATGGATGCTTTCCCATGCCTAGAGGTATCCGACACATGACACTGAAGGCCCCGTAAGGATAAGTTCAAAGCAATGGGTCGACACTCACAAGGTAACCATGACAACCTCAGGTCCAAGTACTACTGCTTGCACCTACTATCACCCAAGGAACATCTTATCGACACTCATGTAAGGATTCCATTCTGTGTTCCTCGTGTAGGTCCGTTTAGTGATCTCATTCCATAATGAGCATATGCACTTGTACATTAAATAACGGCTTATAGGTAACTATGAGATCAGCTATCCCTTATCGTATAAGGCATGTACCAAGTGCACTAGTCTATCCGGAATCATCGATCCCTTAATTGGTGATCCTACGGCTAGGAATATTTAGAACAGAGGCATCTGGATTCCTAGTCTCACTAGCACGATCTCATCATGGCCTTGTAATCAATTACCGGGTTCATGGGGTTCATCATAACAAAATATAGATGCACCCATATGATAAAAAGTTCTCATATTATTCATTAACCAAAAATAGTTCCCTACACATCAACATGTGATTGGCTCAACAGCACTATTGCTTTCACGATCCATGAATGTGCAAAATTAGTGGAGATAGAGAAAACATTAATAACAAAAAGGGAGTTACACCTTCTTCTTTAAATAAAAACCCCTTCCCCTCCCCCCCTTCTTTAATATACATATCACATAATACAGAATCCCAGAGTAGATATCAACTGCTCAAATCTCTCTCCATCTAAGGTCTTTGTGAAAATGTCCGCCACTTATCAATCTGTAGAAATATACTCAGGTTGTAACTCTTCTTGCATTGCGGTAATCCAGAATTCATCTTTCAAAGCTTCCTTTACATTCTTTGGTTCAAATTTAGAATTATAACAAGAATATCTGATCATATCCTGATAATTCTTCCTTGATTGATTTCTGGTTTTGACTCCCTCATTCAGATTTCCAATCACATTTTGTAGAGGATGATTTTTGAGAACTTTTATAGGCTTTTGTCACTGTACCACTTCTTTCTTCATTCTGTTCAGCATCAATCTCATGTCAGTTGCATCTTCAGTTTCAACTGCCTAATTAGTGGGCTTGGTAGTGTTTTGACTAGTTTTGATCTCAGTTACAACTCCCTTCTCATCAGCAGTGAGAACCTAACTGTTTTGAGAATCATCAACCTTGACATTTTCAGACTCCATTACAATTTTTGTTCTCTTGTTGTAAATACGATAGGCCTTGCTATTTATAGAATAACCCAAAAATATGGCTTCATCACTCTTGCTCTAGGCCATCTCTTGAATTGTTTTGTTCTTCCTTTCAACCACCCCATTTTACTGTAGGGTCATCGGCACTGAGAACTTATGCAGAATCCCATTCTCATCACAAAATTCAGTGAAACTCATTTGAACTCCATGCCGTGATCAGTCCTTATTCTGATCACCTTCATAATTGGAAACTCATTTTATTTTTGCAGTCTTAAGCACAATGATTTGAAGTTGCCGAAAGCACTTGACTTTTCTCTTAAAAAACCTGTCCAGGTAAATCATGAGTAATCATCAACACAAACAAGTACATATTTTTTACCTCCAAGACTTTCAACTTGCATAGGTCCAACTAGATCTAGATGAGAAGCTCTAGAGGTCTTGAAGTTGTAATCAGTTGTAACTGGTGATCGGCTGTCTTGTTTGTTTGTCTTCTTGACATGGACCACAAACGGCTTCAGGTTCTCCTGACAGTTTGAAGTAGTTAGCCCTTATACACCATTTGAGTTTGCAATAATAACATACTAGCACTCTCAAATTTCTTCTAGCAGTAGAGTGTTGCTGGCTTGTAGATCCACTGTGGATAAACTTTAGTTGCATAGACAGTTGTAAATGAGTCTTTGACTGGGATGAACCAGTGTATCCAAGTCCACTGTGATTTGGAGAATATTTTCTAATGGGGAAAGGTACAAAAATGTCCCTAATATTTTCCCATGGGTACTAAAATATCCCAAAGATTTTTTTGGATAAAAAATACCTCATACGTTATGGAATTGGGTACAAAAATGATCATATAGGTAAGCATCGTTAATGGAGGAATAACGGAGCTAACGTGGCCAAGGATTGGGACTGATGACATGGGCACGTGGCGCGCATGTAGACCAAGATGTTTTCTCACGGGTACTAAAATGCCCCTAATATTTTATCATGGGTACTAAAATACCCCTAACGTTTTCTCACGGGTACTAAAATATAATATCCTAGATATTATTGTTTATTTATATTATTGTTTGTGATTGTCAGCCTAGCGGGCTAGTTCGAGGTCGAGCCGAGTCGACTCATGGTCCGGTGCGAGCTTGAGAGCTCGGGTAAGTTGAACCGTTGATTTTATACATTATGTGCTTGATTTATTAAGTTGCTTGGCTTGGGTGTGCATGTGTTTTAATGCTTGTATGGAGCATGAATTTAATTAAGCTAAGGCGGGTTAGCGGGTTGGATTCGGGCTTCAGGTGGATGCGGGTTTGATAAGGGTCGAGGGTTTGGGGAGGGAATTATAAAACCCCCCCCCATAGGCATGCGACTCCCTTTTGGAGCTGCACAGGAAGTTTGGAGAGAGGAGCAGCCAAGCCGCCCCTCTCACCTTCTTGGAGCCGCCGCCTTCAAGGGTCGAGCCGCCGGGATCTCTTCCTCTCTCTTGGAGCCGTCGAGTCTCTCTCTCTCTCTCTCTCTTTCTCTCTCTCTCTTTAAGAACCCAAGCCGCCGGCTTGGTGGGGAGTCGCCGCCCCTTCCCCTTGCTTGAGCCAAGCCGCCGCACCTTTGAGGCTGGATTCGGAGGCTACCAATTGGGAATTTCCCCCCGATTTTTTCTTCCTAATCATGTGAGTGGTTTTACCCCTCCTTTTCTTGAGATTCTTCTCGTGTTCTTGAGCCAAATTGGACGTTGAGACATTCTTGTTGATTTTTTGTCGATTCTTGAGTTTTTATCGCCGAATTCTTGTGTCGATATGTGGGAGGGGGCCCAAGATCCCCCTTTGTGGCTCGGCAGCTCTAGGACTACCCTAGGGATGCTCGGCCAAGGTGGAAATAGGGGTTCCCTAGAGGTGTTTGATGAAATGCCTAAGAGAAGAATTCTTGCTCGTTTTGGGATCTATGTCTTTGATTGCTTATATTATTAGGTTCCTATAATGTCAATGCATATCTTGTAATTAAATATGTGATTTTAGTGTATTAATCATGCTTTACATAGGAAAGGATTTAATCTTGATGCCATGTATGTTCTTGATTTGGGTTCTTGATTATGGAGTTTGAATCTTATTTTAAAGATGATGTTGATTCTTGCTAAATCTTGTTTAGCAAATATGATTAAATCTTTGTGTGATTTATCTCTATATTATAAATCTGTTTTGGTAGTAATTAAGGATTTAATTACTGTTAATTTTGGATTAATTACCTTGATATGTTAAAAACTCAACATGCTAGAATTTTATGTAGAATTGTCATTAGGGAGGCTGATTTGTTAAACTCTGTTGTGATGAGTTTGGAAGTCATAGGATCTATAGGACACACTTTGGTAGTCAGATTCGGTTCTTTGAATATAGTCGTGTAACCTCAGTCATTAGGGAGGCTTCTTTGAATATAGTCGTGTAACTAATCATTTTAACCAGAAAATATAGTCTGGATCCATAGGACACACTTTGGAAGTCAGATTCGGTTCGGGTGCACTAGTTTTAGGCTCAACAGTAAGCTGAAGACAAAACCCTAATTTTGGCAAATGAAAATTTTAATTGTATAATTAAAATTCAAGGGGCAACATAATCTGTTAAGAGCCAACAAATTAAATTATATGCATGAAATAAAACCTCATGGGTTGATGATATTACGGGTCTAGGAGTTGAGATCATAAATTGAGTGTTGTGACGTTTTCTAATAAAGACACCCATAAGACACCATAGGAGACACTTGGCCTAGGTCTTGTTAGCGCCATATCTTTATGAATGGCGTAGATGCTCGGATAGGAGCCGGATTGCGGGCTTGGCCCGGAAGGTTGGATGGTTAATTCCCAACCTGTGTTTAAGGAACAAGTTCGGATGAGCGAATTCCGATTGTTCCTGTGTTTCTTGTGGTACAAGTTCGGACGGGCAAATCTCGATTGTTCCCAAGTTTCTATATTTTAAGGAATAACTTTGGATGGGCGAATCCCAATTGTTCCTACGTTTCTCGTGGAACAAGTTCGGACGGACAAATCTCGATTGTTCTCGAGTTTCTTTATTTAAGGAATAAGTTCGGATGGGCGAATCCCGATTGTTCCTGCACTTTATCTAAGGGTTCTACTATAGGATAAGCTCGGATGGGCCAATCCTGATTATCCTCATAACCCTTGAGTGTGATTTATTGTCTTAGGGAACGGGTAGGCTGAGGCTTGTTGTTCTTCACTGCTAAGTGAATAGGTTTACCTTTGGGCATGTGATGGCCAGATGGCCTGTTAGCTAGTCATACCATTTGATGCATTACCCCTGTATGAGACATGGGCATTTTATTCTTTTATCTTTGTGGTTGATTTTTATGGTGAGGGTTGGTAGAACTGCTCACTAAGTTCTTTTGATCTCACCCGTTATTTATTTCTATTTTTTTTGTAGAGCCTGTCCAGTGAGTTGGGCTGGAGGGCAGAGGAGCCATATTGATCTCATAACAGTCCTAGTCAGGGGTCGTAGTCGAGTCTTTGGCAGTTTGTCATGCACTTGTATTTTGGTATTTTGGAACTGTACTCCCTTGGGGACATTCATGTCTTTCCTTTAGAATTCATTTGTTAAGAGCAAAATTGTTGAACTTTGATTTATTTATTTCCGCACTTTAAATACTTTACTAAAAACTTTACATTTTAAATGGAAATCTATTTTTTTTTCTCGTCATAATGGAAACTACTATTCTTTTCGCTATGTTTATTTATGAGTTGGCATGTGCATGGGTCAGGCTGCGGGGTATAAGCACGTATACCCTAGCCGATCACGTGACCCTGAGTTGGGGCGTGACATAAAATGCCCCTAACATTTTTTCACGGGTACTAAAATGCCCCTAACATTTGGTTTGGATATAAAATACTCCTAAGATTATTGTAAATGGTACAAAAATGACACCCAAGCTAACCTATGTGTGAGACTTAATAGAGATGTCGTGGATGCTAACTAGGATGTTGACTTTACACGTGACATACATAAAAAGAGCAACTTGCCACACAAGTGACACGTAAGATACAATGTAAGCGTCAGTAAAAAAATCAAAAATACGATTAACCGAAAAACTAGTCCAAAATTGAATTGATTTTTTTGGTTAACCGATCCGTCGGTTTTGATTTCAGTTTTTATTTTCTAAATTTTTGATTTTCTATTTTGATTTTAGTTTTTGTAAATGGAGGGATAACGAAGTTGACCGAAACCGAAATCAAAACCAAAAATAAAAAAAAATTAGAAAAGGAAAAAGGTACAAAAATGCCCCTAATATTTTCTCACGGGTACTAAAATGCCCTTAAGGTTTTTTTGGGATCAGAAATTCCCTTTACGTTATGGAATTGGGTACAAAAATACCCCTATAGGTAAACGACGTTAATTGAGGGATAACGGAGCTGATGTGACTAATGACTGGGACTGATGACGTGGACATGTGACACACATGCAAGCCAAGATATTTTCTCACATGTACTAAAATGCCCCTAATATTTTCTCACGGGTACTAAAATGCCCCTAACGTTTTCACACGGGTACTAAAATTCCCTAACGTTTGTTTTGGAGCTAAAATACCACTGAGGTTATTGAAAATGATACAAAAATGATACTAAATTAACTTTTGTTAGGTGAGACTTAATGGAGATGTCGTGGATGTTGATAAAGATGTTGACTTTACATATGGCGCACATGCAGAGAGCAACTTTCCACGCAAGCGACACGTAAGAAATTAAAATCAAAATCAAAAATCGAAAATTTAGAAAATAAAAACTGAAACTGAAACCATGGGATCGATTAATCAAAATATTTGGTTTGGTATCCGACCGATTTTTCGATTAATCAAATTTTCAATTTTTTTGCTCATCCCTACGTTGCATCTTACGTGTCGCTTGCGTGGCAAGTTGCTCTTTGTATGTGCGCCACGTGTAAAGTCAACATATCTATCAACATCAACGATATCTCTGTTAATTCTCACCTAACAAAAGTTAGCTTGATGTTATTTTTGTACCATTTTCAGTAACCTTAGGGGTATTTTAGCTCCAAAATAAACTTTATGGATATTTTAGTACCTGTGAGAAAACATTAGGGGCATTTTAATACTCGTTAGAAAACATCAATGACATTTTAGTACCTGGGAGAAAACATCTTGGCCTGCATGCACGCAATGTGTCCACATCATCAGTCCCAATCATCAACCACGTTAGCTCCGTTATCCCTCGATTAACGCCGTTTACCTATAGGGGCATTTTTGTACCCAATTCCATAACGTCAGGAGTATTTTTGATCCAAAAAAAACTTAGGAGCATTTTAGTACCCGTGAGAAAACATTAGGGGTATTTTTGTACCTTTTCCCTTTAGAAAATAAAAACCGAAACCAAAACCGTCGGATCGGTTAACTGGAAAATCGGTTCAAATTTTCAATTTTTTTGCTCACGCCTATGTTGTATCTTGTGTGTCGCTTGCGAGGTAAGTTGCTTTTTGTATGTGCGCCACGTGTAAAATCAACATCCTAGTCAGCATCCACGACATCTCCGTTAAGTCTCACTTAGTAGAAATTAGCTTGAGTGTCATTTTTATACCATTATTAATAACCTTTGGGGTATTTTAGCTCCAAGACAAACATTAGAGGCATTTTAATACCTGTGAGAAAACGTAAGGAGCATTTTAGTACTTGTGAGAAAACATTAGGGACATTTTAGTACCCGTAAGAAAATATCTTGGTATGCATGCACGCCATGTATCCACGTCATCAGTCCCAATCATCAGCCATGTCAGCTCCGTTATTCCTCTATTAACACCGTTTACTTATAGGGTCATTTTTGTATCCAATTCCATAACGGAAGGGGTATTTTTGATCCAAAAAAAATCTTAGGAGCATTTTAGTACCCGTGAGAAAACGTTAGGGGCATTTTTGTACCTTTTCCCTTTTCTAATTGTCATTTCATCAATCTAAGTATAAAGAAGTTGAATTATTTGCTCAAGATCTTTCTTCTCTTCAGTCAATATCTTGCTTTGGTCATTGAGAGATTTGTTCTGCTTTGCAACATCTACCCATTTGATAGACATCAACTGGTATACATCTTCAAGGCTTTCGCCACATTGAACTATACATTTATCGTCTTTGGCATCTGAACTGTTTGAAGTTCTGACTGAGCCACCGACGCTTGCTGTGAAAGCTATAAAATTGCCGAACTATTTTTCAGATTCTTCTGAGTCATCTTCCTCTTCGTCATCACTCCATGTCACAGTAAAGGACTTCTTTAGCTTCATTTGAAGATTCACACATTCGGATCTTACATGATCATATCCTTCACATTCAAAGCATTTAACACCTTTGTATTTATGTTTTGAATTAATTTTGGGTGTTGACGACTGACTTCTTTTGTTTTCTCCCACAATGAATTTTGATCTTGAACTGTTAAAACTAGTCGATTGGATATGTGATTGAAACTGCGGTTGCAATTGAGAATTTTGATTTTGATTGTTTCTGACTTTCAAAAATCTTTTGAAATTCTTTGTTAGAAGGATACACATTGCATCCATTTCATCATCTGAACGCTCTTCAGACCTTACTTCATCTTTAGTAGCCCTGAAAGCAAGGTTTTTCTTTTTCTCTTTATGTGAGTATTTTTCTGACAGTTCCAACTCATACGTTTCAAGCTTTCCCATCAAAGTATCAAGAGTCATAACTGAGGAGTCATGAACTTCACTGATGGCTGCAACTTTCATGTCAAACTTTGAAGGCATGGATCTAAGAACTTTTCTCACAACTTTTTCTTTTGAGAATGATTCTCCAAGATTGGTTGCATTGTTCATAAGATCTTTGACACGTCCATGGAAGTCTTGAATGCTTTCAACATCTCCCATCTTTAGATTCTCAAATATGGTATTCAGGATTTCCACTTTGGACTTTCGAAGGGTTAGGGATCCTTCATGATTTGTCTCTAAAAGTTCCCAAGCTTGCTTTGCCAATGCACAAGCTTAGATCAGTTTGAACTGAGATGGATCAACTCTACTAAAGATAGGATTAAGGACTTTATTGTCATAGTTTGCAGCAGTGATTTCTGCTTTTGTGTATGAACTTTTAGGCTTGCTCTCAGTCCCATCTGTTGTTGTGGGTGGTGTGTAGCCAATCTCAATAGTGTGCCAACAATGATCATCCAAAGACTTGATGAAAGCTCTCATTCGAGTCTTTCAATAAGCATAGTTTGTTCCTATGAACAAGGATGGGACATTTACTGAGTTTCCCATAGGCATTCCTTCCATCTTGAGGTCGAAGGGTAAAGACACTTCAATGATTTATGCTGGTAAAGGTTAGCACATCGCACTGATACCAATGGACAAGATAGTCACTAAGGGATCTTTCTGTTAAGAGTCAGATGCACAGAAAGTTGCAACTACTATAGGAACTACTTTAAGAATAGAATGAGTAACAAAAATAAAATAATCACAAAGAAACACATAAACACACAAGGATTTGTTTACACAGTTCAGTGACAAGCTTGTCACCTAATTTACGAGGCCCTCACAAACTATTTACTATTATAAGTACTAACCAATTTGCCTCTCTATGACAACTCAATCATAGAGTTCTGTCCTCCACACAATTTTGTGTTCTAGTGAGTTCAACGACCCAACTCCACCTTGGTATGAAGATGTTTGAAATATTTTGTTGCCATCGACACACACTCAACGGTCTTAACTCCTTGTATATCTGGCAACTTTGTTTTATCACATAGGAGTGGATCGCCAACTCAATTATTCTCTCTCTTCTTTTATAAACAAAATAGGCAACCCATAAGACACAACCATTAGTCCACAAAAGCTCAACCGCAAAGCCCAACTATTACTCCACAAATGAAACTCAAGGAAACTCCTAGCTCCATGATGACCATTAACTCCACCAAATGAATGACCAAGGCCATAAAGGAGTCAATGATGACCATTAAATCCGCCAAATGAATGAACAAGGCCATACAAGACTCCATGATAACCATAACTCCACTAAGCATAAAAAATAACCATTAACTTCACTAAATGAATAACCAAGGCCAAAAGTCACCATAAATGATCTAGCCCAAAAATCACCATAAATGATCAAGTCCAAAAAGTTAATTTGTAGATACATACATATATCATCAGAATATATATATAATTGCAGCAACATAATATCAACATCGCAGCAGCATAAACTTCACAACAACAAGAGCAGTTGTAACTGACTATGATCGAAAATTTCCAGAGAAACAAGAGCAATTGTAACTTACTAACAACTGACTAACAGCATAACCTCTACTGTATCAAGAGCAGTTGCAACTGACTGTGTTGACATAGTAGACTTGCACATCCATATATTCTCTTTCCTCATATATAGAGCAAGTCAACCAACTTTCATAAATGTCACTTAACAAAAGATCTTAACTTCATCAGCTTCAAACTCAAAAGACAGCCATAACACATCATAATACTTCGGCCATAAATGTTTCAAGAAAAATCGCCTAGCTCATCAATGAAGACTACTTCATTTCTTCCATAAATGATCAAGCAATCAAAAGTAATTAATGATAAATAAATATCATAGAGATATTATATGTAAGCATCAATAGTTACAACAAGCTAAAAGTCATCATGTAATACCCAAAAATCTTAATAATAATATTTTATTCTTGAGTTCGGGATCGTGGGCCCTAATTAGCGCGGATTGGCGGGAAGCTTCGCGATTAGACTCGAGTAAGCATTTAATGTAGAAAAATTAAGGGAAATTTTATTTGTCTTATCTCTATGATTTAGCATGCTAGGGTGATAGAGGGTCTTGAGGCGAATTTGGCGGTGCAATCGGATCTTGAATCGGAGTTAGATCGGATGAGTTATGGGTTGTTTAAGTCAGATAGCTTAGATAGGGGTATTTTGGTCATTTGGACCCAACCGGTGTCTATAAAGTAGACCCTGGGGTGTGCGGCCAGGGGTTTTTGAGCCGCACGCCATCCGAGTAAAGGAGAGAGGAGAGAGGGAGGGTGCCATCAAGGAGGAGGAGTCACCAGAGATAGATTTTCGCGAGTTCATCGGTGTCGATCGGGGAAGATCCTACGCGTCTTCTTCTTCCATTTTCTCTCTGTCCGGTGAGTGGATTTAGGCATTCTTTTCTCCAATTCTTGATCCATGTCGTTGTTCTCATGTTTCAGGGGTTTTCTTCAATTTTTGACGGGTTTTTCTCGTATCGAATCGGAAATAAAAATCGTGGTCCTTCCTTAGAAAAAAAAAATAAGAAAAAAATAAGGAAAAAAAATTCTTGTTGCCTTTTGCAGCCGCCGCCAGGCAGCGGTGGGTCAGGTCGTGGCCTAGCTGAGCTGGTGACAGCACCGCCGGTCGAGCCCTAGCCTGGCCATGTCGGCACTGCCGAGCGCGGCCAGCGGCTGGGCGACTGCCCGACCCTTGGGGCAGCCGACCTACTGCCTTTGGGGCCGCCGCTGAGAGCCAAGCGGCGATGATCTATCGCCGGATGGCGGGGGACCCGCCAGGGACCCCATCCGGCCAGATTCTAGGTGGTGTGCGGCGGCTGCGATTGGGGAAGGGGCGGCGACGGCGGTGAATGAGGGGAGGAGGTGGGGAAGATAACCTAAGGAGATGAAATGAAATGGAGGGCTGGATTGAAGTGGTTGAGATGAAGGGCAGGGATTTGATCTTGTGTAGATGGAGAGCTGTGATTGCATCTGGTTAGATGGAGGGCTGTGATTGCATCTGATTAGATGTAAGGTTATGATTTCATCATGTTAGATGGAAGGCCGAGATTGCATCATGTTAGATCCTGTGATTGCATCTGTTTAGATGGAGGGCTGTGATTGCATCTGGTTAGATGTAAGGCTATGATTGCATCATGTAGATGGAGAGCTGTGCTTGCATCTAGTTGGATGGAGGGCTGTGATTGCATCTGATTAGATGTAAGGTTATGATTTTATCATGTCGATGGAGGGTGGTGATTGCATCTGGTTAGATGTAAGGCTGAGATTGCATCATGTTGAATAGAGGGATGTGATTGCATCATGTTGAATAGAGGGATGTGATTGCATCATATTAGATGGAAGGCTGTGATGTGATCCTGTTTAGATGAAGGGCTGAGATTTTGTTACTGGTTTATTGATTGTGGCACCGTTATATTTATTTATAGTAGTGATTTATTAAATAAATTAAGACATTTCTTTCATTATTCTAAATAATTATTTTGAGACATTAAAGTTAGCAAAATTATTCATGTTATATATGAATTTTTACCTAATCATCGTTACGGATTGATTAGTGAGGTCTGTTTTGCCATTAAAGTAACCGGGCATCGCCTTGTTTTGCGTGCCAAGCTGAAAAATCATATTTTATATATTTTTATGATTCGGTCTGAGATGATTCATGGATATAGTAGTTAACGAGGTGAATTTTATCCCAGATCAGTGATTTTTATGACGAGTTATTTTATCATGTTCCAATCCATTGATTTACAGTTGGAGTTTCTTTTTGCACTGCTTTCATGATACAATTCTATTTTATGGTTGTTTACTTGTGTTGAGCATTCATGATTTATGAGCACTACTTCTACATATATATCTGTATGTGATTGAGATGTATGACAGGAGGAGGTGGAGGATGAGGTATGCACTTGACATACCCTTTATTTCTTGTTAATAGCACATCTTGTTTGTACTTATATACTAGCGTGTGTGGTGTTATGATGTGCTTATTGCATTTCCCGAAAGCCTCGCTGGTGAGAGGAGGGTATGCCCCAAAGAGACAATGTTGGCCTTATTTCGGAAGTCCGGCTGGTGAGGGGAGATCATACCCCAAAGAGACAGTTCGGAGATCCGAGTAGGTGAGGGGAACGTATGCCCCAACAGGCTAGCTCGGAAGATCCAGTCCGATGAGGGGAGGGCATGCCCCAAAGAGATAGAACTGAGCTGGGTGGTAGTTCGGCGGCCACCCGTCTACCTACCCTATGTGGCTATATGGGACCGACGGGTCTGGGGAGCATGCAGATGATTGAGGTGTTGCATTGCATGCATATGATTGAGGTGTTGCATTGGCATGCATATGATTGAGGTGTTGCATTCTTCCTATTTTATTGCCATAGATATTTTATGCTTGTTGACGGATGTTGACTCTATGCATAGAGTTGTGGATGTATTATTGCTGGTTTCTTCTAACGTTGCTGTTACGTTATTTATATCGGCTATTTATGTTTTTATGCATGATGATTGATTTGGTGAATTAAGGACTGATCTGCTGACTAAGTCCTAGTTGGACTTACCCCTCATTACTATTGTTTTGCAGCACTTGAGTTAGATCAGAGAGGAACCAAAGTGCAGTAGCGCGGCTGGTGGCGGCAGGGCAGTTGGTCTTGTGACATGTCGTGATCGAGGAGAATACCTGAGTCATTTTAGTGTCTCTTTTGTTGTTGAGTCATGTTGACTCGGGTCGTGGTTTCCGCATTTTATTTTTATGTGGGGAGTCTTGTTTATTTATTTGAACTCCTTTTTAATAACTTGTTCAGTGTGTTCATATTGAGTTTTGGTTTGGTTTGGTTCGTGATGTCATGTCTATTCTTTTCAAAAAAAAATATCTCCTACTATTCAGGTTATTGTTGTTGTGTTTGAGTTGGGTTAGGCTTCGGGATACGTGGCGTATCCTGGCCGGTCATACCGGATTTGGGGTGTGAGACATCATCGCAGTATCAAACTTTGGTATAAAACTCCAACAACAAGAGCAGTTGCAACTGGCATACAATTGAGAACTGACTAATAATCCTTTTACCAAATATAGCCAACACAACATAAGCCAAACACCAATAGAAATCTAAAATGAAACTTAGAAGTAATGATTTGAAAAATAAGTTCAAATTTGAGAATTAGATTTTAAAAAGTGAAAACTCAAAAATAAAGAATGAAAATTTTATGTTGAAATCTCAAATGCAAGCCATACAAATCCATTAATGACTTGAAAAATGATTTTAAAGGTTGTTTTCTTAATTTACCAAATGTTTCATCTTTCAAGAATTCTAGAAATAGAAATATTTCATTCAAGAGTGCCCATGTTAACCATGCTTCTTATGTTAAGCATCCGACTTCTAAACCTCATGTACAAGATAAAAAGTTTCATGAACATTGTTTTTATTGTGGTATATATGACCATTCTATCTATGATTGCACATTCAAGAGAAATCCAAGTGTTGCTAGGACACTTTGGATTCCTAGGCAACTCACCCCCAAGGACCCAAAACCATTTGGGTACCAATGGTTTCATGCTATTTTGTAAGGGGATCTATCAGCAACGGTTGCTCCCGTTGCAACGTAGCCGTTGCAGAAGATCGCGTACTTGATAACATAACAACAGATCTGCAACGACTGCTCACGCCGTTGTTAATGATATTATCAACAACGGTTCCGCAAAGGGCTATATCCATTGTTGATACATTACCAACCATGACTCAGCAACGAGGCGTGGTTGTTGCTACTACTTTATCAGCAACGGTTCCGCAACAACGCGATGACTATTGCGGATATTGCCATTAGAAACGATCGTCACGCCATTGAAAAGCCTTTGTTCAAAGGCTATTGCTAAGCCGTTGCTGTTGTTCACCAGCAACGACATTAAGTTTGTGGCCCAAGTTTTACGATACACTTTTAGCAACAGGTCAACGGCTTTCACATGGATGACCGTGGGAAGGCTGTTGCTGATAATGTTAACCCGTAACTGAGAAATTTTAAAATTAGAAATTTCCATTGATACATTTATAACCTGATACATAACTCACACACTCATAAACACATTCATTCAAATACACATACATTCACACACACACATCACATATACATCCAAATATACATCAAAATAATTATACTTATAATTACAATTATCCACAATCGTATAAAAAATATACAAAATCAAAAGTATCGTATCAACACGATACGAATAAATATATTAAGTCACAAAACAAATAACTCTATCCAAGTAACAAGTATATAACAAGTCAATATTCAAGTCAATCAAGTCATAAAATAATAAAAGCTCACTATGACGGTGGAGGAAGGTCAAGATCATACGGCGGGGTCTGGAGTGCTTGAGTGTACACCGGCATGGACTGAGTCAATGATGATGGATCTGAGTGTACACCACTGGACTGACCTGTCATTTGTCTCAGCATGGCATGCATCTCAGTCATCATCTGATTCTGATGAACCATCATCTCACTATGTTGTGCGACCGTCTCCTCCAGTGTCGATATCCTCATATTCTGATCATTAATCTTGAGGGCCGCTCACCGACTGCCGTAGGGGTCGGTGCCCTAAGTGGCCTGAGCACGGCTCGCGCATGACCACTATTAGCAAAGCAATAGACGCAACCATGGTCCCAACCACTTGCAGCCTCGACCCATGCTCCTGCGTCAAAGTCCTCGGGGGTGCTCCTGTACAGTGTCATCATCTGAGTGTAGGTCTCCTACACTAGTTTGGTGTTTGTTTCATATTTTTTCTAAAACTTAAATTATAAATAAATAATGCATAATTGAAACAAATATACTTACCATGATGACTGCAGTGTGGGTGTCGATGTACTCCCCCGCCCCATGTCCTCTACGGTGAGTCTGCTCAAACACCTCCATCAGGGAGGGTCGCTGGATAGTCCTGTCATTCATCACCGTTGTCTACATTTACAAAACAAACACATTAATTAGTACACAGAGTAACAAATAAAATATATAATTCAAAATAAGGTATAATACTTACCATGTGTCTCGCGTGCACGACAAATGAAATAGAGCAGCCAGTGTGATGCATTCCTCCCCCCGACATGTGATTTCTAGCCGCGGTCCGTGATACATCCTGCCATCGCTCGGTCGACCATATCGACACGTGTTGATCCCAAATATATTAAGTAATTCAATCCTCGAGTCTCCGCTATGGTTGTGGCCCCAGCTCGGGCCATCGCTTGTGCTCGGGCCTGCCCCAGCTGGTAGTTGTACCTTTGCCGGGAAATGGCCTCCCATGCATTGTAAATGAATGGCCTCTGGTGCTCTTGCCAAGTATAGCGAGCCTACAAAACAATAATATCAGTACCAATAATAGTCGAGCTGATTAATTTTTTTTAAATACATGTATATAAAAATTTTAAATACGTACCTCAAACTCGCGCCAGAGCATGTCCACGTGCTCACGGGGCACGTGAGACCAAGTGGGCCAGGCCCCATGCATATATCATTAGATTATCCTCGATATAGTCTTGTGGACATCCTCCTGCTCGAACATGCACAACCAAAATAAAGTACAATATTATATTATGATATATTGAATTATATATAATGTCATGCCCCAAACTCATGGTTACGTGACCGGCCAGGGTATACGTGCCTATACCCCGCAGCCTAACTCATGCACATGCCAACTCAAAAAAAATAGTGGAAAGAAACAACAGTTTTATTTATAAAGAGTCACAGATTTCATTAAATAATATAGTTTTTATCAAAAGTTCGAGTGCGGAATAAAGTGAATCAAAGAGTAACAGTACTGATATTTAAATAAAATCTGAATAATAACACGAATGTCCCCACGGGACTACAACTCCAAAATACCAAAACACAAGTGCATGACAAACTACTACAGACTCGACTACTACCCCTAACTAGGACTGCTATGAGATCAATGTAACTCCTCTGCCCTCCAACCGCGCCAAGTGCTCCAGCCCACCTCATGGGTCACGCTCTGCAAAACAAAAACAACGACAACAGGTGAGTTCAAAAGAACTCAGTGAGCGGTTCTACCAACCCCCACAAGAAAACTAACATCACAGATAAGATGCATAAAGCAAACTCCTGACTCAAACAGGAAAAGGTCACAAGGGAGTGACAAGCTAACAGGCCATCCGGCCACCACCTGCCCGAAGGCAGCCAACACCCAAACAGTGAAGAACAACAGGCCTAAGCCTACCATGCCCTAAGACAACAACACAAACTAGGATAATCGGGAAGGCCCTCCGAGCTTATCCTAGTATAAAGAAACTCGGGAGCAATCGGGAAGGCCCTCCGAAGTTGCTCCACGATACGAGAAGGGACAATTGGGATTCGCTTGTCCGAACTTGCCCCTTTTTGATATCACAGGAGTAATCGGGTAGTCCCTTCGAACTTACCCCTTTAAGATATCATAGAAATAATCGGGTAGGCCCTTCGAACTTATTCCTTAAAACCACATCGGGGATAATCGGGTAGGCCCTCCGAACTTATCCCACGAGTCTAAACCAGAATAATCAGGTATTGCTCATCCGAACTTGTTCCACAGGTTGGGAATTAGCCATCCAACCTCTCGGGCCTAGCCTGCAATCTAGCTCCTCAACGAGACTCTTCGCCATTCATAGAGATATGGCACAACATGACCTACCTCAAGTCTCTCCTACGGTGTCTTAGGGGTGTTAACCTTATTGGGAAGCGTCTCAACACTCTAATACCCGACCCCAACTCCTAGACCCGTAATGTCATGAACCCGTGTGGTTTTATTTTATGCATAAACTTTATTTGTTGGTTCATAATAGATTATGCTGACCCTTTATCCAATTTTAATTATGCAATTAAAATTTAAATAACCAATATTATGGTTTTGTTTTAGCTTACTGTTATGCCCGAAACTGATGTATCTAATTCAAATATGGTCTTCAGAGTGTGTCCTATGTTTTCAAACTATATTTTCTGGTCAAAACGATAGGTTACACGACTATGTTCAGATAAATACATATACCACGGAAAATATTATAAAAACAACACAGATTCATCATCTCAGTATGAAATTTTAGCAACATTATGTCTCTTCAACATATCATGAAAGTAAATCCGAAATTAATAGAAATTAGGTCCTTAATCATCATTAATACAAAACACTAATCTTGAAACAAATTCCTCAAATCTCATGCTTATTAACAAGACTAACAATGTCACGCCCCAACTCAAGATCGCGTGACTGGCCAGGGTATGTGTCAGTACCCCGAAGCCTACCACATGCACTACACAATAATATACATGAAAATACTGTACACCAAGGCAACACAAAATAAGGAAGAGCGGCTCAAATCTTTATTCAAAATCAAAATAGTTTTAAAGGGTTTCAAATTCGAAGGGAAAAACTCGAGTGTCAAAGTCTAAAACGGTTACAAGTTTTCAAGAACAAAACCACTCAGAGCATGTCCAACAACCCTACTCGACACGACTACGACTACATGACTGCCTGCTACGAGACCTGTGCCAATGCTTGCCCTCCAGTCGCACCATGCCACCAAGTTATACCTCACTGGTCGGGCTCTGCAAAACAACAACAAACAAAACCATGAGTTCACGAGGAACTCAGTGAGCGGTCCTTCCGAACCTCCACTTAAATCCCTGATATGATAACATATAAATATATATACAAGCACATATATGAGAAGTCTATTCTAGTCATATCATGGTAATCGGTCAATTGGCCATACTATGCAAATAAGTAGGTCTGGCCATATCGGCTCCTTAAGACTGAGTATTATTCAGCCACTATGGCCTCATCTTGCCTGACTGGTCCGGCTCTATCCGATCTTCACCACAATACAGTACTCAGTTGCACTGACCTATACAACATACAAGGAATGTCAATAACAATCACCGGGCCTGTCGACTAGGATGGTTAACTAGTCTCAGGATCCCACCGGGTTAGGGATAGCTAGTCCCACCCGACTCGGGTCTACCGTCAGCGTGGCCCATTGACGAAATCTCAATACCCTCCGCCACTTAGGTCGAACACCTAGCGGGCCCGCTGGTGCAATCTCAAGACCCTAATCACCGTTGAGTCGAGTAGTAGCCGTTTCGGCTATCGGTACTCCTCAGTAGACCATCTCAATCACAATACACAATCAGAGTTTCTCAAAGAAAAACTTCCATCTAAATCCATAGGCATCAACCCAGACCCGGCCCCTTCCTTGGGTCGCACTAGTCGAGTACTAATGTCCGCTATCCTTCCCTAGGTGTGAAATCTAGTCTATGCATTATGTTCCTTAAGTGTAACCACATTTCATAAGCATGAAAATGTCAACTCTTGGGTTCATCACAACATATATAATATAGGAAATTCGTTCTACAATTATCCACATGAATAATCACATGATTTCCAAAAATAAGGAGATTAAATTCAGCAAAAAATTTCTAAATTTCGATAAGGAAACAAGGAATATAACATGGCAAGGATTGGGCATTTACATTAGAAAATAAATAAAATATTTCCATGATTCACATGCCATTCTAAATCCTAACCATATATGAGCACTCAAGAATATTTCCTTCTAGCATGATAAACTCAATCTACCACTACTAACAACATAAATGATGAAATAAAACTATACATGTAAGCATGAACCAAGTCGAGCCCCTTTCCCCTCGTCACACCCACTCGGCTGTACCTAACCTAGGTTACTCATGCTCGGCCGAGATTGATCAGGGTGGAAGAAGAGGGTTTTTGGCCGTGATCAAGAATAATTAAGTCACCAATCATGAAAAGAACTCGATCCAAGAGGTTACGACCACTCTAGGAAATTTGGGAAAAATTCAGCCTGACCTTTTCCCTTTTTCCTTCATGCGGCCGACCCCTAAATCTGAGGAAAACTCCATGAAATTTCATCGTTAAACAACATATACACAAGCGGATCAGATCTCGATAAAAATTTCGACGAGACGATAGAAATATAACGAGAAATCGACAAAATCCCCAATACCTTGGTCGGCTACCCGCCTACCCTATGGATCTCGGTTAAACCACTCACCTCGACTAGAGAAGAAGATGGACAAGATGAAGATGATCCCGATTTCTCCGACGACGACGCAGATCCAGCGCCGCCCAAGAGTTCCTCTTCTCCTCTCCTCCTCACCTCGGGCTGCGTGCGACTCAACTTGTCTTGAGCCACACAACGACTTGGGGTGAGGGATTAATTCTCTCTTCTCCTTTTTTTTTGTGACAATTATGCCCTTCTTCACTTAACCCCCTCACTCGACTCCACCTAAGCCCGGATTGGACCCTGACTCAATCCGCGAACTCGATTTCAACCCGACTTGAGTCAACCCAACATATACATTTCAAAAGCATTAACCATGAGTCTAAAATTTAACTCATACCTCCTACTCGCGGCGATCTCACGACTTGGCCCGGTTAGTTCCCGATCCGATGGGCTGCACCAATTAAACTTTATATTATAGGAAATCCCGAGTATTACAAACAAGCACCAACAATACCATAAATAAGAACACACATCATGATCAAGAATCCATCTTGCAAGAACCTTCATGACATCAACATCAAGATCCAAATTTTTCAAAAACATGATTTTTTTCAAAAATCATAGATTAAATACAAAGCATGCTTGAACCTATAAGAACTCATTTTTATAAGCAATTCGAGACATAAACTTCATGATAACCAAGATCTCTCACTTGGGCATTTCATCGAACACCTTGAGGGCACCCTTGCTCCACCCTTGGCCGAGCACCCCTAGGGTCACCCTAGGGTTGCCAAGCCCCATAGGGGAGAGTTTACGGCCTCCTCAAGCACGACAATAAAATAGAATGGTGAAAACTTTAGAGATCAACGGAAAACCTTCAAGAACATCCAAGCCTTCAAGATCGGCTTCAAGAATCCGAAGAAACCCGAAAAGGAGGGTAAAACCACTCACCTAATTAGGAAGGATGATTAGAGGAGAAATCCCGGATGACGGCCCTCGAATTTGGCTTCAAAAGATGGCGGCTCGACTCAAGAAGGGGGAAAAAAGGGGGCGGCGGCTCACTTCAAGCCGCCGGCTTGAAGAGAGGGAAAGGGGAAGAGAGAGGGGCTGGCTCGGTTCGACTTGGCGGCTCCTCTCTTCTCGGCTCCAAGGAAGGGAGAGGGGAAGAAGGGAGGCGGCGGCTTGGACGGCTGGGCTGCTCGGCAGCTCCAAGAGGGGGAAGGGAGGGGCGGCGGCTAAGGCGGCTCGCTCCTGTCTTCTTCTTCAATTGGATGGGCAGCTCCAATAGGGAGCCGCCAGCCTTAGGGGGGGAAATTTATAATCCCCTCCCACTTCCACCTAACCACACCCTAATCCGCACTCTTCTCAACCCGGATCTGCAACCCGCTAACCCAAACTAACCCCGTGATAAAATACACACTACTAGAATATACCACATCAGCCACGGGAATCACCGACGGCTTTGCGACGACTATAGCGGCCGTGCATGATGTAACCAAATTAGCCACGGCTCGCATACGGCCGCCTAGGGCCGTCGCTCATAGTTGATGGCGCGCACAGGGTGCAAAATAAGATAAGTTATGAGCCATGACTTAGCGGGGGTGCAAGAGCCGTTGGTGATATGAAAAAGTCATTAGCCATGACTAGAAGCAGCCTTCGCTTATTAATTAATGGTGCGAACGCAGCACGAAAATTAAAACACTCTTCATCGATGGTTGAGAGAGCCGTCGGTGATAATAAAATTATGAATCCACAGTTTTCTGACGGCTGGCGAGCCGTTGGTGAAAATCCTTTTTATTTGCGTTCATGCCCGACCCTTCCTTTCTCCCCCGCTGTCTTCTCTCTCTGCCACCGACGGAGTTGTCACAGCCACCGATCGTATCCTCTGCACCGACTTCGTGCACTGTCGACTTCGCCTTCTCGCCATCGAGTTCGCCACCATCGACGGAGACACTGCCCTCGCCCTCGCCCTCGCCGATCGATCGAGCTCCAATCGATCTCCACGCCCCGCGCACTAGCCCCAATCTCCCTCGCCGTCATCCAAGTGAGCTCTTCCTCCTGTCTCCGGTCAGCGCCGGCTAAAACCCTAGGGTTTCGGCTGGCGCCAACAGTAGTTATTTATTTTAGATTAATTAAATTTAATTAATTATGGTTAATATTAGATTAATTAGGGTTATTTGTTAATTAGATTTAATTAGTTAGATTAGATTTAATTTAATTAGGGTTAATTAATTAGATTAGTTTTGTTAAAATCGTCCACTTAATTTGGACTCGTGCACGTCGGAATCGTCTGTTAAAATCCCACATTGGTTAAAATATGACCAAGATAGCCTTTAAATAGTTTGGTCAATTCTCTCCCCATGAGCTAGCTTTTGGGGTGAGTTAGATCCACTAATTTCTTAACATGGTATCAGAGCCAATCCTGTGGTAGATATTGTGCCACCCGCAGATGTCCAGTCCTGCAAAACTCAATGCTCCAGATGTCCAATCCTGGGCGTGACGGGGTGTGTTAAAGTCCCGCATTGGTTAAAATATGGCCAAGATAGCATTTAAATAGTTTGGGCAATTAATCCTTGTTGTGTGAAACCCGACACTAGAAGGGGGGGGGGGGGGTTTGAATAGTATCCGTCCTCTCTTTTAATTTTCTTCTTACTCAATTTTATTTTTACTTAATGCAATTATTACTTACTGATTAATGTGATCAAAATTCAATAACAACGATAAAAGCAAGTAAGAAATCAATGCAAACAAGAATGCTTATAGT
The DNA here is from genome assembly GCA_034359265.1 of Canna indica. Taxonomy (NCBI): domain Eukaryota; kingdom Viridiplantae; phylum Streptophyta; class Magnoliopsida; order Zingiberales; family Cannaceae; genus Canna; species Canna indica. The sequence continues at coordinate 60,879,099 of CP136890.1, read as the reverse complement.
GGTTCGGTCAACCGCTACTCCACTACCTTGGCTCCTCACCAAGGATTTCTAACCACTACTTTATAGAATTTATGTTTCCCTTTGAATACAATAAGGACACCCTTCTTACCACTCGGAGAGCACCTCAATCCTATTCACCTTAGCAAAACACAATTCTATAAAGCTATCCCTAAGTGTTTCCTAGCACACCTAGCAGCTATCTCAACTTTGAAAACAAGTTATAATAAAATTCAAAATACATGGAAAGAGCTTTAAGATTGAAAGATTAACCAAGGCTTCTTTCCACTGCCTTCATGTCTCCAACTTGCAATAAGATTGCTCTTTGATTCGCAACACAGTTGAAGAAGTAGAGGATCAGCAGTGCCTGGAATTCGTTGTCGAAGGAAGCAGAGACGCGTGAGAAAAATTCTTTGATTGCTCAATAATGGTTGTTAAGAGTTGTAAAGAAGTTAGGAGAGGGGTATTTATAACCCCTCAGCCGAACGACACGTTCAACGGGTAAAAAAATGACCGTTGAAGCCATTCGGTCGTTGGTCAGTCGATCAGTCGGTCGACCGATGGATCGACCGCCAATGCGACCGCTGGCAGTCTGTGAGAGCTCGGTCGACCGACTGATGGAAAACAAATTTTTTCGACATTTGGTCGACCCGTCGGTCGATCGAATGACTGGAGCTAGGGTCGCGCTATAGGCTATCTCCAGTTCGATCGACCGCTACCATTTTGCCTATTTTTGCCTTATGTCGATCGACCGACCGGTTGATCGACGTAGCCTTATATTTTTTTCTTCGCCAACTTTGGTCGACCGAATGACTACTGCCCATATTTTCCTTCACTCGGTCGACCGAATAGGCTTCTTCGGCAGAGACTGCCTTTTTTTGTCGACCGATCGATCTGCCGAACTCAGGCTGAGGCTGACTTCTCCTTGTATTTTTACATGCCTTTTTTATGGGTTTAGTTACCAAGTTTCAACTTGGATAACTTTACAACTTTGGCTTGGGATAAACTTAACCTCGGGGTATATTACATGAATTCTACTTGATCTAATCCCGCGTCTTTCTTTAACGATTTCTTCTTTCATTTCTTTGACGATCTTTCCCTTCGTCTCATTTGAACGGATTTGGCATGCATATCGCAACCTCAACCTGAACTCAAAACTTCACACTTGGATTATATACATGTTTGTTATCATCAAAATAAAGATCGAGGCTTAAGAGAGACCCTTAAGCCAACAATCCTCTCCCCATGGCTAGCTTTTGGGGTGAGTTAGACCCACTAATTTCTTAACATCGTCCACTTTGGACTCGCACGGAATCATCCACTTTGGATTCACGCCAGAATCATCCACTTTAGACTCGCGTAGAATCATCCACTTTGGACTCATGCAAAATCGTCCACTTTGGACTCACGCCGAAATCATCCACTTTGGACTCGTGCTGAAATCATCCACTTTGGACTCGTGCGGAATCGTCCACCTTGGACTCGCATGTCGGAATCGTCCACGTACTTTGGACTCGGCGCGGAATCATCTGCTGTGGACTCGCACCGACATCCACAAATTTAGAATATAATCAAGACGAGTTGATACGTTTCACGTACGCATCGACTAGTCAAGTTTTAATTTTGCAAAACCTTAGATCAGTTCAGGGGTTGTATGTTCGTGTAAACGAAGTAGATGATCTTTTATACGACATACAACCCTTGAATTGTCCCTAATTGGACAATTTGGGAATATAGTTATTTATATTGCACTTAGTTTATTTCTTTTAGTCATTATTCATTTTTAAATTTTGGCTTGTATCTCCCTTGTTCTCCGATACGCGCCCAGATGATATGCGTATTCGGAGAACTGTAGGGAGATGCTGCCAAAATTTAGAATTAAGTTAATGATTAAAAGAAATTCTAAGTGCAATATAAATAACATGAATCCCGAATGGAATAGGACCATCCCACCTAAAGACATTACCTAAAGATATTGCCAACTTTTTGACAGAACATGTCGGGCGATCGAAGTTGGATGTACCAACAAATTCATCGTGGAGCTATAACGGACGAATTTCGAGTAGGCGTAACTTACTTCTTAAATTTCCCATACTCGAATAAAAAATTCTTTAGTGGGGATAAAATTCGATGTCCGTGCCAAAAATGTTCGAACATAAGATTTTTGGACCGAGAAACTGTCACAATGCATCTGTATACAAAAGTATGCACACCAAGATATTTTCTATGGAATTGTCACGGGGAGTCACATCAAGTCGGGACGTCAAGCAATCCTGTTGTCTAAACTCATGGTGAATCTTCTTCTACTAGTGTTTCTTCTTCCAATCCACCTAATCCTTATAGAACAATGATTCTGGATAGTCTTGGATGACAATTCCATTTAAATGATAATAGTGAGTCAGTTACTGAGACGGTAGTGCCACCAAATACTACGACTATTGAAGTCACTGAAGAACAACCTGCGATACAGATTGAATTGCCGAATAAGGAGGCTGTAGAATTTTATGAGATGTTGAAAGCTGCCGATGAACCTTTGTATGAGAATTGTCCTAATTATACAAGATTTTCGGCAATGACACAACTCCTGAACATCAAGTTCGATTGTAATATCAGCGGGGTTGCGTTTGATCAGATTGTAGGCTTTATCAATGGTATGCTACCTCCAAATAACAAGTTTGAGCCAACTTTTATAAGATAAAAAAGTTGATGAGGAAATTAGGGCTTGGGTACGAAAAGATACAGGCGTGCCCAAATAACTAAATTTTATATTATAAAGAAAATGCACAGTTGGAGCAATGCCCAGTATGTGACCATCCTCGTTACAAGGAGAAGAAATCGATCAGACAAAAAAATATCCCCTTTAAGGTGCTTCGGTATTTTCCACTGACACCGAGGATTCAAAGATTTTTCATGTCGGAAAAGACTACCACTATATGAGTTGGCATGCAAGAAGTTGTGATGATACAGTAATGACTTATCCATCCGACAGTAAAGCATGGAAACATTTGGATAGGTGCTCTCCTTCATTTTCTGGGGAGACTAGAAATATCAGGTTGGGATTGTGCACATACGGTTTTAATCCGTTTGGTAATTCGGTAACTTCATATTCAGTATGGCTAGTGTTGTGAATAATTTATAATTTGCCGACCTCAATGTGTATGAAAGATGAATTTATCTATCTTTCAATGATTATTCTGGGTCCTAGGGGCCCTCGCAAAGAAATTGACGTGTTTCTCTTACCCTTAATTGATGAACTGAAAATATTGTGGGTTGAGAGAGCTGTCACTTATGATTGTCACCGGAAGCAAAACTTCACTTTACAAGCTGCTATATTGTGGACAATCAATGATTTGTCGGCCTATGGCATGTTGTCTGGTTGGAGCACGCATGGGCGACTCTCTTGCCCGTATTGCATGGAACACTCAAAATCCTTCAGTCTTGAGAACAATCAAAAAAATTTCTTCTTTGATTGTCATCGCTGGTTGCTACCGTCTAACCATTAGTATCGAAGGAATCATAATAAATTTACCAAGGGCAGAGTCGAAAGAGATGAGCCACCACCGATGTTGTTTGGTGAACAGATGTTAGCACGTGTTCAATTGCTTCCAGAGATTACTTTTGGTCGGAATGTAAGAATTTCAGGCTTTGGTCAAACACATAACTGGATGAAAAAAAATATCTTTTGGGGATTGACGTATTGAAGTTCATTACTGATTCGACATAATTTGGACGTCATGCACATTGAAAAAAATGTGTTTGATAATATCTTTAACGTGTGATGGATATTTTCGGCAAAACTAAAGATAATGTGAAGGCCCGACATGATGTGAAAATACTTTGTAAGAGGCCCGAGTTGGAGTTGCAAGAGGTCAACAGACGACTTCATAAGCCAAAGGCGCCGTATGTGTTAAATAAACAACAGATGAAAGATATGTATCAATGGATCAAAGAACTCAGATTACCCGATGGATATGCCTCAAACTTATCTCGATGTGTAAACGTCAATGAATGCAAAGTATCGAGCCTGTACCCACCCGCCCGATGGATATGCCTCAAACTTATTTCGAGATATCAGTTCCCGAGGAGGCATTCCTTGTATGACCCCCCGACGATTACCACCCGCCCAACCTGTACCCACTGACCCTTCGTCTTCCACCACCATCCCCCCACCTGATTCGTCCACCGTTCCCTCACCTGATCTGGCCACCATCCCCTCACCTCCGACTACCATCCCTTCGCCACCCTCCGCAGATCCAGGACCGTCGTCTTTGAGACGTAGGCCACGAGGGCCTAACAAAATTCTCCCTCCGCCACCCGAGGGAGAACTGCGCAGAGCAGTTAGTGTGCACAAAAGTCGGTAAGTATATGCATCAATTATTTCTTATAATTTATTTATAATTCAAAATATCATAATATGAATTTATATTTGGTGCAGATTTGCGTAGGAGGACGTCCCTCGCACGATAGCGAGGACGATCCGGAAGTTTATGCACGGGGCGTGGCATACATGGTCTCACGTGCCCCGTGAGCATATGGATTTATTGTGGTGAGAGTTTACGGTAAGTATATTTATTAAATTAATGTTAATATTAAATATTAATCGGTAATAATAATTTTTTTTTGCAGGCTCATTATACATGGCCGGAGGACCAGACCAATTTGTTGGGTGAAATGGCCACACTAGAGGGGGGGTGAATAGTATGTTAACTAATCTTATCGCCTAATTTCGGTTTTAATCGTTTCTTGATTAGTTAGGCTAAACACGATATTAATAGCAAGCGGAAGCAATAAAGACAAACAAAATATCAATGCTAACACAATGATTTATAGTGGTTCGGCCCCAATGCCTACTCCACTACCTAAGCACTCTGCTTAGGATTTCCAAACTAGTTTAACTAGATTAATCTTGTTTCCCTTATAACGAGGACTTTGACCCGAAGAGTCTCACTCTCAACCTAAGACACTTCTACACCCGGAAGTCTCCACCTTCTTACCGAGAGCACTCTTCCACCTCAACCTAAGGTACAACTCAACTAATCCTAGTAATCTAAGTTTACAATGGTGGGTTTAAACCTCAACACCAAGACAACCACCAACTCAATCGACCTAGAACTCAAGGTTTACACAAATTCAAATACAATGAAATAAATACCAAAATACAACAATAATGAGAGCAAATAATAAACAATACACACTTAGCTCTCAAACAAGATGTCCTAGCTCCTTCTGATGACTTGAAGATGAATCAAGGCAAGCTCAAAGTCAATCTCAAGGATTCTAGGCTCAAAGCTAGGGTTCTTTGCAAAGATGGCTCAAGAATTCTTGTAGAGATGCAAGGAGTGGCTCTTTGAGGCTTAGAAGCATCAATGGTGTGCTGGAAATGAGATTGGGATGGGTATTTATAATCCCCAAAAAGAAATGGCTCGTCAACGGGCGTATTTGTGCCCGTTGCTGACGCCAGGTCGCTTGCCGATCGATCATCGATCGACCACCCAAGCGACCGCGGTATTCTGCCGCTTCTAGGCGAACTTCGGTCGACCGACTGGTCAACTGAATTGGCTACTGTCAATTCTTCGCCACATTCGGTCGACCGAATTCTCTAGTGCCAAATTCTAGAATCATTCGGTCGACCGGTTGGTCGACCAAAATGCCTTCTCCTTCGGTCGGTCGACCAATCCTGGGAAGTGGTAGATTTCTTTGCTTGATTGCTTGTTTTCTGATTTCGTCTTCGTTAAGTCTACTTATATAACATTTCTTAACTTTAAGTTAATACCTTTAATAACTTTAAAACATAAATGTTATATAAGAATTAACCCTCATTTGGATTCAATAAAAATATCTAAAAAATCAAAATCCATAAGAATCAAAATCTAGTTTTTGGGGTCTAGTACAAATTTCCGGAAAACAAAAATTATCTAATCTTCCGGGTCAAGTATGGGTAGGCTAAAGGCTTCCAAAAAATCCTTTAAAAGACCTCATTATCTAGTTTCTACCCAAGGAACAATTACCGTCATTTTTGGTGTCAAGAAAATATCTAGGTCATATAGCCCTCCAAGGAGATACATAGGCTTAGTGAATTTCAGGGCGATTTCCGAGTTTTCATGTTTTGGGGTTCGGGTTTGGTTTTTGGGTTCTTTTCATCATAAAGAGGATTAGATTACATTCTAGACACTCTAAACCTAAACTCTAACTTCCCGAATAATCCCTAGCGCCGATGAGTGTCCTTGCCGATTTCTCCGATTTCTCCGATTTCTTCGATTTTTTCGATCGGGGACGTCGAGTGCTAACCGACTTGGAACCTGAAAGATTTCTCAATGAAAAATTAGTTCCATATTTGTTATTATCAAAACTGAGATTAAGACCAAGGTAGAAAACCTTAGGCCAACACACTTTTGTTGAGGCTGCATGGGAGCGTGTTGCCCGTGCTCGCTATAACGGGCTGCTTCAGCAGGCCCGTCAGACCGTGATGAGACGGCTGGGGGCCACACAAATAGGGCAGACTCGGGGACACGCTCCCTAGTGGATTCCTAGCCCTGTGTGGGACTAGCTCGTTGAGCGATTGGGACACGCCTGAGTGGGAGGAGGTCTCCTGGACTGCGTCGAGAAATCGCATGTCTTGGGGGACGACACGGGGGCGCGCCACACTGGTGGCTCCATCTCTATTGCATTTCATGAGCGTCGTATGGTATGTATAATTTAATTATTTTTAATTAAATTATATATTGTGTATAATGATACTAATGTATTTATTTTCTAATGTAAGACGGCTGGTTGCACCGACCCCTTCGGTTGCGGGTGAGCAGCCTTCGATATCCTTGGCGCAGGACCAGAGCTAGATATCAGCCTTGGAGTTGGAGCTCACCCAATAGAGACATGCGATGCAGGAGCAGAGGCTGGCGATGGAGGAATAGAGACGGACGAATGATGAGTTGAGACAGACGATGCAGAACATGTAGGCACTCCTCACTCAGATTACGTCTCACTGTGACCTTCTACCGATGATGTCGCAATCGTCGTCCTCCTCGACCCAATCGTTGTCGACTCCACCGCCTCCACCGCAGCCGTGAGATATTGATTTATTGTATTTTGTTTATATTTTGATACTTAATTGTATACGGATAGTTGTTTATATACTTATTGTTGTATATAGCTGCGATTTTGATTTATTATATTTTGTTTATATTTTGATACTTAATTGTATACGGATAGTTGTTTATATATTTATGGTTGTATATATATGATATTTTGATAATTTTTTGCCTCCAGTTTGAGGCTTAGATTGATGATATTTATGTAAAACTTGTATGTTTGGTTTCAAATGCATGTGTATGATATTTTCTTATTATAATCTGTGATTGAAAATAGATTGTAATCTATAAATATTATTGTATATAGGAATTTATAAAATTTTTATTTTTTTCAGTTACAGGATATACTTTCAGCCACGGTTACCCACGGTCCACCGTCACTACGCCGTGGCTGAAAGCTTATCGTAAATGGCTGATGTCTGGGCAGCACCAAATATCACGATTGCTAATAGTATCACCGACGGCCATGGGCTGTGGCTGATGTGTTGGTATCAGTGACAACCGCCTACTGCTATCACTGATGTGTTTAAATCAGCGACAACGCTCGCGGCTGTCGCTGATGATTACTTGTGACGGTTGAGAGAAGTCGTCATAACTTATCTGAGATGCGCACATCAGTGATAGTATTTTGCCATGGCTAACGCCGTCCATGATAGTTATCACCGACGGTTCAGCCACGACTTCGACTGTCGGTGATGATGACAGTTCTAGTAGTGACAAGCAATAAACACATGCACATCCACATGTAACATAATCAAATAAATTAGCTCTATAATCATAACTCACAATTCAACTTACCCGAGCTCGCAAGCTCGCACCGGACCATGAGTCGACTCGGCTTGACCTCGAACTAGCCCGCTAGGCTGGCAACACATACAATAAATGGAAATTAGAATTAATATCTAGGATATTACATATAATTCATAATTCATAATACATTACCACTCACCAATCATAGAAATAAGTCGGCGTTGTTTCGCGGCTGGCGGAGGCTGAATCCTGTTTGGTCCGCGTGGCCGCCTGTGGCTCGATGAAGGAGCCTGAGTGGTAGGAGGATCAGTGGCAGGAGCAAGTGGTGCTAAATCTGGAGTCTGACCTATCGGAGACTCTGTAGCTCTTGTCTGACGATAACCTCGACCCACTATAGCCGTCGAATATGAATATAATTAGAATATATATATAGTAGAGATAGATTTAATAGAAGATATACTTTACAATTATTCCTCATCATCCGAGTAATAGTCTTCGAATTCTTCTTCTTCATCTTCGTCATCTTCTTCAAATTCTACTTCTTCATCTCCACCTTCCTCAACTTCATGATTGTCATCATCAACATATTCAACTTCTAATTGAACTAACGCTGTGTTCGCATCCTCGAGTATTGGAATAATACGGTGTATTGCGGGAGGATCCTCTTCTTGATAGAAATCATCTGTCACATCAGGTATCGGCTCATTTTATCCTGCTATTGGATCAATTCTTCCTCTAGCTTTAGTCATACAGACTACATGCCAATCTGCTCTATCTTCATCTGTCATCTGTCATCTGTCACATACGGGGCCTTCGGCTTCAGATATTGTCCTTTGACCTATTGGAACTCCAACTCCGGCCTCTTACAAATTATTTTTAGATCATGTCGGGACTTGACATTTTCTTTAATTTTCCCGGGAACATCCTCAAAGTCTAAAGAATATTATCAAACACATTTTTCTCAATGTGCATGACGTCCAAATTATGCCGAATCAGTAATAAACTCAACTACGATAATTCCCAAAAGATACTTTTTTTTCACCCAGTTATGTGTTTGACCAATGCCCGACACTCTTTCATTCCGACCAAACACTATATCTGGAAGTGCTGAAACACGTGCTAACATATGTTCACCAGACAATATCAGTGGTGGCTCATTTCTTTCGACTCTGCCCTTGGTAAATTTATTACGATTCCTTCAATACTAATGGTTAGCCGATAGGAATCGACGATGACAATCGAAGAATGATATTTTTCGTCCATTCTGAAGATTGAATGATTTAGAGTGTTCCATATAATATAGACATGAAAGTCGGTCGTGAGTGCTCCAACCAGACAACATGCCGTAGGCCGGGTAATCATTGATTATCCACAAGACCGTGGCCTTTAAATTGAAGTTTTGCTTCTGATAACAATCATAAGTGATAGCTCCCTCAGTTCTCAATGTTTTCTATTCATCTATTAGGGGTCTGAGGAACACGTTAATTTCTTTTCGCAAACCCTTAGGACCCGAAATAATCATCGAAAGATAAATAAATTCATCTTTCATACACATTGACGGTGGCAAATTATAAAATGTTAGCAACACTGGCCAAACTGAATAAGGAGTTGCAGAATGACCAAATGGATTAAAACCATCTGTGCATAATCCCAATCTGATATTTCTAGTATCCCTAGCAAATGAAGGATAACATGTATCCAAATGTTTCCATGCTTCACTGTCGGATGGATGAGTCATTACTGTATCATCGCGACTTCTTGCATCCCAACTCATGTAGGGGGCCGTCTTTTCCAACATGAATAATCTTTGAAGCATCGATGTAAGTGGAAAATACCGAAGCATCTTAAACGAAATATTTTTCCGTCGGACCGATTTCTTCTCCTTGTAACGAGGATGTTCACATATAGGGCATTTATCCAACTGCATATTTTCTTTATAATATAAAATGCAGTTATTTTGACACACATGTATTTTTTCGTACCCAAGCCCAAATTTTCTAGTCAACTTTTTAGTCTTATGAAAATTTGGCTCAAACTTGTTATCAATAGGCAGCATTCCATTAATCAATCCCGCAATCCGATCTAACACAACCCCGCTGATATTACAATCGGCCTTGATGTTCAGGAGTTGCATCATTGCCGAAAACCTAGTGTATTTAGGACAATTCTCATGCAAAAGGTTCATCAGCAGCTTTCAACATCTCGTAAAATTCTTCGGCTTCTTTATTCGGCAATTCAAACTCTAGCATAGGTTGTATCTGGTGGCACTGATGTCTCAGTAACTAGCCGATCGACATAATTATTCAGTTGGAATTGACCCCCAAGACTATCAAGTCTCATAGTTCTATAGGGATTAGATGAACTGGATGAAGAAACACCAACAGAGGAAGATTCACCATGTGTCTGAACAATAGGATTGCTCGACATTCCGACTTCACGTGACTCCCCGTTGTTGGTGAAATGGCGACACTAGAGGGGGGGGGGTGAATAGTATGTTTACTAATTCGATTAGCCTAAATTACTTTTAATTATTTTCTTAGATTAGTTAGGCAATTTACAATTGAATGCGGAAGCGAGATAAATGATAAAGAGATTAAGCATGAAATTAAGAATCAATGCAAACACTGAGATTTTATAGTGGTTCGGCCCCAATTGCCTACTCCACTACCTAAGCACCCCGCTTAGGATTTTCAAACTAGTTTTATTAGATTAATTTACGTTTCCCTTACACATGAGGACTTTTCACCGAAGAGATGCACTCTCGACCTAAGGCACTTCCACACCCGGAAGTCACCACCTTCTTATCGAGAGTCCTCTTCCACCTCAACCCTAAGGGACAACTAAACTAATCTTACTAAACACTAAGTTTACACAAGTGGCTTTACACCTAACAACAGGTAACCACTTCCAAATTCAGACCTAACAATCCTAGGTCTGTCACTCGTAAATTCAATTAAAATGCATTCAAATAACATTAAAGATTACAATGAAAAAAGCTAATAATAGAACAAGAATAACAACTCTTTTCAATCCTTGTAGCCTTCAACTCGTCAAGATGTAGAGCTTGATCAAAACCCGAGTTGAGCCCAGCTTGTGCACTTGAAGAAGATGTCCGCTGAAGAAAATAGAGCGCACTTTAATCAATCGTTGGAAGGCTTTTAATCTCCTTTTATAGTGCTCAAAAATCTGTAGGAGTCAAGGAAGAAGTTAAAAGAATCATATGAGAGTATATTTATACCATGCTGAAGAAACGACTGTTCAACGGATAGAAAACTATTCGTTATAGGCCGTCGGTCGAATGGTCGGTCGACCGACTGGTCGACCGGTCCTTCGACCGCTATAATTCTCCATGTGGTCAGTCGATCGACGGGTCGATCGCTTGACACAATTCTTCGATTTGCGACTTCCAGTCGACGCATCGGTCGATCGACGCGATCTTGCGTCTTTAGCAAACGCAAGTCGGTCGACCGCCTGAGCTACTGCCCAATTTGGGCTTCGATCGGTCGACCGCCCGGTCGACCGAAGTAGCTCTACGATTTTTCTTCCCTTTGTTGGGCTACCACCCTTTTTTACCTACATTCAGTCGACCGCCCAGTCGACCGAATTTAGGCTAAAATTGTTTTTTCAACCGATTTCTTCCGCGCTTGGTTTCCGAGTTTCAGCTTTCAATGAGCATCATCTTGGAGAGCTTTTGACGTGATCTTTGGACTCGTCCAAGCGACTTTGGTGCACTCGTCGATCTTCGAGAAACTTCCGCGACGAACCCGAGTGCGATGATCAATGTCCTTCCGATTATAGATTTCTCGGACTTTTTCGATCGAGGACATCGAACGCTAATTGATATGGAATCTGAAAGATATTCTCAATGAGATCATTAGTCCCATGTTTGTTATCATCAAAACCATCAAAACCGAGATTAAGGCTAAGGTTGAAAACCTAAAGCCAACAATCTCTCCCTTTTTGATGATGACAAACATCCTTAAGAAAATATATACATTAAAGCATAGAAGGCTATCAACTAAGGGATTTCTCCCCCTATCAACATGCATATCTATGAGAATAAACTCCCCTATCTATATGCATGTATCTTCTAAATTATCTTTTATCATTTTGTGTGATACTTTGTCATGAATGTATTCAATTATACTACTTCCCTTATCAATATATTTACTCCCCCTATCGATAAGCATATATCCATGTACTCTCTCCCTTTTGTCATCCATCAAAAAACAAATATAGTAAGCATAGCAAAGATGAACATTACTAATCAACACAAGGTTAACTAAACACATGTTCATAAAGATGAAGGTGTCAATACATCACATAGTTAATCAAAGACATGTTCATAGGATGAAAAATACCAATACATCCAATACATCAATCATCACTAATGTCAATATATCAATACATCAGAGCATCAAGGAGGATTACTCATCCTCAGGCAGTGGAGGAGGTGGTAGATGCGACTGATAATACTGCCACATCTCATCCACTCTTCCATACATTTCATCAACTCGATGACCGTACTCATCTATTTGCTGACCATACTGGTCAACACGTTGAGCATACTCGTCGATGCGCCGGCCATGGTCACCGATCATGGTGCCAAACTCATCCATCTGACAGTCAATCACTTGCATGTGCGCTGATGATGTTCTATTCCATTCCATCTGATTTATCTGAAACTGAGCAAAGCGATGCTCTAAATCACTTTGACTCGCACGGGAAGGGCCGAATGATGATCCTCCAGCAGCTTCATCTTCCTCCATCTCTATCTCATCCTCAGCCAGTTCCACAGGATCTCCTCGGGTTCTTTCGTCGCGCTGATGTTCAAGATTCTTCATGAGGCTAAGGGAGGAAGAATCTATGGGTCTAGGAATAGGCTCTATCTCTAACCTAGATCTATTAACCCCAGCCTCATATATGAAATGAGAGATCATTAAGGCATATGGTAAGGCTTGTTTTTTGGAGGAATGGACTTCAGCTATATACCTAATCATGAGGTCAGGGACATCTAAAGGAATGCTAGACATGGCACATAAAAGTACCCTAGAACTCATGGTGGTGACCTCATCATAGTGTCTTGCTCTAGGAAGAATGTTACGTGCAATGATGAGGTGCACAATCCTAGCAATGGGTGAAAGCTTGATGCTTTGGGTAGAGATCACTCCCTCATAATCTTCAGGGCATATGGCTGATACAATTTCATGAGGAGGATACTCCTCATGAAAACGGTGGGTGGACATCTTATAAATTCATGATCCTATTAGAGGAAATCCAAAAGCATCTCTAATGAGGGATTTGGTTATGACTATGGATTTTCCTAAAATTTCAGATCGTAGAACTAAGTCATCACAAAGTCTTGCCTTTTCTATTACTAGGTTAGAGAAGAAAGCTTTCACTAGGATGGGGCATACCGATACATGTTTTCCTAAGAACTCTACCCATCCCATGCTATGCAAGTTTCCCTCGATCGGATATCAAATCGTTCTAAGTCATCTAAATTAACAGGCCGTGTTTGCAGGATGGCTCTATCTACAAACTTAGAGGCTTGTTTCCTTCCTAATTGAGTCAAAAGATTATCAGGTATGGATGGGAGTTTGGTCTTTGGTGCCATTATGTAAGACAAATTTGAGGATGATGTAGATGATTAGTTTTAAATGAAAAACACATGCTTTTAACGCAAAAGGATGAGAGCGAAAAAGTTTAAGGATCGGCATAGTCTCATGCAAAAAAAAAATAAAAAGATTTTCTCATTAAGTTTCAAGATAAATAATGGGAAAAAAATAAAAAAAATAAAAAGGAAGGATTAATCATGAAGATCCATAAATAAAAAAGAAGAAAAATTGTTTTGGCCAGAGAAGAATAGAAAGCATTTTTGTTTTTAACCAAAATAAGATTCTTTTAAGAAGACATAAGTTTAAAGCTGAAAAAAAAACTCATAAAAGCAAACAAGAAAATTTTTGACTAAAGATTTTTGATCAAAATGAAATTCTATTAAAGTGCAAATGATGAATCATTTGAAGAAAACATGAAATATTTTATTTTTGTTGGAAGAAGACTTATTTTTGGAGAGAACATGCTAAACAAAAGTTATTATTCATGTAAAATAAGCATGAATCATATTTTTGTGTATGAAACAAGGTACATTGAGAGTAAAAGATGAAAAAATCATGTTTTTTACTATAATCTCATGAGTGATTGACAAGGAAAGATATTTACCTTGAAAGGGAGTCTTGGAGAGGAGGAAGAACCCTAAAAGAAGAAAAGAGAGATCTTAGGATGGGGCAGCCGGTCGAATGGGCAAGGAAGCCCTAGTTTCAGGCTTAAATAAATAGATTGAACAGCTAGGATTCAATTTGGATGAGAAATTGGGCGATCTGGGCAATTTTTCGCCCGCCGATCGATCAGGTGGTCGAATGCCGATCGACCGCTCGATCTGCCCTGGTTTTTACCCCTTAAGAAAAAATTATTTTTCGAGAGGGTGTGATCATCCAAATTTTGTGAAATTTTTTTACACAAATTAGACCCTATGAGAGTTCCAAAAATTCAAGAATCACTCAAAAAGATATCCATACAATTTTCTAAAAATTCTATAATATCAGTGGCATTTTTGTAAATATGAGTTATTTATCCACCGATTTCAGATTTTGCTCAAATTTTCTAGATATCAAGATATGATCATTTAACACTTGTTTATTAAGTTTGGAGTGAAATTAATATCGGTTAGTCAAGTTATGAGCTTAGCACGATTTTAATGAAAATATGCTTGAAACAATGAAAGTGCTAAGAATCAAACTTGGCTATCTACTCATGTTTTCTCTAACTTAGACACTTGGACATCTAACATGTTTGTGAAAATTTAAACCCAAAAAGAGATTTCTAAGTCAAATTGTTGACTTAGGTCAATTATTTCCAATTTGAGTCTCATGAACTAATCTAGTGATCACATTGTTCATCTAGTTATGAGTCTTCATGTGATACCAAGTGTAACAACCTAGATACATGTGATATATGCATTCAAGACATGTTTGTCTATCATAGAAAATGAGGTCTCTAATGAAGATTCTAACCTAGAGCAAATATCATCCAATCAACACATGAAATTGCCTAAGTTATCAAACATTAATTTACTCATGAAATTTCATATATTTATCAAGAAAAAGCAATCATGAGCATAGAGACTTCATTAATCATGAATAATCAATTATTATACAAATATTTTTGCAAACTTGAACTCATACCTCACCCTTGAGAATTTTCCAAATTTTTCATTTCCTTTTCAATTTGGCTATACTAGCTTTCCATCACATTTTTGATAACTTGCAAGCAATATTCATTAGTAACATAATGGAAATGTAACTACTAACAAGTTATCGTACTAGATAGCAAAGAGAAAACCAAGTATCGATCTCAAGATTTACTTTGCTAAATAGTTTGAAATTCGTTTCAAAATATATTATCATGAATCCAAAATGAATTTTCAAGAGATCATAAATATAATATCGATGAAAACATGATCTCCAACCCTTTCTATTGGTTGAAAACCGAAAGGCCACAATGAGCCTATGATTTAAAACCGCAAGGTCGCATGAACCCTTTACAGACTACCCGGGTCTCCGAAGAGACCGGGAAATCAAAAATCAAAAATATTTTTGAAATATATTAAGAGTGGGGAAATCAACTAATATTAAGCATATATCAATTCCAACTATAATCTTAAGCAATGGGATATAGGAGATGATACCAAAATGTTTGATGCCAATTTTACCATAGGCATCTAGTCTAGATGAAGACTTTGAAGTTGCAGCCATGTAGGGATCCTTCCTTCAACTCATTGGTTAACTTCAATTCTTCAATCTCTCACCCTTGTGTGGTAGCTCCCCCTATAATAGAAGATGAGACCTTTGGTACCCAAATAGCTTTCGGTCCTTGGGGGTTAATGGGCTTAGGTACCCAAAGTGTCTTAACAACACTAGTGTTCACTTTGAAAGCACAATCATATATGGCATGCCCATAAATACCACAACAAAAATAATGTCCATTAAATTTCTTATTGTTTTTGTTATGGACATGAGATTTATTTTTAGAATGTTTGTTATTTGAGCTAGGATGAGCATGAGCATTCTTAAAAGATACATTCTTCTTTTAACCGCTAACTTCATTCTAAACTTCGGCAGCTTCTCCCTAGAGTTCTCTGAATACTCATATCATCTGGGCACGTATCAGAGAACAAGAGAGATACAATAGCCAAAATTTAAGAATGAGTCAACAGTTAAAAGAAAAAACTAAGTGCAATACAAATAATATGTTCCCAAATTGTCCAATTAGGGATAATTCAAGGGTTGTATGTCATATAAAAGATTATCTACTTCTTTTACATGAACATACAAACCCCGAACGGATCTAAGGTTTTGCTAAATCATATCCAACTCACCGATGCGTATGTGAAACGTATCAACTCGTCGGATAGATGATTATTTTCTAAATTTGTAGATGCCGGTTCGAATCCACAGTGGATGAATTCGGCACGAGTCCAAATTGGACGATTCCAGTGCAAGTCCACAGTGGACGAATTCGGCACAAGTCCAAATTGGACGATTCCAGCGTGAGTCCAAAGTGGACAATTCCGGAGCGAGTCCAAAGTGGACGATTCTAATTAATTGAAATCTAAAGATTAACAATAAATTTAATCTAATTAATCTAAACTAAACTTAATTAACAGATATAACAATAAAATTATTCTAATTAATCTAAACATGCATTAAACATTTAACCCAAAAAAACATATAATATTAATCTAAACATTAATAAAATTAACATTGAAAAAACATTAAATATTAATTTAATCTACACATTAAACATTTAATCAACCTAGATTAGGGTTTAATCTAAACAGAATTAATTAATTAGAGTAATTAAAAAAATTAGGGTTTAAAGAAACCCTAATTAACTCACTATTGGACATTGGACAATGCTCTAGAGGCCGACCGAAACCCTAAACATAGGGTTGTTTAGGGTTTCGGTCGGGCCTAGTATAGGAGAGGGTTCGGCTGGGCACTGGAATTACCTAGAGAGGGTTCAGCGGTGGGCAGCATCGGTTAGTGGCGTCGGGGGGCACATCGGCGGGCGACAACGGCGGGCGGAGATCGGCAGGCGACGGCGTCGGTAGAAGCAAGGGAAAAGATGAAGAAAGAAAGGGGCGGACGTGATTGGGGTCGAGTTAAATAAACTTATTAGCAATGACTCACTCATCCTTTAGAACGCCGTTGCTCATAAGTAACATTATCAGCAACAACTACGTGGCCTTTGCTGATAAGTATTTTATTTTCGCGCCGCAAGCGCGCGATCGGCTAAAGAGTGACGGATGTAGTAGCCATAAATAAACCATTGCTAATGTGATAATATCACTAACAACGGCCGTCACGGCCTTTAGAAGTCGTTGCAAATAAGTTGTTTTATTTGCGCGCCGCATTCGCGTCATCCACTTGTTAGCAATGGCTCGAGCGATCGTAATGAAGCCGTTGCAGATATATCATATCTACAACGGCCCGAGTGGCTGTAAGAACGTTGTTAGCCATTGCAACAGCTTGAGTGACCGTTGCTGAATAACATATTTCTAGTAGTGAAATCCTTGTATAACACCTTAATTTTCTTGCAAACATGTATATTCTATGCTCATGAACTGATTTACATGATTTTTTATTGAAATCTCATGAGTAGGTAGAAAATTGATACTTAGTCAATTTCTTGATACCATGCTTAATCTTGAATGATATTGCACTATATAGGTCGATAAGTTGATTTAGAGATCTACATTCTAGCCCAAACATGAAATACATGTTTAGAATTGCTCATGATATGCATTTATGTGCTCAATATCATAAATAAATGAGTAAATAAAAGAATTGATACTTTAGGCAATTTCATGCTACTTAGGCAATTTCTATAATATGCATAAAAATGATTTTTGGTTGATTTCTAGACCTCTGAATTTTCTATGAAAAATCTAGTTTATGTAGTTAAAATTTGAATCTTTTTAATCAAGTATATGATTTTATATACATTTTTGAAGTTTGATTTTAAAACTTTAAAGTATCATTCTTCTTAAGTGTTCATAATTCGATACTTTGGTTTATCGTCAAATTTTTGAAATTGATTTAGATGATGATAATTGAATTCCACTTCTGGTATCATTCTTATCATTGCATTTATAAGATTATTTCAAAATTGATTTTGATACTTCGATCGATACTTGAAAAATTTCATAAATGAATAACACTTTGAAAAATTTGAGTTTTTATCGCGCTCATCATTACTTGAGCCCAATAATGGGGTCTCATGACTCGATGAATGAAATCATGATTTTGTTTCATTTCAAAGATGAGTGTTTGAGTTTTGATTAAAAAATTTCCGTTGGATTCCCATTTTTATACTTAAGTGATTATTTCTTATACTTTTTGATTGATGCTAAAAGGGGGAGAAATGCATGTGATATGGGTAGAATAACTTAGGAAAATCATGTATATAGTTAGGGGGTATTCATATTTAAATATGCAAGTTGATAGGGGGAGAAAACTCGTATATAGTCGATACTCTTTGCATTAATTGAAATTATTTTTTATAAGAGTGTTTGATCATCAAAAATGGGGAGATTGTTGGCCTAAGGTTTTCAACCTTAGTCTTAATCTCAGTTTTGATGATAACAAACTTGGAACTAACATTTCATTGAGAAATATTTTCACGTTCCAAGTCAAGTAGCGTGCGACGTCCACGATTGAAAGGTCGTCGCAAAATCAAAAAAATCAAAAGGACGTTGGTCGACGCATTCGAAAGTCGAAGAAGATTTAGGATTAGGTCTTAAGGTGTCTAGAATGATTGTATCATCTTAATAATGTAAATGAACCTCAAAACCCAAAATCGAGACAAGAAAGAAAATAGAAACTGCAAAAAATCATCCCTGAACATGAATATCGATCGAAGGTCAACTGAAGGTCAATCGATCGATGATCAACTGAACAACCCAATGGCTCTTCTTCTAGTCACTTCAATCCGTTGAACCCGAGCCCCCATGCCGTGTCTGCCTAAACTTGGTTCTAAGCGTTCCCATGACTCTCTAATGCTTCATAAGCCATCATTTGATAACCATAAGACTTGATTGAGCCATATTCTTAAAAACCCTAGCTTTGTGAGGATTTGCTAACCATGACTCTCTTGTCCTTGCCTTTAAGCTTGACTTGCTATTTGGAGCTAGGATTTGCTGTTTGGAGCTAAGTGTTGTATTGTTTGGTTATTTGCTCCATTTGTCATTGTATTTTGTGATTTATTTTATTTATTTGAAGTGTTTGTGTAGACCTAGAGTATAGATCTAGGAATAGGGTGGTTGGGTTGGTGTTAAGGTGTAAGTGCACTTGGTTCACTAGGAATTGTATTATTGTCCTTGTGAGAAAGGTGTTGGAGATACTATAGGGAGAGAGTAACCCTCGGAGAGAGGGTTAGTGCCTTAGCATGTAAATCCTCTAGGAGGAAACAATATAATTATAGTGAATTAGTTTGAAATCCTAAATGGGGTGCTTAGGTAGTGGAGTAGGTGAAGTTGTCGAACTACTAAAAATACTTATGTTTGCATTACCTCTCATTGTGTGTGTTTACTTTCTTCTCATATTCGCTTCCGCACTTAGTTATTTAAATTGTAATTTGCCTAAGTTTGAAAGAAACAATTAGAACCATAATTAAGCTTAAGTTTGTATTAAACACACTTGTATGTTTTGCATTTGGTTTATGATGGTCAGGATGTCTTGAATGTATATGAACGTGTTAGATGTGTATTTGAATGTATTCTGCTAGTAAACAGGGATTAAATTGATGTATATATGTGGACGAAACTAAATATGTACTAAGTCATGCTTTAGAACTACTATGTTGCCACCTATGTCACCTCATCAATCCATGCTTGGGAGGACAACTTTGCCTAATAATTCTTGAATGTATAAGTTCATCATATATAGTCAAAGAACAGAAGATAAATTATGAAAAAAATTATACATTTAGAGTATAAAAGAAGGTATCTTATACA
The DNA here is from genome assembly GCA_034359265.1 of Canna indica. NCBI lineage: Eukaryota > Viridiplantae > Streptophyta > Magnoliopsida > Zingiberales > Cannaceae > Canna > Canna indica. The sequence continues at coordinate 60,859,188 of CP136890.1, read as the reverse complement.
TATATACGGTTGTCCTCGGAGCATTTTTATCATTTTAATAATTAGTACAATGTTGATGCTATCAATATTCCGTTTGCAACTCCCAGATGATAAATATGTTCTCTGTGAGGTCGCGGTAGAAAATCTTGAGCATTTGATTTATCACTGCTATTCCACTCTGGATGGTTGGAGGGCACTTCTGGAAAAAACATTGATCGATTGGGCTGAGCTTCCGCTTGAGGAAGATTCAAGGTTTTTAGAGACGGGCGAAAAGATCAGGAGCTTAGCAATGATTTGGAGTAGAAGTGTGTGAAATTTAATAAACTCAATTATCTTCAGGGATAAGAAAGTCGAATTAAATGCGCTACTAGCTTCTTGCCTTGTCACTTGGGGTAGAAAGTGGACCACGTGAGATTGTTCTTTGTTGTTGTTGGTTCTGTTTTTCGTCAGTGTCTTGTGTCGGCTAGTCTCTCGATGGCAATTTAGTTTGGACTTTTCTTCGGGAACATATTAGTTGGTGTAACCTAAACCTCTTGTTAGGCATATATGGTGTAATTTGTTTTACTTGTAGTTCTCTATATTTTCATATATGCATCTGGGCTCGGTTGGGCCTCACTTTTGATTCAAAAAAATTAATCATGCAATATTTGTATCCATTTTAAATTTTTTTTGCCAAAGTTAGCAAGTTCATTACAAGAATGAAAATCAATTGTACAATCAAATACAATACTTACTAGGAATCGAATCCCAAACCTTTAGAAAACATCCATGATGTTGTCACCCGTGAATACTTGTATCCATTGAAATAGTTATTCCCTTACCGTTTAAAATAACCACTTATAAGATTAATGTTAACATCAAATAAAACTATGAAAGCTCATAATCTGAATGAAAAAAAATATGATTTATTTTAAATTGACAATCTATCCGTCCCTTTAATGTTAAAAACTCATTGCTCATGATGCAATTAGCTAGAGTTATAACGGAAAAATCTATTGAAAAAACTATAAATATATATATTGACAATGTTCATCGACGGGTTTTACCACATCAGCACCTCGAGCGCCACAAACGGAATGTATGTCAACTATGTCCGCATCGAGAACTTCCTCAATTGGAGGCTTGCAATCCTTGCTCTGATGCGAAGACTGTGACTTGTGCGCAAGGCAGATGGGCCCCTAAGACGCAAAGTCGTTTGCGCGCAGAGTAGATGTCTCTTAAGCCGTGTGCGCACAGAGCAGATTTCTCATAAGACTCAAAGTTGTGTGCCAAGCATATCTCTCATAAGATGCAAAGTTGTGCGCAGGGCGGATGACCCCTAAGATGCAGCGTAGAACAGATTTCTCATAAGACACAAAGTTTGTGCACAAGACAGATGTCCCTTAAGTCGCAAGGTTGGTGTGCAGAGCCGATAGTTCTTAAGATGTAAGTTTGTAGCGTAAGTCTAGGTGAGAAGGAGCTGGAAATTATGCATTCTAATAAGTAGAATAGTAAACAAAATTCAAATTTAATCTAACATTAAGCATGAAAGTGCGAGTTAAGGCGATATAACAAGGGATCCAACCATTCAATACAAATAGCTCAACTTTTCCCCCTTTACTACTGCTCGGCCAACTCGAGCAGGGTGATGACCATGCTCCGTCGAACCCCCTAGGGGTGGTGGACTTGGTTGCGGCGTCCACTCGAGTATCAATCCAAAACGAAAAATAAAACGAATACAAGTCGAATACGCAAGTTGCGAGACGAGCGAGGAAATTGGGGAAAATTTTGGCATCACCTTTCCCCTTTTTCCTCGACTCGGCCAGCCCTTAAAAATGAGAAATCGACACATTTACAAACATGAAATCATAGTATGAACAACGATTTAAAGATCTAACATGGAGAAACAACTCGATCGGCAAAACTCACGAAGAAAAACCCCGATTTCAAAACCTATCGGGCTGGCCACCCACCTCCCCTCAAAATCTACTCTAACCACTCACCTTGATTGGATCACGAGAAGCCTTGAAGAAAATGAGATTCCGATCTCCTCGAGCGTCGTCGCGAACTCGGCGCCGACATGATCTCCTCCTCCTTCTCTCCCTTTCTCCTTCTTGTCGGGCTGCGTGCGGCTCTCTCTTTGAGCCGCACGGATGGCTTGGGTGAGGGGTTTTATTCCCCTCATCCAATGACCTATTTACCCCTCATCCGACTTAACTTCTACTCGATTCGAATCTGAGTCCGATTCGGACTACGATCCTATCCGCACTCATGAGTCAAACTCGACTTTAATAAGACATCATAAGCAAGAAAGGAAATAACCATTGAGACAATTTAAACTTCATATTTCCATGGGCCGAGTTATACGTTCTACTCGAGGCGATTTCTGCGGCTCGACCCGGCTAACCGCCGATCCGGTGCGCTGCACCAAAATAAACTTTTATATTAGAAAATTTTTCAGGTCTTACAGCAGAGCCAAGCCTGGCCAGGCCGAGCTTGGCACGGTCTACTTTCGGGCCGGGCTTGACACGGTCTACTTTCGGGCCGTGCTGAGCATGACCCACATGCCCAAGGGGTGAGCCTAGCCCGCTCCTTGGGCATAGATGGGCAGTGCCCAGCCCGGCCCGGCTCGTGCCGCCCACGGGCGGGTCCGGCCCATTGTCACCTCTATTTCTAATCGGAATTAATTAGCCTTTCATAGTTTTATTTACTTATATTAAATATAATATATAGTTCATTTCTTAATTGTGTCAAAAACTCAAGGATAATTGGTCCAAATTAAGCTCATTATTCATAAAGTTAAGTTTCAAATTTAAGTGAGGTCACTATAAGAACCCAATTCATATACTTGTGGCTCTGCTCGATCGGTGACCACTTCTATGATATGGAGAGGAATATAATCCAATGTTGCGCCTTTCCTCATTTTCTAGGGTCAGGCCTCACTTGGCCTCAAAGCCAGATATATTTTCTTCTTATATAATTATACCTTATTCGGTTAGGCCTTCAGATGATGTTCATTCGAAACTGCAAACATTCACTCACAACCCTTAGGCATTAAGGAAATCAAGAAATTGCATACGGTGGGACAAAAAAAATAGAAAGTAAATATTATTGGGTACAAAGCTGCCAAGATACATCCTAACTGATTATAACTGAACATCTAAAAGTTACAAATCCACTCTATTTTATTTCTAGTCTTTCACTCACTCTCTATTTGTTATCCTCAATTCGTTTAACTATATATATGTGTGTTTTTTCTAGCTTTCTTTATCTTTTCCCCCATCCAGTGCAAAAAATAACCACCCAATGTTACCGGCCCCCAAACTATAGGTGGTTGAGGTAGTTAATTGGTTACTTTGATAAGTTTTATCAGACATTGAATAACGCACAATGCAATGCATATAAAGGTCATAAATATAGATTGCTCATTAATTATTATATTTTTTTGAAGAAGGAAACCTGCATTCCATTCAAGAGAGGTGAAAGGGTACAGGTGTAGGGGGAGGGGGGAGTAACAAGTAAAAAATTAAAACAAGTAAAAAATTAAATACATTAGGAGCATAAGTCAAAGAAATTTGCTGCCGAGGCCGCCAGCACCTTGGGAGGTCGACATCTCATTTTTGAACACCTTCAAGTTTCGCTTGAACCAAATGAACTAGCTCCAAATTAGAATTAGTCGACATCGAACAGTAGCCACTTTAGAAGAGTACCCGGCCAAGGAGCTCCAAGGGGCTTCAGCCAAAGGGAAGAAAGGAGATCCCCTCAAGGAAAGGAAACTACTCCAACCTTCGCAGCTGAATGGACAAGAACAAAAAATGTGATCATGAGATTCCACATCATCAGCACAGAGCAAGCACGAAAGGTCCATAGTGACACCCCGACGAGCAAGGCGATCCCGTGTAAGAAGCCTTCCTCTCAGTCAAATCCACCCGAAAATTGAAACCTTTGGTGGTAAATTGCACTTCCAAAGGAAGCGATGAAAGCGATCAGTCACTCTCCTATATGTAAGTATGTGATAGAGGCTACTAGTTGTGAAATTACCATCCTTGGTCCACTTCCATCCATACAGATCATCTACATATGAGTTTTTGATCAACTCTAAATCTCTAGCCAAGGAGAGCAGTCTATGTCCATCCACCAGCTCTGAAAAAAAAATATCCCAGCCCACACAAGCATTTGAATTGCTATGGATCCTAGCATCCGAGATAAAGCACCTAGGATTGGTCACACGACAAAAGAGTGAAGGGTACTTATCCGCCAAGCAAACACCGGAAAGCCAACGATCAGTCCATAACTTGCATGATTTTTCTTCCGAGCCCCACCCGAATTTGAATACCCGGAATAATAAGATCAAAGAACTTGCAAATAACTCTCCAAATTGGAGAGGCATTTCTGGTGAAGGAGCTGCCAGTAATCCATCTTCTGAAGTCCCCATAGAAGCCAATAAGAATATCAACCCAGAATAGTTTCCTTCCAACATAGTGCTTCCAAAGCCAAGATCCAAGCCTAGCAATATTATGACCATCAATATCAAGAATACCCAATCCACCCTCCTTCTTTGAGCAGGTGAGTGCCTTCCAACCAATTAGGCACTTTCCCCTCGAAGAGATATTATTCAAACCGACCCAAAAGAAACTACGTCGTCTGCGGTCGATTATTTTAATGACCCATTTTGGTGCTCTAAATAAGGAAAGCAAATATCTGGTGGAAGAAGTGATGACACTGTTGATAAGAGTAAGCTTTCCCGCTCGTGAAAGGAGAATCCCATTCCACGAGCTCAATCTAGAGTCCAAAGAGGATAACAAATTAAGCCAATCATCTTTGTGTAGTCGGCCGACCCTAAGGGGATGACCCAAATATCTCAAAGGAAAAGTTGTCACCTTGCACCCTATCTCGAAGGCCAGCCGGCTATTAAAGCAGGATTAGGTCTTAAGCACAAGATACTTGACTTGGTCAAGTTTACTTTCAGCCCTGCTGCCATTTCAAAGCACTTAAGCAGGAGGAGCATATTTCTAAGACTCGATCCGTCATTCTTGCAAAAGAGAATTAGATCGTTAGCAAACATAAAGTGGGATACTCCCCATCAATCTTGTGATTTAGAACTCCCCTAATGAGGTCATTGCGGACCGCTAGATCAAGAAGCCGAGAGAAGCAGTCCATGGCCAAGTTGAAAATGAATGGAGAAAGCGGGTTCCCTTGACAAACTCCACGGCGATTCCTGAAGAAGGTACCCGTGGTTCCATTTGTGATAAGAGCAGAGTCCGTGTCAATTATAGAAGAAATCCAGTCACACCATGAGGGGAAGCCCTGTGATATCAACATATCCCTAATGAAAGGCTAACCAAAAGAGTCAAAAGTTTTCTCATAACCAACTTTGAACAGAATGCCATCCTCACCAAAATGCTTGCATGCCCAAACAGTCTCATGAACACCTATGAAGCAGTCTAAAGTACTGCGACCTTCCATGTATGCAAACTGCTTCTCACTAATCAGATGTCCCATACACTACTAGAAACTTGGTCTTCAGCAACGGCCGCTCAAGCCGTTGCTATTTGCAACGGCATTCTTACGGCCGCTCGAGCCGTTGCAGATATGTTGTATCTGCAACGGCTTTCTAACGGACAAGTGAGTCGTTGCGGATGATAACTTATTAGCAACGGCTTGCTAACGGACAAGTGAGCCATTGCTGATGATAACTTATCAGCAACGGCTTTCTAACGGGCGAGTGAGCCGTTGCTGATAAGTTTATATAGGTCGCAGATCGGGCCCGCCCCCCTTCTTCCTCCCGCTGCTGCCGCCGCCGCCTCCTCCCCTGCCTCTCGCCGCCGCTGCCGACGCCGACGACGCCTCCCGCTGCTGCCGACACTGTCAGGTATGTGCCCTCCGGCCGGCCGTCTCTTCCCGTTGCGGCCGGTAGAAAATCCGATCGAAACCCTAAATATAGGGTTTCGGCCGGCGGCGGTCGGCCGATGGCCGCCGGCGGACAGTGTGTCCGGGCACTGTTCGCCGGCGCCGGAGTCCACCTAACTCCGGCGCCGGAATTTGTAGTTTAATAATATTTTTTTATTGTTTTTTAATTGTTAATTAATTATTTAGATTAATTATTTAGATTAATTGTTTAATTTGTTAGATTAATTTTTAGGGTTTAGATTAATTTCGGAATTATCCACTTCGGACGCGCGCCGGAATTGTCCACTTCGGACGCGCACCGGAATCGTCCAATATGGACTCGAACTGTCTCGAAACATTTAGAAAATAATCATCCATCCGACGAGTTGATATGTTTCACGTACGCATCGGCGAGTAGGATATGATTTAGCAAAATCTTAGATCCGTTCGGGGATTGTATGTTCGTGTAAAAGAAGTAGATGATCTTTTATACGACGTACAATTCTTGAATTGTCCCTGATTGGACAATTTGGGAATATAGTTATTTGTATTGTACTTATGTTTTTCTTTTAACTGTTAACTAATTATCCTAAATTTCGGCAACATCTCTCTTGTTCTCCGATACGCGCCCAGATGATATGCGTATTCGGAGAACTGTAGAGAGATGCTGCCGAAATTTAGAATGAAGTTAGCGGTTAAAAGAAGTACTTAGTGCAATATGAATAACATAAATCCCGAATGGAATAGGACAATCTCACCTAAAGACATTAACCAAAGAAATTGTCATTGATTGACAGAATCATGTCGGCTGATCGAAGTTGGATGTACCGACGTCTTCATCGTGGAGCTTTAACGAATGAGTTTCGATGCGGCGTAACGTACTTCCTAAATTTCGCCTATTCGAACCGGAATTTCGTTAGCATCGGTGATCAAATCCGATGTCCGTGCCGCATTTGTTCGAATGGATGATTTTTGGATCGGGAGACTGTCACTCTGCATCTATATACCAAAGGATTTGCACCAAGATATTTTCTATGGACTTGTCACGGGGAGTCACGCGAAGTCGGGACGTCGAGCAATCCTGTCGTTCAGACATATGGTGAATCTTCCTCTGCTGGTGCTTCTTCATCCGGTCAATGTAATCCCTATAGAACTATGATACTTGATAGTCTTGGGGGTCAATTCCACCTGAATGATAATGTTGATCGGCCAGTTCTTCAGACATCAGTCCCACCAGATACTACAGCGGTTGATATCACAGAAGTACAAACTACGGTAGAGATTGAATTACCGAATAAAGAAGCTGCAGAATTTTACGAGATGTTAAAAGCTGCCGATGAACCTTTGTATGAGAATTGTCCTAAATACACTAGGTTTTCAGCAATGAAACAGCTCTTAAACATCAAGGCCGATTGTAATATCAGTGGAGTTGCGTATGATCGGATTGCTGGATTGATTAATGGAATGCTGCCTACTGATAACAAGTTTGAGCCAACTTTTTATAAGACTAAAAAGCTAATGAGAAAATTGGGGCTTGAGTACGAAAAAATACACGCGTGCCAAAATAACTGCATTTTATATTATAAAGAAAATGTGCAGTTGGATAAATGCCCTGTATGTCAACACCCTCGTTACAAGGAGAAGAAATCGGTCCGACAGAAAAATATCTCGTTTAAGGTGCTTCGGTATTTTCCACTAACACCGAGGCTTCAAAGATTATTCATGTCGGAAAAGACAGCCCCTTACATGAGTTGGCATGCAAGAAGTCGTGATGATACAGTAATGACTCATCCATCTAACAGTGAAGCATGGAAACATTTGGATACATGTTATCCTTCATTTGCTAGGGATACTAGAAATATCAGATTGGGATTGTGCACATATGGTTTTAATCCGTTTGGACATTCTGCAACTCCTTATTCAGTTTGGCCAGTGCTGCTGACAGTTTATAATTTGCCACCGTCAATGTGCATGAAAGATGAATTTTTTTATCTTTCGATGATTATTCCGGGTCCTAAGGGTCTGCGAAAAGAAATTGACATATTTCTCAGACACTTGATAGATGAATTGAAAACATTGTGGACTGAGGGAGCTGTCACTTATGATTGTCATCGGAAGCAAAACTTCAATTTAAAGGCCGCGGTCTTGTGGACAATCAATGATTTCCCGCCGTACAGCATGTTGTCGGGTTGGAGCACTCATGGCCGACTCTCTTGTCCGTATTGTATGGAACACTCTAAATCAATCAGTATTCAGAACGGACGAAAAATCTCATTCTTTGATTGTCATCGTCAATTCCTACCGGTTAATCATCAGTATCGAAGGAATCGTAATAAATTTACTAAGGGCAGAGTCGAAAGAGATGGGTCACCACCGATGTTGTCTGGTGAACAAATGTTAGCACGTGTTTCAGCACAAATGGGTAAAGAACTCAGATTACCCGATGGATATGCTTCAAACTTATCTCGATGTGTGAACGTCGATGATTGCAAAATATCAGGGATGAAGAGCCATGATTGTCATGTATTCATGCAGAGATTACTTCCGATCGCATTTCGAAATCCTCTACCTGATAATATTTGGGGTCCGTTGACTGAATTAAGTATGTTTTTTAGAAACATCTATGCAAATGTCCTTCGAGTCGAAGATATGTCAACACTTGAAAATAATATTGTTGAAATCATATGCAAGCTGGAGCAGTTTTTCCCTCCTGCATTTTTTGACTCGATGGAGCATCTACCGATACACTTGGCATACGAGGCACGAGTTGGTGGCCCCGTTCAATATCAGTGGATGTACTTATTTGAAAGATACATGAATCGTCTGAAGAAAAAAGTAAAGAACACCGCAGCTGTTGAAGGATCAATATCTGAATCGTATATCATCCAAGAAATTTCAACATTCTGCTCATTTTACTTTGAATCGACAGTACAGACAAGATTTGACCGTCTTCCACGTAACGACGACGGGGGTGTTCGACATTCAGATGGACGTTTAAATATATTTTGTCACTCTGGTCGTGCTTTTGGTTCTCGTCCATCTCGACACTTAAGCGATGAAGAGTATCATTTGGCACACTTGTATGTATTACTCAATTGTCCAGAGATTGAACAATTCATTGAAATATTTGACATTGAGATGGTGCAAAAATACTTTATTCACAACGATCAAGAATTGGAGAGATTACGGAATCGTGATTTCCCTACTTAGATTCAGACTTACAGCAAAGATCACAGAGCTGAAATAGATGAAAGAATATTTGAGTTTGTTAGTGGACCGTCGCGACTTGTGTCGTGCTATAGCGGATATTTTGTTAACGGGTATAAATTTCACACGGTTGAATATTCATTTACAAAGAAGACGATGAATGCTGGGGTCTGCGTGAAAGGGACAACCTATGTTGAATGTGATATGGATTTTTATGGACTGGTGGAAGAAGTGATAGAGTTGCACTATTTCGGCTTGAAATCAGTGACCCTATTTAGATGTCATTGGTTCGATACAACAGAAAGGGGCATGAAAGTTCATGCAAAATACAAACTTGTTGAGGTTAATTACAAATCGAAATTGGCAGCAAATGAGCCTTTTATATTGGCATCACAAGCCGAACAAGTATATTACGCGAAGTATTCGGCTCAAAATAAAGATAGAGCAGATTGGCGTGTAGTCTGTAAGACAAAAGGTAGAGGAAAATTGATCCGATAGTAGGAGAAAATGAGCTGATACCTGATATGACACATGGTTTCTATCAAGAAGATGATCCTCCTGCTGTAGATCGTATTATTCCAATACTCGAGGAAGCAGACACAACGTCAATTCAATTAGAAGTTGAATATGCTGATGATGACGATCATGAAATTGAGGAAGCTGGAGATGAAGAAGATGAAGAAGAGGAAGAAGAGGAAGAATTCGAAGACTATTATTCAAATGATGAGGAATAATTGTAAAGTATATATTTTATTAAATATATCTCTACTATTTATACAATAATCTGATTATATGTCCGTTCGACAGATATGTCTGGTCGTGGTTATCGACGCAGGAGAGCTTCGGAGTCTCCGATCGGTGAGACTCCAGCACTTACTCATGCTGCTGATCCTCCCGTTGCTGATCCTCATGCGGATGAAACTGCCGAGGCTAGTACATCCAGACGCAGGCGGCCATGCGGGCCGAACAGGTGGCAGCCTCCACCAGCCACAGAGTCACGTAGATTGATTAGCGTGATTGGGGAGCGGTAATATATCATGAATTATGAATCATTACAAATTCATTATATCATAATATAATATTAAAATTTATTTTTGTTGTGCAGGTTCGAGCAAGAAGAAGTGCCGAGGAGCATTTCTTCTACTATTCGACGATACATGCACGGGGCATGGCCTACGTGGTCTCACGTGCCTAGCGAGCACGTCGACATGTTATGGCGCGAGTTTGAGGCACGTATTATTATTATTTTTACATGCATGATGATTAATATTGGTACTGATATTATTATTTTGCAGGCTCTCTATACATGGGCCGAGGACCAGAGGCCCTTCATTTACGCTGCCTGGGAGGCTATTTCCCGGGCAAGGTACAACGGGCAGCTGGGGCAGGCTCAGTCCCAAGCGATGGCCCGAGCTGGGACCACTAACATCGCGGAGACTCGGGGATACGGCCCCGGTTGGATTACTCCGGATATATGGGACCAGCTCGTGGGAATATGGTCGACGGATCGATGGCAGGAGGTTTCTCGGAATGCGGCTAGAAATCGCATGTCGGGGGGAGCAGCGCTTCACACCGGCGGCTCTATTGCATTTGCAGTGCACGCGAACCATATGGTAAGTATATCTTTTAATTATATATTTTATTTGTTACTATGTGTACTAATTAATGTATTTGTTTTGTAAATGTAGACGACGGTGTCGGATGACAGGATTGTCCAGCGGCCCTCCCCGATGGCGTTGTTTGAGCGGACTCACCGTCGAGCACATGGGACGAGGGAGTACATAGACAACCGCGCTGCATACATTGTGGTAATTACATATTTGTTTAAATTATTCATTATATATTTATAATTTAAGTTTTATGATAAATATTAAACAAAAAATCAAACTCGAGTAGGAGACGTACAGCCAGACGGTGGTGCAGCGCGGGGGTACCCCTGAGGACTTTGACGCAGCATCGTGGGTCGAGGCCGCATGTGGCTGGGACCATGGCCGCGTATATGGCTTCGCAGATAGTGGTCATGCGCGAGCCGTGCTATGGCCACTTGGGGCACCGACCCCTCCGGTCGCTGGTGAGCGGTCTTCCACCTCTAGATCCAGTTATGATCATAGTAGCAAAATAAGGACTCTAGAGGAGACGGTCGCGCGTCAGAGTCAGATGATGGCGGAGATGCATGCTATGCTACGCAACATGTCAAGTCATCCCGAAGCAGGCATCTCTTCGGCATCATCTAATCCATTGTCCTCGAGTCAGTCCACGCCGGTGTACACTCAAGCACTCCAGACCCCGCCATATGATCCAGGCCATCCTCCATCGTGATTTTGTTTATATTGACTTTGTTACTGAGATATTGAACTTGTTTAATTTATATTGACTTTGTTACTGAGATATTGATACTTCAATTTTGCATTTGAATTGTTTTTATACTATCGTGGATAATTATCAATATAAATATAATTGTTTTGATGTATATCTTGGTGTGTTTGTGATGTGTGAATGAATGTGTGTATGAGTGTATGGGTGTGTGAGTTATGTATCTGATAATGTATCAATGTATCAATGGAAATTTTAAATTTTAAATTTTTTCGTTACTAGGTTCACATCATCAGCAACGGATTTCCCACGACCGTCCGTGGGATCGAAAGCCGTTGCTAAAAGTTTATCGAAAGCCGTTGCTGATGACCTACAGCAACGGCTTAGCGACGGGCTTTTACTAACGGCGTTGCTATGGACTCAGCGGCCGTTGCTATTAATGTTATCAGCAACGGCTTTGTGTCCGTTGCTGATAATATTTTTAGCGACGGCCCGAGCGGCCGTTGTTGATACGTCGCTAAGTTATCAGCAACGCGAGTTTCTGTCACGGCTCTATTGCAACGGCTCGGCCGTTGCTGATTCTCTTCAGCAACGGCTCAGCAACGGCATCAGCCGTTGCTGATGCCCATTTTTCTAGTAGTGATAGCTGATTTCAACCGCTGATCATTAATTATTTGATTATTTTATCACCCGTGTATAGTCTTGTGTGTGTGTATATATATATATATGAATGCTTCTCTAATTTAGCATAATTAACTATTATTTTTTCCAGAAGTTCTGTAGATTCAGCATGTTTATTTTGAAGGAATAAGGAAGAACAAATTAGATGGTTGTCTGATCCTGTGTTTTTGATGTTTAGGGAGACAATACTGCTGTACTAACCTTATCCTGCAAAATTAGTCATATATCTGCTGGAGAGGTTGGATAGCACATCAAATATATATGCATCGCGTTAAATATAAACAAAAAAGCACAGCAACGAGTTAATTAGAAGGTTGTAGTCAATATATAGTGATCATCTTCTCAAAATTTAAGGAGAAGAAAACACTGAATAAGTAAGAAATAAACTTTCAAACACATATAACTAATTAATAATCACCTGCACAAATATGAATTCCATGCATGGATATAGAAGCTTGCCAATATTGGATCCCAAGCACCAAGACCTGCTCTCCTGATTTAGAGTACGCATGAGATTGGCTGTGCATGGTGGAGAAGTTGGGCACATGTAGAGACAACCCATGATATATATGATCAAGTTGGAATGCACGTACCCTGCTTCTCCACCATGAACAGCCCATCTTTCAAATAATGCTTTGAAACCCTAGCAAGCAATATTTAAGTCCTTTCTAAAAAAAAAGCAATATTTAAGTCTGAAACTAGCAAATGATAATATATGTTTGCTCTTTTATATATTTCTTTTATACAAGTTTAGAAGTTGACATTTGCCCATGAAAGAGATGGACATCCAAAAAAGTAGGCTCCATGCCAACACAATAGATCCAATCATGTTTTGACAACTACAGGAAACGTTTCTTTCCATCCAAATCGGCTTGTGGAACTGATGATGGTAGATTGGTAGTCAAAAGCAGGTGGAGCCTCATGATGGGTTGGATTGACACCAACTGCTATATCTAATATTTGTTGTCAATTAACACGCACAAAGATTTTTAAGCTCTTTTCACTAACTGCTTATAGGTGAAATGTAGAAAAATAAAAGGAAGTACTATGAATTGTTAGTGATGAATTTATATATCGGAATTCAGTTGCTTGCAGGCTAGCTTGAGGTTATATAGGTTGTTTCTTGACATGAAACATGGAAGAAGGAGAACTTGCAAGATATGGAAACGAGAGAAAAGCAAAGGAAGAGGAATGAGGACCACAATGAACAAGGACTTGCTGTAGGAAATGGTCCTAAGGATGAACTGGAAGTGACACGCGGAGGGAGTTGAGATAAAGGAGGAGAAACTGAGCTATCAGAATGAATAGCTTTAACGTGAGGACAACTGTTTATTTATGTGGTCCTTGTAGCTTAGCTTTTCTTCACATGAAAGAGTGTAAAACACTTCCTTAGAAATTTAGATCTTGATAAGTACCCTCAACCGGTCGAGAATTATATTGGTTTTTTCTGGATAAATTAATTAGGTGAAAATCGGAATTTGGTTTTATTTGGAACAGTTTGTGATATGTATCGTTTGGTCAAATTTCTTGGATGAAATAAATTTGTTCAGCTAGCTGATCGAAGGGTGAAAAACTTCATGAGGTGGTTGCGCATCCACAGTTAAGTGCTAAATGTAAGACATGGGCCCACATCTTATTCCGATGAGTTTATCTCTACGTGGTTCATATAATTAAGAATAATTATCTAGTTTAACGTGTTACCGTGTCTATCCTCTAACTCAATCAAATCTATTTCTTCACACCTTTGATGGCAATGTCCTCTAAAAACCATGAGACACCACAGGTCCCAGACTCATCCATCAATACATAATTCCACACCATCTAAAGAGTATTGATAGAGTGCTGGAAGAACACCCGTGGCACACCGCTCAAAGATCGTTTTGGAATCAATGGCAGTAGGTAACTTTCTTATGCTTCCGCTTCCATTACCGCTATCTTGATGATATGACATGTATGATTCCTGATTTAGGATTAAATTCTGTTTATCCATATATTCTTTCATTTGGTATCAGAGCTAATATTTGGGGCAGGTGGAAAGAAAACTAACATGTAGCGCCGACAACCTCGACCTCGACGCCAAGTTTAACTAGATCGACAGTCGACGGGCAGTGGATGTGGAAGTAAACCGGCACCACTTTCTTTCCCTTTCAGCCGAAGCAAGGCAACACCAACGTGATGCTTGCACTGGCCACACCGACGAGAGGAGAAGCATGCGGTGGCTCACAAACCAGGCATGTTGGATGCAGCCCGCGACCACCACTAGTCACCTTCACGTCCGCTAGGGACGGAGCTGCACCCATTTGCTGTCGGTCTGCAGTCGTGGTGCAGGCCACAATCTCACCGATTTCGCCGTGATCTCGCGACCACAAGCTTGACGATGACTGCAAAATTCCTCACCTGAATCTGCCAGGAACTTTATGGAAAAAGATTGCTTCCTTTGGCTTCCAAGGAGGCTGCCGCAGCCTTCTTTCCAAAATCCAACCCTTTAATTAATATATTTTATTTTACTTTTCTTGGTTTGTAAACAGTAAACAGCAATGCAAATATTACAAGGTTGATCATAAAATTTCAGTAATCATCATGTAATGGAAACAAGAATAGGAGACTTAATTCATGAGAATAATTCCAAATATTTTCTCAATGATTGAACATGTAGATGCTCTGATATTGATAACAAAAGTGATCACCTATCTGACAACCGAGCTAGCAGTTATCCATAGCCATGTGTGAGACCCTGACATTGGAGCTAACCTTTCTCAAGATAATAGCTTATAGCTGAAACTAAAGTTTGCAACTTAATTAAGGTTCTAATCTCCCATCTCTCCCATCAACTTTGTTGCCGGTGATCCTTCTCTGATTGTTGCCGTGAGTTGCAAAACAAGAACAATAACTCAAGAAACGGCTCAGCCAAGAATGGAGAAGAAAGCAATACAGGGTGAAGAGGGATGAACTCGAAAAGCCAAAGAGCAGTCAAGTAGCGTTGTTTTCCAATTGAATTGATACATTGAATGGAATTAAACCTTCCTCAACTGTATCAATTGATGAAACAGAATAACATCACTACAATCTGAAGTATAATCCGTATTCTTACGATGCATATAAGAATTGAATTAAAACTCTCTCAACACTCTCCCTTAATTCAATTTTTTTTTAACTTCTAGTAATCTTATAAGGAAAGTGAATTTGTCTAAGGGAATGTTTGGCATACGGGGTAAAACGCAGCGGAAATAGAAGCAAAGTAAGTTTCAAAAAAATTTCTTTTATCTCAAAAATCAGTGATCCCTTTGATATGAATTAGAACTCAAGAAGAGAGGATAAAAATTATACCTCAAGTGAAGAAGATGTGGAGACGCGTCAGACCCTCGAGCAAGGTGCACACGTGCACACCCACTAATGGTGATCCACACTAGGATTCCTCGTAATGCCAATAGAACTCCTTTTCTCGTTCTTGATCACGCAAGACTCATCATGGCTCTATGGATGGCGGGCCTTCACCAAGGCCAAAGGAAAGGAGGCCGCCCCTTCAATCAAGGTGTGGCCGCAACAAAGAAGAAATTCGGCTACAAGAAACGCAAGAAACAACTCTCGTACCTTTGTTGGCCTAAGGTTTTCTACCTTAGTCTTAATCTCGGTTTTAATGATAACAAACATGGAACTAATATTTCAATGAAAAATATTTTCAGGTTCCATATTGGTTTAGCGCACGACGTCCATGATCGAAAATATCGGAGAAATCGGAAAATCGAAAGGACATTGGTCGACACGCTCGGTTTTGTCGGGAAGATAGAGTTTAGGTTTAGAGTGTTTAGATAAATTGTAAAATCCTCTTTATGATTCTAAAGAACCAAATCCGTAATCTGAAACCCGAACCAAAGAAAGTAACCGGCTGAAACTCGTTGTAGAGTACAGGTACACTACGTAGAGTACCGGTACTCTACTGCCGATCGATTGACCGGTTGATCGAAATGAGCCCAGAAAGCACAGTAGGGCTCCGATCGCTCGGTCGGTCGCATGACGATCGACCAGACCTCAACCGGTCGAGAATTATATTGGTTTTTTTTGGATAAATTAATCAGGTGAAAATCGGGTGGTGGAATCGGAATTTGGTTTTATTTGGAAAAGTTTGTGATATGTATCGTTTGGTCAAATTTCTTCGATGAAATACATTTGTTCAGCTAGCTGATCGAAGGGTGAAAAACTTGATGAGGTGGTTGCGCATCCACAGTTAAGTGCTAAATGTAGACATGGGCCCACATTTGAACGTTGTCATGCATTTATCTTATACCGATGAGTTTATCTCTACGTGATTCGTATAATTTAGAATAATTATCTAGTTCAACTCATTACCGTGTCTATCCTCTTAACTCAATCAAGTCTATTTCTTCTCACCTTTGATGGGAAGGTCCTTTAGATACCATGAGCTAGAGTGAAGATTGCTCAGCTTCAAGGTGGAGAAAGCTTCTTGGTTTTGCTACCTTTCTTGAGGAGATGGTAGATGCTTTTGAGGGAAGGAAGCGACTTCTTTTCTTGAGGGATAGAGGCCGGCTTCACAAGAGCAAGAAACAACTACACAATGACAAGGGGTGGTTGCTACGGAGAGACGACAACTCTATTGAGTGGAGGAATAATTTACAAGTCTCTTCACTTTTTCATGTGTGCCGGCCCCTCTCATTTAAAAGGAGAGGTCAAGTCACCCCTAGCCGACCCCTATCCCTAAATTTTTAGTGACGACAAACTTCCTTTTTTTCATCCTTAAATTTAGACTCCTCAATTTTAGTCAATCCCTAAATTTTAAGTGATGAGAAACTTCCTGTCTCCATCCCTTGAATTTATCCTCCTCAAATTTAGGGATTCTGGAATCTTTTAGCCATTCATTTAACGAATCTTTTCTTATATCCAAGGACAAGAAATGTGATGATGTTTTAGCATATCTGTGCTAGCAAATATATTTGCCAAATTCAAAATTTATCCTGATAAATTTCGTTATGAGGAAAACCTATATGCGTGTGACCCATTGAGCCCCACACTAAGCTGGCATTGGGTTTTCCCCGTGCGAGTACATTTATTTGATGGAATATCTTCTATTCGAATTAATTTCATCGATCCTCATTCGGGGTGGAAAGAGGCCAGACGATCTACTAGGGGCCTGTGGCCTGACCTGTACTTGGCATGGTCAGGCCTATTTAAGAATAAAACAAGGCTCGGGCATACTTCAAAGCCCATTTTCCTTATCTGGCCAGACCCAGGATTAATTTAAAGTCTATTAAGCCTGATAGGCCGGTTTGGGCCTGTTAAGGTGATGTGCATATATAATATTATATAATTGACTAAAATATCAAGCTTGAGATTTGAACTTGCATACCTTGGGCAATTCACTTATTGACAGCCACCTTGCCACTACACCAAGGTGATGTGGATAAAGGCTCATTTTTCGACATATTTAATGTTTTAGTTTGTTTGTTTGTATGAAATATTTTAAATTGCAGGATTTATAAACAACCCATAGGCCAGGCCAGGCCAGGCTTAGGCCAAGAAAAAAGCCTATAAGAGGCCACAGGCCAGGCTCGAGCCAATTTGTTACTATACAGGTCTGGCCTGTTAAGGCGAAAGCATGGCATGGCCTGTTTTCACCCCTAATCCTCATTAAACTCTTTAATGAGATCGCCCCGATCAACTCTTGCTCGACTTTTGACCCACAAGTCAAGATTGATGTCTAGCAACGTGTCATGACTACACAAATAGTGTGGAGTTCAATCAAGCAGGATTGGACGTCTTTCGGTGATTAGTTCCCATGTAATTAAATCCTCCGGTTACACAATGTCCCGAAACAAGCTAGAGCATGGAAGAAATGTCAAGCCCCAATACTTGTTCATATGTAATCGTTGCCCGAGTTATCGTCTCATTGAAATATTAGAAACTCCTTTCTAAGTTTCACATCTACTATGGTTAGAAATTTCCCAAGATGATACTCGCAAGAGAACATGGGACATTAATTCTTTCCTCTTACTAGGAATAACAGATTTCGTGTTGATTACTTACGCACTTCCATGGAAGCCTCATTATGTCTAGAATACTTGACACTTGTCTCAGAGAGTAATGCTACGAAGTAGACCAAAATCATAGATCATCAATCACAAAGTATCATGGTAATCTCATGTTGGAGGACTTACACCTACTATCACCAGAGGAATTGCCTACTAACATACAAGTAAGGTTTCCATTAGGCATTCCTTGAGCAGGTCTATCAGTGAACTCATTCTCCAATAAGAATCTACACTTTTACATTAATGACCCCTCAGAAGTAAGTGTGAGATCAGTTACCCTCTACCTTAGATCATGTAACAAGCTAGTGTACTAATCTTACCGGTATCAGTGTACCTACAACTAGGAATGTTTTAAACTAGGGTTTAATAGATTCTAGGTCTAACTAGCATATCTAATCGTGATCCTAAAATCATTGCTCCAGTTTATGGGCTTCATCATAATCTAATAACTATATTAGATGCAGCAAATGATGAAAAGAAATGTCTCATATATTTACTTATTAAAAAATAGTCTCTATTACATCAACATGCTATTGGCTTGAAGGCATTATTCCTTCGGGGAAGAGGCTTTGTAGACAATCAACTTGTTCATTGGTTTTACAACACCTGAGTCCAATTGCTTTGGCAGCTATCACTCTGATGAAATGGTGTCGGGTTTCAATGTGTCTAGTCCTAGTGTATTGAAGGATTTTTGGATATGGCAATTGTTGATTGGTTGTCACGCGGTGATAGGTTTGTTTCTGTTTCATTCCAAATCTACCAGCAATCTATATAACTAGACACCCGACATGCTGCTACAGTTACAAATCTACCAACAATATATTTGGCTTCTGCAATGGACAAAGTTGTGGTTGACTGTTTCTTTGAACTCTACCACACAGCAGCTGACCCACAGCAAAAATCAAATCCTGTGATTGATCTTATGTCATCCAAGGATCAAACCCCATCTGAATATGAGAAGCATGTTAATTCAAAAGCATCTTCTTTAATTAGAAAGCTCAGCATTCTTTTATCAGTATTCAGAATTGGGTTTGCTCATGAATCTTGACAGAAAACCAACTGATTGTAGTAGATATGGCTTTAATTGAATTGGTCAAGTACATCAAACTCCCTATTAGAGTCCTGTACTGTCTTTCATCAACTGTAATTCCTTTTGTTTTGATTTTCAAGTGTTAAAATGGAGGGCTAACACGGTTAAAATGGTCCATGTCAAACCTTTTAAGCCAATCAAGGCTTCAAGTGTTGATTTTCAAGTTCTAGCTCTCAAACGCTCACTTCCTTCTCAAGATATTTTTCACGATTCAACTCTAGCATCGAATTCCTCCATCCACATTGAAGAGTTCAAGTGATTGAAGGCTAAGAAAAAAACTCTCAAGTTTGATTTAATATTTTTGCTCCTTAAACTTGTTTTCCAAGTTGTTTGATTGAGATTTCCAAGATAGCTTGTAGGGTGTGCTAGAGAAACACCTTAGGTAATTATAGAATTGTATTTTGCTACATAATAGGTGTTGAGATTTTCTCAAAGGGTTGATATTTGAGTCCTCATTGTATTCTTAGGGAAACACTATTTTTATAAAGGATTTGGTTTAGAAATTCTTGATGAGGAGCCAAGGAAGTGGAGTAGACGGATTGGTCGAACCACTATACATATTGTGTTTGTGTTGCTTGTCTACTTGCTTTTGAATCACTCTTATATACTTGTTAAGCATTCATATCAAGAGAATTAGAAATTGGTTGTTAAGGGGATCACAAGTGAAAAGAGCTAATAAAACCTAGAATTAGCTAACACACTATTTAACCCCCTTCTAGTATGATAATTTCACCAGCATTTGGTATCAGAGCAAGATATATTATAGGTTTAGAATTGACACTCTACCCTACACTTTAGAATGAATATTGAAAACCACCAAGCTCAAGGGTCGTATACTCATGCTCCTCCACTCTTTCATAGCAATAGCTATGCCTATTGGAAGATTAGAATAAATATCATCTTTCAATCTCAAGAAATGGACGTTTGGAGGTTAATACAAGTAGAGTACAAACAACCTACTAAAAATATGGATGAATGAAACCTAGATGAAGTGAAACTCTTCAATGCTAATGCCAAGGCCATGTGTAACGCCCCAAGTTCAGGGCCACGTGACCGACTAGAGTATACGTACCTATACCCCGCAGCCTAACCCATTCACATGCCAACTCATAAAAAATAGCGGAATAAACAACAACTTTTATTAATAAAAAGAACCAAAACAGATTTTTATTTCAAAACATCAAAGTTTTTAATAAATAGCTCAAGTGCGAAAATAAATAAATCAAAGAGCGATAGTTCTTTAACAAATAAAAGTCTGGATAAAACATGAATGTTCCCATGGGACTACAACTCCAAATACCAAAACAAAAGTGCATGATAAACTACTACAGACTCGACTACGACCCCTAACTAGGATTGCTATGAGATCATATGGCCCCTTTGCCCTCCAGATGCGCCAACTGCTCCAGCCCACCTCACCGGCCAGGCTCTGCAAAACAAAACAACGATAACGAATGAGTTCAAAGAACTCAGTGAGCGGTTCTACCAACCCTCACAAAAAAACAAACATCACAGATAAGATGCATAAGGTAACACTCTTGACTCAAGCAGGAAAAGGTCACAAGGGAGTGACATGCTAACAGACCATTCAGCCACCACTTGCACAAAGGCAGCCAACACCCAAACGGTGAAGAACAACAAGCCTAAGCCTACCATGCCCTAAGGCAACAACACATACTAGGATAATCGGGAAGACCCTCCGAACTTATCCTAGTATAAAGAAACTCGAGAGCAATTGAGAAGACCCTCCGAACTTGCTCCAAGAGACGCGTAGGGACAATCGGGATTCGCCCTTCCAAACTTGCCCCTTTAAGATATCACAGGAGTAATCGAGTAGGCCCTCCGAACTTAATCCTCCAAGATATCTAAGGAATAATCGGGTAGGCCCTCCGAACTTATCCCACGAGGCCAAACCAGAACAATCGGGAAAGGCCCTCCGAACTTGTTCCACAGGTTGGGTATTAGCCATCCAACCTCCCAGGCCTAGCCTGCAATTCGGCTCCTCAACGAGCCTTCTCCGTCATTCATAAAAATATGATGCACCATGACCTAAGTCAAATCTTTCCTATGGTGTCTTAGGGGTGTTCCTATTGGAAAGTGTCTCAACACTCCAATACCCGACCCCAACTCCTAGACTCGTAATCTCATAAATCTGTGTGGTTTTATTTCATGCATAAACTTCTCATATTAGTTCATAACAGATTATGTGACCCTTTTTACCCAATTTTAATTATGCAATTAAAATTTAGTTCACCACAACACAACAGAATTATATCATGGAGACAAAATTCACAAGAATTAAATCATGTTTGTTTAGTCAAGATTAACAAGCATCAAGATAATATTTAAACAAGATCCCAACTTCATGATCAAGAACCCATATTAAGCACACCCATGGCTTTAAGATCAAAATCATATTTTTATAAACTTGATTAAATTTTAAAAAAATCATAGATTTAAATCTAAGGCATGCAACCATAATTTAAGAACCTAATTAGGCAAACAATTCAAGTTTTATACTTCAAGATAAACAAGACCGCTCACTTGGGCATTTCACCGAACACCTTGAGGGCACCCCTGATTCTTCCTTGGCCGAGCACCCCTAGGATCATCCTAGGGCTGCCGAGCCCCATAGGGGAGGGTTTAGGGCCTCCTCAAGCATAACACACAAAAAGAACGGCAAGAATTCGATAGATCATAGAAAACAAATCAAGAACATCAAGCCTCCAAGAATGGCTTCAAGAAACTCGAAGAAATCCCGAAGAAGGAGGGTAAAACCACTTACCTAATTTGGAAGGATGATTAGAAGAAATCCCAGATGATGACCCTCAAATCCGGCTTCAAAGATGATGGCTCGACTCAAGAAGGGGGAAGAGAGGAAGAGAGAGGGGATGGCTGGCTCCTCTCGGCTCAGCCCCAAAGAGAAGGAAGAGAGAAGGAGAGGGAAGGAGCTTGGGCTGCTCGACTCTTGATGGCGGCGACTCCAAGGGAAGAGAGGAGAGGGGCTGGCTGGCGACTGGCTCCTCTTCTCAAAAGTTTGTGCGGCTCCAAATAGGGAGCCATAAGCCAAGGGGAGGGGGGGGGGGGGGGGGGGTGGGTTTATATCCCTTCCTCAACCCTAATCCTTCTAAACTCTTTATCCAACCCGCATTCATCTCAAGCCGAACTCGAACACGAATCCGCTAACTTAGATTAACTTAATTAATCCTACTCTCCACATAACCATCCAATGCATGCATACCCACATGCGACATAATAAAACAATACAACATAGAAAAATTAAATAAATTTAACTACTCAAGCAAAAATTTATATTCAAAGTCCTACTTACCTGAGCTCGCAGGCACTACAAAAAAACAGGGTATCACCAACGGACAAAATCCGTTGGTAATACATTACCAACGGATTATCGGTTGGTAAATACGTCGGTGATGACCATGCTAGGTATTACCAACGGATATTATTATATCCGTTGGTAACACCAACGGTAATTAAAGTCTGTTGGTAACACCAACGAAAAATATTATCCGTTGGTAACACCAACCGACATATACTCTGTTGGTGATACCAACGGATCACTATTCGTTGGTGTCACCAACGGATCATAGTATGTTGGTATTACCTATGTTGGTATTACCAATGGAGATAATATCCGTTGGGAATACCAACAGATATCATCCTTGTTTACGCTGACATATTCAACAAAGGTATCCGTTGGTATTACCAACTGACATCCGTTGGTATTACCAACAGAAACATTTGTTGCTAATACATTTTAATTAAAATGCTCATACCCATATGAATTTTCATTTTCCTGTATACAACCTATAATCACACATCAAATTTTTATTTACCCAATCACAAATATATATACAAGTCAAGAAAAAAAATTCATATTTCATAACCAAAACCAAACATTTACAATCGAGTATATTATCAAACAAATACAAACATTACTAAGTCAAATTTTCCCTAACATTATCCGAATTGTGTAGTGCAAAATCATAACCAAATACAAATCTTAACCAACATCATAACCCAGATGGAGGTGGAGGTGGAGGTGGAGGTGGAGTGGAAGCTGAAGGTGAATCTGTTGATTGCAAAGAGTTGATTGGAAAGCCGAGTTGTGTTAACATCAACCGAACTTGAGCTTCCACTTGTGCTTGTACTTGCGACTGCACTTGTGATTGTTGTGATTGCATTAATGCTTCCAATTCAGTAATATACTGTCGCATGGATGTCATCTCAGTTTGCATTGCATTCCACTCATTCATTCGACCATGGCCCGATGTACTAGATTCTGCTGAGCTAGAACTCCCCATAATGGATTTAACATTCTCTCGACATCCAAAACCGTAAACTCGATTATGAGATGGATGTCCAGAGGCATTAATCCATTCTTCTGGATCTAAAATGGGTTGTGATGCTACATCTGTACCATACTTTTCTATGATCGATACCTCATAAGCCTCCTGCACAATGTTTTATAAAAATAGTTAATTACGATATTTTAAAAAGAAGCAAA
This sequence comes from Canna indica, assembly GCA_034359265.1. Lineage (NCBI taxonomy): Eukaryota > Viridiplantae > Streptophyta > Magnoliopsida > Zingiberales > Cannaceae > Canna > Canna indica. The sequence goes on along the minus strand of CP136890.1, from coordinate 60,835,481 downwards.
AAATAAAATAAATACATACCGCAACACTCTGCGATTTGTTGTCGATATAGTCACCCTCACCACTATTACGCTTATGAGTATGCTTAAACAACTCAAGATGGGTTGGGGGTCGGTTCAACTTTTCTTCCTATAAAAAATGACAAATAATATTTAATTAATAATATTTTAAAAAACATATAGGATAACAAATTCTATTAATATCATACCAATTTTCTTCGATGAGCCACAAATGAAATAGATCCACCTGTATGTCGTGTGACGTCACTATCTACCTCTTTCTTACGATTTTGACGAGCAACTTCGGATTTTCTCCTCCACTTCTCCGTGACCCAATGCTCACTAATTAGTTGATTCCACACATCTGGAGATATCCATGGAGGGCCAAATCCATTAGTTCGACTAATATCATCAGTATTGGCCTTTCTTTTCGCATAATTCCTTGCATCAGACATATTGTCAGAAAAGCGTCGACAAGCTGTTCTATCCTATATTTCATGAACCTCGCTTGTCCTAGATGGATCCCAACGATAGACTGTCTGAAAAAAGACAAATATGTTAATGAAATGATAGTTGACAATATTCTAAAAAAGTACCAATTTGATGCAATTATATGATCACACAATCAATCATGGCATATGCAGGTTTGATGCAGCCAACCTTCTTTACTTCAGCTAAATCTTTTGTGTACCAATAACATGATGAGTATGGGTTTGATGCAATTATATCATCTATTACTTCAGCTAAATCTTCTATTACTTCAGCTAAATCTTCTATTATTTCAGCCAACCTTCTATTGGTACACAATCAATAATTTGATGCAATTATATGATCACACAATCAATCATGGCATATGCAGGTTTGATGCAGCCAACCTTCTTTACTTCAGCTAAATCTTTTGTGTACCAATAACATGATGAGTATGGGTTTGATGCAATTATATCTTGGTCTAATGACTTTGTGCAGTAGAACATTATTTCTTGGTCTAATGACTTTGTGCCAAAGAGAAAACATCTAGATAAGTAAAGCTAAAAAGCACCACATATCAGTCATGTAAACAAACTGGATACCTATTCAGTATCCTATATATGCCATGATTGATTGTAAAGCTAACACATATCCTATATCAGTAAAGCTAGATAAGTAAAGCTAAAAAGCACCTATTCAGTATCCTATATCAGTCATGTAAACAAACTGGATACCTATTCAGTATCCTATATCAGTATCCTATTCAGTATCCTATATTAGTATCCTATATCAGTATACTTAGCATACCTATTCAGTATCCTATATCAGTCAATATCAGTATCCTATGTGAGCTTCTTCAATTCCTATTCAGTATCCTGATACTGATATTCACATGAGCAGCATACTTAGCATACCTATTCAGTATCCTATATCAGTCATGTAAACAAACTGGATACCTATTCAGTATCCTATATCAGTATCTTATTCAGTATCCTATATTAGTATCCTATATCAGTATACTTAGCATACCTATTCAGTATCCTATATCAGTCAATATCAGTATCCTATGTGAGCTTCTTCAATTCCTATTCAGTATCCTGATACTGATATCCACATGAGCAGCATACTTAGCTTCTTCAAGTCTACCATGGGATGGGGGCCAAAGTTCTTGATGCCTCTATTTTCCCATCTGCAGAGGACAGTGAGGAAGGGGCCTGGGTGTTCTTAACTGAAAAGGCAGGATTTTTGGCAATACCAAATGGCATAAATGTAAACAATTCCTATGGAACTTGGTGAGAAACTTTCTAGTATCAGTCAATATCAGTATCCTATATCAGTATGTAAACAATTCCTATGTGAGCTTTCAGTATCAGTCAATATTAGTATCCTATATCAGTATGTAAACTATTTAGTATCCTATATCAGCATAGTTAGCATACTTAGTAGTTTTGTCCATGTAGATGTGGATTCTCATGTAAACAATTTGTATGAAAGTAATAAAATGGTCAATACTCATGGGCATGATGCAACAACAAACTGGATATGGAAATAACTGTATATTAAAATTTGACTTGCTTTATAGGAAAATACCTTAAATTTGTCCCAAATGAATTCCTTCACATGTGATGGTACTTGAGACCAACATGGCCATGCACCCGTGAAATTTGCCTTAATTATTGATGAAATATCTCGTACTACTTCTGTCTCGGGGAAGCTGCAAAAAAGAATGTTAACAAATATCTTGTATTTACAAATGATGGTGTTTGAATATCTGACTACATATATACCTTTTCTTATCCATAATTAGTAGGCGTCTATCATCTGGTGTCTCTGGCGGCTGTGAAGGCTGATTTGGTCCTCTTCCTCGACTTTGATGTGAAGTACCATCACTTTGTGTAGGAATAGATGTGTCATGTATAGACGTAGATGGTATAATAGGAACTGATGACGTCAAAGGCAAATTCACTGAAGGTTGTGAGGGTAACGATGCTGCCGATGTCGACGGTGTAGGAATCGTGGGTGCTAAAGAGTCAATCACAGGTGGTATAGGTACAGGTACAGATATAGGAATCGTGGGTGCTAAAGAGTCAATCACAGGTGGTATAGGTACAGGTACAGATATAGGTATCGTGGGTGCTAAAGAGTCAATCACAGGTACAGGTTCAACTATCATGGGTGCAGAAGAAATGATCACAGGTGGTACAGGTGTATCTTCAGATGATGAATGTATAGAAGTGGTAGAAGGGTATTTACTCAAAGGAGGACGCCCTCGTCCTCGTCCTCGACCTCGACCTCGACTTCGTGTATTCACCATTACTTAATAAAATAAATGAAGCATATATAAATAATTAACGATGTATAAACATATAGTGCCATCCAAATTATGATAAAATACCCTATTTTGTTAAATTCCTATGCAACTGGAGACTATAGACTTGAATATGTATCAAGCTACCTCATGTCAAAACAGTGGGTGTCTGTCACTAGAAATCCTTATCCTTAACTACATTAACTGTGTGCTCTCTTTGATTTTAATGAGCTCACACCAGGTTGCCATCATAGGAAGAAGTCTCCGGCAGCAACCAGTGCCACCAATCTCATTGCTGGAGATCTCATTTCAGCCATCTTCCTTGAGATGCAGCGACCCATGATGAGATCTCAAAGCCAAGTCCAACATAGAAATCCTTAATTGCTTACTAATGGAGTTAACTGTCACTAGAAATCCTTAATTGCTTACTAATGGAATTAACTGTCACTAGAAATCCTTAATTGCTTACTAATGGAGTTAACTGTCACTAGAAATCCTTATCCTTAACTGCAACTCAAAGTGGTTACATGAAATTTCTACATAGCTTCTTAATAATCTTAAGGTTGGGCCAGTTTAATATTAACTGCAACTCACTATTTAATATCCTTAACTGCAACTCAAAGTGGATAACATATAAAGCAGCATGTGCCTCTAAAAAACTTAGTTTACCAAGAACTTGATGGGTGAGTCTCTTGACTCCATGAGCCTAAGGGACCTTAAGTAGCTTGAGAGTAGATTGGAGAAAGGCGTCAACAAAACCTAGTTACTAATTCACTATTACTGGATGCTTCAGAAGTGCAATAAATTTACTTAGTTGAAGAGCAAAATAAATATTTGATGACTAACATATTCACATAAAAAACAGGAAAAAGAAAATACCTCCTCTATACTTAAAGACATAATTCATTCAGTCAATGACTTAAAAAAATGATATTGTGCATGATACCTTGGTTCCCTGAGTTCTTGATACAGTTAATTCAAAGTGTTGGCAAATCCTTCAGAAGAATCTGTTTAATAGAAGAATGGTTTCAGTCAATGAAGTTTAAAGTGAATGAAATGATCCCATGGGCATATTTCTAAGTGAATGAAATGATCCCCCAGCCACATTCTCTTTAGGAAAATTATAGAACACTACTATATTAATTTGATGATTGCTTTTGGACAAGATGCAAACCTTAATTAACTTGGAATTCCTCCACTTCAGCAAGACCAATTGGCAGCAACTTTTACTTCTTGTAGCTCTGCAAGGATTAATTTTAAGCAATTACAACCCAATAACACCACCTAAACTATGTACCTTTAGAGAAAGGGGAAATTATGAAGGAACTCAAACATCAAGCATAAAAATAATTCAAACATATTAGATAGTCAGTCATGTCTGCATTAGAAATAAATTACAAATAGTGACTCCTCAACTATAAGGCCTCGGGGCCCACTAAACACATATATTAGATAATTTGAGAAAAGTATAATAGAAGTTTAAAAAATTTCAATCATCATTCTCCTCATTTGACAAACACTCATCAACTTCAACATCTTCAGTATCTTCATCTTCAGTATCTTCATCTTCAGTATCTTCATCTTCAATGCCAACAGCAATTGCTTCTTCTTCATCAACTTCAACATCTTCAGTATCTTCATCTTCAATGTCAACAGCATTTGCTTCTTCTTCATCCTCCTCAACGACATGTGTTTGAGTTCTCAAAAAAAATTCTTCATATTGATCTACCTCATCAACTACTCCAACATTAACTAATGCATTGGATGCATCTAACTCTGTTGTAGGCATAATAGGTTGTACTGCTTCAACCTCATCCTCTTGAAAAAAATCATCGATATGTGGAGGGATATTATCATCTATTTCTTCAATGTCTTCATATCTATTTCTTGCTTTAATTTTGCATGCAACCCACCAATCACTCCTTCCTTTTTTCTTTGAGGGGTAACTCGTGTAATAAACTTGTTGAGCTTGCTCGGCTAACACAAAAGGAGCATCAATATAAAGTTTTAACTTGTGATTGATTTCAACAAGTCCATGACGAGGATGTACCCTAACTCCTTTTTCGGTATCAAACCACTCACATTTAAATAACACCACCTGATTTCCTTCACCAAAGTATTCTACCTGTACAATATCAATCAGGATGCCATAGTAATCACGATCATAATCATTGTAACAACTGCCCTTAACACAAACACCACTGTTTATTGTTTTCTTTCCATGTGAATATTCCTTGGTGTGAAACTTATATCCATTAACAAAATAACCCTTCATAGATCGAACAAATCTTTGTGGGCCTTGTGCAATGGCAAGAATTCAACTATCAATCGTGTCAATATTATGATTAACCTATCACAAAAAGAAGAAAAAGAATAATTTATAATATAGTCATGATTATTCATATTGAGACAAAAATTATTATATTATTCAACTTACATAGTCTCTCAACCATTTTGGAAATTCTCTATCTCGTAACTTCTCAAGCTCTGCGTCAGTCAAATGTAGTTCTCTTTGCATAACGATATTATTAAACTCACTAAAAAATAATAAAGTTTACATTAATATAAAGTAAATATACGAAATAATTAACACTACTATACGTACTCAATGAAAGGAGAGATCTCTTCACAATTCATAAGTACGTAAAGCTCAATTGCTTTATACTCATTTTCGTCGACCCTCCTATAACGCCCAACAGCCCCACAAGGTCGACCAGGATAGGTAAAGATAGATAGACGTCCCATGGTAGTTGGAACTCCACCATCATCATTTCGAGGTACTTGATTGAACCTTGTGTGTACCTTTTGGTCCAGGAATAAAATGAACAAGAAATTAATATTTCTTATATAATACATATATATATATATATATGTGTGTGTGTGTGTCTGTGTGTGTGTGTGTGTGTTTTACACAAATCAATTCAACCTTGTGTGTACCTTTGGTTCGAAGTAAAAAGAACAAAAATTAGAAATTTCCTCAATGATATATGCTTCACAAATTGATCCTTCGACATATGCTCGATTTTTCACTTTTTTCTTCAATTGAAGCATATACCTGAAAATATTCTTAGAAATTAAGACGTAATTTTTTTCAAAAATTTCAATCAAGAATAAAATGGAACATGTGTTACCTTTCAAATCTATACATCCATCTATATTGTACCGGACCACCAATTTTAGCCTCATAAGCTAAGTGAACAGGGAGATGCTCCATAGAGTCAAAAAAACTTGGTGGAAATATTTTCTCAAGCTTGCATAGTATCTCGACAATGTTTAACTCAAGTCGTTCTACATCCTCAATTCGCAACACACTTGAACACAAGTCCCAAAAAAATAAACTCAGCTCAGTTAATGCATCCCATATTGGATCAGGTAATAAATCACGAAATGCAATTAGAATAAGTCTTTGCATGAAAACATGACAATCGTGACTTTTCATTCCATAGAATTTGCAGTCATCTATATTTACACACCGACTTATGTTTGAAGCATAACCATCGGGAAATTTTAATTCTTTAACCCATTGACATACTGCTTTGATTTGTTCTTTGTTCAACACAAATGAGGCTCTCGGCTTCAACATTTTCCCATTAACATGCTCTAATTCTAATTCGGGGCGCTTGCAATACTTAGGCAAATCAGCTCTGGCCTTGACATTGTCTTTTGTTTTCCCCTTGATGTCCATCACTGTATTGAATATATTTTCAAATACATTACGTTCAATATGCATCACATCTAAGTTATGCCGAATTAAATTTGTATGCCAATACGGTAAACTCCAAAAGATACTTTTTTTAACCCAATTATGTTGTTGGCCAAATCCAGAAATTCTAGCATTAATACATTGATTTCCAAATTGAATATCAGGCAATTTATTGACACGTGCCTTTATATCATCGCCCGATAATCGTAGAGGTGGAATATCTCTTTCAATTCGGCCTTTCATAAATTTATCTCTTTGTCGTCGATATGGATGATCAAGAGGGAGAAATTGACGATGACAATCGAAAAATGATATCTTTCTCCCATTTTCGAGAATAAAAGCTTTGCTACGCTCTAAACAATAGGGACAAGCTAATCTCCCGTGTGTGCTCCATCCTGATAGCATAGCATATGCAGGGAAGTCGCTGATAGTCCACATAAGTGCTGCTCTTATTTGAAAATTTTGTTTTCTAAAGACATCATATGTCAAAATTCCATCAGACCATAACATGTTCAGTTCATCTATCAATGGCCTCAAAAATATGTCAAGTTCTTTACGTGGGCTCTTTGGTCCAGGAATTATCAAACTTAAGAACATAAACTGATCCTTCAAACACATAGATGGCGGCAAATTGTATACAGTAATGAGAACGGGCCAAACTGAATAGGGAATAGCAGAATGCCCGAATGGGTTGAAACCATCGGTGCACAATCCTAATCTGACATTCCTTGGGTCAGAAGCAAATGAAGGATGGTGAGCATCAAATTGTTTCCATGCCTCACTATATGCAGGATGTGCAACAACGTCGGAAGTAGGATTCTTAGCATGCCAAATCATATGCTTTGCAGTTTTTTCAGACATAAAAAGCCTTTGAAGTCTTGGTGCTATAGGGAGATACCGTAAGACCTTATACGATATATTTTTTTGTCTACCATTATTTAATAGTCTTGGCTTATATCGAGCATGTCCACACACTGAGCACTGCGTTAAATTTGTTGTTTCTTTATAAAACAACATGTAATTATTCTGACATGCATCTATCTTCTCGTACCCAAGTCCTAATTTCTTCATCATCTTTTTTGTTTTGTAAAAATTTTCTTCCAACTTTGCATCTTCTGGTAGCATATCTTTAATTATTAACATCAGCCGATCATAGCAAGCTTCACTCATGTTAAACTCAGATTTGCAATTAAGCAACTGTGACATGGCTGATAGCCTACTTTGACTCTTACAACCACTCCACAATGGCTCATCTGCATAATTCAGTAATTTAAAAAACTTGGCAGCTTCATCATTTGGTCTTTCTTCTCCAATACCTTCAATACCGATTGCATCCACCACCAAAGTTCTATACGAATTTTGAGGAGCATCAAAGCTTTCTGATTGAGGAATGCTTGAGGATTCATCAACTTCTTCACTTGTCAACTCCCCATGTGCAATCCATTGTGTGTAGCCAGATATAAATCCCTTCGAACATAAGTGATATTCCACCTCATCTCGACAATGAAATTGAAGATTATTACATCGTCGACATGGGCACCTAATTTTATCACTAGAAACATATTGAGTTTTGGAGTATGCAAAATCAAGAAATCCCTTGACTCCTTCCATAAATTCATTAGTCAATGCTCCTCCAATTATCCGACGTTTCATCCAACTACGATCGATATACATTTTGATTAACTATTTTCGACCTAGCAACAATATTAAGCACATTAATTATTACATGCACAACATACAAAGGGAACCTTCGGTTTAAAGCAGCAGTTGAAAATGAGGTTGATGCAAAAGTGAAAGTGCTAAGAACGGATAGAGGAGAATTCACCTCTAAACCTTAATGTAAAATCTACATTCTTAAATGGAGAACTCAAAGAAGAGGTTTATGTAGTTCAACAGTTCAACCAAAGGGTTAAAGGAAAGGAACAAATGATCTATAGGCTAAAGAAGTCCTTATATGGCCTAAAGCAAGCTCTAATGAGCTGGTATGAAAAAATTGATAGTTACTTTGTTACTGAAAAAATTTTTAGAGAAGCAGGAATGAACACACATTATATACAAAAGAAGATGAAAATGAAGATATTCTAATTGTTCTTCTCTATGTGGATGACTTGCTTTATTGTAGTAACAATGAAAAAATGAGAGAGGAGATGAAGAACAAAATGTTCAAGACTTTTAAGATGACTAATCTAGGTGAGATGAAATTCTTCCTAGGTTTGGAAGTTCTATCTCATTTCATGAATGATCCCAGAGCAGTACACTTCAAGGCAGCAAAGAGAATCTTGAGATACTTGAAGGGGACATGTAATTATGGATTACATTTGGGAAGAGACAATGATCTGAAACTACTGGGGTATTTTGATAGTGATTGGGGAGGATAAATAGTTGACAGGAAAAGTACTACTGAATATCTATTCAAAGTTGGAGCAAGTACAGTGTGCTAGTGTTCTAAAAAGCAGAATTCAACTACATTATCTTCAGCCGAAGCTGAATATGTATCAGCTACTTCAGCAAGCTGTCAAGCAATTTGGATGAGAATAATTTTATTGGACTTTGGGATTAATTTGACACAAGCTACATGCATATAGCTTGCAGGAGAATAGCTGGCAGGCATTGGGATTATAGCTTGCTGAACACTCAGCATGCTGATGAATTCTCAGCAGCATGCTGAATTCTAGTAACTATCAATGTATGAGTAAGAGAAACTACCCCTCTTACTACCATCCCCTCAAGCATCATAGGCTGATATAGACAGGAACCTCACACAATTGAATGCTCTTTTTAAAAAATGCAAAAATTGACCTTGCAACTATAACAATGTTAAGCATATCTATACTGATCAGTCTGATCCTCCCTCCATAGGCTCCAATTTGATTTGGATCCTTAAGCATTCACCAGCCAGGATTAGAGATCTATTTACATGTTAACAATTCACGTCCACAAGGTAGTTTACAAGTTAAAACTAGTTTTATATATTTACTTATGCATAGGAAGTACAAACGGAACCACAGTAGCTATGATAGGGGCAAGTCATTCATGTTCTTCACTCCTAAGGTCATTGCAGATCACCAATTGATCCAGCAACCAATTACTTAATTACTTCATCTAAATGTTTGATTATTATATCTTGTAATGTTGAATGAAATCAGAATTCAGCATGCTGCTGAGAATTCATCAGCATGCTGAGTGTTCTCAACATACACTTAAGTGTATGAGAACACTCAGCATGCTGATGAATTTGCTGATGAATTCTCAACATACACTTAAGTGTATGAGAACACTCAGCATGCTGATGAATTCTCAGCAGCATGCTGAATTCCCCACTCTTCCCTTCATGCTTACTAATCACCAATTGATCTTGTGATTAGTAAAAAATATGGGTAGATGGTGAGAGTGGAGACGAGCATTAACAAAAATTTGACCTTCATTAACTAAATTTAAAAGCATCTCTAATATTTGACTAAAATTGCAACTAAAATCATTTGAACATCATGAAATCGCAACTAAAATCATTTGAACATCATGAAATCACAATTAAAATCGAACCTCCACAATCGAATGGGAAATCGAGTGCTCGAAACCCGTAGAAGGGAAGGAATTCACTCGTCGGTCGGCTGTCTGTGACTTCCTTCTATTCCTCTGAGCGCTTCCTGCACTTCGCCACAAAGTAACAGAGGATTAGGGCACAAGGAAGGGAAGAAACCTGTAGAAGGGGAGGGAAGAAATAAAAACTTGAATCAGCTGCGGGGGAATTAGAAGGAACCTGCGCGCGCTATCTGTGATGACTAGCTCGAACCGATAATTTTGTCGGCTGCGGGGAAGAAAACTGTGCGGAAGGAGTCTGCGGGGAGGGAACCGGCGGGGAAGGAAACTGTGGGGAAGGAAGAAATGCTTTGTCGGCGCTGCCTGGGAAGAAGGATGACGAGTGGGAGAGGGGGAAGAAAGACGATGCTTTGTCGGCATCAAAGAGGCGCGAGAAATTATTTTGACGAGTGGGAGAGGGGGAAACTAAAGTGGTCGGCCGAAATGAGAGGGGGGAAAAAAATTGGTCGGCTGAAACGAAAAAAAAATGCTAATTTACCAACGGATTATGTATCCGTTGGTAATTTTGTTGGTAATACCAACAAATTATATCCGTTGGTAAAAAATCTGTTGTTGAAGCTATGTTTTCTTGTAGTGAGGCTCGCATCGGGCTATCAGTAGATTCGACTCGACCTCGATCTAGTCCGCTAGGCTGGCAAATACAAGCATAAAGGAAAATAATATAATTAAATACCTAGGATATTACACCATGAATGCTTTGCATTGTGGTCTTTCCATAAATGAGTTTAATAGGATTTTCACTTGTAAGTCGGCCTTTGAAATTTGGAATGTTTTAGAAACTACGCATGAAATTATTTCATAAGTTAAGGAATCTAAGATAAATCTTCTCATGGATTACTATGAAATGTTTAGAATGTATTTACATGAAATCATTGATGAAATGTAAGCTAGATTTCAAAGTATCACTAATGGTTTATGTAATCTTAGTAAGGATTTGAAAGAAGAGGAAAAGGTAAAGGAAGCTCCTCTGATCTCTTCCCAATGCTTGGGAGCCAAAGATGATTGCAATCATGGAAGCCAAGGATTTGGAAACCATGGAAATCACTGAATCCATTGGATCTCTAATGATTCATGAGATCCACATGAGGGCACACAAGGAGGATGATTCCCCCGAAAGCAAGAGCATTTCTTTAAAAGCATCACACCAAGTTGAAGAACCCTCATCATCTGAAGAAGAACTTGATGATCAAGAAGAAATGGTGATGATGGCAAGAAGGTTCATGATATTCATGAGAGGTGGCATGAGGAGAGGCAAAGGTGGCTACACATGCTACAATTGCAACAAGGCGGGGCACTTATGGAAAGATTGCCCACAACTCAAGATGGCCTCTACTTCCGCTCCTTACAAGTAGAACAAGACCATGAAGAAGAAGAAAGCCATGATGACTTCATGGGATGAAAGTGAATCCTCATCAAGTGAGGAGGACACCAAGAATGAGAAGGCAAATCTTTGCTTCATGGCAAATGATAATGAGGTAAGATTTACTTTTGGTGAACTTTCATTTACTCAACTAGAATTAGAAGTAGAATTTGAACAAATGCATGATGAATTTAATGCTATTAGGAAGAGATTTAAAGAGATTAAAAAGGACAACAAATCTCTAGAAGATGAAGATGATAATCTATTAATTTCATGCAATGCCTTAGGGAAAGAAGTAGAAAGATTTAAGGATGAGAAGCAAAACTTGGAGGAAATTAAAAATGACTTTAAAAAGGAAAATAAAAAATTGGAAAGTGACAAGTTTTTGAGCTCACAAATAGAGCATTTAAATGATACCATGCTTAGCTTAAAAAGGGAATTATGCATGCTAAATGAAAAAATGATAACCTTACAAAATGTTATGCCTAAGGTTGATCATGCTAGGAGAACCTCACATGCTCATAATCATGCACACTTCCATGCTCACACTCATACTTCTAGGAGATTCAATGGAAGTTGCTTTTGTTGTGGGATTTTTGGGCACATGGTTAGAGATTGTGCACTTAAGAGGAACCCCCATACTAGATTTACTTGGATTCATTAGATGACTAACACTCAATGACCCAAGAAAATTTTGGTAGCTAAAGTTGCCTTTTTTCCATTTGTAGATGAAGAACCATCCTCAAGCAAGTATGAGTACTTGGATCTTGGATAGTGGTTGCTCAAAACACATGACAGTTGACAGTAACTTATTTGCAACCCTATCAAGCAAGGATGATAGATATGTGACTTTTGAAGACAATGCCAATGGTAAGATTGTTGGCATTGGTGATATATGTATACTTCATTACCATTGCATAAAAAATGTTTTATTAGTGGATGGGTTTAAACATAACTTGATAAGTTTATCTCAATTATGTGATAATAGGTATTTAGTTGTTTTTGAAGCATCAAAACACATACTTAGAAATACACCATCAAATGATATTGTTTTCATTGGAAATTAACATGAAAATGTTTACATTTTATGCTTAAATATATTGCCCGATCCATATGTTAAATGAGTCTTGGTTATGGCATAGAAGGCTATAACATGCTAGCATGAGACTTATCCAAGAATTAACTAAAAAGAATTTAGTCAAAGGAATATCCAAGACAAAGTTTGAAAAGGATAGTGTTGGCCTAAGGTTTTCAACTTTGGTCTTAATCTCGGTTTTGATGATAACAAACATGAAACTAATATTTTTGTGGAGAAATATTTTCAGGTTCCATATTGGTTTGCGCACGACGTCCCCAATCGAAAATATCAGAAATATCGGTGAATCGAAAGGAAGTTAGTCGACGCGCTCGGATTCATCGGGAAGAATAGAGTTTAGATTTAGGGTGTCTAGAATGATTGTATTAATCCTCATTATAATGCAAAGATCCCTAAAGAACCAAACCCGAAACCTGAACCAAAAGAAAGAACCTTGCTGGTTCGATCGATCGGACTTCAACCGAAATGTACTAGTACTTTTCAATATTACCAAGAGTTTCGAAGTCATAAACAACATTCCAGATGGGATGTTGTAACATCTCGAAATAGCTTGGAACAACCCGGATGGACATCCCGGAATAGCCCAGAACAACACAGATGAACATTCGAGAATAAGCCTGAAAATTGTCCAGAATTCTCAAAATTCCCCCATCGGCTCTATTTCGAATTTCTACCCATTGAGCTTATTGGAAACAGAGCTCCTTCCCTTGGGATCTTCATATAACCTCCCAAACTTGCCTTCCTTTGCCTCTAACACTTTATTGAGCCATTCTAACATTATTTGCAAGCATTTCTTGAGCCATTCTTGTGCAAACCTTAGTTTCATAGAGAAATATTGATTAAGCCTTCTCTCTTCATTGATTCACCATCCAAAGTTATCAAGATGACTAGGGAACTTGTATTGGAGCTAAGTATACTTGGTTTTGTCTATTGCTCCATTTGTTATTGCACTTTTGGTATTTGCTTCATCGTTACCCAAGTTTGTAAAGATCTGTAGATCTTGAGTTTAGTGGTTGCCTTGGTGTTGAGGCAAAAATCCACTTGTGTAAACTTAGTTCACTAGGATTAATTAGTTGTGTTGTCCTTAGGTTCGAGGTGGGAGAGTGCTCTTGGGCGGAGAATTTCGGGTGTGAAAATGCCTTCGGTGTGACAATGGAGGCTTTCCGGTGAAACTAATTGTAAGGAAACACTTTAATCTAGTAAACTAGAGTTGGAAATCCTAAGCGGGGGTGGGCATTGGGGCCGAACCACTATAAATCTACCTTGTTAGTATTGCTATTGGTTGAGTGTGATTAGCTTGTTTCTTACTTTGATTATCTTGTTGCTAAATCACTAATTTCTCCTAACTTGATAAACTTATCTAGTATCATAAAGTAGAAAGATACTTGTGTTTGTATCAATATTACTTGTGCTTGCTTAATTAATATTTACTCGCTTACGCATTCATCTAGGTTAATTGAGCTCTTGTTTAATTAATTAAGAAACGATTAAAACCGAATTTAGACTGAAGTTTAGCGAACACACTATTCATCCTCCCTCTATTGTAGGTCATTCGACTTACAGATAGACTTTGTGATGCATGTCAACATCATAAATAGGTTAAGTCATCATTTCATAGCATAAATCAAGTCTCTACATCTAGGATACTTGAAATTATGCACATGGATCTCTTTGCTCCTTGTGGTGTTGCTAGTTTAGGAGGCAAATTTTATTGTTATATATTAGTTGATGATTCACATGAGTTTTCTTTCTAGATAAGAAAAATGAAATTTTTGGATTCTTTAAAAAATTTGCTATAAGAGTTGTGAATGAAAAAGGAATTTGCATTTCGAAAATTAGAAGTGATAATGGAGAAGAATTTGAAAACAAAAAAATTTCCAGCTTTTTTGATGAATTTGATATTGAACATACATTTTCTTTCCCTAGAACCCCTCAACAAAATGGGGTGGTTAAAATAAAGAATAGGACCTTATAAAAAATGGCTAGGACAATGCTTTGTGAAAATAACTTGCGTAAGTACTTTTGGGCCAAAGATTAATAAAACTTCTTTTGAGCTTTGGAATAATAGAACCCCAAGTGTGGGATACTTTGAAGTCTTTGGTAGTAAATGCTTCATCTTGAACACTAAGGGTCATTTAGGAAAATTTGATTCAAAATCGAATGAAGGAATTTTTCTTGGATATTCTACTAGTTCTAAAGCATATATAATTTATAATCGTAGAATTATGGTCATAGAAGAGTCTATGCATGTTACTTTTGATAAAACTAATGACTCTTCTAGAAATGTTAAGATTGTGAATATATGTGAGGAACTTGAGGAGTTGATCTTTCATGATAAAGAGGTTAACGATGTCTCTAATGAAGCACCTCTTGATGAAGAACCTTCGTCCTCCTCATCCCAACCTCAAGTTGAAGAAGAAGAAGCTCCACCTCCTCTAGCTCTCAAAAGCTTACCGGTTGATAAGGGATCATTCAATTGATCAAGTCATTGGAGAACGTACCTTCAACCGGAGTGGTAACACGTTCTAAACTTAAAAGAGTATGTCAATATGTTGTTTTTATTTCTCATGTGGAGCCTAGAAATATTTAAGAAGTCATAGATGATGAACTTTGGGTTATTGCCATGCAAGAGGAACTAAATCAATTTGAAAGAAAAGAAGTTTGGGACTTAGTACCTAGGCCCAGTGAACAAACCATAATTGGGACTAAGTGGGTCTATAGAAATAAGTTAGAGAAAGATGGCTTAGTCATTAGAAACAAAGCTAGGTTAGTGGCACAAGGGTACAACCAAGAAGAGCGAATAGATTATAATGAGACTTATGCACCCGTAGCTAGACTAGAAGTCATTCGCATGCTTTTAGCTTATGCACGTTTCAATGGTTTCAAACTTTTTCAAAAGGATGTTAAAAGTGCACTTTTGAATGGATCAATGAAGAAGTATATGTTGAGCAACCCCCGGTTTCAAAAATTTCAAGTTTTCTAATCATGCTTATAAATTAAAAAAGGCTTTATATGATTTAAAACAAGCCCCTAGGGCTTGGTATAAAAGGCTTTCTAACTTTTCTATTGAAGAAGGTTTTAGTGTTGGACAAGCCAATGGTTATTTTTATCTAGATCGCATCCAAATCTCTCTCTCTCTCTATAAAGAAGAATTCTTAATTTTTAATTTTTTTTAAAAAAACAAAAAATAATCATCTGCGATGTACGGTTCTGCGACCACCTAGCCGTCGCAAAAAGAGTATCGTTATGGTCACGATCAACGGTCGAAAAAAGGTTACCGACGGTTTTGCGACGGCTGTGGCGGTCGCAATGCCGTCTCCATGCGACGATGTCAATCTGTCGTAGTTGGTCCTGCGATCGAGATCTGCGACGCCTATGATTGTCGCTAAAGCGGTCATTGAGTTTTTGCGACGCACGTTTCAGCAAAAGAGCGTTATGATCGCTGCTTGCCATCGCCGAAGGGCTATCGCGAGTGCATTGCGACCACAACGGACGTCGCAAATGGATATTTTTCTAGTAGTGTAACCATTGCAAGGCGATCATCGTGCTGTCACATAATATAAATATTACAACGGCTAAATTTACTGCTCGCAAAATTGTTGTTGCTTTGTGATGACATTTGTGTTTTGCTACAGTCACAACGACGTCACTTTTATGATGATGATTTTATCGTCGTAAAATAACCGCCGCTAGCCGTCGTAAAACTGCCAGAGGGCATTTTTTATCCTCATCACGCCCAAATCTCTCTCTCTCTCTAGCGGCCGAAACCCTAGTAGCCACCGATAATACTCTCTCCCATTTATTTCTCTCTCTCTTTCAAGAACGTCCTCTCCCATTTATTTCTCAGATGAACATGCAACGAAGAAATTTGTAATCATTTCATTTGCATCAGCTAATCTAATCTCTCTCTCACACACACACATATTTATCTCTCTCTCATGGATTAATGTTGTAAAGTGACGTTCTCTCTCTCTCTCTCTCTCCCTCTCTCTCTCTCTATCTTTGGCGGCCGAAACCCTAGCAACCGCCGATAATACTCTCTCCCATTTATTTCTCTCTCTCTTTCAGGAACGCCTCTCCCATTTATTTCTCAGATGAATATGCAACAAAGAAATCTGTAATCATTTCATTTGCATCAGCTAATCTAATATCTCTCTCATACACACACACACATATTTATCTCTCTCATGGATTAATGTTGTAAAGTGACTCTCTCTCTCTCTCTCTATATATATATATATATGGCGGCCGAAACCCTAGCAACCGCCGATAATACTCTCTCCCATTTATTTCTCTCTCTCTTTCAAGAACGTCCTCTCCCATTTATTTCTCAGATGAACATGCAACAAAGAAATCTATGATCATTTCATTTGCATCGGCCAATCTAATCTCTCTCTCTCTCACACACACATATTTATCTCTCTCTCATGAATTAATGTTGTAAAGTGACATTCTCTCTCTCTCTCTCTCTCTCTCTCTCTCTCCCTCTCTCTCATTTTGATGCTCTGTTGATGGATTTGAAAATTTTATATCTATAAACAAGAATTTTTAAATTTTCTAATTAAAAAACACACAAAATAGGCATCTGCGATGGTTGTGCGACTGCCTATCTATCGCAGAAAGTCGTTCTGGTCGCGATCAATGGTCGCAAAAAGGTTACCAACGATTTTGCAACGGTTGTGGCAGTCATAACACCGTCGTCATGCGATGATGTCTGTTTGTCGCAGTTGGTACAACGACCGAGTTCTGCGACACCTATGAACATCGCTAAAGCGGTAGTTGAGTTTTTGTGACGTGCTCTTCAACGACATAGTATTGTGACCGTTGCTTGCCATCACCAAAGGGCTACTGGGACGGCATTGCAACCACAACGACCGCGCAAATGACTATTTATCTAGTAGTGTAACCATTGCAAGGTGATCATCGTTTTGTCACATAATATAAAAACTACAACGACTAAACTGACCGTCACAAAATTGTTGTTTCTCTGCGACGACATTTGCATTATGCTTCAATCACAATGATGTCACTTTTACGATGATAATTTTGTCATCGTAAAATAACCAATGTAGATTGCTCGATTTTTAATAGTGTTAGTCATCAGTGATGAATTTAATTCCAGCATAATCATTATTTTTTTATTTCATCAGTACTATCTTTTATCCTTTCTACAACTGCTTAGTTAAGCACTGAATAATATAGTGAATGCCATCATTTTTCTCTTTCCTCAATAAAATGCATGTCATGCTCATGAGAGCAAGGGGCCCTGACTGATTCCTTGATTTGTTACCCAGATCCTACCTGAAATTGATTTGTTACCCTGATTGATTTGGGTTCCAGTTCTAACATCCATACTTGTTGACTTTCTTTCATTGTATCACACTCCATCTGGACTATTAATGATTTGATACTTTTGTATGAGATAGGTTGCGAGAATTGATTATTCATGTTCGCAAACTTTCTACTTTACAAATTTTTTTCTTTTTCAGAAGAGGCTAGGCAAAAGGTCACTCTTTATTCAAGTGAAGGGTAAAGAGACTAGAGGGCTAATTGCCTTGCTTCCCTCGCCTTCAGGATGAACAAAGATATATCCTCCTGAGCCATCAAACTTTTATTAGAATCATCAATGATCAATACATGACTACTGTTGTAACAAGTATTTTTATAAGTATCATCCATACTACCGAGACACAAAAAACTATGAACTACACTCATATTACTATTAATAGAAGGAATGAAACCATTGTTTGCTAAAGAATCATTTGTTGCAGGAGGTTGGGCATCATCCTGGCCATTGAGAAACCCTCTTTTAGAAAGATTTTGAGCTATTGTGTTCTGCTCTCTACTGATATGACTTCATTCCTCAACCACAATCACTTTACTCATTGCTCTGATATCATTCACTAGCCCATGTAAGTACCATGGAGGTTTATGCAATCTGTTCATTATATTGATGGCCTGTAGGCAGTCAGATTGTATAATGATATGTCTGATTCCTAACTCCAGAATTTTACATATGCTTATCCATATTGCCCAAATTTCAACAGCAAGTGGTGAACGAGCATCTCTAAAGGTGCTAACCTCCAGTATTGAGTTGCCCTCTATATCTGCTAGTATGAATCCCAACCCAGCTTTATTATCTTTTTTTTTTCAAGCAGCATCACAACACATAATGTAGCTGCTTTTTATGTTTTGAACAATAGTCGAAGCCTTGGTAACTACTTTAGTCACTTTTTTTCCCATTCCATGGCTCCAGTGAATGTCAGATACTGCTTTGCACAACAGTGAATTGAGTCCCTACTTTCTCTTGTTGAAGCAGCAGTCATTTCTATTTTTCCATAGGTGCCACATTGAAGCTGCAATTAATTCAATAGCCCAGCTGAGTATTCCACTCCCTGTGTTGCTTCCTTGTAATAACCATTTACCATGCTTCCAATTATCTTTAAATTTGAAAGCAATGTTCAGTTCATGTTCAATTTTCTTCCAGAAACTCTATGGAAAGTCACATTCAAACAACAAATGCTCCTTGATGTCTTCATCTTTGCCACAGACATAGCAACAGTTGGAAGTAACTTTGCTGAAACTTGCAAGATATTTGGATGTTGGCAACCTGCCCCATAGCATTTTCCAAACAAAGTTTTTTACTCTAGGTGTGGTCCTCATATGCCACATTTTATCCCAGTCAACATTTGGCATTTCTTCAATAGGCTGCTTTTCATTTTATGTAATTTTAAGCAGACTTGCAATTAAGTTCATTACAAGGTTTCCATACCATTTGTCATTGAGTTTTTTTCCTGGGGATATAATTTTCAGCAATGCTGTTGAGATGAGAACCCCAAATAAATCCAAAATGAGCTCAAGATCCCACTCTTTGTTCTTGATTAGGCTTTCAACTTTACTGATTTTATCTACCATACTCATATTAATGTAGGTAGGCCATCTGCATAGTGGAATGTCTGAAAACCATGGGTCTTTCCATATATCAACACTAACACCTGTTCCAATCCTTTTTCTTAAGCATTCCTTCAGACAATGAATTGCTTCATTGATACACGTGAAAAACCATGAGTATTTGGCCTTTGTGCTAGGGAACCAAGGATGATAATCTTTGTATTTATGGCCCAACAATTTATAGGATAAGCACTTTTCTTTGTTCAAGAAAGGAAGTATTCTGCTTGCAAGGATAAACAATTTGAATATGCCAATATTTTTAAAACCAAGCCCACCCAATTTCTTCCTAGTTGTGACCTTCTTCCAGCTTAACAAGTAGAAGCGCTTTTTCTCTTTACTGGATTTCCATAGGTATCCTCTAGATATGCTCTGAAACTTGTTTATGATATCATTGTTCAACCATGAGGATGCTAAGGTATGCATGTGTAGGGAATTCATAACAGAGTTGAGTACGGTTACTCTTCCAGCTTGAGATAATCCTTTACCCACCCAGCCATCAACTTTATTTATAGCATTGTGAAGCATGATTTCCTGATGATTTTTATCCGATTTCAAAGGGCTGACATGGGCTGATATGACACAACCTCTCCACACCTATTATAGAAGGAAAAACATCACACTATTTTCTCAACTCCACATTCCCTCAATCCCCACATTCCATAACTGTCAAGCACTATTCCCACTATTCCCTCAACTCCACCTTCCTATTATCTCACATTTCATAATCGTCAAGCACTAT
This sequence comes from Canna indica, assembly GCA_034359265.1. Classification (NCBI taxonomy): domain Eukaryota; kingdom Viridiplantae; phylum Streptophyta; class Magnoliopsida; order Zingiberales; family Cannaceae; genus Canna; species Canna indica. The sequence continues at coordinate 60,815,259 of CP136890.1, read as the reverse complement.
TCCCACTATTCCCTCAACTCCACATTCCCTCAATCCCACATTCCATAACCATCAAGCACTATTCCCACTATTCCCTCAACTACTATGAGTTACCTACAATTCAGCATTTTCTTTGCTATAAATATGTGTTTGTTTTAGTATTTGCATTGTCTTTATTTTGCTATCTATTTGTATTTGGAGCATTGTCCACTCCCAAAGGACAACTTAATTGAAGAACTTAGTGTTTAGATTCTTGCACTTTGTCTCTTCAATTGAATATTAGTTCATCTTTCCATTTCGATCTTTAATTCCTACCAATTTTGTCTGCCGAACCCCCAAACACTTCCACCAACCCTCCCACAAATCTATCCACAGCCACAGACCCCATTGCTTACCAGTTATCAACTATTATCTTCCGATTAGATGCTATCGACACCTTGGCGGCAAAATTAAGTCGCAGCACTCAAAGCCCAAGCAAGTAGCGCACCAATAGCAGAAACCAGCACCGGTGCTTCTAATAGAGGAAAAGCCAAAGCAATTCACCTTGGCCCATGAAGAGTTGTCGTTGCAAAGGTTTAAGAAGATGATGTAGACAACCCATGGTGGCTTAAGAGCCCTTCACGGCGACCTCACACAAAGATGGAATTTCCAAAATTTGAAGGAGGTGATCCTCGCGATTGGATTTTGAAAGCGGATAAATACTTCCGTTATTACCAAACTCCGGATGATCTCAATGTCGACATTGCTGCAATGTATTTAGAAGGAGATGCTATTGATCTGTTTGCTTGGGTTAATAGTGAATGCACACTCCTTTATTGGGAAGAATTGGTGAAGGCACTGCAAGAAAATTATGGCCCTGCTAAATTTCAAAATCCAGATGAGCATCTTTGCAACATTAAACAAATTGGTGCAGTCCAAGAATATCGATAGGAATTCGCTAAGAGAGCTGCCCACGTGCAAAATTGGCCAGAACATTATTTGCTAGGGGTATTTTTTAGTGGATTGAAAGAAGAGCTCAAAGCCGATGTAAGAATTCATAAACCAAGATCAGTTTACAAAGCCATGAGCCTTACTTTAGAATTTGAAGTCAAGGCAAACCCAACTCGTCATTCAAGAGGGCTTATTGGGTCTTCTTCAAATCGGTCCAACTTTCATCCAAATCTCTCAACCAAAGATTTTGAAAATAGCGTTACTTCATTCCTATCATCTGGAATTTTCATTTGGTTGACATTGGGGGCTTTTTCAACCACCTGTAGCAACTGCTTATCAAGTACCATATTTGTATGCTCCTGATTGTTTGACATTTCAAATTTATTGAAGTTATTTTTAGGAGCTGCCTCTTTTTTCACTCCATTACTTTTCCTTCTTCTATTGACAAGTTGCAAAGGTCCATGGACATCTTTGCTTGCAGGCCTAGTTCTTGTATCAACTAATTTGTTTTGCAGCTCACTATTTTTTCCATCTTCAGGTTGGCTCATGTGATGGATTGTATCAGAGTAGTTCAATTGTAGGTGGCCCATTTTACCATAGTTTTGGAATATTTTCAAAGGCAATTGCTTACCATTCGTGTGTGCGGATTGAATCGGGGCTCGAATCGGACTCGAATTGAGTCGAGTAGGGGCCAAGTGAATAGGGGGGGGCATATTAGTCAAATGAAGATGAGGAAATAAAATCCTTCATCCCCAGCCGTGTGGCTCACTTTTGGAGCCGCATGCAGCCCGAGAGAAGAGAGAGGGAGGAGGGGAAGCCTTGGAGTCGGCGCTAGATTCGTGCCATCGTAGGAAAGATCGAGATCGCCATTGCTTGTCCTTTCTTCTTCCTTGATCAAGGTGAGTGGAATGAACCTTGTTGTGAAGGGTAGGCGGTAGGCGACCCAAGCTTTAGGGGTTTTCTCCGATTTCTCATGAGATTTCGTCGATCCACCGATGTTCTTCCAAGATTTAGTTTGGATGATATGAATTTACTGTTCGTACGAATTTCTCGTCATTTTTCTCGATGTTTAGGGCCGGCCACATGAAGGAGAAAGGGGGAAGGTCATGCCGAATTTTTTCCCAATTTCCTAGAGTGGTCGATAGCCCTCGGATTAAGTTTTCCTCGCGATTGACGACTCGATTCTTCACAATCAAGGCCGAGACCTTATCCTCCTATCCTGCTTGCTCTCGACCGAGTATGATAAGCCTTGGGTAGGCTCGGCCAAGTGGTCATTGGGGGGAGAAAAGCTTTTGATGTGTCATACTTTTATGTTGTAAATCATTCGCATGATATATGAAATTTGGTAGTGATGGATCGAGATTAGAGCATTATAAGGAAATGTTCTTGATGGTGCATACTGTTGGACGAAATGGCACACTAGAGGGAGGGTGAATAGTGTGTTATCTAACAATTGTCGTCTAATTCCGATTTTAATCATTCCTTGATTTATTAGGCTAAGCACGATATTTATAGCAAGCGAAAGCAATAAAGATAAAACAATAAATACAAACAAGCTGCCAATGCTAACATAGGAATTTATAGTGGTCCAGCCAACTGCCTACTCCACTACCTTGGCTCCACACCAAGGATTTCTAACCAACTACTTTATAGAACTTGTGTTTTTCTTTGAATACAACTGAGGACACAATTCTCACCTCTTTGAGAACTCCTCAAACCTATTCACTTAGGCAAAACACAAATCTACAAAGTCTAACCCTAAGTGTTTCTCTAGCACACCTAGCAAGCTATTACAAATAAAACAACTTTGAAATAAATCTTCAAATACAAAGAAAACAAGCTGAGAATTGAAAGGACCAATGCTCTTTTACCCAAGCCTTCAAGCCTTCAACTCGACTAGTAGATGAACTTGAATCGCAGCAGAGTTGAGGAACAGAACTGGGCACATGAGAAGGATGTTGACGGAAGAACAGGGCGCAACAATTAATTCTTTTTGAAGGCTCAAATCACTTCTAGAAATTCTCAATTAAATCTGTAAGAGAGATTAAAGGAGTTAGATGAGGGATATTTATAACCTCTCAAAGAAACGGCAGCTCAACAGGCGGAAAACTAGCTGTTTCTGCCGTACGGTCGCATGCCGATCGACCGACCGAGCGACCGCAGCCTTAAACACTCTGTTTGGTCGACCGATGGGTAGACCGAATGAGTCGAGAGTTCATCAATCCGCTGTCCGGTCGATCGATCGGTCGACCGATGCATGAGCTGCGGTCACGACTCTTTTTCTCTGCAATCCGATCGATTGATCGGTCAACCGAAGACCCTACTGCCAATTTTTGGCACACTTCGGTCGACCGACCGATCGATCGAATTACCTACTGCCAATTTTTGGTAGCTTTCAATCGACCGACCAATCGACCGAACCTATACTGGACTGGGCAGTTTGGTTTTGTTTGTTCGTTTTCTGGTTCCGTCTTCGTTAAGTCTACTTATATAACATTTATTAACTTTAATTTAATAACTTTAAAACATAAATGTTATATAAGGATTACCCCCATTTGGATTCAATAAAAATATCTAAAAAATCAAAATCCTTAAGAATCAAAATCTAGTTTTTGGGGTCTAGTACAAACTTTCCGAAAATAGAACTTTTCTAATTTTTCGGGTCAAATAAGGGTAGGCTAAAGGCTTCCAAAAATTCCTAAAAAATACCTCATTATCTAGTTTTATCCCAAGGAACAATTACCGCTATTTTTATGACAAGAAACTATCTAGGTCATATAGCCCTCCAAGGAGCTCCCTAGTCTTAGTGACTTTTAGGGCGGTTTCCGGGTTTTCATATTTAGGGGTTCGAGTTTGGTTTTAGGGTTCCTATGCATCATAATGAGAATTACATAATAAACTAGACACCCTAGATCTAAACTTTAACTTCCCGATGAATCCGAGCGCCGACGAGCGTCCTAGCCGATTTCTCCGATTTCTTCGATTTTTCCGATCGAGGACGTCGAGCGCTAACCGATATGGAACCTGAAAGATTTCTCAATAAACCATTAGTTCCATGTTTGTTATCATCAAAACCCAGATTAAGCCTAAGGTTGAAAACCTTAAGCCAACAATCTCCCCCTTTTTGATGATGACAAACATCTTTAAGAAAATATATTATTCAAGCACAAAGGATATCAAATATGGGATTTCTCCCCCTATCAACATGCATATCTATGAAGATAAACTCCCCCTATCTTTATGCATGGTCTTCCTATATTTTTCTCCCCCTTTTGACATCAATCAAAAAGGGCAAGAAGGGTCAATCTAGTTAAAGTTAAGACTCTAAACTTTAGTTTTCATGAAGCATGAAGATCTCAACTCAAGCGATGAAAATTTAAATATCTAATATGAGACAAAATCATACATGATAGCATTAGATGATAAATACATTCCAACTCTAGAAATCATGTATAGGATTAAGTATTGATATTTTCGTGTATCGATCAAGGAGTCAAAAATCATTTTAGAAATGATTTTTCTCATCACATGAGAGGAACGATACCAAATGTGAATTCAAAATATCATACTTGAAGTATCATTCGAAAATTGGACCAACAATCAAAGTATCGAAAAAATAAACATTTAGAAAGAACGATACTTTAAAGTTTTGAAATCCAATTTCAAAAATTCATATCAAATCATATTCTTACTGAAAATTTTGAATTTTTTATTGAAGAAATTAGATTTTTCAGAGAACATGCAGTTTCAAGAATCATCGAAAAATCATTTTTGCATTTTTCTAAGAATAACTGAAATCTAGTGGCATTTTCGTAAATATTAGCTATTTTTCAAAAGTTTTTAGTTTTCATTCAAACTTTCCAGATATCAAGATATAATCATTTAAAACATATTTATCAAGTTTGAAATGAAAATAATGTCATTTGGTCAAAATTTTACCTTAGCATGATTTCATTCAAAAGCAAGCATTGTATCATGAAATTGCTTAGTATCAAATTTTAACATTTACTCTTGGTTTTTTAAATTTAAACATATGGACACCTAACATGAGTAAATCTAAACATGTTTGTGAAGTTTGGACTCAAAATGAGTTTTCTAAGTCAAATTGTTGACTTAGGTCAAATTTTTTCAAGTTTAAGTCCCTTAAGGTGAGCTAGTTGACATTTTATCCATTTACATATGATTTTTCAATTTTAATCATATGGATGTAAATTTCAACTTAAAATGAAGTCTCTAGGAAGAAATTTTACCTAGGGCATATTTCAATCGAAATGAAGTTTCATGAAATTGTCTAAGTATCAAAATTTTAACTACTCATGATATTTCAATCAATTTTCATGCAAAATCATTCACGAGCATAGAGAAATCATTTTATCAAGAAAATAGAGGTGTTATGCAAAAATTTTGCCAACATGAAACTCATACCTCATTTCTTAAGAAATTCCAAAATTTTCACTTTCTTTTCATTTTTCCTTTAGCCTTCCTAATTTTACCACTTTCTCAACTTACAAGTAGGCTTCATTAGTATCATAATGAAGTTATTTACCAACTAGCAAGCTAACATACTAAATAGCAAAGGTTCAAAGCAATATTTCATTTAAGAATGTCAACCTATGCAAGATAGTAAAGATTCATTTAAAAAAAATTAATATGATATCAAAATGAATCAAAGAAGTCTTAAAATAAGAAATATTTGAAAAGTAAGATATCTAAACATGTTTAACTAGTTTGAACTTAAAAAGAATATCTCTAATAGTGAATATCAACCTAGAGCAAGTTTCATTCAATGAAATTTGTCTAAGTACTAAAGTTCTACCTACTCATGAGAATTCAAGGATTTAACATGTGATTGCCATCATGAGTATAGAGACATAATTTAATCTTTAACATTGAGGCATAAAACTAAGATTTTATGAAAATTGAAATCATACCTCATGCTTGAAAAAATAGCCAAACTGATATTTTTCATTCTAATTAGCCTTCCATTTAACTTTAGATTTAACTTGCATGAGAAAATCATTGGTGACATAATGACGTACTTATTTTAAGCAAGTTAATCATTCTAGATAGCAAAGTAAGCATCAAAGATTTTACTCAAAATTCAACTTTGCTAAATAGTTCGAAATTCATTTTAAATAGAATCAAGTGATACCAAAACGAATTTTAAGAGATCACAAATGTAATATTAATGAAGACATGATCTCCAACGCTTCTTATTGGTTGAAAACCGAAAGGCCACAATTAGCCTACGATTTAGAACCGCAAGGTCGCATGAGCCCATTACAGGCTACATAGGTCTTCGAAGAGACCGGAAAATCAAAATCAAAAATCAAAGACCTTTTCAAAAGAACTCTTTAGCAAGAGCGGGGAAAACAACTCAAATTAAACATAGTATCGTAATCTTCAACTAAGGTAAAACAATGCAAGTTAGAAGATGATACCGAAATAGTTTTGATGCCAACTTTACCTAAGGCATCAATGTAGCTTGAAGTTGCAGCCAAGGGAGGATTCACCATTCAAGTCCATGGTCAACTTCAACACATCACTTTCCTTCAACCATGTGTGGTAGCTCCCCCAACAAGAGAACAAGAAACTTTCGGTACACAAAAGGCTTTGGGTCCTTGAGGGTGAGTTGGCCTAGGAACCCAAAGTGTCTTAGCAACGCTTGGATTTCTTTTAAATGCACAATCATGAATGGCATGGCCATATATACCACAACAAAAATAATTTTCATGGAACTTTTTCTTTTGAACATGAGGTTTAAATGAGGAACGCTTGACATGAGAATGATGATGAACATTAGCATTCTTTATATAAGCATTTTTATTTCTAGAGTTCTTAAAGGAAGATGCATTTGATAAATCACTGATTTTCTTATTTAAGATACAACCTCATTTTTCAAATCACTCATGGATTTGTGAATAGCATGCAATTGAGATTTCATCATACTATTTTCATTTTTGATCTTTGTATTTTCTACTTTCAAATTTTCAATCTCAACTTTTGAGATATTTTTCAATTCAATTTTCAAATCATCATTTTCATTTTTCAAATCAATATTCTCACTTTTTAAGTCTTCAATTTCAATCTTAAAATTGTCATGGCAAGAATTAGCAAAACTAGTATTCAATTTCTCTTTCTCTAATTCATGCACTTGTGAATCAAGCCTTAAATTTTCCTTTTTTAGTTTTCTTTTTTCTTTGATCTTATTCATAAGCAAGGCATACATCTTCTTAGATTCTTCTAATAGCTCATCATAAGTCATACCTAAAGAATTTGAGCTACTATCATCATTATCACTATCAAAATTTCTATCATGACTAGAAGTAGAAGATTTTACCTCATTCCGAAGACCCATGAGACAAAAGTTTGATGTAGCTTCATCGTCATGTCTAGAAGAGACTTCACTTGATTGAGATGTGGATGGAGAAGCACACTTCTTTTTGGATTTCTTCTTCAAGAGAGGACAATTCATCTTCTTGTGCGCCGTCTCTTGGCAAAGGAAGCACCTAAGTTTCCGTTTCTGATTCTTGCTTGTACTTCTTTGGCTTGAAGTGCTTTGGGCATCAAAACCAAAATTAGTACTAGGGGGATGACCATTGTCATCACCACCTTCATTAGAAGTATCAATCTCTTCGGTCTTGGCATAATCATATAACATATTTAAAGTTGCCCAAATATCAAAAGCCGAAGTGCAATGCATGACTTTTTCAAGGATGCTATTAGGTAACGTACAAAATTTGGAATACATAGCATCTCCATTAGATTAAAAAAATTTCTTGTCAAGTTCACTCCAATCATGCATGTCAACCTTAGGTTCAATGTATTCTAATTTTATCATGTTATAAACATCAAAACATCTAGTCTTTAAGTAGGTGTACATTCTATATTTCCAAAGACCAAAGTTCGATTCATCGAACCTAGGAGGTGAAGACGCTACCGACTCTAGTGTCATTTTTCGAATCGAGAGACGATGTAGAGGAGACGGTGAAATCTCAATCTATGACCCGCTCTGATACCAACTGTTGCATGAAATGGCACACTAGAGGGGGGTGAATAGTGTGTTATCTAACAATTGTCGCCTAATTTCGATTTTAATCGTTTCTTGATTTGTTAGGCCAAACACGATATTTATAGCAAGCGAAAGCAATAAACACAAACAAGCTACCAATGCTAACACACAAATTTATAGTGGTTCGGCCAACTGCCTATTCCATTACATTGGCTCCATACCAAGGATTTCTAACCAACTACTTCATAGAACTTATGTTTTCCATTGAATACAACTGAGGACACAATTCTCACCTCTTTGAGAACTCCTCAAACCTATTCACTTAGGCAAAACACAAATGTACAAAGTCTAACCCCAAATGTTTCTCTAGCACACCTAGCAAGTTATTACAGATAAAATGGGTTTGAAATAAATCTTCAAATACAAAGAAAAGAGCTGAGATTTGAAAGAAGGACCAATGCTCTTTTTCCCAAGACTTCAAGTCTTCAACTTGACCAGTAGATGAACTTGAATCGCAACAAAGTTGCGGAACAGAACTGGGCGCTTGAGAACGATGTTGATGGAAGAACAGGGCGCAATAATTAATTCTTTTTGAAGGCTCAAATCACTTCTAGAAATGCTCAATTAAAACTGTAAGCGAGATTAAAGGAGTTAGATGAGAGATATTTATAACCTCTCAAAGAAACCGTAGCTCAACGGGCGGAAAACTAACCATTTCCGCTGTTCGATCGCATCCCGATCGATCGTCCGTCGACCGACTAATTGATCGATCGAGCGACCGCGGCCTTAAACACTCTATTCGATCAACCGACGGGTCGACTAAATGAGTCGCGAGTTCATAGATCCGCTGTCCAGTCGATCGATCGATTGATTGACGCATGAGCTGCAGTCGTGACTCTTTTTCTCTGCAATCCGATCGATCGATCGGTTGACTGAATACCCTACTTCCAATTTTTGGCACACTTCGGTCGACCGAACCTATAGTAGACTGGGCAGTTTGATTTTGTTTGTTCGTTTTCTGGTTCCGTCTTCGCTAAGTCTACTTATATAACATTTATTAACTTTAATTTAATAACTTTAAAACATAAATGTTATACAAGGATTACCCCTCATTTGGATTCAATAAAAATATCTAAAAAATCAAAATACTTAAGAATCAAAATCTAGTTTTTTGGGTCTTGTATAAATTTTTCGAAAATGAAACTTTTCTAATTTTTCAGATCAAATAAGGGTAGGCTAAAGGCTTCCAAAAATTCCTAAAAAATACCTCGTTATCTAGTTTTAACCCAAGGAACAATTACCATCATTTTTTATGATAAGAAACTATCTAGGTCATATAGCCCTCCAAGGAGCTCCCTAGGCTTAGTGAGTTTCAGGGCGGTTTTTAGATTTTCATATTTAGGGATTCGGGTTTGGTTTTAGAGTTCCTATGCATCATCATGAGGATTACATAATAAACTAGACACCCTAGACCTAAACTTTAACTTCCCGACGAATCCGAGCACCGACGAGCGTCCTTGCCGATTTCTTTGATTTTTTCGATCAGGGACGTCGAGCACTAACCGATATGGAACCTGAAAGATTTCTCAATAAACCATTAGTTCCGTGTTTGTCATCATCAAAACCGAGATTAAGCCCAATGCTGAAAACCTTAAGCCAACACATACATGGTAGGATCTTAGTATGGCATTTGAATCATGGTAATCTTTCATTTACTTGTAATATCCTCTTGAATGCGCATATATGGATAAGATTATGTATGGTATATGATTTGTAGAATTTTCTTCATCAAATTATTAATGCTAGTACTGAAACTACCATGATAGATTAAATGTTACCTTGCTAGAATTTATTGATTAAATGCAGAATTAAATCATTTTATTGTTGCAATTATGCGGTTATTCAAGGTAGTAGATGTAGGTTAAATTCCTTATAACTTATGGGTTGTGACATGTATGTATTTAGACATTTTGACACTTAGGACATGTAGTTCACACTTGAAATGTGGCATATGACGCTAGAGGACTATTAGGAAACTCTAGGGTGCTTGTTAATTAGAGAAACTCAAATGTAGACAAGCTTGGTCTCACACCTAGGGAACAACCAATGAGCAATAGTGTGCGAATGGTAAGGACTGGAGAAAAGGGCTGAGCACGGGTGAATGCCTGTGATTTTAAATAAGAAAATTTTATGACACTTTGCTTTGTGTGATATGATTGTGACGGTCAGCCGAGAAGCATGGATAGTCGGAATGACTAATGCTTGACTCGGCCAGTGATTTGGGTCTTGAGATTGCACCAGCGGGCCCACTAGGTGTTAGACCTAGTTAGGTGGGACTAGCTATCCCTAACCTAGTAGGTGTCCGAAGACTAGCAGACCATCCTAGTCGACGTATGATTGTATGGTCTATACAGGACGGCTCTTGGGGTCGGTTGTCATATCAGGACTATATTAGATCCCTAACTTTATATTTTTCTGACATTATATACATGTGATTATTGGGGATTTATGTGGAGGTTCGGAAGAACCGCTCACTGAGTCTGATGTGGACTCACGGTTTATTTCTCTTATTTTGTAGAGCTCGACTAGTGAGGTGAGGCTTGGAGTCATGGTGCAGTTGAAGGGTAGGCAGTGGCGTCGATCTCGTAGCAACGTCCAGTAGTCATAGTCATGATGTCTAGGATTGTTTTCTTTCCATACACTGGGAGTTGTTTATTTGAAAACATGTATTCGACTTTAACTCGAGCTGTTTCATTTTGTAGTTGATGTTTCGCAACTCTTTTTAAAATTGTGAACCTTCTTTAAAAATTAAATAAAAGATGCATCGTTGTTTTTATTTACAAGCTTCTGATTTCTTGTCAGTTAGTGTATGTGATAGGCTTCAAGATAAGACATAGACCCTGGTCGGTCACGCGACCCTAAGTTGGGGCGTGACAAAATATTCAACTGAGATTCCAAGAAATCGTACCCAGACAGGTATTCTTTCAATCTTCTCTATCTTGGGTTGGAAATTAGGCTTCCATGGTATCAGTAGCAAAACTTGCCCATACAGAAACCAAGTCCCATTTGTAATGACATGATTTAAATCCTCATTGTTTTCAAATTTAAAGCAGTAAAAACCTGAGGCTAAATCTATCACATGCATGCTAAACTTAATTTTCCATATTTTAGGCATCACTAATTGAACGAAATTTAAGGGGTGAGTTTTGCCAAAAAAATTACCGTAGAGGCAATTGACCCAGTTCATCCTCGACTGCTCTATCAGATCATCATCAATTATCACCTCATCAGTAGAGCTTTCCTACAATGCCCTAATCTTGGATTCCGCAAGTTTGCAATCACCAGAAGTGGAGAAAGAGTTCGCTTCTTTGTAAAGAGCCGCCCATGATCCAGGTTTCCTAGTACCATGATCCCTGGATCCTTCAGGAGCTGAGTCAAGCATTGATTTGGAGTCCCTCAAAACTCCTATTCCACTGCTAGAGTCGTCGATGATCCCTCCCGAGACACTTGCTCTTCCACCCGCGCGATTTTGGGATTTCCATGAGATGGCAGCACATTGGATCAGCCATATATCCTAGGATTTGCAGAGGCTTGGCCTACAACAACCAGGGGAGATGAGCTGTCAGGGTCCGACGGCTTCTTTTGTTTGGGGATCCAGATCGGAGAGGCATTCTTGTAACGAGCACCGGAGTCACCAAAGTTGCCAGATTCCATTCCCTCTACCACCAGAGAAAAGAGTGACAATGAGAGGGAGAGTGAAAGGAGAGGAGTTCGATGAAGATTACCTTCATCGTCACCAGAGTCGGACTTAAGGTAGGATTCTTCTCCTCCTCTTGGTTGTTTCCATCATTTTACTTGTGTTGTCATCGGGGAGATGGAATCGGAGGTGAGGGAGGAGGCCGGAAGTGGTCGGACGCCTTCTAAGCACGACTTGATGCTCTTGTGTGTCAGCGCAGCTGCGCGTTGCAGCGACCAGGTCGTGCCATGCAGTGTGCGCAGCACGCACAGCGTGCCGCTACCGTTCCTTTCGGCGATGTCCGGAGCTCCACCCGAGGTCGGAGGTCACCGGGGGCAATAGGGCTGACCGATGACGGACTGCATGGAGGTAGGGGAGTCGGGTGTGAAACAGAGAAAGAAGAGAGGAAGAGGGCAAAGAAATGACAGGGATTTGGTGTAAGGGTAGACATCAGGTTAATTAATTTATTATTAGTTGATTATAAATAAAATAAGTGTTAGAAAATAAATTATTTGGAAGCCTTAGAGTCATCGTATAGAAATGTTGTAAATATCAAAGTTGTAGGTTTCATCGTGCTGAACACGATGGCGGTAACGGATTTTAGATCGGAGATATTTGGTACCACTTTTATATTTTTTAGTATTATATCATAACTAGAAAATTATTAATTTAATTTGATAAATAATTAAATACTTAGATAAAATAAAATGGTGAATTGGGATTTGAATGGTCAGTTTGATCCTGGGATCGATTCCATTCTAGCCGATGAATTACTGTTGGGTAAGATGATAGATTTACCATTTTGCCTCTATTTGTTTGATATTGTTTCTAATTTGATTGGACTCTTATTGGATAAGATTATTGGACATGACATACTTATAATTTGTTGATGATATTATTATTGGGCCCGTTATATACAGGTATATTTGAGGCTTTGGCCAGTTGATAGTATTATTGGGCCCGTTATATACGGGCATATTAGAGGCTTTGGCCTGTTGATATTATTATTGGGCCCGTTATATACGAATATATTGAAGGTTTTGGCCTATTGACATTATTATTGGGCCCATTATATATAGATATATTGGAGAATTTAGCCTGTTGATATTATTGTAGGGCTCGTTATATATGGGTGTTTCCACTAGTGGTTATTTTGATACACTCGCGTGCAAGTGTGGGGGCGTCGGACGCGATGCTCGCATGCTACTCTTTTAGGGTAGTTGTATCTCTTGCTAGAGCGGGCTTGTCACTCCCGATTTGCGGGATTGCGGGGGAAACCCATTGTTATATCTACACTCTCGATTAGCTCTGCTATTCACATAAAAAAATATTGATGCATTACTCATGCTTGTTGAATTATTAGATGTCATTCATACAGCTTTTCCTACAGAATATGATGAACTTACGAACATAGCGGATGATCCTCAAAATGTTCTCTCACAAATAAGAAGGATGTTCCTCTTAGAAGATCCAACAACTGGCTCTACTGAGGAACAAAATAGAGCATATGAGGATTTGGAACGACTCTCTTGCCACAATGTGAAGGATCTTTTCGACTATATCAATGATTACAAAGTCCTAGCCGCAAAATCTGGAAGAATGTATGTCTCACCAGAGTTATCCGAAAAATTCTTCAGAAAAATGCCACCAATCATAGGAAAAGAATTGGAACAGGCATTCGCAGAAAAGCATCCAGGAAATACCTTAGGAGTCTTTCCTAGAATCCATTTTACTTACCAATATTTGGAAGAACAATGTAAGAGAGCTGCTTTCCAAAGAAGTTTGAAAGACTTATCTCTATGCAAAAAAATCCCAATCCCAGGCTACTACAAGAAGGAAAAAAAGTATGGCCTGAGGAAGGCAAGAACTTACAAGGGCAAACCACATGACACTCATGTCAGAATATTTAAGAAAAAGCACTCTGACAAGGTTCGAAAATGCAAGTGCTTTATTTGTGGTGAAGAATGACATTTTGCGCGCGACTACAAAAGGAAGCAGGGAAATATAGCGCGAGCAGCCATAGTGGAAAATCTCGAACTATCAGACAACTGGGATGTCGTCTCAGTTGAACAAAACGAGCCAGACAGTGAAGCAATTTGTTCCTTTTCCGAAGGAGAATCCGGCATGGCACAATCCCTCTTGGCGGAACTAAGAGAAATGCCCAGTACCTTGGAGCGACCTAAAGGCTCAAAGGCATCAAAGACCTTGTACCATGAAGAAATGACCTTGTATCACCCATACAACAATTTCTCTGAGCAAGCTGAATGCTCAGGAACAAAGGCCATGTACCACGAAGGATTGACCTTGTATCAAGAATCTGAGGAGGAACCGCACAAAAGAGGTTTTTCTGAAGAAATCCAACTGGATTACGAAGCCCTGAGAAAGGGCAAATATCCAGCAAGAAATTAAAGGAACTACCAAGGGAGGCGGAACCCAGAACATCCGCAAATATATGAGGTAGTATATTATATTAATTAGTTTGTTAATTTTTGCAGTTAATAGTGCAGCTATGATTCTAAACGAACTCAAGAGGCTTGCTGACGCTAATCGAGGAACATATGCATCAACAAGAAAAGATATCACGACTGCTCAGACCGACATGTTCAAGCACTACTAAAAATCGGTGCGATAAGACCAAGTACCAGCCGCCACAGAACCATGGCGATAATGGTGAATTCAGGGACCAGTATAGATCCCATGACAAGAAAGGAAGTTAAAGAAAAAGAAAGAATGGTCTTCAACTACAAGTCTCTGAATGACAATACACATAAAGACCAATGCTTATGATAGCATGTGTATTCTTGGCATCATGTTATTGTTTATATTTTATTGGTCATATTGAGAATCCTACTCGGCTCTTCGTTGACTTTGTTGTTCTTTTGCATCAGTTCCACAGGTATAATAGCTAGATGGAGTCCCTGATAGCTAGAGTTTTGAGGAGGATATCCTGTGGCGATTTTGGTTATCGTCATAGTCTTGGTTTTGTGTCTCGTCCTATTATTTTAATACATCATACTTGATACTCTAATGTATAGTTTTGATGTTAATAGTATATATATATATGGTTTGAGTTTTTCATTTTGGATATTTAGTTGTGGTGGTTACTTCATAATATTTGGAGATGCTGGTATATTTCTTGGTGTTTATTTAGTTACGTGGTTGTCTACGTAAAATTTTCTATTCGAGGCTTGATTGTAAACCGAGAGTAACAATTTGGTATCATAGCATCTGGGTATCCTTCTCAAGAGGAACTTTGGAAGTATTAAGGCTTAAGATATAATAGGTATACTTGTTATAGTCACTTGTTTATAACTGAAATAATTGATGTTTTATTTGAAGTGACGGAGACTAGTGCTAGAGCAAGCTGAGGTAGAGGTCGGGGTCAAGGCCAGATTGATAGAGGGACTTCGATAGCTCGACATGGTAGTGTTGGGAGAGGTATTGTGGACGTGGTGTTGGCAGAGGACGTCCCTTTAGCTCAACTTCATCCTAGGGTGACTCGTACCACTCATGGTACTGCCCAAGGTGCTGCTTGTCGAGGACGGGGATGGACAGGGACAGACAGTGGCATGTCTAGAGGATATTCTTGATGCTAGAGATGAGGGATATCCCGATGGAGATACGGATAGAGGTAGTGTACCCCCTCGGTCCCAACCACCAATTTAGTGCATTGTACTAACTCTATAGCAGGCAGGAGGACTGGTGACTCAATGACATCTTAGATTTGACCAGCTTCTACGCCTAGGCAGAGATAGATTTATCACATTTGCGAGGGGGACCAGACCCTGCGGTTGCTAGAGAATTGTTCTTCATAATAGAGAGAGCCTCTGATGTGCTGTAGCGCCCTGATGATGAGCAAGTCTCATTTGCTAGTTATTGTTTTGTTGAGGAGGCTCGTGATTGGTGGGAGATAGAGTGTATCTCTCTAGGTGGGGAGCCCATTACTTGGGCGAGATTTCGAGAAGCTTTTTTTAGAAAGTATTATCCAGTTACTTATTCTTGGCAAAAGATGCATGAGTTCTTAAGACTCTGACAGGGCACTATGCGGGTTACAGAGTATGTTGTTGAGTTTGATAAGCTATCCAAGTTTGTTCCTGATATGGTAACTTTAGATCAGAGGCGTGCAGAGTTCTTCTATAAAGGACTGAATATCTCTATCAAAGATGAGATGGCGGACGAGGAGCCCTTACATTATGAGTAGGTACTCAGGCGACCATTCCTCGTTGAGGCCAACCGCGACGACATCTATCAGGAGCGTCAGCGGGAGAGGGTTGGACAAGTTGCTTCATCTCATCCTCAGAAGACACGGAGCCATGATGTACGTGCTATGCAGTCTATCAGCAATCAGCGATCAGCGAGACTATTCAATCTCAAAGGAAGAGGAGTATGATGAATCCGACTCCAACACTAGGATCCTTCCGATCTTCCCACACTTTGAGAGGCCAGACACATGGAGCTGCTATAGTTCAGAGTGCTCCATCAGGGCATTACCACTCTTATTGGTTCGGTGATCCTGCTCACTCGATCAAAGACTGTCCGCAAGATCAAACAGCCTGCTTTCAGTGCAAGCAGTCGGGCCCTTTTAGTAGGGAGTGTCCAACCAGAGAACTAGTAAGAGGTCAAAACTCTCAGCAGCAGCAGCATCGCAGAGGTTAGCAGCCCAGTTCACAACCAGTACGCGTATTCACATTGACTCAGCAATAGGCACGGGAGGTGTCGGATTCAGTGGTCAGAGGTACCATTACTGTTTATAGTATCCCAAGATCTAGTAGGCTTCACCAAAATAATTTCGGACTTGCTATTCAGTGGTCAGATCTTGGATTGGTTGTCTACTAATCATGCCAATGTTGATTGTCATAAGAAGACTGTGATGCTTTCTCCTCCCGATCAGCCCTCTTTTGAGTTTGTCGGGATCAGAGAGCACATGGTCCCAATTATTTCGGCATTAATTGATGGTGGAGCATGATTTGCAGCAGGAATCAAAACAAAATGAGACTAAATGTTGCCGAAACGAAAGCTTCCATGAGAGCATGATTAACTATCTTTGCAGCAATCCAGAAATTAAACTCAATCAACTGGTGACGGGTCAGTTTGAAAAACCACACAATTAATGACACAATATATATATATATAATATTTCAAGCCACTTAATTGAAAGCTCTAATACAGAGTGCTCTGATACATATGTAAATAGTTCTTTAAATTGACATCCGACAGTTCCCTCCAAATAATTAAGAATTGACTGCTCAACAAAACCCAAGCAATCCATTCCAAGTGTAAGTAAATCTTAAAGTTTCATAACAGTATAGTCCACAATATGATCATTGACTCCAACACAAGTAGAGTTTCATTAAAAAATGTGTAGAGCTTCTTTAAACAAAAAAAATAGAAATCATCGGCTGACAGAGTCAAATGAGAGTAAATAATAAACAGAGATGAAACAAGGAAGAAGAAGCTAAAAGATTTAAACAGTTAACCAAGCTTCTTACACAGAGATTTATATTTATCTAATTTCTTATTCTTCAAAGACCATATATCATCAATGGTTCTGGGAGGTTCCTTTGCCTAAATCCAAAGAATATTGATAATAACAATGTTTATTATCCAATTTCTTACACTATATAGTCACTTGTTTATTTTGAATCCAGAGAATAACAACAAAAGCAGAATACATCTTCTGGGAGGTTCCTTTGCCTAAATCCAAAGAATTTATGCCTGACAAACTTCTGCTAAACACATGCTCTGTCAAATTTTATCATGACAAGCAAACTAAAATATTGAAATAAAGTTATCCAACAATGTTTACTTTTGCAGAGAAAGATAGTCATCTTAAATTACACAACATGACAACTATAAATCAAACTTAACACATATCCGCAAAGGCAAGTGTACACAACATGAGTACATGACAGTTATAAATTTGGAAAGTGAAGAATATGAGATTATACAACAATAAGAGGGGTGACCAAGAAAACATTGAGATCAAAATATAGAGAAAGAAGTTACAATATTAATTAGTTACAGTATCTAAAATTAATAAACTACGTACCTCGAACTCGGACCATAATAAATCTCGATTATGCACCGACACATGGGTCCATGAACACCACGGCTCTTGAAACAACTCCTTGATAATAGCAGTGATGTTGCGAGCAATATCGTCCTGCTCGAATCTACAACTTAAGTATAACAACATAAATAGTAATTAATTAATTAATAATTATAATAAATAAACTTTTATACTTATTTTAGACCATGCAGCGTTATCCGCTGACACTGGTTGATCGATGATGGTACATGAGCCCCCTGATTAGGCTTGCGAGGCCTATGACGACCTCGAGCCTCTGGGGCCGATGGTGGTGGTGGTGGAAACAATGTGGCGGACGTCGAAGGTCCCGATGACACAGCTGCCGGTTCTAGTGGTGGTGGTGCTCACGACATCTTCAAATGTGTAGTACTAACTATATATTAATAAATTAAGCAATCTACGATATAAAAAGTCTCTTCAACAAAAAGTAAGTTGAAATGGAATAGATAAGAACACTAAGATATAAGCAAAATAAGTAGTATCTTCAATATACACTAGTTTCAAAAAAAAAGAATATAATCATAGTACCTCTGAACTAAAAAACGGAATCAGAACCTTTGAAGTAAAATAATATTATGTTTAATTCTAACCATGCTCAAGTTAAATACACACTCAGAATTACCTCATGGAATTATTAAAAACTCACAAACTACAAATCAGATTCCTTCCATAAGTACAAATTAGCAGGAAGGTATAGAATTATTAAAAAAAACTGTTTGGCATCTATTATTGTACTTTCCTACTTAAAAGGAGGGCAAAAAGAATTAAACTCCGTCTATCTTAATTACAATGACTTTAATGTGAAGAAGTAACTATATATGTAATAATGGGATTAGTTCTATCCTTATAAGTTAATTAGAATGTAATTAAAGGTCAAAGAATTATTTTGGACAGTGAAAATTTTGACAATTTCAAATATTTATGTCACGCCCCGACCCGACCCGGGCCCGCCCTTGGCGACCCCGACCCGAAACGCGACGGCGACTCGAACACCGCACAGCGGAAGGAAAAACCACAAATCATAACATAAAATAAAATAACAATATCAAATAGTTTCACATATTACATCTTCAAAATAACAATATCAAGATTTAACGTTATAAAGCGACAAGACGAAACAAAATACAAAAGCAGTCGCCATCAGAGCTCCACATCTACGACTGACTACTAGCTGACAAAAACTATATACACCTCGATCTACCAATCGACTGCTCACCCCTGCAAGTCTGAAGCAAAAACAACGGAGATCAGCGAATGCTGAGTAGGAGAATCACAATATGATCAACAAGTATCAAGTGTTAACTCAACAATGCATAACAACATGGCCTAAGATGCAGTCAAAGGCAATGAACACAACAAATACTTCTTATCTACTCCTAAACAACATCAACAGAATCATCGAGCATGTGGACCATTGGGTAAAAACCCCGCACTCTACCACCTGCAGAGTGGCATCAACCGTCCGCTCCAACGGTGATACGACTACCCCCCACCAAGCAGGTAGCCCGTCAGATGCCGCGTCCGACATCATCGCACCTGAAGGTGCCCAACATGCGACTAGTCAATATCATATATACCCTCTCCCATGCCTGAGGGGTACCACACCGAAATGGTCCTGGACCGAAGTCCTCTCCAAGGCCGTAGCCTCCAGATCGACAATCATGCAACTCGACTCAAAGAGTGCAACAAGGTATTTCACCATGAACAACAACATAGCAACAACTCCAAGTGATTATGACATGATCAACATGCTACTAATATAACATCGTCATGATCAACAATATAATAATTCCAAGTGATTATGACATGATCAACAAGATAATAACATGCTCAACAAATAAACAACACCAATAAGCAACAATAAAATGCAACACATGCAATTTCTCTATATGGCATGTCCAACAATAATGTGCAACATGAGTTCAATAAATTTTAGGAAGCAAATCAAACAATGGAAGCAAAGGTATTTCCGTAATTTATCTCCGACGACAAATCAACAACAGACAAAGAACAACAGACTTGCAGGCTCAACCCACTCTCCAAAACTACCAATATTTCACACTAATTAACTAACCCACCAAATTTTCAGACTAATAATTTTAATATTATTTAAACACATCGACAACCTCAATAACTAACCAACTGAAAGAATATCCTAACAATATTTTCTCGGAAAACCAACCCCATCATTGCGTTCAGCACACGAAAACGATCAAGATTGATATTCACCTCAACTTCAACCGACAACTCGGGGCCCACCAACTAAATTAATTTCAAATACAACTATCTATCACTTACTCAACAACAGTAAAATATCAAAATCATATCAAACAATCTCCAATCTAAAATCCAACACCACCATCGCGTTCAGCACGCGAAAATATACAACTTTGGTATTCACCTCGACTCGATCCGATGACTCTACGATCAACTACAAAAATATCCCAATAATTCATAAATTAATCCAATTTCATATGATACAGCTCTATTCTCTAAACACTATTCATATCCCACCCACTCATCTCCCTCTCCCCCTCACCTCCCGCCCCTTGCCCTTGCGCCCGACGCCAACTCCCTGCTCCGCTCGAACCCACGCCGGCCGGCCATCCCGGCCGCCGGAGATCACCTCGGCGGCACGGATGCCCTCTCCCGCGACTCCCGGCGCCGGCGAGACTCTCTCTCTCTCTCTCTCTCTCTCTCTCTCTCTCTCTCTCTCTCTCGGTCTCCCTCTCTATCCTAGTCCTCTTCCCCTCTCGGCCAGCCGCTACCTGTCGCCGACCGGCGACTCCACAACCTCCTCAACCTTCGGCCTCGCCCAGTCCCACGATCGACCGAGCAGAAGCCCGGATGGCCGCCTAGCAGCCCGCAACCCTCACGCAACCGCCCGCCGTGCGACTTCCGCACGCGATCAACCCAGGGTACTGCGCAACAACCTCCCCTGTCTTCGTCGTCCGATTCGTCGGAGATAATCAACGGAAATGAAGGAACGGAGAGGATGAGATCTCCTACCTCGATTTCGCGATTCCAGCGACGACGACGAGCTCCACCGGCAACACGACGCGCGCCGACTCCTCCGCCTGCGGGTTCCTCCCCTCTCCTCTTCTCAATTTCTCTTCAGTGCCTACTCATTGATATCCCAGTTTGGTTGCATACGATTGCAAACCTTCAGGATAAATTGGACAAGAAAAACAGAGTGCATATAGATAATTCGACAGACATCACAGACCTTCTACTCTCAAGGACATGCATTCAAACTGAAACATGAAAAGTGAAAACCCAAAAGAAAGTATTTATTTACAAAACTATATCCAAAATCCTTGAAAGCTGCCACTACCAAAAAGCCAGAAATAACCATGTAACCATCAAAATAGTGCACCAAAAATTAGAAAGTATTATGATGCCCATGTAGATAAAAGAAAAACTCATATAAAGGAAGTTTCACAAGTTCACATTATTCCAACTCAGGCAAGAAATATAACTAAACTACTTACATGACATGAAGGAAGCAACTATATCTTGCATGAATGATGTGATGGAGTTATGTCTTACTTTAGGTCCAAGTCTACCAGAAATTTCTTTGCTCTTCTATTCTTACACAATCTTAATGCCAAGCTACAACAGAGAGGTATAAGCTAATACTAGGCTCTCAATTCTCCCCAAGCAACAAAAGAACAAAGGATGATAAAAAGAAGCTCCTTTAATGCCGTGATGAAACTGTTGGAATGATTTCCAAACTCAGGGATTATAGAACAATGACAAAGAGGCGTATTACATTAATAAGAGAAGCTGCTTGGTATAATCAGAAAAACACACCATCATTTTCATTCAATATATACGTAAACAAACCAAGCATGAAGAGGCTAAAAGGAAGGACCATAGGTTGAACTCAATCAGGACCTAATAAAAGGTAATTCTTAGATCAACCACCTGAACAAAGCCTACTTAATCTCAATTTCCAGATAATTATTTAGTTTTTATTCCATATAGTTGCTAGTAATATCAATAAACTACCCGTCAAAACAAAAGTTTCCCAATTCCCAAATAATACGTACAGTTCAATGACATTAATAACCAGATCTATAATGCGGGAGTAGAAAGTTTCAGGAAACTATTACAACAAACCCAAATGATGTGTGTCAAAACAAGTGCAAAGAGTTCTATTATGGTTCATGTTAGCTTGTTGTCTCAAATTGTTCAGTAGAAAATTTGGTCCGGATAACATACTATAAACTCTATATCAGATGTGTTTTCCAAGGTAAACAAGAGTATAACCAACAAAGTGAAAACAAGTAGCATAACAATTCAATTCATAAATAATTGCATAATTTCATGTGGTGGTGCTTGAGCAGAGCAAAGAACACAAACTTTGCTTGCCACTGGCCAGTACTACATAGAACATGTATCTAAACATATGAACAAATTATTTATATAATAGCATCATGTTTAGGATAGGATCAATGTAACTAAGACAAAGTCATCATTGGAAAAATAAGAAGCCTGCATAAATTTTGCGTGGGAATGCTTTGACATTCCAGGCCAAATGAGGATGTGAGATAGAGGTGGCAACGGACCGTGCCCGGGCCGGGCCGGGCATAGTCCGGCCACATTTCGGGCCGTGCCAGGCACGGCCCGAACCATTGGCAGCCAAGCCCAGCTCGAGCCCCGAGCCCGCCCAGCTGGGCTCGAGCTCGGGCCGGGCTCGGTCCGGGTTCAGGCCGGGCTCGGGCCGGCCCGAAAATTAATTATTTAATTTAAATTTTTAATATTTTAATTTAAATTTTTAAAGGTTTAAAATTTAATTTAAAAATTAATGATTACGGGTTAATTTTGAACTTGGACCTCTAATTTTATTAATCATTGTACGTGAGCACTGCTCAATGACGCTCGGGTTACTTGACGTGAGCACTGCTCAATGACGCTCGTGTGCCCCACAAACTCTGGGACCCTCATAGCCCAACAACAACGAGACTTGGTGAACCAAGTAGCTATTTCTCGGTGTCCATTCAAGCGAGCGTTGCTCAACGGTGTTGGTGCCCCTTCAAGCGAGCGTTGCTCAATGGCTCTCATTTGCTCCACAAGTATGAGACTTTCATTGCCTAGCAACGAGTTTGGGAATCTCAAAGCCCTCTCTCGCAACAACAGGAGATGATGAATGTCATGCCCCAACTCAGGATCACGTGACCGGCAAAGGTATACGTGCCTATACCCAGCAGCCTAACCCATGCTGTCACGCCCCAACTCAGGGTCACGTGACCGGCCAGGGTATACATGTCTATACCCCGCAGCCTAAATCATGCACATGCCAACTGAACAATAAAACATAGCAGAAAAAAAATAACGAGTTTTATTTCAAATGGAAAACCAAACCAGAAATCATTATAAGTAATTTTAGCAAAATAATAAGGTGCGGAAATAACAAAACAAGTTCAACTGTTCAATTACAATGAAATCTGAAATAAAGACATAAATGTCCCCAAGAGGACTACAACTCCAAAACATTGAAACGTAAGTGCATGACTAACTACCAAAACTCGACTACGACCCCTAACTAGGATTGCTATGAAATTAATGTAGCTCCTCTGCCCTCCAGCCGTGCCAAGTGCTCTAGCCCACCTCACCGATCAGGCTCTGCAAAACAAAACAACGACAACAGGTGAGTTCAAAAGAACTCAGTGAGTGATTCTACTAACCCCCACAGAAAAACAATCATAAATAGGATGCATAAAGCAAATCTCCTAACTCAAGCAGGAAAAGGTTACAAGGAAATGATCAGCTAATAGGCCATCTGGCCACCACCTGCCCGAAAGCAGCCAAGACCCAAACGATGAAGATCAACTGGCCTAAGCCTACCATGCCCTAAGGCAACAACACATACTAGGATAATAGGGAAGGCCCTCTGAACTTATCCTAGTATAGAGAAACTCGGGAGCAATTGGGAAGGCCCTATAAACTTGCTCCACGAGACGTGAAGGGACAATCAGGATTCGCTCCTCCGAACTTGCGCCTTTAAGATATCACAGGGGTAATCGGGTAGGCCCTCCGAACTTACCCCTTTAGGATATCACAGGAGTAATCGGGTAGGCCCTTCGAACTTATTCCTTAAAATCACATCGGGGATAATCGGGTAGCCCCTCCGAACTTATCCTACGAGGCCAAACCAGAACTATCGGGATTTGCTCAACCAAACTTGTTCCCCATATTGGGAATTAGACATCCAATCTCCCGGGCCTAGCCCGCAATCCGGCTCTTCAACAAGCCTCTCCGCCATTCATAAAGATATGACACAACATGACCTAAGTCAAGTCTCTCCTACGGTGTCTTAGCGGTGTCTTTATTGGAAAGCATCTCAACACTCCAATACCCGACCCCAACTCCTAGACCCGTAGTGTCATAACTCGTGTGGTTTTATTTCATGCATAAACTTTACTTGTTGGTTCATAACAGATTATGTTGACCCTTTGCCCAATTTTAATTATGCAATTAAAATTTAGATCAACAAGATTAGGGTTTTGTTTAGCTTACTGTTATGCCCGAAACTGATGTATCTAACCTGAATCTGGTCTCCAGAGTGTGACCTATGTTTTCAAACTATGTTTTCTGATCAAAACGATAGGTTACACGACTATATCCAGTAAACTATATGCACCACAACAAGTATTTCAAAATAACACTGATTCATCATCTCAGCATGAAATTCCAGCAATATTGAATTTTCAGCATATCATAAAAATAAATTCGAAAATTCACAGAAATTAAATCCTTAATTCACCATCACATCAGAATTAATACATGGAGACAAATCTCACAAAAACCATATTTGTTAAACAATGTTAACAAGCACTACAACCATCTATAATCAAGAAGCAACCTTTAAAATCAAGAATTTATATCAAGAACCCATCTCAAGAATACTCATGGCATCGTTATCAAAATTTTAATTTTGTAAAACATGAGTTCTATCCAAAAATTATAGAGTAATTACAAGGCATGCTTTGACATATAGGAACTCAAATTGACAAGCAATACAAGGCATGGATCTCAAGAACACCAAGAACCCTCACTTAGGCATTTCATCAAACACCTTGAGGGCACCTTCACCTCCACCTTGGCCGAGCACCCCTAGGATCATCCTAGGGCTGTCGAGCCCCAAAGGGGAGGGTTTAGGGCCTAATCAAGCACGACAAACAAAACAACCAGAGAGAATTTGAAAGATCATCTAAAAACAAATCAAGAACATCAAGCCTCCAAGAACGGCTTCAAGAATTCGAAGGAAACCCAAGAAGGAGGGTAAAACCACTCACCTTGATTCGGAAAATGAATTAGAGAAGAACCTCCAAGCGGCGACCTCCGAATCCGGTCTCAAAGGTGCGGTGACTTGGCTTCTCAAGAAGAGGTGGCTCGGCTCCAATCATGAAAAGGGGCAGCGGCTCAAAGCTACAAGGAGGCGGTGGCATCAAGGCTTCAAGCCGATGGCTTGGCCTCCAAAGAGAGAGGAAGAAGAGGGGGAAAGAGGAAGAGAGCTTGGCGGCTTGAGGGCGGCGGCTGCCATGCTCGACGGCTCCAATAGAGGGAAGAGAGGGGCGGCGGCTTTGGCGGCTCCTCTCTTCTCTCCAAGTGGCTTGTGTGGCTCAATAGGGAGCCGCAATCCCTAGGGGGAAAGAATTTATAACCCTTTCCACCTCTTTTAACCTACATCCGCCTCAACTCGGATCCATACCCACTAACCTCTTGACCCGCTAACCACTAAGCTTAATTAAACCCAAATTAATCTCATGCTCCACATGAACATCCAACATATGTACACCCACACGCGACATAAATAAACAATCATGCATACCCAACATAAAATTAACTAAATTTATCTACACAAGCAAAATTTGCATAACTCATATTCCTACTTACCCGAGTTCGCAAGCTCGCACCGGACCATAAGTCGACTCGGCTTAACCTCGGACTAGCCCGCTAGGCTGACAAATACAAACAACAAAGGAAAAAATAAATAAATAAAAATATCTAGGATATCATAATTCTCTCTCCTTAAAGAAAATTCATCCTCGAATTTCGGAAAAGAAGATTAAGGACTCACCGGATCATCAAACAATGAAGGATATCGCTCCCTCATATCCTGCTCCACCTCCCAGGTGGCCTCCTGCCCGGAATGGTGCACCCACCTGACCTTCACCAAGGGAATCTCCTTGGACCTCATTTTTCTGATCTGACGGTCTAGCACCCCAACTGGTCGCTCATCATAAGAGACTGTTGAGTCCACCTCCACTGCGGTAGGCTCAATCACATGGGACTCATCATGAATGTACTTCTTCAGCATAGATACATGGAACACTGGATGCACTCGGTCCAAGCGAGGCTTGTGAGATATACACTGATCGTAAGAGCCTCCAGTATTTGCTCACCCAGAAGGAGTTGAACCTAAGGCAGAGAAGATGCCTTGAGCTATTGAAGGACTATGACTGCATGATCATGTACCATCCAGGGAAGGCAAATATGGTAGCTAATGCTTTGAGCAGAAAGTCTATGGGCAGTCTGGCGCATTTGGCGGTCAGGAGGAGGCCATTGGCTCAGGACTTGGCCCTATGTTTGGATGGCGGGGCAGTCTTATCAATATCAGATTCTGGTGCGCTAGTGGCTCACTTGAGGGTGCAGTCCACGTTGGTTGACTTGTTACGAGCAACGTGGGAGGAGAATGCTTTCTTTGCACTCACTAAGGATCTGGCCAGGAGGGGAGATGCAGATAATGGATTCAGTGTTGACTCGGAGGGCATTCTGATGTTTAAGAATCGGATAGTGGTACCTGATGTGGCTGAGGTTTGCAGGCAGGTGCTGGAGATGGCTCATCGATCTACCTGCACTATGCATCCGAGTGCCACGAAGATGTACCGTGACCTAAGGCAGAATTATTGGTGGAAAGGCATGAAAAGAGAAGTGGCCGAGTTTGTGCCTAAGTGCTTGGTGTGACAACAAGTGAAGGCTGAGCATTTGAAGCCGGCAGGGTTGCTCCAGAACTTAGGGGTACCGGATTGGAAATGGGAGAAGATAACCATGGATTTTGTGATAAGATTGCCAAAGTCTGGGAAGGGCAATGATTCTATCTGGGTACTGGTGGATCGCCTAACAAAGACTTCACATTTTATACCGGTTAGGACGACCCTTTCAGCTGAGCAGTATGCGAGGTTGTTCTTGGAACGGATCATTGCATATCATGGTGTTCCCGTGATGATCATCTCAGATCGGGGTACTTAGTTCACAACTCATTTTTGGCAGTCATTCCAAGAGGCCTTGGGCACTCAGGTTTGATTCAGTACTGCATTTCACCCTCAGACAGATGGTAAGTCGGAGCGAACGATTCAGACGCTGGAGGATATGCTGAGAGCATGTGTCCCGGATTTGGAGGGCAGTTGGGAGAAGCACTTACCTCTTATTGAGTTTGCCTATAATAACAGTTACAACATCAGCATTGGGATGTCCCTATTTGAGGCATTGTATGGGCGGAGATGCAGGTCGCCGTAGGTTGGTATGAGGCAGGGGATTCCCTTATGATGGGACCTGATTTGGTGGAGGAGGCTATGGAAAAAGTGATACAAATCAGAGAGAGGTTGTTACCAGCTCAGAGTCGCCAGAAGATGTATGCGGATGGAAATGCTAGGGAGGTAGAGTTCGTTGAGGGCGACATGGTGTTCCATAAGATATCCCCTGTGAAAGGGGTAGTGAGATTTGATAACAAAGGGAAGCTAAGCACAAGGTTCATTGGGTCATTTCCTATTCTCCGGTGCAGGGGAGCTGTGGCATATGAGTTGGCCTTACCTCCTAGTATGGACCGAGTACATCCAGTATTCCATGTCTCTATGCTGAAGAAGTACATTCGGGAATGTCCCATGTGATCGAGCCTACCGTAGTGGAGGTGGATTCAATAGTCTATTATGATGAGCGGCCAATTGAGGTGCTAAACCATCAGATCAAAAAGTTGAGGTCCAAGGAGATTCCCTTAGTTAAGGTCAAATGGGAGCACCATTTCGGCCAAAAGGCCACCTAGGAGGTGGAGCAGGATATGAGGGAGTGTTATCCTTCATTGTTCGACGATTTGGTGAGTCCTTAATTTTCTTTTCTGAAATTCAAGGATGAATTTTCTTTAAGGAGGGATGATTGTAATATCCTAGATATCTTAATTTTATTTTTCCTCTTATGTTTGTGTTTGCCAGCCTAACGGACTAGTGCAAGGTCGAGCCGAGTCGACTCATGGTCCGGTGCGAGCTTGCGAGCTCGGGTAAGTAGGATATGAAATATGTGAATTAGGCTTAGTATTTAAATTTATTCAATTTGATGTTGTGTATGCCTAATTGTTTAACTACGTTTATGTGCTTATTTAATTGCTTATGATCTATTATGAGATTAGAATAAGTTTAATTAAGTAATTAAGTAATTAAGTTAGCGGGTTCGGGTTCGCCTTGAGGTGGATGCGGGTTGGATAAAAGGTTTAGAGGGGTTAGGTTTGAGGCGGGAATATAAAATCCCCTCCCCTTGGCTTGTGGCACCTATTTTGGAGCCACCCAAAGTTTTGAGAAAGGGAGCCAGCTGCCAACCCCCCAGCTGCCCAGCCCCCTTTCCTCTTCCCCTTGGAGCTGCAGTCGCCCCCGGAGCCGAGCCACCCAAGGCTCCATCTCTTCTCCTTCCTCTCCTCTTCCTCCCCTTTGGAGCCGAGCCGAGAGGATCCAACCGAAGCCAGTCCCTCTCTCCCTCTCCTCAAGCCAGCGGCTTGAGGTGACCCGCCGCCCCCTCTCCTCCCCTTTTTGAGTCGAGCCGCCATCTTTTGAAGCCGGATTCGAGGGCCGTCATCCGGGATTTTTCCCTTATTCATCCTTCCTAATTAGGTGAGTGGTTTTACCCTCCTTCTTTCGGGTTTCTTCGAGTTCTTGAAGCCAATCTTGAAGGCTATTGAATCTTGACTTTTTTTTCGATGATTTCTCGAGTTCTCGACGTTCTTTTTTGTGTGTCGTGTTTAAGGAGACCCTAAACCTTTTCCTATGGGGTTCGGCAGCCCTAGGATGGCCCTAGGGGTGCTCGGCCACGGGTGGAACAAGGGTGCCCTCAAGATGTTCGATGGAATGCCTAAGTGAGAGATCTTGATTATCTTGTGGTTTATATCTCCAATTGATGTTTGAAATAAGTTCTTATATGTTCAAGCATGCTTAGTATTAAATATGTGATTTTAGATAAAAATCATGTTTAAGAAAAATTTGAATCTTGAGGTTGATGCCATGAGGGTTCTTGAAAGAGGGGTTCTTAATCTTAATGTTTGTTCTTGATATTGTTAATTCTTGTTAATCTTGATTAATAAGCATGAAACCTGTAAAATAAATCTTGAGATTAGTATTCTGTCCTAATGATAATTTAGGATTAATTTTTGTTAATTTTTGGATTTAATTTCATGAATGTTGCTGGAATTTTATTCTGAGATGATGAATCTGTGTTGTTTTTAGATTGCTTGCTGTGGTGTGTGTATTACTCTGAATATAGTCATGTAACCTATCATTTCGACCAGAAAAGATATTTTAGAAACTTAGGATACACTATTGAGACTAGATTCGGGTTAGATACATCAGTATTTAGCACAACAGTAAGCTAAAATAAAACCCTAATCTTGGTGATTTAAATTTTAGTTACATAATTAAAATTGGGTTAAGGATCAGCATAATCTGTTATGAACCAACATATAAAGTTTGCATGAAATGGAACCACACGGGTTCATGACATTACGGGTCTAGGAGTTGGGGTCGGATTTTGGAGTGTTGAGACACTTTCCAATAGGATCACCCCTAAGACACCGTAGGAGAGGCTTGACTTAGGTCATGTTGCATCATATCTTTATGAATGGCAGAGAGGCTCGTAGAGGAGCTGGGTTGCTAGCTAAGCCCAGGAGGTTGGATGACTAATTCCCAACTTGCAAAACAAGTTCGGTGGGTCTTTTCCGATTGTTTTGGTTTGCCCTCGTGGGATAAGTTCGGAGGGCCTAGCCGATTATCCCCGAGGTGGTTTGTTAAGGAATAAGTTTGGAGGACCTACCCGATTATTCTTGGGATATCTTAGAGCACTAAGTTTAGAGGGCCTACCCAATTACTCCCATGATATTTTAAAGGGACAAGTCCGGACGGGCGAATCCCGATTGTCCCTACGCGCCTCATCGAGCAAGTTCGAAGGGCCTTTCCCGATTGCTCCCGAGTTAATTTATACTAGGATAAGTTTGGAGGGCCTTCCCGATTATCCTAGTATGTGTTGTTGCCTTAGGGCATGGTAGGCTTAGGTCTATTGTTGTTCACCATATGGGTGTTGGCTACCTTCGGGCAGGTAGTGGCCAGATGGCCTGATAGCTAGTCACACTTTCATGACCTCATTCTTGTAGAGTTGGATGTTATGCTATTATTTATCTCTGTGCAGTTTTATTATGGGGGTTGGTAGAACCGCTCACTGAGTTCTTTGAACTCACCCATTGTCGTTGTTTTGTTTTATTTTGCAGAGCCTGACCAGTGAGGTGGGCTAAAGCACTTGGCGCAGCTGGAGGGCAGAGGAGCCATATGATCTCATAGCAGTCCTAGTTAGGGGTCGACTACTGAAAAAATGGGCATCAGCAACGGCTTGTAACGGCTCGGCCCGTTGCAAAGTAGCCGTGGCAGAAAAGCGCATTGCTGATAATTTAGCAATGGCGCTGCAACGGCCGATCGGGTCGTTGCTAATAACACTATCAACAACGGCTTTGCCACGAACACCGGGCCGTTGCTGATAACCTTATTAGCAACAGCCCGTGAGGCCGTGGCAAGGCCGTTTGTGAAAGACCGTTACTAAGCCGTTGCTGATGTTATACAGCAACGGCTTACGATACACTTTTAGTAACGGCTTTCCCACGGACAATCATGGGAAAGCCGTTACTGATGACTAAAACCTGGAACATAAAAAATTTTAAAATTCCAAATTTCCATTAATACATTGATACAATCTGATACATAACTCACACATCCATTCGCACATCACAAATACACCCAGATATATATCAAAACAATTATACTTATATTTATAATTATCCACAATCGTATAAAAACTATTCAAATGCAAAATTGAAGTATCAATATCCAAACAAAATAAAACTAAAATATATATAGTATCGAAGTAACAAAGTCAATATAATAAAAAAATAATAAATCTCACGATGACGATAGAGGATGGTCTGGATCATATGGCGGAGTCTGGAGTGCTTGGGTGTACACCGGCGTGGACTAACTCGAGGACGATAGATCAGATGATGTGCTCCGTGATGACTTGACAAGTTGTGTAGCATAATTTGCATATCTGCCATCATCTGACTCTGACGCTCCATCAACTCGATCAGTCTGATGCGCGACCGTCTCCTCCAGTGTCCTTATCCTGCTACTATGATCATCTCTTTACCTGGAGGTCGATAGTCGTTCACCAGCATGCGGAGGGGTCGGTGCCCCAAGTGGCCCTAGCACGGCTAGAGCATGACCACTATCTATAAAACCATACACACGGCCGTGGTCCCAGCCACCTGCAGCATCGACCCACGCTGCTGCGTCAAAGTCCTCGGGGGTGCCTCCGCATTGTATCACCGTCTGGCTGTAGGTCTCTTACTCGAGTTCAATTTTTTGTTTAATATTTTTCATAAAACTTAAATTATAAATATATAATGAATAATTTAAACAAATATACTTACCATAATAAATGGAGCGCAGTTGTCGACGTACTCCCCCGTCCCATGCACTCGACGGTGTGTCCGCTCAAACACCGCCATCGGGGAGGGTCTTTGTACAGTCCCATTGTCTAACACCGCCGTCTACATTTACAAAACAAATACATTAATCAGTACACAGAGTAACAAATAAAATATATAATTAAAATTAAGGTATACTTACCATACGGTTCGCGTGCACAGAAAATGCAACAGAGCCGCCAGTGTGACGCGCTCCTCCCCCCGACATGCGGTTTCTAGCCGCAGTCCTACAAACCTCCTGCTATCGATCCATCAACCATAATGCCACGAGCTGGTCCCATATATCTGGAGTAATCCAATCGGGGCCGTATCCCCGAGTCTCCACGATGTTAGTGGTCCCAGCTCGGGCCATCGCTTGGGATCGGGCCTGCCCCAGCTGCCCGTTGTACCTCGCACGGGAAATAGCCTCCCAGGCAGCATAAATGAAGGGCCTCTGGTCCTCGGCCCATGTAAAACGAGCCTGCAAAATAATAATATCAGTACCAATATTAATCATCATGTATGTATAAAAAAAAGTTAATACGTGCCTCAAACTCGCGCCATAGCATGTCGACGTGCTCACTGGGCATGTGAGACCACGTGGGCCATGCCCCGTGCATGTATCGTCGAATAGTAGAAGAAATGCTCCTTGGCACTTCTTCTTGCTCGAACCTACACAACAAAAATAAAATTTAATATTATATTCTGATATAATAAATTTGTAATGATTCATAATTCATGATATATTACCTCTCCCGAATCATGTTAATGAATCTACGTGACTCTGTGGCTGGTGGAGGATGCCACCTGTTCGGCCCGCGTGGCCGTCTGCGTCTGGATGTACTAGCCTCAGCAGTATCATCGGTAGGAGGATCAGCAGTAGGAGGATCAGTAGCATGAGTAAGTGCTAGAGTCGCACCAATCGGAGACTCCGAAGCTCTCCTACGACGATAACCACGACCAAACATATCTGTCGAATAGGTATATAATTAGATTATTATATATATATTAGAGATATATTTAATATAAGATATACTTTTTAATTATTCATCATCATCTAAGTAATAGTCTTCGAATTCTTCCTATTCTTTATCTTCCTCATCTTCTTCATCTTCTTCATCAATGTCTGCATCCTCAAGTATTGGAATAATACGATCTACAGTAGGAGGATCATCTTCATGATAGAAACCATCTGTCACATCAAGTATCGGCTCATTTTCTCCTACCGTCGGATTAATTTTTCCTCTATATTTAGTCTTACAGACTACATGCCAGTCTACTCTATCTTTATTTCGAGCCAGATACTTCGTGTAATATACTTGTTCGGCTTGTGATGCCAAAATAAAAGGCTCATTTGCTGCCAATTTGGATTTGTAATTAACCTCAACAAGTTTGTATTTTGGATGAACTTTCATGCCCTTTTCTGTTGTATCGAACCAATGACATCTAAATAGGATAACTGATTTCAAGCTGAAGTAGTGCAACTCTATCACTTCTTCCACCAGTCCATAAAAATCCATATCACATTCAACATAGGTTGTCCTTTTCACGCAGACCCCGGCATTCATCGTCTTCTTTGTAAATGCATATTCCACCGTGTGAAATTTGTATCCATTAACAAAATATCTGCTATAACAGGACACTAGTCACGACGGTCCACTAACAAACTAAAATATTCTTTCATCTATTTAAGCTCGGTGATCTTTGCTGTAAGCTTGAATCCGTGTAGGGAAATCACGATTTCGTAAACTCTCTATTTTTTTATCGTTGTGAATAGAGTATTTTTACACCATCTCAATGTCAAATATTTCAATGAATTGTTCAATCTCTCGACAATTGAGTAATACATACAAGTGTGCCAAATGATTCTCTTCATCGCTTAAGTGTCGAGATGGACGAGAACCAAAAGCACGACCAGAGTGATAAAATATATTTAAACGTCCATCTGAATGTCGTACTCCCTCGTCGTCGTTACGTGGAAGATGATCAAATCTTGTCTGTACTGTCGATTCAAAGTAAAATGAGCAGAATGTTGAAATTTCTTGGATGATATACAATTCAGATATTGATCCTTCAACAGTTGCGGTGTTCTTTACTTTTTTCTTCAGACGATTCAAGTATCTTTCAAATAAGTACATCCACCGGTATTGAACGGGGCCACCAACACGTGCCTCGTATGCCAAGTGTATCGGTAGATGCTCCATGGAGTCAAAAAAGGCAGGAGGGAAAAATTGTTCTAGCTTGCATATAATTTCAACAATATTACTTTCAAGTGTTGATATATCTTCGACTCGAACGACATTTGCACAAGTGTTTCTAAAAAACATACTTAATTCAGTCAACGAATCCCAAATATTATTAGGTAGAAGATCTCGGAATGCGATCGGAAGCAATCTCTGCATGAATACATGACAATCTTGGCTCTTCATCCCTGATATTTTGCAATCATCGACGTTCACATATCGAGATAAGTTTCAGGCATATCCATCGGGTAATATGAGTTCTTTTATCCATTTACAAACATCTTTGATCTATTATTTATTTAACACATACGGGGTCTTCGGCTTCAGATATCGTCCGTGCACCTCTTGTAACTCCAACTCCGGCCTCTTACAAAGTATTTTCAGATCATGTCGGGCTTTGACATTATCTTTAGTTTTTCTGAAAACATCCATCAAACTGTTGAAAATATTACCAAACATATTTTTTTCAATGTGCATGACATCTAAATTATGTCGAATCAGTAATGCACTCCAATAGGGCAATTCCCAAAAGATATCTTTTTTCACCCAGTTATGTGTTTGACCAAAGCCTGACACTCTTTCATTCCGACCAAATACTATCTCTGGAAGTGCTAAAACACGTGCTAACATTTGTTCACCAGACAACATCGGTGGTGGCCCATCTCTTTCGACTCTGCCCTTAGTAAATTTATTACGATTCTTTCGATATTGATGGTTAGCCGGTAGGAATCGATTATGACAATCAAAGAATGAGATTTTTCTTCCGTTCTGAAGACTGATTGATTTAGAGTGTTCCATACAATATAGACAAGAGAGTCAGCGTGAGTGCTCCAACCAGACAACATGTCGTATGTCGGGAAATCATTGATTGTCCACAAGATCGCGGCCTTTAAATTGAAGTTTTGCTTTCGATGACAATCATAAGTGACAGCTCCCTCAGTCCATAATGTTTTCAATTCATCTATCAAGGGTCTGAGAAACACGTCAATTTCTTTTCGCGGACCCTTAGGACCCGGAATAATCATCTAAAGATAAATAAATTCATCTTTCATACACATTGACGGTGGCAAATTATAAACTATCAGCAGCACTAGCCAAACTGAATAAGAAGTTGCAGAATGTCCAAACGGATTAAAACCATCTGTGCACAATCCCAATCTGATATTTCTAGTATCCCTAGCAAATGAAGGAAAACATGTATCCAAATATTTCCATGCTTCACTATCGGATGGATGAGTCATTACTGTATCATCACGACTTCTTGCATGCCAACTCATGTAGGGGGCCGTCTTTTCCGACATGAATAATCTTTGAAGCCTCGGTGTTAGTGGAAAATACCGAAGCACCTTAAACGGGATAATTTTCTGTCGAACCAATTTCTTCTCCTTGTAACGAGGATGTTCACATACAGCGCATTTATCCAACTGCACATTTTCTTTATAATATAAAATTCAATTTTTTTCGCACGTGTGTATTTTTTCGTACCCAAGCCCCAATTTTCTCATCAGCTTTTTAGTTTTATAAAAAGTTGGCTCAAACTTGTTATCAGTACGCAGCATTCTATTAATCAATCCTGCAATCCGATCATACGCAACCCCCGCTGATATTACAATCGGCCTCGATGTTTTGGAGCTGTGTCATTGCTGAAAACCTAGTGTATTTAGGACAATTCTCATACAAAGGTTCATCGGCAGCGTTCAACATCTCATAAAATTCTGCAGCTTCTTTATTCGGCAATTCAATCTCTACCATAGTTTGTACTTCTATGATATCAACTACTGTAGTATCTGGTGGGACTGATGTCTGAGTAACTGGCCGATCAACATTATCATTCAGGTAGAATTGACCCCCAAGACTATCGAGTATCATAGTTTTATAGGGATTAGATTGACTGGATGAAGAAGCACCAGCAGAGGAAGATTCACCATATGTCTAAATGACGGGATTGCTCGACGTCCCGACATCACGTGACTCCCCGTGACAAGTCCATAGAAAATATCTTGGTGCAAATCCTTTGCTATATAGATGCAGAGTGACAGTCTCCCGATCCAAAAATCATCCATTAAAGCAAATGCGGCACGAACATCGGATTTTATCTCCGACGCTAACGAATTTTTAATTCAAATAGGCAAAATTTAGGAAGTACGTTACGCCTAATCGAAACTCATTCATTAAAGCTCCACGATCAAGACGTCAGTACATCCAACTTCGATCGGCTGACATGATTCTATCAATCAATGATAATTTCTTTGGTTAATGCCTTTAGGTGAGATTGTCCTATTCTATTCGGGACTTATGTTATTCATATTGCACTAAGTACTTCTTTTAACTGCTAACTTCATTCTAAATTTCGGCAGCATCTCCCTATAGTTCTCCGAATACGCATATCATCTGGGCGCGTATCGGAGAACAAGAGAGATGCTGCCGAAATTTAGAATATGTTAACAGTTAAAAGAAAAACGTAAGTGCAATACAAATAACTATATTTCCAAATTGTCCAATCAGGGATAATTCAAGGATTGTACGTCGTATAAAATATCATCTACTTCTTTTACACGAACATACTACCCCCGAACGGATCTAAGTATTTGCAAAATCATATCTGACTACTCGATGCGTACGTGAAACATATCAACTCGTTGGATGGATGATTATTTTCTAAATGTTTCGAGTCAGTTCGAGTCCATAGTGGACAATTCCGACACGAGTCTAAATTAGACGATTCCGACGGGAGTCCGAAGTGGACGATTTCGGCGCAAGTACGAAATGGACGATTCTGGCGCAAGTCCACTAAGGACTACTCCGAACTAATTAATATTAATCTACAATATTTTAACTAATTTAAATAATTAACCTACAATTATTAATCTAAAACATAATATTAATCTAACTAAATTAATATAAAAATTACTCTAAACTCTAACAATTAATCTAAAAATCATAACAATTAATCTAAACCCTAAAAATTAATCTAACAAATTAAACAATTAATTAAATAATTAATCCAAACAATTAATTAAAAATTAAAAATATATATAAATAATATTATATAAGCATTTCCAGCGTCGGCATCCAGTGTTCGGACACTGCATAAACCACCGGCCACTGGCCGTCGGCCGCCGACCGGAACACTATTTTAAGGGTTTCAACCAGCTCTAACAAGGGGCGGAGGTCGAACGGGAGGCGGCGAGAAATACCTCGAATCGAACGGGAGGTGGAGATCGGAATCAGAGGTCGGGGACGGGGCGGCGGCGTCGGCAGCGGCAGCTCGGCGGCGGCGTTGAAAGAGAGCAGCGGCGGTGGGCAGAGGAAGAGGAAGAAGGGGGCGGGCACGATCGCGTGCCCTATATAAACTTATCAGCAACGGCTCACTTAGCCGTTAGAAAGTCGTTGCTGATAAGTTAATCATCAACAACGGCTCACGTGTCTGTTAGAACGTCGTTGCTGATAATTTAATCATCAGAAATGGCTCACTTGTCTGTTAGAACGCCATTGCAGATATAGCATATCTGCAACGGCTTGAGCGGCCGTAAGAACGCTGTTGCAAATAGCAACGGCTTGAGCGACCATTGCTGATGGTCGTTGCTAAAGAACCTTTTTCTAGTAGTGTCGATCAATCATAGTCGAGTCTGTAGTAGGTTGTCATGCACTTTTATTTTGGTATTTGGAGTTGTAGTCCCGTGGGGATATTCATGTTTTATTCAATTTTTATTTATTAAAAGAACTGTTGCTCTTCGATTTATTTATTTCCGCACTTGAGATATTTATTTAAAACCTTGTTGTTTTAAAATGAAAAACTGGTTGGTTCTTTTTATTTTTAAAAGTTGTTGTTTATTCCGCTATCTTATGATGTTGGCATGTGCATGAATTAGGCTGCGGGGTATAGGCACATATACCATGGCCGGTCACGTGACCCTGTATTTGGGGCGTCACACTGTACGAATTCTAGACATGAAGGAGCATCGACTTCGCATCAAAGTGGTATCTCTTATTAAAGTTGGATGGTGGCATCATTCAGATCAGGAAGCTACGTGGGAGCGAGAGGATGATGTTCGAGTTTGTTTTCCTCATTCATTCGAGACAGGTACTTGAATTTGGGGGACCAAATTCCTTCTATGTGGAGAGGATGTTATATTCTATAAAAAAAACTTAAAAGTAATATTGAAGATTGTAGGGGGCTATTTGCAAAATAGCCTTCCCCACCGCCACTCGGAACCGGCTCTTTAGTTTTATAAGAGTCGGCTCCTTCCCTTCCCTCTACCACTGGAGAAAATAGTGACAGTGAGAGGGAGAGTAAAAAGGAGAGGCGTTTGCAGGAGATTACCTTCGTCGTCACCGAAGTCGAACTTGAGGTAGGATTCTTCTCCTCCTCTTGGTTGTTTCCATCGTTTTACTTGTGTTGTCATGGGTGAGATGGAATCGGAGGCGAGGGAGGAGGCCGGAGTGGTCAGAGGCCATCGGAGCACAGCTTGATTCCCCTGTGCGTCGGCGCAGCTGTGCTCTCCAGTGACCAAGCCGTGCCATGCAGCGTGCGCAACACGCACAGAGCACTACTGTCGCACCTTCCTGCGCTGTTGGAGCTCCGCTGGGGGGCGGAGGCCAATGGAGGAGGTGGCAAGGCCACCGAGGTAGGTCATCGGCGGAAATAGGGTCGGCTGGTGACGGATTGGGTGGAGGCAGGGGAATCGGCTGTGAAATAGAGGAAGAAGAGAGGGAAAGGGGAAAGAAATGACAGGGATTTGGTGCATTGTGTTGGGATTTGGTGTAGGGTAGATATCATGTTAATTAATTTATTATTAGTCGATTACAAATAAAGTAAGTGTTAGAAAATAAATTATTTGGAGGCCTTGAAGTCATCATATAGGAATGTTGTAAATATAAAAGTTCTAGGTTTCAGCGTGCTGAATGCGATGGCGGTGTCATATTTTAGATCAGAGAAAGTTTGGTATCACTTTTATATTTTTCAATATTATATCATAAGTAGAAAATTATTAATTTTATTTGATAAATAATTAAATACTTAGATTTATTAAATGGTGAATTGGGATATGAATGGTCAATTTGAGCTTAGATTAAATTAAATGGTGAAGTCGGATATGAATGGTCAGTTTGAGTTTGGGGATCGATTCCAATGTAGCCGGTGAGTTATTATTGGGTAAAATGATGAATTTATCCTTTTGCCTCTACTTGCTTGATATTGTTTCTAATTTCATTGGACTCCTATTGCATATTGTTGGTGAAATGACCTACACTACAGGGGGGTGGATAGTGTGTTATCTTATAACTTAGGCAAATACACTAATTCGAATAGCAAGCGGAAGCGGTAAATAAGACAATTAAATGTAACGACGAATGCAATACTAACTAGGGGTGAGCATAATTTGCCGATTAACAAAAAAAAAAGATTAACCGACCGAACCGAAACCGAATTAACCGAACCAATTTTTCCGATTAATTTTTGGTTCGGTTAATAGTTAAAAAAATTTAAGATTTTGGTTTTCGGTTCGGTTCGGTAAATTAACAGACAGTTCAATTAATTTACTGAATTAACCAAAAAGTAATATAAGATATGTAAAATATAAATGTATAGCATTTGACAATGTTTGGCTTGGTGGTCATATAATGATTTTACCACACTAGTTGCCACGGTTCGAATTCAGGTGTCTTTTATTATTCTTATTTTATGTTGTACACACTATACTTTTAAGGTTTGTTACACCCCTAGATCCGGGTGCGGATCAACCCGTGCGTGACGAGCATTTGAGCAGCGCAAGGGCAACAACTTTCTGGACAGAACATGACCAAGTGTGTTCACATTGTAGGCGAAATGGCGACACTAGAGGGAGGGTGAATGGTGTGTTTAGTAAATTGATTAGCCTAAATTTGATTTTAATCATTTAGGCAATTTGCAATCTTACGATTTGATACGGAAGTGATATAACCAATTAAGCACAAGCAATAATAAATAACAATTCAAACACAAGATTTATAGTGGTTCGGCCCCAATGTCTACTCCACTACCTAAGTACCCCGCTTAGGATTTCCAAACTAGTTTTACTAGATTAATTTTCGTTTCCCTTACACAGAGGACTTTGACTTGAAGAGTCTCACTCACGACCTAAGGCACTTCCACACCCGGAAGTCTCCGCCTTCTTACCGAGAGCACTCTTCCACCTCATCCCTAAGGGACAACTAAACTAATCCTAGTAAACACTAAGTTTACACAAGTGGCTTTACACCTTTTCACCAAGGTAACCACTTTCACACACAAGACCAACACCGGTCTTCGTACAAACCCAAATCCAAACAAAGTGTTTCAAATAAACAATAAAAGATACAATAAAAAGAGCTAAGAATGAAAAGATGAACCACAGCTCTTTTCCAAGCCTTTGGCGCCTTCAACTCGTCAAGGAATGAGCTTGATCAAAACCCAAGTTGAGCCCAGCTTGTGCGCTTGAAGAAGATGTTCGCGGAAAGAAATAGAGCGCAAGCAATCGATCATTTAGAAGGCTTAGATCTTCCCTTTGAATGCTCAATCAAATCTTTTATGATCAAGGAAGAGTATTAAAAGAAGTTAGAAAAGGTATATTTATACCTTACGAAGAAAATGACAGCTCAACGGATAGTTTTCTATCCGTTACAGACCGTCGATCGATTGGTCGGTCGACCGATCAATCGACCGGTCATTCGACCACTGCTTTCTCTTTGTGGTCGGTCGATCGACGGGTCGACCGCCCAGAAGCAAATCCTTCGATCCCGCATTTGGTTGACCGACGCGATCTTGCGTCTTTAGCAAACCCAGTCCGGTCGACCGCTAGGGCTACTGCCCTTTTTAGGCCTCTGTCGGTCGATCGACCGGTCGATCAAAGTAGCCACTACCTATTTTTGGCAGCGTTCGATCAACCGACCAGTCGATCGAAAGAGATACTGCCTCTTTCTTACCCTGTTCGGTCAACCGCTCGGTCGACCGAACATAGGCTGAGTTTGATTTCTTCAGCCTTTTTCTTCCGCGCTTCATTTCCGGGTTCTGGCGTTCAACGACCATCAACTTGGAGAGTTTTCATGTGATCTTTGAGCCCGTCCAAGGCAACTTTGGTGCACACGTTGATCTTCGAGAAATTTCGCGATGAACCCAAGTGCGACGATCAATGTCCTTCTGATTTTTTAATTTCTTCCGATTTATCCGATTGAGGACATCGAACGCTAATTGATATGGAATCTCAAAGATTTCTCGACGAAATATTAGTTCCATGTTTGTTATCATCAAAACCGAGATTAAGAGATTAAGACCAAGGTTGAAAACCTAAAGCCAACACACACTTGGCGAGAGATTTACCCGCCCGGGCGAGCGGACAGCAGAGCGATGGGCTTTGTGGCTGACTGCTCATGTACCCTTGGGCGTGGGCGTGACTTGGTGGAGACTTCGGCCATCCGTGGGAGCGCAGACACGGAGCGAGGGCCTTGCGGATCAGCAAATGTCCCGTGTGCACAATGGCGCGGGACTTGGCGTTGCAAAGGCCGCCCGAGTAGGAGCGTGGCTGAGGGGAACCTCGCCATGCAATGGACATTGCAGAGCATGCACCGTGCACAGTGCACGAAGATGGGCTTGTGTGCGCGGAGGCACAAGCTGCGGATATGAAGCAGTGAACCATGTTAATGCGGAGCTTGTACATGTTTCCATGATACGACCATCGGCCGAGACATTTGTTGGCTTGGACGGGCACGGAGCGGATGGCTCGTGCATTGACATTGGAGCGGGCAGAGCGTGCGGCAGTGGACCGTCGAGTGTTTGCCCCGCACATTGGCCTCATGGCCATGCACTTGGCGAGAGGACTCATGTGGCTGATGCACATGAGTAACACATCACTCAAGCGCAGCAAGGTCGACTTGCAAACAGTGGTGTAACCTGAGTTGGACTTGGGTCAACAGTTTGAGCAGTTTGGATAGGTTGAGATTCGTCAACTGCTCTATCCTTGTTGGCTGGCCGAGATTTCTTTGGTGGCTGTAGTGTTCAACCAGGATTTCATTGTTGGGCGTTCAGAACACTATATGAAGGGCTTGGAGTCCTTTGAACAAGGTTAGGCTGTGTTAGGCTGTGAACTGTGTAGAAAACCGAGATTTGGCTTGAAGACTTGATGCTGTGAAGTGTTGGCTGGGAACACTGTTGTTCCTCATCGTTTGGGCGAC
This sequence comes from Canna indica, assembly GCA_034359265.1. Lineage (NCBI taxonomy): Eukaryota > Viridiplantae > Streptophyta > Magnoliopsida > Zingiberales > Cannaceae > Canna > Canna indica. Next base: position 60,773,313 of record CP136890.1, on the reverse strand, counting down.
CAGAAGCATGAAGTTTCATGGAGTTCTTGTGTGCAAAGCAATAGGCAACACTAGGGTGTGTGTGTGCTAAGTGTGAGTGGGTTTTGTACCTTGTAAACATTATGTATTAATGCAAGAAGTGAGTTTCCCCTCTATGTTTTGTGTTTGCTCCATGTTGTTCATATAAGGGGCTGTATGTTTGTGTACTTGTACTCTACAATGCATTTTCCAAGTGTGTAGAGGACATTGATGCGTCGGTGCGCATTGGCTAGCTGAAAGTGAGCAGAAGCCTCTCCAAATACACTGCTGCGTTGTTGAACGCGCGGGGCTGCATCGATGTGCAGAATTTGGTAACGTTGCGGACTGTTCAGTGCCATCACAAGGTTGAACATTGTGAGAAATTTCCGCTACAAAATCAACCCTGTGAAAAAATTTCTAATTTTTGTTTTTGGTAAATTCGTTAAATTAACCAAACCGAATAGAACCGAAAAATTTGATTAACCGAACCGAATTAATCGATGGTTAATCAATTTTTTTATTATTTCGGTTTGGTTCGATTAATAACTGAACCGAACCGTTGCTCACGCCTAATGCTAACACAATGATTTATAATGCCCCAATGCCTACTCCACTACCTAAGCACCCCGCTTAGGATTTTCAAACTAGTTTAACTAGATTAATTAGTTTCCTTACAATGAGGAATTTACACCGAAAAGTCTTCGCTCTCAAACCGAAGGCACTTCCATACCCAAAAGTATCTCATCATCCTACCGAGAGCACTCTCCCACCTCAACCCTAAGGATAACTCAACTAATCCTACCAAACTACGCTTACACCGGTGGATTTAAACCTTAAACACCAAGGCTACAACCCAATTTCAAGACCTAACAACCTAGGTCTTCACAAGCTTAAATACAATGAAATAAACAAGAAAAAATATACAAGTAATGAAGCAAAAAAACAACAACACAAATACTTAGCTCCAACACAAGATCACCTAGCTCCTCTTAATGCCTTGATGATGAATCAAATGAAGCTTGAAGGCAAACTCAAGAAAGAAGGTTCAACGCTAGGGATTTTGCAAATAATGGCTCAATCAAAGCTTAAATGGTGTAATGAGTGTCTTAATAGGCTCAACAACCACAAGGAAGGCTCTCATCCCAACGGGTGTATTTGTGCCCGTTGGCGCCACTTGGTTGGTGGTCGGCTGATGGCCGAGCGACCGGCCACCAACCGGAGATCACTGCCCATTTTGAAGCTTAGCCGGTCGGTGGTGCCGGCTGATGATCGGTCGACCGGCCGTCGACCGCCCATCGATCGGCCCACAGAAAATAGCCTGGCTTTGGCTGAGTTTTCTGCTCGTTGTTCGTTTATGTGTTTCGTCTTCGCTAAGTCTTCTTATATAATATTTCTTAACTTAAGTTGGTAACTTTAAAATATAAATGTTATATAAGGATTATCCCCCATTTGGATTCAATAAAAATATCTAGAAAATCAAAATCCTTAAGAATCAAAATCTTACTTTTGGGGTCTAGTACAAATTTTCAAAAATTGGAAATTTTATAATCTCCCGGGTCAAATTTGAATAGGTTAAAGGCTTCCAAAATTTCCTTTTAAATGTGTCGTTAACTAGTTTTTACCTAAGGAATAATTACAGGTACTTTTGGTGTCAACAAAATATCTAGGTCATATAGCCCTCCAATGAGCTCTCTAGGCTTAGTGAATTTCATAGATGTTTTTTGATTTTTCGGTTTTTCATGTTTTGGTGTTCGGGTTTTAATTTTTGGATTCTTATGCATCAAATAGAGGATTTACAACACATGCTAGACACCCTAAACCTAAACTCTATCTTCTCGACGAAATCCAAGAGTTGACGACCGTCCTTGCCGATTCTTCGATTTCTCCAATTTCTCCGATTGGAGACGTTGAGCGCTAACCGACTTGGAACCTAAAAATAATTCTCCATGAAATTATTAGTTCCATATTTATTATCATCAAAATCGAGATTAAGACCAAGGTTGAAAACCTTATGCCAACACATATGATTATTGGACATGGCATACTTATAATCTGTTGATAATATTATTATTGGGCCCGTTATATACGGGTATATTGGAGGCTTTAGCATGTCGATATCATTATTGGGCCCGTTATATACATGTATATTAATGGCTTTTGCCTATTGATATTATTATTGGGTCTGTTATATACGGGTATATTGGAGGCTTTGGTCTGTTGATATTATTATTAGGCCCGTTATATACGAGTATATTGGAGTCTTCAGCATGTTGATATTATTGTTGGGCTCGTTATATACGGGCGTTTCCACCGGTGGTTATTTGGATACACTCGGGTGCGAGTGTGGGGGCGTCGAACGCGATGCTCGAGGGCTACTCTTTTAGGGTAGTCGTACCTCTTGTTGGAGCGGGCTTGAGGTGCCACTCCCGAGTTGCTTGGAGTGCGGGGGAAACCCATTGTTATGCTTTCGGTTAGCTCTGTTGTTCACATAAAAAATATTGATGCATTACTCATCCTTGTTGAATTATTAGATGGTATTCACACTTGCATATGATAGCATGAGTATTCATGGCATCATATTATTATTTATTTTTTATTGGTCATATTGAGAATCCTACTCAGTTTTTCGCTGACTTTTTTGTTCTTTTGCCTCAAATCCGCGAGTATAATAGCTGGATAGAGTCCCTAATAGCTAGAGTTTTGAGGAGGAGATTTTTAATTGGCGTCATAGTCCTAGTTTTTTGTCTTGTCCTATTATTTTGCTACATCATACTTGATACTCTATTGTATAGTTTTGAAGTTAATTAATAGAGTATATATATATAATTTGAGTTCTTCGTTTTGGATATTTAGTTGCGGTGGTTACTTCATAATATTTGGAGATACTGATATATTTCTTGGTATTTACTTAGTTACGTGGTTGTCTAGGTAAAATTCTCTATTCGGGAGTTGATCCTAGATCGGGCTTAACACCGTTGACATCCCTAATAAGGAGAGGAGTGGTCCTAATAATATTATTTGCTACAGTAGTGTTTATTAAATATTTTAAAACAACGTAAACTTAGAAAATGCCAAAAATTTAAAAATACCCCCAAAAGCTATCAATTTAATTAATTGTAAATAGTAATTAAAGTAGATGTTTTGCAAGTGATAAGACTAGTCCAAAAAAAATGGCAGAAAATTAATTAGTTACAGTAAACAAAATTGTCATGAGACAATTCCCAATTAAATCATTGATGAAATTTCATTTATATTAATTGGCTAACCAGAACAAATGCATCAAGACTTCTTCTAACAATGTGCATGGCATTAATTCATGAACCCTAAAACTAATGAATTATTACAAAAAATAGTGCTGGCATTTCTTCCCTGTCTTGTAATATGTCATCCAGATCAACTACAACCCAATCAAATTTGTTGAGGTCGTCACTCCGCCATCCACCACAAGGTTGTGGCCGCTCACATACTTGGACTCATCGCTCGCAAGATACAAGGCCGCCTCTGCTACGTCTCTGGCCGTCAATGTCGCCCCCTTCAGGTTCGCCAGCCCCCTCACCATCTCCTCCGTCTTCTCCACCTCCCTCACCGTTGGCGGCGACGCCACGAATTCAATCTCGTCCTCCTCCTCCTCCTTTTTCGTCCTCCAAGCGTTCACCAGCATTTGCGTTGCCACGCCGAAGGGTGAGATGCAGTTCACCCGGATGCCGTGCGCACCGAGCTCGCACGCCGCGTTCTTCGTGAGCCCGACGACGGCGTGCTTGGACGCTGTGTATGCGTGCGGGCCGAGGCCGCCAGCGACGCCGGCGACGCTCGCGATCGAGATTATGCACCCGGCGCGCCGGGGCAGCATCGCGCGCGCCGCGTGCTTCGTGCCCAGCGCCGCGCCGCGCACGTTGATGCGCATCACCCGGTCGAACTCGTCTGCGTCGAGCGCCAGGATGCTCCTGCTCCGCCTAGTCTGGCGGCCGAGCAGGCCGGCGTTGTTGCACATCACGTCGAGTCGGCCGTCCCGGGCGAGCGTGCGGTCGATGAGGCGCTCGATGTCGGCCTCCTCGCCCATGTCACAGTGCACGAAGGTAACTGAGGGGCCGAGCAGCGAGGCGAGCGACTCGCCAGCGAAGTCCTCGATATCGGCGATGACCACTTTCGCGCCTTGCTCTGAGAAGAGGCGCACAATGGCTTCGCCGATGCCCCTGGCGCCGCCTGTAACGATGGCCACCTTGCCTTCGAGCCTGCATATATACATCATATATACTCGTGTAGAGAGAGAGAGAGAGAGAGAGAGAGAGAGATGGAGAACCTTTTGTGAGAAGGAGGACCGGTTTCTCGAGGATGAAGATGCATCCCTTCGTCGGAATGAAGGGATTTCTCAGGCATCACCGCAGAGGATGATGCAGGCATAGTAGTGTAAGTGAGACAATATCAATTAGATTTTGATCTACATTTCGATATGAGTGATTAGCACAAAACTGATTTTTGTCCAGAAACAATTAAATTTGAAAAAGAACACATTAGATTCAATCGAAATCCAATAATACGATCCAAATTCATATAGCCATTAATTTATTTTATTTTCATGACTCAAATTCATGGATTGCATGCACCATTTCCTTGAATATCTGAAGTTGGCACCGACTATTTTAAGTATTATAACTCTGTCCACTAGTTATTTCTTATTGCTTCAATCCTCATTTCCATGCAAGTTTCTGACAAGTGGAGTGATTTTGGAAAAGGGTGACTCTTTAAAAGATTCAGGAGACTCGGCCTCTGTTTGACAGCTTTCATAATTGTGGATTTCAACTTCTGCTTATGGAATGATTTTTATATGATTAATAATTTTCATATTAAGTTTATTATTACTAACTTCATCATTTTTCTTTCTCAAACTAGAGATGAAATGTAAAAGTCCGAAGGATTTATATGAGAGCTGAGTTGATTTATAAATATAAATTAGCTAGATAAATAACCTTTATGATATTGTGAAGTTCCTTCTGTTTTTAGTCTAACATGAGTTCCTTCTTGCAACATGATTTACTAATGGCTTAATTACGAAATCTGACTTTAAAGAAAAATATATGTAGACAGCTTTTTATATATTTTGAAATCCACCATTTGTTGCTGGGATGGGAAATGAGTTGGAAATTAACTGGATATATTTCAGCCCAAATCTGGCTCCAGCCTGATTAAGAAATCCCGAATGGAAGATGGTTTTAGGTAATTCAGAAGGGGAGTTGCTCCATTCTTCTCACCATAGCTTCTTTCAAATAATTTTACCTAATCTATTTATTAGTTCAAAGTATATGACCTAATCAACTAGTCTTTATTTATTTTCCATATTTACTACGTAAACAATAATTTAATTTAAGCTATGTTTTTTCAATTATTATTTTGCAATTTATTGTTAATAATGGTGTTATCCAATTTAGATGTGGGCGGGTTTGGGTACCTTGTATTTTTCATGATACTCGGACCCTACCCTGTATATATAGGACCAGTTCCTAGGTTTTGGAACCGGATCCTACCCTGTTGGAACTTGGAGTTGAACCCTACCCTGTATATGACCAGTTCTTAGGTTTTGGAACCGGATCCTACCCTATTGGAACATGGAGCTAGTCGAATCCTACCCTGTATAGGATCGATTCCTAGGTTTGTAACCGGATCCTACTCTATTGGAACTTGGAGTCGAACCCTACCCGAAACAATAGGTTCCGGTTCCGATTCCGGGTATCCTATTGGAACCTATTCATTTACAAGTACCGGAACAAGTTCCAAAAAAGTTCCAGAATAGGTTCCAACACGTTCTAGTACAGGTTCCAGGTACCAGTTCCGGACACTCGATGTGTTGGACCCGAAACCGGAACCGATTCTAACCGATTTCTTAATTTTTGTCTCGTGTCCTACCCGAATTTAATTCGGATCTACCTGTCGGGTAGGTTCCAACCGATTGCGGGTCTACCCGTTACCCATGCACACCCCTAATCCAATTTCATTATCCTCGCCAAAACAAACACAAGACTTAATTGGATTTTATATTTTATCCCAGCTTTTTATCTGATATCAAAACAAATATAGTATAGGATTTATAGAAATCCCGATTATCCTATCCTTATCCACTTTAAATCTTATCCTATCAAAATGAAATCATGCAAATTAAGCAAACATGGCCTTATAGTATGTTTGCTTCATTGGATAGGATAAGATTGGATTGGATAATAAATATATAAAGAATGACTGGATATGAATTCTTTAAATCTGATGTACATCGAATATAATATTAATTTTATATTCTTATATTCTCATTTATTTTTTGTAATCAATGCACTACACAAACAGTGAACATTAATGTATCCATTATTCTATCCTCCATTATCCTATAAAGCAAACATGCTCTTAGTCTTTTAGTACTTGTACCTCTTGTAAACCTACCTAGCTTGTGGACGAAACTGGAAGTATGAGAGACTTCAGTAGGTTTTCGAATTGTTTGGTACCCAGACAGTGGCCTGAATGATGACGAGTTTTCAGTATTCGAAGTTAAAAATGACCAGGTGATATTAAATTAGATTTACTGCTGAGATTGTAATTTGTGGTATATGGTAGCTTTCAAAGAATACATATATGAATTTGGATAGTATTAGGGGATTTTAGTTGTATCTAATGTTGTTCATGCCTAAAGTCGGAGAGATCCAGTCCTACGCGTCTCCTACTCCAATGCGACTACGGTAAAGGGACCTGCAAAAACACTTCGACGCTCAAGTAAAAAAGAATTTCAGATTGTGGGTATGGAATTGAAATCGAGAGTATATTTGATGGGCTTCGTGTTTGTATATAAAGCAGGATAAGGGATGTCTCAAGCGCTGATGCCTCATTGAATTTCGTTAGGATATGCTCAGACTATATCGAGACTAATCTCGGAGATGTTGGACTCATTACTGACGAATACCTAGTAATTAATTAATGAGGACATGAGTGTCCTTGTATGGCCAAGTGGAGCCCCCGAGCTGTGTATGTTGGCCTAAGATTTTCTACCTTAGTCTTAATCTCGGCTTTGATGATAATAAACATGGAACTAATGTTTCATTGAGAAATACTTTCAGGTTCTAAGTCGGTTAGCGCTCGACGTCCGTGATCAAAAATATCGTAGAAATCGAAAGGACGTTGGTCAACGCACTTTGATTTCGTCGGGAAGATAGAGTCTAGGTATAGTGAGTTTAGATAAATTGTAAAATCCTCGTTATAATGCTAAGACTCTTAAAGAACCAAACCTATAATTCAAAACCCGAACTGAAAAAAGAAATCGGATGAAACCCAATATAGAGTACAGGTACATTATGTATATTAGCCAAAGGTTTTCAACCTTGGTCACCATCTTGATTTTGATGATAACAAACTTATTCTAATGAATTTATCAAGTGTTTGATCTCAGGTTGAGGTTACGATCGCGTGCAAAGTTTGTTCGGAGAAATACAAAAAAAATCGGCAAAAATGGTTCCGTCGTCGATTGAGTAGAAAATCTAGAGTTAGGAATAGATTTCATGTAGTATGACTCTAGGATTGTATTCCAAGCCAAATTGTAATGTTATCGAAGTCCAAACTTGGTAACTAAGCCGAAAACGAAGCGCGCAAGAAGAAGACTCAAAAAATCATCCTCAGCCAATGTTCGGTCAATCGGTCGGTCGACCGAATGAAGCCAAAAATTGGCAGTAGCCAATTCGGTCGATCGGACAAAGCAAGAAATTGGTAGTAGCCAATTCGATCGCCCGGCCGATCGACTGAATGTGGCTCGAAAGCGGCAGAACGCCTTTGGTCGCTCAGCGATCGATCGGTCGGTCGACCGACGATCGATTGGCAAGCGACCAGGCGTCGCCAACGGGCAAAAAAATGCCCATTGGCTGCCCTAGCAGAGTGAGGGGTTATAAATACCACTCATAAACCTCCTCCCCAGCTGTTGAAAACTTCATTGAGCATATCCTTAGAGATTACAAGCCTAAAGAAGTTGATTTAAAGTCCTAATCTTTGTTTCCACACTCTCAATCCCTCCTCACTTCATCAAGCTTGGTCTTCACCGATAAATCCATACTCGAAGCCTTGAAGTGGTCGGAGGAGACGCGTTGGAGCTACATCAAGTATTGTTTTACATTTAAGCTCCATTTATATTGTTTTCATCTTTCTTTGTATTGATTTTTAGGGTAGTTTGCAAGGTGTGCGTGTAAACACCTTGGTTTCTTGTAGATTTTTATTTTTGCTAAAGAATACGTGTTGAGGCTCGCCTCTAGGGTTGAGGGATAAGTCTTCATTCTATTCTTAGAAAAACTATCAATCTTTAAAGTGTTAAGGTTAGAAATCCTTGGTGATAAGCCAAGGTAGTAGAGTAGGCGGTGTTGGTCGAACCACTATATATTTCGTGTTTGCATTGCTATCTTGATTGCTCAATTTGATTTTTGCTTGTGCTTGATATAATTGTGATTGCATCTATCGCACTAAGAATCAAGTAACTTGAATCGGGTAGTTGAGTTGATTAAAATTAGAAAAGAATTCAATTAATCATAAAAGTAGATACACATTATTCCACCCTCCTTCTAGTGTGGCCATTTCACCAACAATGTACAGTACCGACACTCTACGACCAGCCGATTGACTGGTCGACCGAAATGAGCCCAGAAAGCATAGTGGGGCCTCGATCGCTCGGTCGATCGATCAACGATCGCTCGGTCGATCGATCGACGATCGATCGGCCTGCGATCGGACGGCGAAAAATAGCTCTATTTCGAGCCGTTGAGAGTTATTTTGGCTCTCTCTTCTAGGGCTTATAAATGGCAGCCCCTGAGTGCCTTCCTCAATGATCTTCACCTTCATTGAGCCATATTTGATCACTTCTAATGATTTTCTTTTGCCACCTCTTTGGAAACCCTAGTTTTGATCCCAGCTCATTGATCTTGCCTTCAAGCTTCATAAATTCATCTTCTCAAGGCATCAAGAGAACTAGGGAGTTTCTTTTGGAGCTAAGTATACTTCGGTTTGATTATTGCTCTATTAGTTATTGTATTTTGTTGTTTATTTCGTTGTATTTCAAGTGTGAAAACCTAGGGTGCTAGATTGATTGTGTGTGGTGATTGCCTTGGTGTTTAGGCATAATTTCACTGGTGTAATCTAGGATTAAAGTGTCCTTAGGGAGAGTAAGGTGGGAAAGTGCTCTCGGTAGGTAGGCGAGGACTTCCGGGTATGGAAGTGCCTTCGGTGTGAGAGCGGTGACTTTTCGGCGAAAAATCCTCATTATAAAAGAACTCTATATCTAGTGGATTAGGTTGAAATCCTAAGCGGAGGTGCTTAGGTAGTGGAGTAGGCAGGTTGCCGAACCACTATATTGCTTACCATTTACTTCCGCACATAATTAACTCATATTGTGTTTTGCCTAAGAGAACGATTAAAATCGATAAATTGGAATTAGGCAAAAGGATTAGTTAACACACTATTTATCCCCCTCTAGTGTGGTCATTTCACCAACATTTGATATCATAGCGGGTCGTAGATTGAGATTTCTCCATCTCCTCTACATCGTCTCTCGATCCGGAAAATGACACTAGAGAGTTTAGCGTCTTCACCTCCTAGGTTCGATGCCTCGAACTTTGATCTTTGAAAATATACAATGTACATATATTTAAAGACTAAAGGTTTTGGTGTATTTAACATGAAGATTCGAATTCATTGAACCTAAGGTTGACATGCATGCTTGCAGTGAACTTGACAAGAAAATGTTTAAATTTAATGGAGATGCCATGAATTGCATATTTTGCACCTTACCAAATGACATTCTTGAAAAAGTCATGCATTGCTCTATGGCTTTTGATTTATGGGCTAGTTTGAATATTTTATACGATCATGCTAAAACCAAAGAAATTGGTACATTTAATGAAGGTAGTGATGACAATGGCCATTCACCTTCCCCTAATCTTGGCTTTGATGCCCATAGCTCTTCTAGTCAAAGAAGCAACTCCAAGAGCCGAAAAAGAAAGGTAATTTGCTATGCATGTAAAGAAAAAGGGCATGTGAAGAAAAAATGTCATAACATGAAGAACAAAGCAAGGTAGAGGTCAAGTGCTTCCATCTCTACATCTCATTGACATGAAGCATCCTCTACCCATGACTATGAAGCCACTTCCAAAGTGAGCCTCAAAAGTGCAAATGATGAGGTACACTCTCATTCTACCTCTAGTCTTGTTAATAGTACTAGCTCTTCCAATTCAGATGATATGTCATATGATGAGTTAGTAAATGAATGCAAGAAAATATATGCCTTACTTGTCAAAAAGGATAAGGAAAATAGGAAAATGAAGAAAGAAAATTCTAGACTTAATTGTCATGTGTATGCTTTAGAATTAGAAAATGAAAAACTAAAAACTAGTTATATTGATCATTGTCTTGATGGCTCAAATCTTGAGGTTAAGGATTTGAGAGTCAAAATCAAAGATATGAAAAAGGAAAATGAAAATTTGAGATTTGAGAATTCAAAAATCAAAAGTGAAAACAATGTTTTGAAATCTCAACTACATGACATGCATAAGTCAATTGAAGCTTTTAAAAATGAGATTTTGATCTTGAACAGGGAAGTAAATAATTTGAAAAACTCAACTTCCTTAAAGAAATTTGGAAAGAAAAATGTTTCTTTCAAGAATGCTTATGTTCATCATAAATCTCATGTTATGCATTCTAAAGTTAAATCGTATGCTAAGAAAAATGATAACGAAGAATTTTATGGTCATTGTTTTTGTTGTGGTGTTTACGGGCATGCTATATATGATTGTGCATTTAAGATGAACCCAAGTGGTGTTAAGACACTTTCGGTAGCTAAGCCCTCTAACCCCCAAGGACCCAAAGTCATTTGGGTACCAAAGGTCCTATGTTCTCTTGTAGGGGGAGCAACCACACAAGGATGAGTTGATGATGGTTGATGGGAGTTGCATAAGGACTTAGAGCTTCACCAAATCCAAGTTGCAACTTCACATCTTTGGGATGCCTTCGCTATAAAGAATCGGCATCTAGTTAATTTGGTATCATCTCCTTGTTTTGTCTAGTTTGAAAATTAGAATTTATGATACATGAATGATTTTGGTTAATTCTTACCGCTCTTAATATGGTTTTATCAAATGATTTTTGATTTTTTGATTTCCCAGTCTCCTCGGAGACCTATGTGGCCTATAACAGGCCTAAGCGACCTTACGGTTCTAAATCGTAGGCTCATTGTGGCATTTCGGTTTTGAACCAATAAGAAAGGTTGGAGATCTTAATTTTTCAAATATTTTATATTTTGAGATCTCTTGATTCATTTTAGTATCATGACATTTACTTTTGAAATGAATCTTTACTATATATATAGCATAGGTTAAGATTTTTAAATGAAACTTTTCATTTAACCTTTGCTATTTAGTATGTTAGTTTGTTAGTTGGTATATGATTTCATTATGATACTAATGAAGTCTACTTGCAAGTCGAGAAAATGGTAAATTTGGAAGGCTAAAGATAATTGGGAAAGAAAATAAAAATTGTGGAATTTCTCAAGAAATGAGGTATTAGTTTTATTTTGGCAAAATTCTTGCATAACACCTCAATTTTCTTGATTAAATGATTTTTCTATGCTCATGAATGACTTTGCATGATAATTGATTGAAATCTCATGAGTAGATAAAATTTTGATACTTAGGGTATTTCATATCATCTAGTTTGAATAAAATGTTCCATAGGTAGAATTTCATCTTAAAGACTTCATTTTAAGTTGAAACTTGATGAACATATTTGAGTTCACTCATGCTTTACTTCCATATGGCTAAAATTGAAAAAGAAATCATGTGTAAATGGAAAAAATGATAACTAGCTCACTTAGGGGACTCAAACTTGAAAAAAATTAACCTAATTCAACCATTTAACTTAGAAATCTCATTTTGAGTCCAAACTTCACAAACATGTTTAGATTTACTCTTGTAAGGTGTCTAAGTGTCTATGTTTGAAAAACCATGAGTAAAAGATAAAATTTGATACTTAGCAATTTCATGTTATCATGCTTATTTTTGAATGAAATCATGCTAAAGTAAAATTTTGACCAAATAATGTTATTTTCACTTCAAACTTGATAAACATGCTTTAAATGATTATTTCTTGATATCTAAAAAGTTTGAATGAAAACTGGAAACTTTTTTTAAATAGCTAAAATTTACGAAAATGTCATTAGATTTTAGTTATTTTTATAAAAATGCAGAAAATTGATTTTGGATGATTCTTGAAACTGCATGTTCTCTGAAAAGTTTAGTTTCTTCAGTAAAAATTTCAAAAAAATTTAGTAAGAATGTGATTTGATATGGGTTTTTGAAATTGGATTTCAAAACTTTAACGTATCATTCTTTCCAAATGTTCATTTTTCCGATACTTTGCTTTTTTGTCCTATCTTCGAATGAGACTTCAAGTATGATATCATAATTTTATTTTTAGTATCGTTCTCATCATTATTTGAGAAAAATTATTTCTAAAATGATTTTTGATACTTTGACCAATATATATAATATCAATACTTGAATTAGTACATGATTTCTAGTTTTAGATTATGTTTATCATTCTATGACATCATGTATTGATTAGTCTCACTTGTATGTATGTTTTCATCCCTTAAGTTGAGATCTACGTATTTTTCATGAAAACTAGTTTTAGGTCCCGACTTTGACCATAGTTAACTTTTCTTGCCCTTTTTGAGTGATGTCAAAAGGGGAGAAAATATAGGTAAAAGGAAAGAAATCCCATGTTTGATATCCATGACGATAGCTAAGCGGCTCGGTGTTGACCGATCATAACAACATCCATTCTCTGCAGGAGAGCGTACTGTTAGGGACTTTTTGATGCGCTCGAACAACGACGAATCATGTCGGAATGTTCCCTACATATTTGTATATATATTTTTACGTCTATGTAATTTTGCCTTTTATTCTAGTTCATACATGTAAAATCCTTTGTGCGATCCCCGAGGGCCCACTGTACAAGTTGGATACATTTTGAGGTCATTCGACGCTTGGTGCGTGCGTTACGACTAAGCGGAGCAGTTTTCCTGCATTCGTCATGGTCGTGGCCATGAAAAATCACCATCTCGCATGGCCACGATTTTGTCGTGCTCCTCATGCTTTTGGGAATCTTGGGGGTGGTACTTGGAGGTTAGGGGTCTTTTGTATAATGTAGGAGAGCGCTGGCAATCAAAGCGGTTGCCTTGGGCGAAGATGCACGAGCGGCACATATGGGCATGCGATCAGTCGATCTTCGCTCAAGACAATTGTGGAGCTCGTCCTACACACTGTTTTATATTTTTTTGCATCCATAGTCCTGTAGTTGTTGTTTTACTTTACACCTTCAATACCATTCGGCCAACATGGTCTTTTGGGGGCGCGAACATGGAGCACGAGGTTGGCACGTGGACCAACGTATGCCCCGCGATGTTAAGTCGGGAAGCCCAATTCAGGACGGATTCAATATAATAGGCCTATCCCTTGCACGGGATGCAAGGATGCCGCACGGGTTCTTCCGCACATAACTATTGGCCCGTGACAGTACGCATTACCTGTGAAGGCAACAAGGAGGACCTCGAGAGTCTTCCAAGCCTTTTGTATGATCGTGTGTGTCATAACACAAACTCGGAGTTCATCTTTATGTACCAGACCTTCTTCAATGAATTGGGAATCTGTCTTCCTTTCACCGAGTTCTAGCATGCTGTGTTAAATCTAGCCAATGTAGCTCCCACGTAGTTACACCCGAATAGCTGGGCCATCGTTCGGTGCTTTGAGATTGTGATGGAGTGCCTTAATATCCAACTGAGCCTTCGTGTATTTTTCTCCCTCTTTCCCTCTTTTAGGCGAAGGCCGCCCAAAAATAGTTGTGGGTGTCTTTCAACGCTGTTCCGAGGCAGAAACATTTTGCCTTATTCAAAAGTTCATACATAGGCTTCAAATCTCGCTTCTTTCGAATCCGGTTGAGAGAAGGGGCCTGGCCCTTTTGGTTAGAGCCCGCAAATTGTGTAGAGAAATTTCCTTTATCCTGGAGGCCGGATCCATGTTCTGTGATGGATTTCGAGGAAGAGGGTATCCCGGCCGAGGATAAAGTCTTGATTGAGTTTCTAGAACAGAGTTGTCCGCTTGTTCCTCTTGCTCCCCAAGAAATTTTCAAGAAGAGTCATGACAAATCTTTAGTCTTGGAATACATAAGTGGCTCTTGTAATGTAGTGTGCTCAGTGTTCTTTCTTTGTCTTGAAGTTGTTGTACTCATTTCCTTCTTTGTCTTGTGTAGAGAAAATGTCTTCGTTACGAAAAGCTCCGAGTGCCCGTACTCGGTGGGTGGCGATGAAGAGGGGTGACTCGGAGATTACTCCTGGTGAAGACTTTGCTTAAGTATGTGAATTATCAGCCTGTAATGCCTTTGGTGCCTCTTGCCTCAGACGCTGTTGAACGGTCGGCACTCGCAGATGCTCACACTCCTCCTTGTTCCTCATTGACACGCAAGAAGAGGAACAAGAGCGCCACAGAGGGCTCCACTTCCCATTTAGCCGACTTCCCAATAGGTGGGGTTATGATTGCGCCGGAGGAAGCGATGGAAAGCCCTGCGATGGTTATTCCTTCCGGTGGTGGTGGCGTTTCTCCTAGTGTTCGAGTGGCCTCTCTAGTGGGAGTGGACTCATGCGATCAAGATATTGGTCAAGTATTGTGAGGAGTTTCTGGAGTCTTTGTGCAAGAAGGTGGCCGCCCGTTCTAGTGAAGTTGGGCCATTAAAGAAGGCCTTGGAATCCAAAACTGATGAGGTTAATTTGTTAACTGCTCGGATGAATAATCTAGAAGACCAGTCTGCGAGTGCTCAGGCGGAGTTAACTAAGCTTCGTCAAGACTTGGCCATGGCTGAAGCAAAGAAGGTTTGTCTGTAGGCCGAAACTAAGGTAGTCCGGTCGCGATTGCTATCCGAATTTGAGGTGGTGAAAGCGCAATTGCGGTTTGAGGGGGACAAATGGCAGTCCGACGCCTAGAGACTTGCCACCGAAGTGCGCGAGTTTGACAGTGCTACTGCCAAGGTGTATGAAGCAAGTTTCTTTAGAGCTCTTGGGCAGGCTCGAGTTCTAGCCCCTGGTATGGACTTTTCAGAGGCCAATCTTTCCAAGGAGGTGAAGGGTGGTATGCTTATGACGCTCGAGGAGAAATCTTTAGCCTGTCTAGAGGACTATTTGCGAGGAGGTACTATTCTAGAGGAGGGGATTCACGCTGAACCAACCGAGACCAAGTAGCGTTAACAATATGCCTATATGTGGGTATTTTTAGGCCGGCATGTAATGAATTATTGCCCCTAGGGGCCTTTTAACTATTTGTCCCTTGTGGGTCTTGTATTATTCTGCTTAGCTTTTTTAGCTTCATTTGATCCTCCTTTCTTAAGAGTTGGAATGTCTACAGTAACTTTTGCTTAAATTGGGTTAGTTCCTAGATCTCATGGTGGGGGGGAATCTCATGGGGGCTGGGGAAGGGGGGGGGGGGCGTCAGGCCTCTGAGTGTTTTGGTGGCATAAAGACTTTAGAGTCGATAGTGGTGATGGCGAACTATTTTGTAAGAAGTCGTATAAAGGCGCCGAGGCCAAATGTTTTGGTATCCAGAGAGCACACTCGGGGGTTTGGGCCAAGCTCACCGATGAACGTAAGGTGAAACAACGTGCGAGGAGTCGTATGAGGGCGTTGGAACATAATATGTTGGTGTGATAGCTAGAGACCGCACTCGGGGGCTTCGAGCCGAGCTCGCTGAGGAGCGTAAGGCGGAACCCCGCATGAGGAGTCGTATGAGGGCGCTCAGGCCGAATGTATTGGCGTGATAGCCAGAGATCTCACTCGGATGTTCAGCCTGAGCTCGCTGAGGAGCGTAAGGCGGAACCGCGCACGAGGAGTCGTATGAGAGTGCTTGGGCCTAATATGTTAGCGTGATAGCCAGGGACCATACTCGGGGGGTTCGAGTCGAACACGCCAAGGAGCGTAAGGCAAAACCACGCACGAGGAGTCGTATGAGGGCACTGGGGCCGAATGTGTTGGTGTGATAGCTAGATACCGTACTCGGGGGGGCGCTTTGGGTCATTGTGGGCGTGGGAGCCCGAGATAAGCGTTGAGGCCGGCGAGCCATACTGGTGAAGACCATATTCTGGTCTCTGCGTGGAGAGTTTAGGCTTTTGAAGCCGAAGACCATAAGCTTGAAGATGCACATTAGTTCTTAAGAATGTTTAAAGCGTGCTCGTATGCGAAGACTCAAGTGAGTTTCGAAAGGCAAGATCGCTTTAATAAACTCATGATCATTCATAGAGAGAATTGCGAGAAATAAAACTTTATTTGAGCGATAAAGATATTATGCGCACAGGGGAAGTGCTCTTTTTTTAGCTTTATTTATTATGTGATCTCGCCTGGAGTTCTTTTCGGGGGCTGAGACTGGGTTACTTTTGCGCGTCTCATCCTAAGCTTGGTTCATGACTTTCAATCGGCTATTTGTTCTTGTCCTTGGGAAATATTTGTGGTCCGACGAGTGCGTTCCTCGGTTCGGCCATCTTCGGCTTGAGGCACTCATTTTAGCACAAACGGGCTTCCTTTTGATCAGCATGCAATACTCATACCTCTATCTCCGAGATAGGAAACTTAATTCACTGCCAGATTAGGAGTAGATACGACATCCCCCAGAGTGTTTAAGGATGGTTGTCCTAGGATCATATGATATAGGCTGGGTAATGTCGATGACGAGATACTCCACATTGATTGTCTTCGCTTTAGGTCGGGAGCCGAATGTTGTCCTTAGCCATAGGGCTCCACAGACATCTACTCTCTCTCCTGAGAAGCCTACCAGGTCTCCTTTGCAAGGTTTGAGTGAGGCTTCAGTCAACTGCATCTTTTCAAAGGTATAATGGAAAATAATGTCAACCGAGCTTCCTTGGTCGACGAGGACCTTATTGACAATGAAATCCCCTGTAATCGTAGAAATAATGACTGGATCGTGTAGATTCCGGTCAATTCCTTTGAAGTTGGATTCATAGAATGATATTACTGAGATTTTGGGGATAGGCCGGCACGGGCGAATAGCGTTGTCGACTGGCATGACTGCCCGAAGGGATCTCTTCCTAGTCAAGCTTGACTCCCCGCCTCCCGACGATCTGCCTACGATTTAGTTGATTACCCCTCTGAGTTCGTTCGGTTGACTGCGCTCTTTTTAGAACCACGATGAGGGGTTCTCGACTTCTCTGCCGAAGGTCGCGGCTCCTGCTCCGACCTCTCTACTTATTGTGGCGAAGATATTTGTCAATGTGTCCTATGCAGACTACATCTTCCAGCTGAACTCCGAGCATAACACACTCCTCGGTAGTGTGTCCGTAGGTGTCATGGTATGCCCACTTCTTGTTCATGTCGGCGTTGGGCGGCAGCTTTTGTTTTCTTGCGTTAGCGGGATATTTGATGAGCTTCAAGTGATAGATGTCTCGGAGGATAGTTTCTTTCTTGGCGTTGAAGGGAGTATGTCTGTCAAAGTGGGTACTCGGGCGAGGTGGAGACCTTGGCCCTTTGCCATTTCCTCGTTCATGTCAACTGCGGTCCTCAATCCTTCAATCTTTCTTTTATGGGCCTTTTGTCTTCGATCACGACTTTGAGATTTTTCCAGTCGATCTTCTTTGCTTCTCTTTGATCTTCCATCATTATGAAACATGTCACCCTTTCCTAGAAATCGGCCATATCTTTGGGTTCAACGAACGTGATTTGTGATTTGGTCGGCGAAAGGCCCGGGCTTCAGCCCGTGTTGGATGCAAAAGAGTTCGATTTACGGATCGAGGTTGGGATATCAGATGTTATGGAGTGGTACATGTTCAGGTATTCTCTTAGGGGATCATGTTGCCCATGCCTGATGTAGTGGAAGGCTACTCCTATTTTGTGATATACTTGCGATGTGGAGAATCGTCGGAGGAAGACCTGAGAAAGGTCGTCAAAGGAATTGATTGATCCTAGCGGGATGGATGAGAACCATAATAGAGCGGCCTTCCCTAGGAAGATCGAAAAGGCTCGGTAGAGCGCAGAGTTGATCGCCCCGTGATAGTACATTACGGTTCGAATCGTCGTTAGGTGCAGTGCAGGGTCACCCGTGTCGTCGTAGGGTGTTAAAGTAGTGGGTAGCTCGCTTCTAGGCGAAAGATGAGTCACCATAATATTATGAGCGAAGGGCCCTGCGTCGAGGGGAGAAACTACCTTGATTCTTAGGGCCCTAGGAGTCATGTCTTCCTCCGGAGACTGGTGGTTAGGCTTTGCATGCTTTGAATGCCAGCATTCATTTTCAGCCGGGGGCTACCCCTGGCGCTGCGCCGGTAACTCTACTTGTGTCTCTGGTTGTAGATGTTGTGCTTCTATCTCGTCTGCCCGCTATTAGGGCTCTTTAGGGAAAAGGGGGGTCAGTACCAGAGCGTCGCTCCTTCCTATTTCAACGTCACTAGACTGCAATCGATCATCATTGTTGGGTTGTTGCCATTGGTGTGCGGCGATGATCGCTTGGCTCCAGGTTCCAACCATTGTGGGGCATGTAATGCTTTACTCGGCCCAACGGTGGGCGCCAGATGTTCCTGCCTAAGAGTCGGGGTCTTTCAATCTGGTCTGGTGTATCTCCATGTCTAGTTCAACGCCGGTGGGGAGGAGGGTGGGGGGCCTACAAAAGACACTCTGATGCCCAAGTTAGGGCGACTCCAAGGTGGAGGTTACAGGAATTGGAACATAGGGTTACCTGGGTGCGCCGCGTCTGTATATATTGCAGGTGAAAGTGATCATGTTGTACAGTAATCTCGCTAGGATTGTTGCCCAGAATGGGTCGAGGCCAATCTCAGAGATGACAAATTTATGATGGTATGTCCCTCGTGACAAGGGAGGATGTAGGAGTCCATGTTTGGCCGGGTGGGTCCCCTGGATGGCGCCACCTGACTATTGGGCACAGGCGGAGCCGCGTGGTTTGGTTCGGAGTGAATGGTGGGGCGCTGCTGGGTCTAGTCCGACCGAGCCCAATAGTTTTAGTCATGTCCAATATATATATATGTGTGCGCGCGCGCGCACGTGCAATTTACCAAAACTGCATCCATAAGCTCCAAAATTACAAAAATTGGAATTGTAAAATGATAACTAAAATCATAACCAACTTTGACAATGTACCCTTAATGCCCTTATATGTTATTTCACCAAAACATATTATTGAATAATATTTCGTTTTGGTGAAAAAACATATTGAACACACATAAAAAAAAAAATTAGCCATTTTCTCTTCTCTCCTCCCTTCTTCCCCATCATCGATGACTTTTGAGCAAACCATTGCCACCAACCTCAATAGACAAAAACACTCACCCCTCCTCTCTTATTTTTTATCGTTACTAGTGCCTTAGGATCTTTGAAATCCCTTTCCTCCTCCTTATAAGATCTTTGATGTCGTCTTAGGAATATCCATGGAGGCTAGGGTTTGGAGAAGAAAGAAGGGAGAGAAGAGAAGAGGAAAGGAGAGGAGAGAAAAATGTTGATGAAGGATTTTGGAGTTTCATTTCAACTTAGATATTGGTCGAAAATTGAAATGGGGGAGGAAGAAGAAAATGTCAAGCGGTAGATGTCAGCGCAAGCAGAGCAGAGACGACTAGGGAAAAAAAGTTCAATATGCTATTTCACCATAACAACATATTCAATATTTTGCTTTGGCAAAACAACATACAAGGGCATTAAGGATACACTGAAAAAATTTGGTTCTAATTTTGATCATTGTTTTGCATTTCCTTTTTTTTCGAGACTTATAATTGCGTGTTTGGTAAAAAGTCGTGTATATATATTATGTTTTTAGATAATACTTTGGGAGTGTTCCTTTTGGGATAAGCAATTTAAAAATTGATCATCCATGTAATGTTAATAAAAAATTATTAATTTCCTTTATGAATGAACAAAAATGCCCTTCATCCTTGATCTCCTCTTCCCCTTCCATCCCCTGCTCATTCATCTCCCTCCCTTGTTTTCTCTCCTTGTCGGATCCACCACTGGTGGTTGCCCCTCGCCATCCCCCACCCCCTCCTCTCACCACCGGCTCTACCTAAGTCCACCGTCGGCCGATTGGGGTTGGGATGGCTGTGCCACAATGTTGGCCAATGCGCCTAGTGTGGCGCAACAATGCTGCAGTCAACAATGGGCCACCTCAGCTAGAGCCGCAGCGCGCCATTGTCGGACAGGCCAATGGACACTACCCGTGCAGTTTTAATCGCAGGTTGGCTGATAGGCCGGTCGGTGGTCGACCATTGACCGGGGTGTGACCGGGGGGGCCAATGGTCATTTTTTCAACTGTTGTAAAGACGTCAACCCAAACCTCTCTCTCGGTATTCTTATAAATATGCATCCCTAGCCTTCCTAAGAACCCAATGCTGATGTTGAGACATATTTCTTGCCTTGCTTAAGATTTCTTGAGCCAAACTCTCATAAGTCCTAGCTTGAACTCCATACTTCTTGATTCTTGCCTTATTCTTGAAAGATTCATCATCAGCGGCATCAAGAGGAGCTAGGATCTTTACTCGAGAGCTAAGTTGTGTTCGGTTATTTATTGCTCTCATTTTAAGTGTATTTGTAATTTATATTTGTATGCTTTATGTAAATCGAATGACCTACACTAAAGGGGATGAATAGTGTGTTATCTAAATACTTAACCAAATCTGGTTTTAATTGTTTTCTTGATTACTTAGGTTAATGACAATTTCATGCAAATAGCAAAAGCAATAAATGTGGCAATTAAATACACAACCAAGAGAGCAATGCAAACACTATAATTTATAGTGGTTCGGCCTCAATGCCTACTCCAATACCTAAGCACACCCGCTAAAGATTTCACACACAATCCACTAGATATAGAGTTTCTTACAATGAGGACTTTACACCAGAGAATCTCTGCTCTTACACTGAAAGCACTTCCACATCTGGAAGTCTCCGCTTCACACAAAGAGCATTCTCCCACCTCACTATCTCCTAAGGATACTCTAATCCTAGATTACAAATATATTGGTGGACTTATGCCTCTACACCAAGGCAACCACCAAACTCAAACAACCTAGCATCCAAGGTTCACATACTTGAAATACAATAAAATAAATCATAAAATACAACACTAAAAAGAACAATAAATCAAATAATAAAGTACTTAGCTCCACAACAAGATTCATATCTTCCTATTGATGCCTTGGATGATGAAACAATGAAGTATAAGGCTCAAATTAAGAATTCAATGCCAAAGCTAGGGTTTGATGAAAAGTCGCTCAGTGAAACTTGGAAATGATCAATATATGGCTCAAGGATGTTAACAGTGATCAATAATAGTGGTGGAAGACTGGGAGGATCAATTTATAAGGAGACAAGGGGTAAGGCTTGGAACAAGACACACAACGACTCAACAAAGAGCTATTGGGCTTCCGTCGATCGATTGATGGTTCAGTCGATCGATTGATGGTTCAGTCGATCGAATAATCGATCAGACATCAACTGAATACACACTGTGAGTTTTGACCAACTTCGATCGCTCGTCGGTCGACCGAAAAGTCGACCGGACCTTCGATCGAAACTTCACTGAGGATAGTTTCAGCAAGGTCTGAACTGACCCCCCATTTGGATTAAATAAAAATATCTAGGAAATAAAAAATCCTTAAGAATCAAAATCTAAATTTCGGGTGTACTACAAATTTGCGAAAACTAAAAATTTTAAAGTCTCTCAGGTCAAATATGAATAGGTTAAAAGTTTCCAAAAATTCCTTTAAAATAGGTCTTTAACTTATTTCTACCCAAGGAATAATTACCGGAACTTTTGGTGCTAAAGAGATGTCTAAAATATACCGGAGGAGTACCTAATAGTCACGGTACTACTAAATGGATCGTGAAGAAGGCAAACCTAAAGTCAACATCAACGATACAAAAATAAAAGCAAAACAACAAGAAGACTTAACGAAGAGGGTTCAATGACGGAGGAGGAAAGAAACTAACCAGGAAAACACCGGCAAAAACCTGCCAAGGAGGAATGCCAAAGAACACGAGAAATGCTCGAAACAAGGAGGGAAAGAGTCACCTTATAGGCTGAAGAATGACAACCCCTCTATCCAACGGCCAGTAGTGAGGATGTGATTGAATCTCAATCGACCAGCTCACCAGTCGATAGTTCTCTAGAAATCCCCAAGACACAAGCAGACGCTTTTTCCACCATGATGCCTCCCCCAAAAATGAGGAGGCAAATGCCAGTCAGTAATTGCCATGCAAGATGAGAAGATCTTTGTTATCAAACCGACATGCCATGTACGAAAGTCGAGAGGACACAAGAAGTGTAAACCATGAATTTTTTCAGTTCTCGGGGCTGTTCAACCATGAACCCACGGGATTTTTTAGTTTAAATTCTGTCCAAAATCAATATGGACAGTAGGCTTCCACCTCGATTCATCATATGAACCATGGAGCCAAGAAAATGACTCAAAACCCCCAAAAAACCAAAATTGAGTAGCATGACGTTTAGGGAGAGAACGGTTCGTAAACGTGAGTAAAACGTGAAATAAAAATTCTAAAATTTTGCTAAAGGTGGCTCTGATACCACTATTGGGATGGGAATAAGAAACACTGCAAAAATAGCAATTTAAAAATTCAAAACATCCCAAAAAAACGATCTACTTTAGCAGCAATTAAGGAATTCAATTTATGAGTAGAAGGGGAAAGGTATATCATATACCGCGGTTGGATAGGGTACTCCTATTCCCGTATCAAGACACGCGCACGCACGTTCTCCAATGATAGCCCACACCAGGTGCCTTGCAACAAATGGGCAGCGAACAATCGGACTCGTCGTGGCTCAACGGAGACGCTTTCTCAAACACAGAAACCACAAAAGCTAGGCCGGCCCTTCCACCAATAACCGAGCTCTAGAAGGAGAGGAAGAGGAGATGAGAAAACAACTGAACGATGAGGTAGATCAAAGAACACCTCGTTGTCCTTTTTCGAAATCCTCCAAGTGGATGAAGTAGGCGGCACACCCAAGTAAAAGACACCTCCAATTTGGCTTCGTAAAAGATCGGGAATGAGGAAGTAGATGACCGGCCACCAATGGAGAGGAGGAGGAAGAACTAATTCACTATTATGTCCAGTATAAAAAAAATAAAAAATAAAAAAATAAAGTCAACCCAATCAATGAAGAGTGGTGAGGAGGGATGGCTATAGGAGTGGGGTGGCAGGTGAAGTGAAATGTTTTAACGAGAGGGAGGGGCTGTGAGAGCAAAGAGAGAGAGGGAAGGAAGTGAGGAGAGGGTACCTGTGCGTGGAGGAGGAGTCGGCGCGCGTGTTGCCGAAATCACGTAATCGAGGTAGGAGATCTCATCCACTCCATTGTTTCATTCCGTTGTTATTTCAGATGAATCTGACGATGAAGGCGAGGATCATCTGCAGAGCCGAGCCCGAGTGGTGGCCGCGTGTGGAAATCGCACGTTGTCATGTCGTAGACGACCATGACGCGATCGGCCACACTGAGAGTGACCACGGCGCAGGCGGCCGTCTAGCGTGTAGGCCGACGGTAGCACTGGCCGCGCTATGTGGTGGCCATCCCAGCCACCACTCGGCCGGCAGTGGGTCGGAACGGCCATGGAGGTTGAGGAGAGGGCAGAGTTGACGGCGTGTTGGTCGCCGGCAGATTGGGGAGCCGCCCGGCATGGGTTCGGGGCAGACAGAGGCGACGGGGGGTTCAGGCAGAGGCGAAGGGAGAGGGAGATGAGTGCGGGATGTGTTTTTTTAAAAAAATAATTAATAAGTAAGAGAGTTGTATTGTTAAAAAAAGCCTGTTTATTATGAATTGCAGTATTAATTATAAAATTGCCTTTTGAACTTAAAATTGGAAATTTAATTATTTGGTGGACCCCGAGTTATCGGTTGAAGTTGAGGTGAATAGAAAACTTGAATATTTTTGTGTTCCGAACACAATGGTGGGATTGGTTTTCCAAGAAAACATTGTTAGGGTGCCCTTATAGCAGGTTAATTGCTTAGGTGTTTAAATAATATTAAATTATTAGTTTGAGAATTTAGTTGATTAGTTTGTGTGAAATAATTATGGTTTGGAGAGTGTGCAGAGGGTGGGTTGAGCCTGCAGTTTATCATCTCTTATCTGATGTTGATTTGTCGTCGGAGATAAATTACGGAAATACCCTTGCTTCCGTTGTTTGCTTTGCTTCCTGAAATTTATTGAACTCCTGTTGCACAGTATTATTGGACGTGTCATATAGAGAAATTGCATGTGTTACATTTTATTGTTGCTTATTGGTGTTTATTCTTGATCTTAGTATGTTATGCTAATCCTATGTTGCATTGAATTAGTCACTGTATTCATAGTATCACGTTGTTATATATGGTGTTGTTTACTTATTGAGCATATTATTATCCTATTGATCATGTCTTTATTACTTGGAGCTTTTGTTATATTGCTGATCATGATGATGTTATATTATTATCATGTTGCTCATGTCGTTATCACTTGGAGTTGTTATATTGTTGATCATGGTGATATACCTTGTTGCACTCTTGGATTCGAGTTGCATGGTTGTTGTTGATCTGAATGCTACAGCCTTGGAGAGGACTTCGGTCCAGAACCATTTCGGTGTGGTACCCCCAGGCATAGGAGAGGGTGTATATGATATTGACTAGTTGCACGTTGGGCACCTTCGGGTGCGATGATGTCGGATGCAACATCTAAAGGACTACTTGCTTGGTGAGGGTAGTCATATCACCGTTAGAGCGAACGGTTGATGCCACTCTGTAGGTGGTAGAGTGCGGGGGTTTTACCCAACAGTCCACACGCTCGATGATTCAGTTGATGTCGTTTAGCAGTAGGTGAGGAGTATTTGTTGCGTTCATTGCCTTTGACTACATCTGTTATTCATTATTGAGTTGACACTTGATGCTTGTTGATCATATTGTGATTCTCCTACTCAACACTTGCTGATCTCCGTTGTTTTTGCTTCAGACTTACAGGGGTGAGCGGTCGATCTGTAGATCGAGGTGTAGATAGATTTTAGACGACTAGTAGACAGTTGTAGATGTGGAGCTCTGATGGCGACTGCCTTTGTATTTTATTTCATTTTATCGCCTTATAACTCCAAACCTTGATATTATTATTTTAGAGCTGTAATATGTAGAACTATTTGATATTATGTTAAATCTTGTATTTGAATGGATTGTTCCATATTGTATGTACCGTCGGACATATGGATTGTAATTATTGGTTTTAATGTTGTCTTTCATTTTTTGTTATGATTTGTGGGTTTTTCTTCCGCTGCGTGGTGTTCAAGTCGTCGCCACCGCATCTCGGGACAGGGCCGTCAGGGACGGGCCCGGGCCGGGGCACAACATTTTGGTATCAGAGCCTAGGATTAAGGTTAAGGTTAGGAGTTTAGGTGTATTACTATATCAATAATTCTGTAAGGTGTAGGACATGAGTTGTAAGCTTATTTTAGATGATTGGCCTAAATCTTTTTATTACTTTATTTGTAGAGAGGATGTCGAGAGGCGGTGTTGGGCCTGCTTGGGGTCTTGAGGACCCGGCTGGAGACCAGGGTCGGGTGGCGATACCTAGGCTGGAGACCCGGCTGCTTGGGGTCTTGAGGACCCGGCTGGAGGACCCGGGGCGTGACATTTTAGTTTAAATTTTATCCAAAATCAATATGGACAGTAGGCTTCCACCTCGATTCATCATATGAACCATGGAGCCAAGAAAATGACTCAGAAACCCCAGAAAACCAAAACTGAGCAGTATGACGTTTAGGGAGAGAACAGTTCGTAAACGTGACTAAAATGAGAAATAAAAATTCTAAAATTTTGCTAAAGGTGGCTTTGATACCACTATTGGGATGGGAAAAAGAAACACAGCGGAAATAGTAATTTAAAAATTCAAAACATCCAAAAATAACAATCTACTTTAGCAACAATTAAGGAATTCAATCTACAAGTAGAAGGGGGAAGGTATACCTTATACCGCGGTTGGATAGGGTGCTCTTATTCCCGTATCAAGACGCACACATGCACGTCCTGGCTCGTGCTCAACAAAGGGGCAGCGAACAACTGGACTCGCCGTGGCTCAACGGAGACGCTTTCTCAAACCCTGAAACCACAAAAGCTAGGTCGGCCCTTCCACCAAGAATTAGGCTCCAAAACGAGAGGAAGAGGAGATGAGAAAACAACTGAACGAGGAGGTAGATCAAAGAATACCTCGATGTCCTTTTTCGGAATCCTCCAAGTAGATGAAGTAGGCGGCACACCCAAGTAAAAGACACCTTCAATTTGGCTTCGTGAAAGACCGGGAAGGAGGAAGTAGATGGCCAGCCACCAATGGAGAGGAAGAGGAAGAACTAATTCACCAACCAATCCCATGGGGTGTTCGGCCACAATTTATAGAGAGGTCATTTCAAACAATTTGCCTAGAAAAGATATGCCCTATTTGCAAGAAGGAACCCCTATTGATATGGTCTTCAACCAATTAGGAGTACCATCATGAATGAATGTGGGATAGATATTTGAATGCTCGCTCGAGTTAGCGGGGGATCTGCTAAAGAGACATTATAGAATAGCACCTTTTGATGAGAGATATGAGCAAGAGGCTACGAGAAAACTAGTGTTTTCCGGATTATATGAAGCCAGTAAGCAAACAAAAAATCCATGGGTATTTGAACCCAAATATCCGGGAAAAAGTAGCAGCTACAAAGGTAGACTCGGCCCCACAAAAACTCTCTCCTCGGAATTCAAAATTCTGGGGTTTGCCTCCAAAAATAATTTATATTTTAATGGCTTCATAATTAATTCGAAATTAATTAATTCAATAAAATGTAAACTTTAATTTATCTCCATAAATTAAAAGCCTATAAAAAAGAATGATAATTATCTAAATAAATCAATTCCCTAAACAATACAAAAGAGATTTATCTAAATAATTTAATTTCTTATTAATAGAATTATGATTTATCCTCATAAATCATATATTTATTAATTTTATGATTTATCTCCATAAATCCAATTCTCATTAATTAGGATTTATCCAAATAAATTAATTCCCAATGAATCGGTTAGGCAAATGGTAAGAAATTAATTTTCCCACCATGTATATTTGATTCAAAATCAAATTATATTTAATTCATAATTAAATATATTCTCGATCAAGTAGTTAATTAAATATTTAATTCATAATTAAATTTAATCAACCACATGAAATATTATCATGTGTCAATCCCTACAATTTAGGGATGCCCTACAAATTAGGGTTACCGAGGAACTCCTTCCTCACGCATTCGTTTTCCTATAGGAAACAACTTTCCTATCATGTTCGTAAACGAGATCCGTGATCGAGTTGTAGCATGTACATGCTAGTAGACATATAGGACCGCATCCGAACTTTATCTCATAAGGTCCGTTACGAGGATAGCCTGTTGTGTGTGATCCATTGGGCCCCACACTAAACCAGTAGTGAGTTGTGCATAACGAAGAGTCGGATCTAATAGAATAATTTCTATTCGAGTCGTACGAGCCACCAATAAACCCCTTTTAGTGTGGTCATGAGAGACTCCACTCACAAATCAAGATTGGCATCTAACAACATGTCATGACTACCCGGATAGTATGAGATTCAATCTACAGGGATCGAACGTCCTTCGGTAATTAGTTACCATGGAACTAAGTCCCTCAATTACAATGTCCGGAATACAGCTAGGGTACAAAAAAAGTGTCAAATCCTAATATCGATTCATATCTATTCTTCCTGTCAAGTCGTCGTCTCAATAATGACATGTCAGAAAACCTTTTTCCGACATTCATATCTACTCTAGCCAGAGATTCCTGAGTCGACACTTGCAGGGACGCATAGGACATTATCTCCTCTTACTAGGAGTAACTGATTCCTTATTGGTTGCTCACATACCTCCATGGGTGCTTTCCCATGCCAAGAGGTATTCGGCATATGACACTGAAAGCCACGTAAGGATAAGTCCAAAGCAATGGGTCGACACTCACAAGGTAACAATGATAACCTCAGGTCCAAAGACTGCTTGCACCTACTATCACCCGAGAAACATCCTATTGACACTCATGTAAGGATTCCATTTTGTGTTCCTCGTGTAGGTCTGTTCAGTGAACTCATTCCCTAATGAGAACCTACACTTATACATTAAATGACGGCTCATATGTAACTGTGAGATCAGCTACCCCTTATCGTATAAGGCATGTACCAAGTGCACTAGTCTATTCGGAATCACCAATCCTCTAATTGGTGATCCTACGACTGGGAACATTTAGAACATGGGCATCTAGATTCCAAGTCTCATGGCCTTGGAATCAATTGCCCAGGTCGATGGGGTTCATCACAATCTAATATATATATATAATATAGATGCAGCATATGATGAAAAGTTGCCTCATATTGTTCATTAACCAAAAATAGTTCCCTACATATCGACATGTGATTGGCTCAAGGGCACTAATTCTTTCAATCTCCCACTTGCACATATAGCCAATCATTGCGGTATTTAATACCCATACAACTAAAGTGGCGATCGAACTGTTGTTGTGGTAATAGCTTTGTGAATGGATCTGTTATATTGTCTTTCGTGTCGACATGTTCGACATTTATATCACCACGTCCAACGATCTCCTTGATCAGGTGATACCGCCTTAGGATGTGTTTTGATTTATGGTGGGATCTAGGTTCCTTTGCTTGAGCAACAGCCCCAGTGTTATCACAATAAATAGGGACTGAACCGACAACCTCAGGAATAACACCCAGCTTAGAGGTGAACTTCTTTATCCACACTCCTTCCTTGGTGGCTTCGCTTGCAGCGATGTACTCAGCTTCTGTCACTGAGTCGACCACAGTACCTTGCTTGGAACTTTTCCATCATACTGTGCTACCATTTATAGTAAATACATACCCGAAAATAGATTTACTATCATTCGGGTCCGATTGGAAGCTAGAATCTCTGTAGCCCTCCTGTTTAAAATCTGACCCACCATAAATCAAGAGAACATCTTTAGTCCTTCTTAAGTACTTAAGAATGTTCTTTACGACTTTGCATTGTTCCTCTTCAAGATCTGCCTGAAATCTGCTAGTTACCCCTAGGGCATAAGCGACATTAGGCCGAGTACAGAGCATTCCATACATGATGGATCCTACTGCCGAAGCATAAGGGATATCGCTCATCCTTTATCTCTCCACAGGTGTCTTAGGAGACATCTTCTTGGAAAAAGTGATGTCATGACTCATAGGCAAGTAACCTCTTTTACTACCTTCCATGCTAAACTTTTTTAGCACGATATCAATATACCGAGACTGGGACAAACCAAGCATCCTTCTAGACCTATCCCTATAGATATTAATGTCGAGTATTTAGGATGCTTCACCCAAGTCTTTCATGGAGAAGTTTTTGGATAACCATGCTTTCACTGACTAGAGCAGAGGAACATCATTCCCCATGAGCAGTATGTCATCTACATACAGCACAACAAATACAACGGCGCTCCCATTAACCTTTTTGTAAACACAAGGTTCATCTACATTTTTGATAAAGCCAAACTCTTTGATTGTCTCAATAAAACGGATGTTCGAACTCCTCGAGGCTTTCTTGAGTCCATAAATGGACCTTTGCAATTTGCATACCTTTTCCGGTCCTACCGGAGACACGAATCATTTTGGCTGGGTCATATAGACCTCTTCCTCAAGTTCACGATTGAGGAATGCAGTCTTGACATTCATTTGCTAGATCTCGTAGTCATGATATTCAGAAATGGCTAGCATTATCCTAATGGACTTGAGCATGGCTATAGGAGAAAAAATTTCATCATAGTCAACACCTTACCTTTGGGTGAAACCTTTTGCAACCAGCCTGGCCTTATAGGTCTCTACCTTGCCATCTACTCCGATCTTTCTCTTAAAGATCCACTTACACCCTATAGGAGTAACTCCTTCGGGTAAGTCAACCAAAGTCCAAACTTGGTTGGTGAACATCGAGTCCATTTCGGATTTCATTGCTTCATGCCATTGTTTGCAATCAACATCCTTGATTGCTTGATTATAGGATTGCGGATCAACGTCTTCCTGGTCATTTTCAATGGTTAGGAAGAATCTCTCAGGTTGTCGACGCAATCTCCCTGATCTACAAAGTGTTGGGAGGTAGTGTTTCTGTGACTAGTTCAACCTGTGGACTATCCACCGGTTGTTGCGATTCAGTCCGTGGTTGTTGATCTTCATCAAGTTTAACATTTTTTCCACTCCCACTTTCCTCGATAAACTCCTTTTCTAAGAAAGTGGCATGCTTCTGACTCCAACTTTTTTACGTATGCAGGACAACCCCAGATCTTGAGATGCCTCAGACTTGATTTCTTCCCACTCCATATCTCATATGGTGTACTAGAGACAGACTTTGTGGGAACCATATTAAGAAGGTAGATAGCAGTTTCTAGCGTATATCCACAAAAAGAAATCGGGAGATCATTAAAGCAAAGCATGGACCGCATCATATCTAGCAATTTGTGATTCCTCCTTTCAGACACTCCATTATGTTGTGGTGTGCCAAGAGGGGTCCATTCGAAGACAATCCCATTGTCCTTAAGATAGCTTAGGAACTCAGTGGATAAGTATTTACCACCTCGATCTGATCGAATGGTTTTAATACTTTTCCCTACTTGTTTCTCAATCGCAGTCCTATAATCTTTGAACCTTTCAAAAATATCGGACTTATGTCTCAACAAGTAAACATATTCAAACCTCGATGCATCGTTTGTAAACGTGATGAAGTAGGAATATCCACCTCTGGCTTGAGTTGTTATCGGTCCACACACATCTGTGTGAACCAACTCTAACAACTCCGCAGCCTCTCACTATTTTCGGTGAATGGGGACTTGGTCATTTTTCCCTTGAGACAAGATTTACAAGTTGGCATCAATTCAAAATCGAATGGGTCAAATACCGCATCTTTATACAACTTGTTGATCTGGTTCTCATTAATATGATCGAGTCTCAAATGCCAAAGATAGGTGAGGTTCAAATTATCTCTTTTTCTTTTGTGTGTTTCAACATGAAAAATATTTTCAGTTACATTTAATTAAGACCATTAAACCATTCGAAATGCGTCCAGATCCATATAACTCATCAGAATGATATATGTGGAAACAATTGCCCTTTAAAGACATTTCTAACCTTGTTCAAGTAACATGAGAACATAAATAATATTCTTTATTAAAATTGGAATATAATAACAAGTATTTAATTCAATGCTCTTACGAGAAGGCAGACATAAACAATAGGTTCATACGGCTAAAGCTACAACTCTTGTGTCGTTCCCTACCCGGATGTCGTAGTCGCCCTTGTTTTGAATTCTACGTATTCTCAACCCTTGCAATGAGTTACAAATGTGAGAACCACAACCGGTATCCAATACCCATGTAGTAGAATTATGTAACGATAAATTTATTTCAATAACAAACGCACATGTGGAGGGGGGCTTCAAAAGCCCTCTTTTCCCTTACTTCTGCAATGTACTCCTTGAAGTTGCGCTTCTAGTGGCCATCTTTACCACAATGGAAGCAGGTGCCTTTAGAAGCAGTCTTTTCCTTTTTCTTGATTTCCTTCTTAGGTTTCAGAGATTTGTTTCTCGCTCTGTTCTTGACAAAGCGCTTCTTCGTATTTTTTTGGACACTACCTACTAACAAGACTTTGTCATTTTCCTTTGAAAGGTAGGACTGAGCAATCTTCAACATATTAAGGAGATCAGGAAGCGAGGCATCCAGTTTGTTCATGTGGTAGTTGATTATAAACTGTGAAAATGACCTTGGGAGGGATTGGAGTATTAAGTCCTGAAATAGCCCCTAATCAATGCTTATGCCCAATTTCTCTAACCTCTCGATCAAATCAATTAGTTTAAGGACATGAGTTTCAACAGGGGTCCCTGCCGTCATCTTGGCCTGGAATAGTTGCTTTGACAGCTCAAACCTAGCAGTCTGGCTCTCTTCACCATACAACTCCTTGAGGTGAGAGAGGATGGCCCTAGCATCCATCTTTTCATGTTGTCACTGAACAATAGTGTTGTTATCTTGCCACTTCTTGTAAGTGGCCCTTACTTCCTCGGTAGCCCTTTGGGAAGAGGTATTCGGAGGCCGGTTATCAAGAATATAGGAAAGTCTCTCCAAGGTGAGGACAATCCTCAGATTTCGCAACCAATCGACATAGGTTATTCCAGTAAGTTTATTTACATCAAGAATGCTACGCAATGATAATGTAGATGACATGGTGACAATTAAATGCTACAATAAAAAAGAAAGACAAGTGTAAGCTACCATTTTACATGCATGATCAATGAGGTCTTTTAAATTAATCATGTCTCCCACTAGTTTTCGTGATTCCATAATACCCTTCGCTTTTGAAGCGGGAAGCCCTCTTTGGTAAACTTCCTTAGGGGAAAATGGAACCCCACTTCTCCTACTAGGGTCTCGCATGTAACACGATGAACCCTAATAAGTCCATCAATGGATAACTCTTTACTGATCACATCATTATGTGACTTTCATATGTTTTTGCCTCTAAGACAACCAAGGCCTTGTGTGTGCACAACAAACCAAGGAGCCCTAGTTGAGTCGGACCCATTGTTCGTATGCCCTAGCGAGAAAACAACCATCCTTGAGTGTAGCTCAACACGGTAAGTCATGCTCAAGCTGGTAACAGAGACACAAAAGGAATATGTCATATGAGGTGCAATATGTCTATTAGCACAAAAGGTCTTGTGTGTGAACAACAAATCCGTTGTGACAATAGACACACTTGTCCCTCATAACGATGGAAGACGTGATCGATATTCTTAATATCTTAGCCATTCAAACTCAATATTATTGGAGGATTTCTTCATGCAATTAAAATTATCTAAGCAATAAATAAAAGAAAAAAGTTAATAAGGATGATTATAGATGTTCTAAGGGTTCCACCCGAGCCACCGGGCGAACCAAGGTCATCATCCTAGGGTTTTTAAGGAGCTCCGTCTCGCCAATGGGCTGCCCAAAATCATCTTGCAGGTTGTCGTTGTTGGCTTTAGGTTTTCAACCTTAGCCTTAATCTCGATCTTGATGGTTTTGATGATAATAAACATGGAACTAATGATTTCATTGAGAATATCTTTCAGGTTCCATATCAATTAGCATTCGTCGTCCGTGATCGAAAAATCGGAAGGACGTTGGTCGACGCGCTCGGATTCTTCGGGAGGTTAGAGTTTAGGTCTAGGATGTCTAGATATATTGTAATTCCTCATCATGTTTCTCTAGAAACCCAAAAACCAATCCTGAACCCCAAATCATAAAATTCCGGAACCGTCCTGAAATCCACTAAGGCTAGGGAGCTCCTTGGAGAGCTATATGTCCTAGACCTTTTCTTGAAATAAAAAATAGTGGTAATTATTCCTTGGGTCAAAACTAGATATCGAGGTATAAATATAATCTCATATGATTGTTTTAAGCCTTCTTCCTTGATCCCTACAGTGATTATTGAGCATCTAAAAGGAAGATTTGAGCCTTCCAGAGAGTGATTGCAGTGCGTCGTATTCCTCTGTCGAGTTCTTCTTCAAGCGCCGCTTGTTGCTGCCTCAACTCGGAAATTGTTCAAGCTTCACGACTTGACGAGTTGGAGGATTCAAGGCTTGGAAAAGAGCACGAACACTTGGTTTCACCTTTAGCTCTTTTCGTTGTATTTTTAATTGTTATTAAACTTGTTTTTAATTTGGGTTTGTAGAAGACCAGGTGTTTGGTCTTGTGTGTGAAGTGGTATCCTTGGTATAGAAGGAGTAAAGCCACTTGTGTAATTAAACGTAGTTATTACTAGGATTAGTTTAGTTGTCCCTTAGGGTTGAGGTGGGATAAGTGCTCTCGACAAGAAGGCGAAGACTTCCGGGTGTGGAAGTACCTTAGGTCGAGAGTGAGACTTTCCAGTGAAAAGTCCTCGTGTATAAGGGAAACTCAAATTAATCTAGTAAAACTAGTTTGGAAATCCTAAGTGGGGTGCTTAGGTAGTGGAGTAGGCATTGGGGCCGAACCACTATAAATCATCTGTGTTTGCATTGCTTGTATTTCTTTGTGCTTAATTGTTTATCTTGCTTCCGCATCGAATCGTCAAATCATAAATTGCCTAAACATCTTAAGTAAATGTTTAAAAGTGAATTTAGGATAATCGTATTAGTAAACACACTATTCACCCCCCTCTAGTGTCGTCATTTCGCCAACATTTGGTATCAGAGCGGGTCATAGATTGTGATTTCACCATCCTTCTATAATTCATCTCGATCTTGAAATGGCTCTAGAGTCGGTAGCGTCTAGACCTCCTAGGTTCGATCAATTAAACTTTGGTCTTTGGAAAGGAAGAATGTATACATTCTTAAAGACTCAAGGTTTAGGTGTTTTTAATATGGTTAAGTCAAAATACATAGAACCTAAGGAAAATATGAATGCATGGACCCAAGAACAAATTAGCATGTTTGAGTTAAATGCTAAAGCTACAAATTGCTTATTTTGTTCTTTGGATGATAAGATTTTTGAAAAGATCATGCATTGCACTTCCGCTTTCGATATTTGGGCTACTTTAATTATGTTTTATAATTATGCAAAAACCGAATAGCTCAAAACATTTGATGATGGAAGTGATGACAATTGTCATCCACCCAATACTAACGTGGTTTTTGAAGCTCATAGTGTCTCCAGTCATAGGAGCACCAAAAGCCAGAAAAGGAAGGTAGTATGCCACGCATGCAAAGAGAAAGGGCATGTAAGGAAAAATTGTCCTTTCATGAAGAACAAGGCAAATAAGAGGTCAAACACTTCCACATCATCATCATACTCAAATGAAGCATCCTCTTCCCATGGCTATGAAGCTAATTCAAAAGATTGCTTCATGAATGATGAGGTACATTCTTCTTCTAGTCATAATCACAAAAAGTGTAGTACTAGTTCATCTAATTCTCATGATGTGCTTTATGATGAATTGATGGATGAATACAAAAATATGT
Source organism: Canna indica (assembly GCA_034359265.1). Classification (NCBI taxonomy): domain Eukaryota; kingdom Viridiplantae; phylum Streptophyta; class Magnoliopsida; order Zingiberales; family Cannaceae; genus Canna; species Canna indica. The sequence continues at coordinate 60,738,222 of CP136890.1, read as the reverse complement.
ATGCCTTGTTAATTAGAAAAGATTAAAAAAACAAAAATTTGAAGAAAGAAAACTCAAATCTTAGCTCTCAATTACTTGATGCAAAATTAGAAAATGAGAAGCTAAGAATTAGTGTCAACAATCCATGCCATGATACTTTGAGTATTGACACTAAGGATTTGAGAAATGAAAATGACATATTGAAGAATGAAAATAGCATGTTGAAAACTCAATTGCATGCTATTCATAAATCAATGAATGATTTGAAAAATGAGGTTGTTTTTTTAAATAAAAAACTCAATAGTCTATCTAGCAATTCATCTTCTGAGAATTCTAGAAATTCAAATGTTTCTTTCAAGAATGCTTATACACATCATGCTTCTCATATCAAGCATTCTATTATTAAACCTCATGCTCAAAAGAAAAATAATTTGTCTAAGAATGCTCGTACTCATCTTGTTTCACATGATAAGCATTCTAAAGATAAATTTCATGTCCATGTTAAAAATGAAAAGAAAAAGTTTCATGGACATTATTTTTGTTGTGGTGTTTATGGCCACACAATCCATGATTGTGCATTTAAAAAGAATCCAAGTATTGCTAAGACACTTTGGATACCTATACCAACTAACCCCCAAGGACCCAAAGCCATTTGGGTATCAAAAATTTCATGTTCTATTGTAGGGGGAGCTTCCACACAAGAGTGAAAGATTGATGAAGAGTTGAAGATGACCAAGGAGTTGAATGAAGAATCCTATTATGGTTGCAACTTCAAGCTTTCACCTAGATGCCTTATGTAAAATTGACATCAAACATTTTGGTATCATCTCCTTACTTTAGCTTGTTTTATTTTAGTTGGAGATTATGATACATGCCTAATTTGAGTTGTTTTTCCCCGCTCTTGCAAAAGAGTTCTTTGAAAATATTTTTGATTTTGATTTCCCGATCTCCTCGGAGACCCCGGTAGCCTGTAATGGGCCTAAGCGACCTTGCGGTTCTAAATCGTAGGCTACTTGTGGCTTTCGGTTTTCAACCAGTAGGAAGGGTTGGAGATCTTATGTTTCAAAATTTGATATTTTGATATCTCTTGATTCATTTTGTTATCATGAAAATTTCCTTGAAAATGAATCCATGCTATTTAGTGAAGTGGAATTTGATAAATGATACTTAGTTTTTTCTCTTCACTATTTAGTTTGATAGCTTGCATGTGGATTTAGTTTCATCTTCTACTTATAAAGTATACTTGTAAGTTATAAGTATTTTAGGAAGGCTAACTAATTAGGAAGAAATAGATTAGTTTGGCAAATTATCATGGAAAATGTATAACTTTGATAAATTCAAAATCTAAGTGTTATACCTCATTGTTTAAGCTAAAATCATGTCTCTATACTCATGATTAGATTTGCATGTTAAAATCTTTGAATTTTCATGAGTAGGTAGAACTTTAGCACTTAGGCAAAATTCATCAAATGGAACTTGCTCTAGGTTGGTATTCATTATTAAAGACCTTCTTGTAAGTCCAAACTAGTTTAACATAGGTAGAGATCTTATTCTTTAAATGTTTCACAATTTAAGATCTCTTAGATTCATTTTAAAATCATGGTATCCATCTTAAAAATGAATCTTCACTATCTAGCATAAGTTAAGTTATTCTAATGAAACCTTGCATTGAACCTTGCTAGTTGACATATTATTTCATTATGATACTAATGATGTCTACTTGCAAGTTATGAAAGTAAATGAAGACAATGCTATCTAGAAGTAAATGAAAAAGGAAATGAAAAAGTTGGGCAAATTTTCTAGAAAAATGTATGAATTTTATTTTGCAAAATCTTCGAAAAATAATTGAATTTTCATTCTTGATGATGTCTCTATATACTCATGATTGATGTTGCATGATATATGTTTGAATTTTCATGAGTAAGAAAAATTTTGATAACTTAGCTCATTTCATGGTATCTTGATATTTATGAAATTGAACTAGATTAAAATTATTCCTTAGAGACTTCATGTTAAGTTAAAAATTGATGAACATGTTTAGATACACATATCACATAAGTCTAGAAAGTTAAAATTAAAAATTCTTGTCTAGATGAATAATGTGATATCTATATCACTTTAGGGGACTTAAGCTTGAAAAGCTTGGTCCAAGTCAACAAATCACAATTGGTATCAATTGACTTTGTCATTTTATTTTAAGTCCAAATCTTCATAAACATGTTTAGAAATAGGTATGACATGTTTTCATGCTCTTAGAGTAAAAATTCATATGGATATGGATTAAATGACAATAGAGGTCAATTCATGCTTACCTCTCTTGAACCTTGTTGACCCAAGTCAACAAGTTGACCTAATGGTCTCATTCATGATCCATATTTGAGAAACATGTTTAGGTTTACTCATGTTAGGTATTCATAGGTTTAAACTTGAAAAATCATGAGTAAATAATAAGATTGAAACTTGGCAAGTTTCATGAAAACTAACAAAATTTTCATTTCAAACTTGACATATACTCTTTACATGACCATCATGTGGTGTCATGAAAGTTTGAATGAAAATTGAAAAAGTTTTAGGAAAAACTGAAATTTACAAAAATACCACTTCAATCTAAATTTGGTATCAAATTTCAGTTATTTCTAAAGAAATATAGAAAATTGATTTTGAAATGATTCTTGAAACTACACCTTCATTGAAAAATCTAGAATGTTCTGAAAAAATTTCAAAAAGTTTCATCAAGAATCTAATTTTTAGTGAGATTTTGAAGTTGGATTTCCAAAAATGAAAAGTATCATCTTTTAAAATATCAATTTTTTTAATACTTTGATTTTTTGGGAAATTTCAAATGAAAGTTGGTGTATACCATTTTGATTATGTTTCTAATATCATTCACTCCATTGATTGAGTAAAATCATTTCAATGAATGATTTTGAATTCTTGAATGATAGCTAGAAACTACATTTGGTATGTTTTGATTAGAATTGATATAGGATGAAAAATGGGCTTTGACTTTTAAATTCATTTTGAGTTCAACTTTGATACATGCATTTCAAATGTCTATTCAATAATTGGTATCAAAATTTTCATCCCACAATTGGTATCAAAATGAGCATTCTATATTTGGTATCAAATCTTTCATCCAAAAATTAGTTTCAAAATCATTTGTCAAAAATATCATTTTGATTAAACTTTAAAGGGTGATTTTTGAAAACTAGAAGTAGGTTGACTTAAGTCAACAAAGTAACTTAAAAATCTCATCTTAAGCCCAAACATAATTTATAGTCTTACACTATCTTATGTTTGATGTTTAGATGTCTATGTTTGAGAAAATATGAGTAGATAGCAAAACTTGAGACTTAGCATTTTCATAGTTTTGATGCTTATGTCAAATGAAAACATGCTAAGTTCAAAATTTGATTAAATGACATCAGTTTCACTTCAAACTTGATATACATGAGTTGAATGACCATATCTTGATATTTTGAAAGTTTGAATGAAATCAAAAATGTCATGAAAAAGATAAACTACAACATTAGTATCAGACTTGAGTGCATACATGATTTAGGCTTGAATTCTATCTATTACTTCTTGAGATCATGTATGATTTAAGTAGGTATCATGTTAATTACTTGTTTTCCATCCCTAAGGTTGAGATTGTCATGTTTCATGAAAAATCCTTAGAGTCTCAACTTCATGAAAACTTATTTGTGTTTCATCCCTTTGAATAGATAGATAATTCTTACTCTTTTTGATTGATGTCAAAAGGCGGAGAAAATTAGGAAAAGTCTATAAAGAAAATATATGTCAAAACGGGGAGAAATGCATAGTTAAAATGGGGAGGAAAATATAGAAAATCCATGCATATAGATAGGGGGAGTTTATCTCATAGATATGCATGTTGATAGGGGGAGAAATCCCTTAGTTGATATCCTATATGCTTTAATGATATATTTTCTTATGGATGATTGTCATCATCAAAAAGGGGGAGATTGTTGGCTTTAGGTTTTCAACCTTAGCCTTAATCTCGATCTTGATGGTTTTGATGATAACAAACATGGAACTAATGATTTCATTGAGAATATCTTTCAGATTCCATATCAATTAGCGTTCGTCGTCCGCAATCGGAAAATCGGAGAAATCAGAAAATCGGAAGGACGTTGATCGACGCGCTCGAATTCTTCGGGAGGTTAGAGTTTAGGTCTAGGGTGTCTAGATATATTGTAATTCCTCATCATGTTTCTCTAGAAACCCAAAAACCAATCCTGAACCCTAAATCATAAAATTTTGAAATCGTCCTGAAATCCACTAAGGCTAGGGAGCTCCTTGGAGAGCTATATGTCCTAGACCTTTTCTTGAAATAAAAAATGGCGATAATTGTTCCTTGGGTCAAAACTAGATATCGAGGTATAAATATAACCTCATATGATTGTTTTAAGCCTTCTTCCTTGATCCCTACAGTGATTATTGAGCATCTAAAAGGAAGATTTGAGCCTTCCAGAGAGTGATTGCAGCGCGCCGTATTCTTTTATCGAGTTCTTCTTCAAGCGCCGCCTGCTGCTGCCTTAACTCGGAAATTATTCAAGCTTTACGACTTGACAAGTTGGAGGATTCAAGGCTTGGAAAAGAACACGAACACTTGGTTTCACCTTTAGCTCTTTTCGTTGTATTTTTAATTGTTATTAAACTTGTTTTTAATTTGGGTTTGTAGAAGACCAGGTGTTTGGTCTTGTGTGTGAAGTGGTATCCTTGGTATAGAAGGAGTAAAGCCACTTGTGTAATTAAACGTAGTTGTTACTATGATTAATTTAGTTGTCCCTTAGGGTTGAGGTGGGATAAGTGCTCTCGACAAGAAGGCGAAGACTTCCGGGTGTTGAAGTACCTTAGGTCGAGAGTGAGACTTTCCAGTGAAAAGTCCTCGTGTATAAGGGAAACTCAAATTAATCTAGTAAAACTAGTTTGGAAATCCTAAGAGGAGTGCTTAGGTAGTGGAGTATGCATTGGGGCCGAATCACTATAAATCATCTGTGTTTGCATTGCTTGTATTTCTTTGTGCTTAATTATTTATCTTGCTTCCGCATCGAATCGTCAAATCGTAAATTGCCTAAACGTCTTAAGTAAACGTTTAAAAGAGAATTTAGGATAATCGTATTAGTAAACACACTATTCACCCCCCCCCCCCTTCTAGTGTCACCATTTCGCCAACAGTCGTTTCCATCAGTGCCTTCCCGGGGTTCTAGTCGTCATCAACATGGCGTCGAACACCTCCTCTCCGTGCGTGCACCATAACGGGGCAGCAAGCGTGCTCGTCACGAATCTGCCCCTAAACTTCTAATTTTACAAAACTAAAAGAAGAATACCACAAACAACCCTTGGGGAAAGATTTAAGGAAAGGGAGAAATTAATTACAATCATAATTCTCAAGATGAAGGCAAGGATACGAAAGCCCTATTTAAAAATTACAATGCTAAAATTCTATAAGTTTACAAGCAATCATCACAACTATGTTTTACACACAGTCACATGCACATAGGGCTCATCCATAATCATCCTTTCATGCATCACATAACATATGTAAAAGAAGAAAAAAAATAGAATCCGAAATCGCACAAATTCGATCACGTTTGCACCCAAAACGACCCAAAGAACACATGCTGAATTTTTTCGGTTCTCGGGGCTGTTCAACCATGAACCCACGGGAATTTTGAGTTTAAATTTTGTCCAAAATCAATATGGACGGTAGGTTTCCACCTCGATTCATCATATGAACCATGGAGCCAAGAAAAAGACTCAAAACCCCTCGAAAACCGAAATCGGACAACATGACGTTTAGGGAGCGAACAGTTCGTAAACTTGACCAATACACGAAATAAAAATTCAAAAATTTTGCTAAATGTGGCTCGGATACCACTATTGGGATGGGAATAAGAAACGCGGCGGAAATAGCAATTTAAAAATTCAAAACATCCAAAAATAGTGATTTACTTTATCAATAATTAAGGAATTCAATCTACGAGTAGAAGGGGGAATGTATACCTTATACCGCGGTTGGATAGGGTGCTCCTATTCCTATTCAATCTTCATAAATTAAGAGCCTATAAACAAGAATGATAATTATCTAAATAAATCAATTCCTTAAATAATAGGAAAGAGGTTTATCTAAATAATTCAATTTCTTATTAATTAATAGAATTACGATTTATCCTCATAAATCATATATCTATTAATTTTATGATTTATCTTCATGAATTAAATTCTTAATAATTAGGATTTATCCAAATAAATTAATTCTCAATTAATCGGTTAGGCTCATGGTTAGAAATTAATTTTTCCACCATGTATATTTGATTCAAAATCAAATTATATTTAATTCATAATTAAATATATTTTCCGATCAAGTAGTTAATTAAATATTTAATTCATAATTAAATTTAATCAACTACATGAAATATTATCATGTGTCAATCTCTACAATTTACGAATGCCCTACAAATTATGGTTACGGAGGAACTCCTTCCTCCCGCATTCATTCCCATAAGAAACAACTTTCCTATCATGTATGTAAACGAGATCCGAGATCGAGTTGCAGCATGTCCATGCTAGTAGATATATAGGACTACATTCGGACTTTATCTCATAAGGTTTGTTACGAGGTTAGTCTATTGTGTGTGACCCATTGGGCCCCACACTAAGTCAGTAGTGAGTTGTGCATAACGAAGAGTCGGATCCGATAGAATGATTTCTATTCGAATCTTATGAGCCATCACTAAACCCCTTTAGTGTGGTCGTGAGAGACTCCACTCATAAGTCAAGATTGACGTCTAGCAACGTGTCATGACTATCTGGATAGTGTGAGGTTCAATCTACAGGGATCGAACACCCTTCGGTGATTAGTTACCATGTAACTAAGTCCCTCAGTTACAATGTCCCGAATACGACTAGGGTATGAAAAAAGTGTCAAACCCTAATACTGATTCATATGTATTCTGTCTGCCAAGTCATCGTCTCAATAATGACATGTTAAAGAACCTTTTTTCGACATTCATATCTACTATGGCCAGAGATTCGTGAGTCAACACTTGCAAGGACACGTAGGACATTATCTACTCTTACTAGGAGTAACTGATTCCATATTGGCTGCTCACATACCTCCATGGGTGTTTTCCCATGCCCAGAGGTATCCGGCACATGACACTAAAGGTCACGTAAGGACAAGTCCAAAGCAATGGGTTGACACTCACAAGGTAACAATGACAACCTCTGATCCAAGGACTGCTTGCATCTACTATCACCCGAGGAACATCCTATCGACACTCATGTAAGGATTACATTCTGTGTTAATTTTCCCACCATGTATATTTGATTCAAAATCAAATTATATTTTTCTGATCAAGTAGTTAATTAAATATTTAATTCATAATTAAATTTAATCTACATGAAATATTATCATGTGTCAATCTCTACAATTTACGGATGCCCTACAAATTATGGTTACTGAGGAACTCCTTCCTCCCGCATTCGTTCCTATAGGAAATAACTTTCCTATAATGTTTATAAACGAGATCCGAGATCGAGTTGCAGCATGTCCATGCTAGTAGACATATAGGGCCGCATTCAGACTTTATCTCATAAGGTCTGTTACGAGGTTAGTCTATTGTGTGTGACCCATTGGGCCCCACACTAAGACAGTAGTGAGTTGTGCATAACGGAGAGTCGGATCCGATAGAATGATTTCTATTCGAATCTTATGAGCCATCACTAAACCCCTTTAGTGTGGTTGTGAGAGACTCCACTCATAAGTCAAGATTGACGTCGTCTAGCAACGTGTCATGACTATTTTGATAGTGTGAGGTTCAATCTTCAGGGATCGAACACCCTTCGGTGATTAGTTACCATGTAACTAAGTCTCTCAGTTACAATGTCCCGAATACGACTAGGGTATGAAAAAAGTATCAAACCCTAATACCGATTCATATGTATTTTGCCTGCCAAGTCGTCATCTCAATAATGACATGTCATAGAACCTTTTTTCGACATTCATATCTACTACAGCCAGAGATTCGTGAGCCAACACTTGCAAGGACACATAGGACATTATCTCCTCTTACTAGGAGTAATTGATTCCATATTGGCTGCTCACATACCTCCATGGGTGCTTTCCCATGCCCAGAGGTATCCGGCACATGACACTAAAGGTCACGTAAGGACAAGTCCAAAGCAATGGGTCGACACTCACAAGGTAACAATGACAACCTCTGGTCCAATGACTGCTTGCATCTACTATCACCCGAGGAACATCCTATCGATACTCATGTAAGGATTTCATTCTGTGTTCCTCGTGTAGGTCCGTTCAGTGAACTCATTCCCTAATAAGCATCTGCACTTGTACATTAAATGACGACTCATAGGTAAATGTGAAATTAGCTACCTCTTATCGTATATGGCATGTACCAAGTGCACTAGTCTATTTGGAATCACCAATCCCCTAATTGGTAATCCTACGACTTGGAACATTTAGAACAAGGGCATATGAATTCCAAGTCTCACTGACATGATCTCGTCATGGCCTGGGGATCAATTGCCCGAGTCGATGGGGTTCACCGCAATCTAATATATACAAAATATAGATGCAGCATATGATGAAAAGTTATCTCATATTATTCATTAACCAAAAATAATTTCCTACACATCAACATGTGATTGACTCGATGACACTATTTCTTTCAACTCACTCCAACCTGAACTTCACAATCGGTGGCCCTAGCTCGGCCTCCAAGGCCACTTGCCTCAGCATGACCTCCACGATCGCCTTTTCCAGCTTGGCTCTTACAGTCGTTCGCTTTAGTTCGGCCTCCATGGCCACCTTTTCCAACTTATTGGCTCTTATAGCTACTCACTTCAGTTCGGCCTCCACAGCCACCTTTTTTTGCTCAGCTCTTACAGTCACTTGCTTCAGTTCAACCTCCACGGCCACCTTCTCCAGCTCGGCTTCCATAGCAACTCGCTCCAATCTAGCCTCCCCGGTCGACCACTCCAATTCGACCCGCGCAATCATCCGCCCAGCTTGGCCTCACTGGTCATTTAAAACAACTCTTCCTTCGCAATAGCTATACGCAACATGGTGAATATTTTCATAAGATCCCCAAACTACAAAAATTCTAGAGACATGAAAGTCAACCCTACTTAAGAACTTGACACGCACTCCTATAGACTCCGACCAAGCTCGAGGGCTGTGGACTAAACTAGAACTATTTGGCCCAGTTGGATTACACCCAGCAGCGCCCCACAACTTATCTCGGGTTGAACCAAACGACTCTACCTGGGGTTTCATCCAACCACACTCCTGAACTAGGTTCGAGCCAGACCAGACGACTCCACCCGGGGATCCCACCCGACCATACATGGACATCCACATCCTTCATTATCATGAGGGATACTCCATTACGAGCCCGCCATCTCCAAGATCATCCTCAACCCATCCTGAGCAATATCCCAACAAGATTACCAGGTGGCGTCGTCACGTCCACTAGCAATTAATCATACCTTAGGTACCCTAACTTCCAATTTTATTACCTCCACCTTGGAGCCTCACTAACTTGAGCGTCAAAGTATCTTTTGCAGCAACCCAACCCCCCCCCCCCCTGCGCTGGTGTTGAACCTGGTCAAGAGAGAAAAGCATACCAGATTACTTCGATCCTCAGATAGGAACACTGCCTCTTGCTAAAAGATGAGCTTCTTCGTAGGAATCTTGCAATATTTGACTATTGATGTCCTTTGTGCAAGTCCTTCCCTGAATCTGCCCTTCACGTATTCATGCATTGCAGCTTAGCAATCCACATTTGTCGCAGCTCAGACTTCTACTTCCACCACCAAATGCTAGTTCTTCCATTTCGTATTGATCGATTGCTTCAAGATCAATATTATGTAGAAGGCCGATGGGCTTAGAGCTAGTCTCTTGCCTCCTATGGAGCATATGGAATCAATGCAATGCCTGCCAGTTTAAGGGGTCTTCATGAAGTGCTGATATGATCACCCAACGAGCTTTCTTCCTTTGATCATCTCTCCCACTCATGTATTTATCCTCTCGATAATCGAGGTGTGATATTCTCAAGCGACTTTTGTGCTGCTTGAGGTTTAGCTTTGTGTACTCTTTCTTCATTGGAATGAAAAATTACTTTTGGGGAAATAAAAAAGCATTCAAGTGCTCATGGATCAACTAGGGCTTTTAATTTTTAGTGTCATCATGGGCAACAATCACTTAATTAGCCCAATTCCTACAGGCCGCATGCTAAGTAGGTAGAGCCTCAACTAACCTGAAAAACAAGGTATTTTGTTTTCATGGTTCCAAGTGAAAAGTACATGTTAATCTACATTCAATTTAAGCAATATATAGCAAAAATGCAAAAGTATCTTCCTCATAGTTTATCATATACTAAATATATAATCATAAAATCTTTAGTAAATTATGCATTCATTACTATAAGTAATTATATCATATAAAAATTATACATCAATTATTATAAAAAAAATATGATACGATGAATCAAACACATGTTACCACCTAATTATGTATTTTTATTTTCTACTAGGTCTTATATTGTGTGACAAATGAGGATGGAAATTATAAACACATGTTAAATTAAAATTGATTTTTCCCTACATTCTTTGAAAAAAAAAAGTTTGACAGGAAAATTCAATTTAACATACAAAAGTTATATGGTCCTGGACACCATAATTCCTTTGAGAAGCGGTGCCTAATCACCACGAAGTTAAGTTAATATATTTAGATATTAGATATATTTATAGGTCTAGGATTTAAATTTTAATATAATCATCTATTGTAATTTTTATTTTTTAAAGAAAATATATCTAAAATATACTTATTTTATTTAGTAAAATTAATTTAAAAATAATATATTTGAATGAAAACAGTATATGTTTATAATTAAAGTTAGTATATTCGCCATTGGTTCCGATGTTAAAGTTCTACGTTAGTTAAAAATATGATCAAAATAGTCTTTAAATATTTTGAACAATTCTCTCCTTTTGAACTAACTTTTGAAGTGAGTTAAGCTCACTAATTTCTTAATATGGTATCAGAGTCAATTGTGTGATTGATATTATACCACTCGTAAATGTTCAGTCTTGCAAAATTCTACGCTCCAAATATCTAATTCTGGGCGTCAGAAAAAAGTGTTAAAATCTCACGTTAGTTAAAAATATGATCAATATAATTTTTAAATAATTTGAACAATCCTTTTCTATTGAACTAACTTTTGGAATGAATTAAGCTCACTAATTTCTTAACATCAGCCGACTCAAACAATCGATTTTTAAATTTTGGTTCTTCACACGAAGCTTTTTTGTTTTCTTGGTTTGATTCTTGGATGACTGTTTGATTGTTTATTCTAAAGAATTTTGGAAAAACACAAGGAAATTGAATTAAAATTAGAAGAAAAGACCGCTACAGCCTACGGAGATGAAATTGAATCTGAATTTAAAATCTGAGAAATTGAACGAAAAATTTTCGCATTTCAAGGCCTACATCAAAATTTGCAACAAATTACAAAACTAAACTAAAAACAGAGAACTTTTTTGAAGTAATTTTGGAAAGCTAAAGTAAAATACTAAACAAATCAGGAACTTTAGATGGGAAGAAATGTAATACTGAAAACAGAGAAAAAGCAGCAGCAACGAACGTAGGGTCGGGTCCATACACGTGTATGGTTGCGATGGAGACATGATCCTTTCATAGATTAGGAAACATCCATCGCATGCAATCCCAAATGCAACGAGTGAACCCATTGGATTCTGAGGCGGCTTGAAGCCAATGCATCGTCAAGTCCAATCATCTCTCCGGCTCAAGAACGAAAAGGAAGATGGGTAGGGCCCTCCCTCGAAATGAAGTGAGAGAGCAGCAGCATGCATTCAATCAAAGCGAACCGTAATTCTCGCTGCTGCAACACCCGCTGCCTCTCCTCGAGAAGCGTGAAAGCACCTAAAGCATACGCCACCACCATCAATCCATCATCCCCTACTCCAGCACGCTTATGCTTATCTCCCCTTTACCCCTCTGAAGTCTGACCACGCCCCGTGACCTCCTCCCCCAATACATTGACCGCTTGCCACACACCTCCTCCCGAGTATTATATATAATTATGGATTCCAAATCCACTTTCAGAGGATAACATAACATTAACATGCATTTCCTTATCATTAATACATGTAGAAACAAAGAGATTAGAAAACCACTCGTACGCATATGCCTAACGCCTGATCAAAATAACACTGAAAGCAAGGAAATTAAGGACCTAATTATACGCTTATATTAATGTAATTCGCGACTACTTAAATGGATTGTTTCCGGACTAAGTATCTGTATGCCGCCACCTTTCTTCTCCGGGAGCCCGTGTTGTCCAGCGACAGCACCATCTTCCCCGCTTCCTTCGCCGTGAACACGTCGTGGATCGGCTCGTCCGCTGCCGCCGGGATCCGCCGCGTCTTCTCCACCAGGATCGTGTAGCTCCCCTCGTCGCTCGGCACGTACTCCGCGCCGTAGTCCAAGTCCCACCCGCCCACCGCGATATCCCACGCGATCGTCGCCCCTCCCTAATTTAACCACAGTACGTTATTACTCTGGAATCAGAACAAAAATGGTATGCGCTACGAGTGTTGGTTGATGTATGTATTGGTTTAGTTACCTCGATGCCGTCGATTTCGAGGTTTACTTTCTCGCCGCCCTTGATGGTGAACTCGGTCGCCGGTTTGGGCGGTCCATTCTGCAGGTCGCCCGGCCGGCTCAACCCTCCGTACTGCACCGGCACGAACTCCGGCCTGATGAACCTGCAAAAGAGAGTTGTTTTCGGCGAATCATTTGATCTGCCATGGGAAATTTGAGCGAAGATGAACCAGAGGGAGGTTTCAGTAAAGCATTACCTGTAGAGAGTCTCCGCTACATTGCCTTCTCTGGCGATCACGAACTTGCTCTTCGTCCTCTCTGTCAGGAATGGGCTTATCATTGAATACAGCATGCTAAAATACCACGGAACATTGACGAACACCTGATGGACGAAAGGACAAGTCAATTAATGGCCGCGATAAGGTAGCAGAGAAGAACGGAACAAGAAAGTAGAACGGGCGCGGACGACTGAGTACCTTTCTCGCCACCATTTCCGGGTAGTTGTCCTGGAAGAGGGTGAGGATATGCTTGGAGGCCGCACGCAGTTCGCGCTTGGGCATGTCCTTGAGGTCGGTGACCTGGATGATGGCGTTGACGCCGCCGGGGCGGAGCTGGAGGAGGCGGACGCCGCGCTCCATCACCTGGACCCGCCACCGAAGGAACCGCTGCAGCTTCTCGGCGTCGCCGAGCACGCGCTCGTACACCGCCTTGTCCTTGAACACGCCGTAGGCGTTGTAGCACACCGGGTGGCCGTGCCGGTCCCAGCCGTGCATGTACGCGACCACGCCCTCGAGCTCCTTGAACCCAACGAGCTCCTCATCCGCGACCCCGTCGGCGCCGAACTCTCGCCGCCAGTCGGCGCACCGCAGCAGCATGGCGTACGCCTGGCCGGCGTCGAAGTCGCGCGCGCGCAGGAACTTGAGGAGCACCACGTCGGCATGCTCGTCGGCGGCTGCAGGGGCGAGGGCGACGCCCCAGATGGAGATGGGCTTGGAGGAGGCGGAGAGGAGCTGCTTGAGCTCTTCGAGGGCCTTGAGCTCGGAGGGCTTGAGAGTGGAGAGGAGGTAGGAGTCCTCGTTGAAAGAAGAGGAGCGGTGCAGGGCGGCAGTGGCGGTGGTGGCGGCGGCAGCGGCGTCCATGAGGGAGCTGAGAATGCTGCGCTTGGTGGCGGGCTTAGGAGAAGGGACAGGTTCAGGGGTACCGGTCGCTTGAGAAGGCTCCATGGGAGGTCAAGCAGCAAGCTAAGTTTAAGCTATATTATATTATAGTATATAGTGTACTGGTGCTGGTGGTGGTGGTGCAGGTGAGTGGTGGAGTGTGGGAGAAGGAAGGGGGAGGAGGAGAGAGGTGAAGGAGAGGAGTTAAAAGGGAAGATGGAAATGGAATAATGAATGGTTGCGGCCGGAGAGGTGTGACATTATGATGAAGGCGTGATGGAATTCTTGTAGCTTTTATTGTCTTTTTTTGGAGCGGCTCAGGAGCATGGATGGCCCGTGAAATTGTTTTCTATTTCCCCCCTTTACCTAAACATTAATTTAATGTATTGATAATATTGACATGTAATTGAGTTATGCATTGTTATAACAACAAAAACACTCCATTTTGATGAGATTTTTATAAAATTAAAAATGATTTTGTGGCAGGTTGAGTAAGTCTTCAGTTCAGGCTGGGGAAATTCCCCCCTTCTTATTCTCAATCTTTCTCTAAAGCTGTAGTGGCATTTCACCACTCTTGAAATGATATTGTGGCATTTTTGCTACATCTCTTCTTTGGTCCTCAGAAAGTGTGGGAATAAATACCCGGCATCGAAAAATATCCAACATTAAATATATTTATTACTAATTAATATTAAATAAATGAAAAAAAAATGTGATCTAGCTTATGACGATGTGATTAGATTTTCAATCGATAAATGCATCTTTGCCGTCGTCATAAAATAAAGTGAAAAAAGTAAATTTAAACAAATTAATTAATTAACTAGAATTATCCGTATAAAATACTTATTTAATATGAACAACATTATTTATTTAACAATAACCTACTAACACTCACTAACAATAATCAATAAATCATAATTAATAAAATTTAACCTGGGTTATTGGTACTGAATTAATAATAGTTTTCAAAAAATAATCTAGGTTGAAAAAATCTAAGTTTCTTAAAAGATTGGCTCAATAAAACTCAAAATATATTTGAAGGACGACTCAATAGGCTCATAATTAGTAGAGGAGGAATTAAGAATAGTATTTATAGGCTTGCAAATGAGGCTAAGGAAAAAGCATGTTACAACGGCTAAAAAGTTAGTCGTTGGGCCGCCGGTCATAAGTCGAACAAAGTTCAATATCAACTAAACTTTGTCCAGACTTCGATCAAAAGCTTATTGGAAATTTTGACCCAATTTCGATCAATCTTCTACCGGTTGACATTCGATCGTACTTCAACTAGAACTAATAATGGACCTTTTTTTTGGTTTTTTTGGATTTGGTTCGATTTGGGGTTAAGTTTGGGTTTGAAGAATTTGGATTTAACTAGCATCATCATCATTACACATCTCAAGGATTGCAATGTTATTCTAACATTAAGACTACTCATCAAAGCTTTCTCAAGTTTCGAGCAATTAGCAACAGCACTTGAGTTTTCTAGTTTCGCTTTAATCACTATAATCATGGATGTTGCCTGATTATCAATATGGAAGCTCATATTATTTCTCTTTAAATAATTAGTTTTTAGTTTATTATTATCGAAAAAATTAAAATTAAGATCAAAATTGAAAACTTTAAACCAACAAGAATGGAATCAGGAGATATATGTTTTAAATAATAAAATGGTTAGAGGGTTAGAATTGTGAACCAAAAATCAAATTTGTAAATTGGTTTCATATTTCTTTGAAATTGAATGAGAGTAAATAAATTGAACTTTTTTTATAACCTATTATATATAATGTGGATGCAAAAATATGAGAGTTTGGTTTTTAATGTTTATTTTTTGACCTTTTATCAATTAAAAAAGTTATATATCTTTATTATAATTAATTAAAATTAAATAAATAAAAAATTATATAATTAATTAAAATTAAGTAAACAAAAAAAATTATTTTCAATATAATTTCTTATTTTATCACTTTTATAATTAGTTTTTTATGAAGAAAAATTAAATATTTAAAAAAATAACAAAGTAAACTTATGTAAATAAAATTATATGAAAATTGATATATTCTTCGTTGAAATCCTTTAATAAGTTTTATATTTTAGTCACTCATCACTTAAAAAATTACATATTCTTAAAAGTAATTAAAAAAATAAATGAACAAAAAATAATAGAATTAGTATAATTATTTTGTATTTAATTCCTTTAAATTTTATTGATTTAATATGTATGTTAGTCCTTTACCAAATAAACTAAATATTTTTAAATTGTGTTTTTTTTTGCTGAAATTAAAAATTAGCTTAATAAACTAAAGTTGAAATAAATCAAACTTGACCAATAAACCAGCTTGGTAAAAGATCAAGTGGTTTTATAAAAAATGATCGTCTAATTACATACACTACAAATTAAAAAAGTTCAAAAAGCAGTCATTTGAAACCGACGCCTACCGGGAGTGTTGATTTCATTTTTAAATATTAAAATAAATACAAAAGCTTCTAGGCAGGGGCGATAGAAATGAGCACAACACGAGCATAATATGATAATTGTGTGATTGGGCCGGGGAGTGCAACCCGATAAACTTATCGAGTCGAGCCGAGCCGCTAATTATTAATTTCAACTACTGTTCTCCTTGCATTGCTACATTTTTGTCCTTGTTTAATGTTCTCAAATTGCAGCGGAATATCATATTTAGTGTTTATTTAGTCTTTCAAATATTTTAAATTAATTATTTGATGCTTATTTGGTGTTGATAAAATTTTAGCTGAAGATAAACGGGCTCACGGATCATACTAGGCTGCGAATTTCTGGCCCACGCAGTTAGTAGGTCGGCCCGTCTTGCCACCTCTACTTCTAGCATTTGTTCCTCCAAAATATGTATCAATTTTTGTTGACGGGTAAGTTGGTTAAACAATTTTTTTTTCAAATTAATCCAAGTTTTATAAATAAAATTATGTATTAAATAATTTATTAACTTTGATTTAAAGAACTTAATCCAAATCAAAATGAAATAATATTTTTTCTCCTAATTAATTATTTAATTTCATATTGAAGCAAAAAAAAATTATAATTAGAATGTTTTGATGTTCATGCTTCTACTATGAATTATAGTATTTAATGTAATATTTTTTAAAAAATAAATATTCTAATTTATTTATTATTAAATTTTTATTTAAATTTATTCGGGCTTTTTAAAGTGTCTGAATTCAAATTTATTCATTGCACC
This sequence comes from Canna indica, assembly GCA_034359265.1. Classification (NCBI taxonomy): domain Eukaryota; kingdom Viridiplantae; phylum Streptophyta; class Magnoliopsida; order Zingiberales; family Cannaceae; genus Canna; species Canna indica. Next base: position 60,721,201 of record CP136890.1, on the reverse strand, counting down.
GACGTCGATTTTTTAATTAAACATGGTCCTAGTTTTTTTATTAAATTTTTATAGTGATCATTTTTTTTCAAAGTTTAGACTAATTAAGTCGCACTTGATTTTTAGTCCATTTATTTTTTATTGAACTGATCAATTAGACTAGTATTTAAAATATTGATAAAAATGCATGGTGATATCTTTTGCTCTAACCAATGATATCGAACCTGGCTACTCCAAACTGATCAATTTGACTGTTTTGACTGCAACCTATAATGGATAAATACTTGAAATGATCAAGAATTAGTCAAAATCGATAAAAAAAATTAAGATGGATTAATTAAAAGATGTCAATTATCGAGTAAATGTTAATCCAAATAAATAAATTTATTTGTCGTTAATATGGCTCTTAATTAGAGATATAACATGAAAACATTTTTATTAATAAAATATTAGTCATTCTTGAGGAGATGACTAATAACATGCAACCCATGAGTCATATAATCGAATTTTTTTCAAATTTGGTACTTCTTCTTGAACTTTAGGGCTCTGAAATGGATGCAAGCGCAAGTAGACCGGAGAAGAGGTATGTTCTTGTGTAATGGAAATGAGGACGACTCAAGGATGTTGCATGTTAATTGAAAAGATTTAACCAATTTGAAGCACAATGGTGCATTGGGCATCTTGGATCCGGACATGCACAATTTGGCGTTGTGAGGTCTGGTTAGCGGAGGGGATTGATCTTGAAAGTTAGTGTTGGGAGAGAAAGAGTGTTTTCGCTATATATTGCTTCGACCTATAGATTTATTATGGAACTGGGGGTTGTTGACCCAAATAAGTGTACCTACAAGAAATGACAAGTTTATGGTAAAAAGTCGTGTTTTGGTTCCTATTCATGATCCACTTGCATTTAGCTTTAAACCATCACTTCCTACAAATTTGCTTTTGAAAGGCAATGATCTTCTATGTAAAGTTTTCAATTCAACTTCCTTCCATGTATTTAAACCAACATAACAATGTATTCCACTTTAATAACACCTATCATATTTGAATACTAGAATAAATTTTAAACATATTTGAGTACTAGAGTAAGTGTTTAAAAGAATTCATAATATATGATTGAATGATTGATAAATACATATAAGAGTATTCTCTTGAGGATGGAGCATACCAAAACCTTGAGTGGCGATGGACAACTCTTGCCCCTAGCTCTTCGTGGAAGAAGAGGAGGACCTTGAGGTTGCATAAGAGTCATTCTTTTGATCATACTTAAGTTAGTACTATTCAAGAAAGTGTAGAGACTAGAAGTTATAGATGTTAATTTTAATAAATCTTATCTTTCGGAACAAGGGAATCAAAGCCTCACATGCAGCAAGGTTCTCAATTATAAATATGTGTCGAGCTAGAGGGAGATAACAAAGAAGTCAAAATGAGTGAACTCCCTTGGAGGCCTCAATGGCAACCCTGTTGTTGGATAAACCTACAAGTGAGCCCCCCCCTCATTGATCACAATATTAATTTACTAATAATACAAGACCACACTAAATATCCATGAATCTATAAGTCAAAATGTCTTTTTTTCAATCCATAAGTCATATATACCAACCGGAAGATGGAGTTCCACCTTTGAAGAAGGAGATTGGAACCAAATTGAATGCGCCACAATGAACTTTTACTCATTTAATATCTTCTAAATTGAATTGAATATAATACTAGCTAGATTGATTCTGAAAAAAAAAATAAGTAAAAGAATGGAGGCCTTACTTTGACTGTCGACACTTGACAAGAACACAAAGGAAAAAAAAGAGAGAAAAAGACAAGCAAGGGTGGGGCCATGAGCAGGCGAATTGGACAGAACTAGGAAACAGGGCGACAACATATCTCCGCCTCTCTCCTAATAAGCCGGCATCTCCGGTGGCCCACCGGAGTGCACTCACCGGCTCAGTCTTAGGACGACGGGGCGGGCATCGAGAAACAAAGTTAATTTCAACATGTCAGACGAAGTCTCTTTTGCTGACAAGACAGGCAACCTAATGCAGGCCTGCAGAGTGCAGACGCAGACCCGGACACCATCCCCAAATCCAACCATCGCGAACTGTACACGAAAGCGACAGGTTATATAGTAATTTAGTAGAGACTAGAGACGAAGGAAGATATATATTCAACACTGCACATGGATGGAGAGGAGGAAGCTGAGTACTTGCAGCGGCAGCGGCAGCGGCAGGAGCTGCAGCTGCATGTGTCTCAAGGCACCGCTCTCTTTAATTGGGAATTAGGCAGGGCGTGATTTGAAGGGAGGTGGCCGGTCGAACGGTGGACTCCATACGCGCACCTGGCGGTAACACTGCGCGACGTCGACGTCGTCGTCGTCGGAGCACTATTTGGTCCACGTATATATCGGCGGAAGCGAGAGATGGGGACATGACGAGCTCTCAGCTCCGCCTCCTGCGTTGGGATTTGGGAATGGGAAGGGGGATAAGTTAGCGATACGTCTAATTGAGGATATTTGATTCAGATTGCCATTAAATATTTCCACCTATGGATTTATTGTAGTCGCAGGAAGTGGATTTATTTCAGTTAATGATATATATAAATATTTCATGGCCATGCTCATACATTTGTAAAAGATATTTAACTTTTTTAATACTCTAATTAACATCTTTTTTTAAATTTCCTTCTTTTACCTTAAATAAATTATTTTAACATGTACTAACTAAGGGTGGCGATTTTCAATCCAGCTCGATAACCCGACACCAAAAAATTAGATTCAGGCTGAGTTTTATTATGCTCGAGCTATTATCGGGCCAGCCCGATAATAGCCAACCCCTTATCGTGTTGGGCGGGATCAAGTGTTATCAGGCCGACCAAAGAGGTGCATAGATACTCTTCTCTTCATGGCAAAACCATCAAGGGGACGACCTTCTCGGCTAATCCTGCAAGGAAATAGGAGGGCATCGCTAAGGATGACAATATTTATTTTAGATATTTATTTCTTCTATATATCTAAAACTAAAATGGTTTATTAATCTACTATTTGAAGTTGGTCAAATAGTAGATTTAGGCTCAGCAATTCGTGCCGGGCCGAAGATATCGAGCCAGGCTGAACCAGCCCGAACAAAAATCATGTCCGAAATGGATCACCCCGAACAAATATCGTGCCCAACATGGCTTGACCCGATAAAATTTTGGGCCTGGAATCCCTCAACCCAACACGACGCAAATAGTAAATGGGCCAACCTAGCCCGGCTCGTTAGTACGATAATAAAAAATCAAAATTGTGATATCAAGCTCGAATCGTGCTACCGGGCCCAAATCAGACAATTTGAACTGGGTTATCAAGCCCGATAGCCCGATATTTTTAATAAACAATAATTTTTTTATCGGGCGATCAGGCCAGGGCGGGTTTACACCACATAGCCCGGCCTGACTCGATATTTTTTCGAGCCTTATTTAGTCAACCCGATAACAACATATATTTATGAATATTTGTTATTGTTTATCTTAGTTATGGTTATGCTTGTGCATGTAATTGGAAACTAGATATGATTTGGCTGATCAACGGGTGGTTTAAAGATCGAGAAACGCGTCAGTGAGCCGCACTGACCGTAGACCCAGAGTGGCATTGGTTGGAGGGTCTTTCCCAACCACTAGGATTACCTGAGGCTAGAAGACCTTCCTAGCTCAGGGAGTCATGGGCGGGAAGCTCGCTAGGCGCATCCTAGTGATCACCAACTCATATTCTTGCTTATGCATGTATTCATTTCACTAATAGAAATTGGGTCTTCAGCAACGGCATTCTTACGGCCGCTTAAGCCGTTGCAGATATGTTGTATCTACAACGGTTTTCTAACGGACATGCGAGCCATTGCTGCTGATGTTAATTATCAGCAACGGTTTTCTAACGGACAAGTGAGTTGTTGCTGATGATAACTTATCAGCAACGGTTTTCTAACAGGCAAGTGAACCGTTGCTGATAAGTTTATATAGGTTGCAAATCGCGCCCGCCCCTTCTTCCTCCCGCTGCTGCCACCGCCTGCTCCTCCCGCCTCTCGCCGACGCTGTCGTCTGTCCTCGACCGCCGATTTTAGGTATTTCTCGCCACCCGGCCTTCCCCATTGATCCCAAAGTAAAATTCGACTGAAACCCTATTTATAGGGTTTCGGCCACCGCTGGAGCTTGTACAGTGTCCAGACACTGGACTCCGGCGCCAGAAATGATATTTTTATAATTTTTTATTTAATTATTTAATTATTTAATTGTTAATTAATTATTTGTTTAATTGTTTAATTGTTTAATTTGTTAGATTAATTTTTAGGGTTTAGATTAATTTTTAGAGTTTATATTGATTTTTAGATTAATTTAGTTAGATTAATATTTAATAATGGAAGGTTAATTATTTAAATTAGTTAAAATATTGTAGATTAATATTAATTAATTAGTTAAAATATTGTTAATTAGTCCGGAGTTGTCCTCAGTGGACTCGCATCGGAATTGTCCACTTCGGACGCGTGCCGGAATCGTTCATTTCGGACTCCCGCCGGAATTGTCTAATTTGGACTTGTGTCGGAATTGTCCAATATGAACTTGAACTGACTCGAAATATTTAGAAAATAATCATCCATCCGTCGAGTTGATATATTTCACGTACGCATCGACGAGTCGGATATCATTTAGCAAAACCTTAGATCCGTTCGGGGGTTGTATGTTCGTGTAAAAGAAGTAGATGATTTTTTATATGACGTACAATCCTTGAATTATCCCTGATTGGATAATTTGGGAATATAGTTATTTGTAATGCACTTACGTTTTTCTTTTAACCGTTAACTTATTCTAAATTTCGGCAGCATCTCTCTTGTTCTCCGATACGCGCCCAGATGATATGCGTATTCGGAGAACTGTAGGCAGATGCTGTCGAAATTTAGAATAAAGTTAGCGGTTAAAAGAAGTACTTAGTGCAATATGAATAACATAAATCCCGAATGGAATAGGACAATCTCACCTAAAGGCATTAACCAAAGAAATTGTCATTGATTGAGAGAATCATGTCAGCTGATTGAAGTTGGATGTACCGACGTCTTGATCGTGGAGCTTTAACGAATGAGTTTCGATTATGCGTAACGTACTTCCTAAATTTTGCCTATTCGAATCGGGAATTCGTTAGCGTCGGTGATAAAATTTGATGTCCGTGCTGCATTTGTTTGAATAGATGATTTTTGGATCGGGAGACTGTCACTCTGCATCTATATAGCAAAGGATTTGCACCAAGATATTTTCTATGGACTTGTCACGGGGAGTCACGTGAAGTCAGGATGTCGAGCAATCATGTCGTCCAGACATATGGTGAATCTTCCTCTGCTGGTGCTTCTTCATCCAGTCAATCTAATCACTATAGAACTATGATACTTGATAGTCTTGGGGGTCAATTCCACCTGAATGATAATGTTGATCGACCAGTTACTCAGACATTAGTCCCACCAGATATTACAGCGGTTGATATCACAGAAGTACAAACTGCGGTAGAGATTGAATTGCCGAATAAAGAAGCTGTAGAATTTTACGAGATGTTGAAAGCTGCTGATGAACCTTTGTATGAGAATTATCCTAAATACACTAGGTTTTCAGCAATGACACAGCTCCTAAACATCAAGGCCGATTGTAATATCAGCGGGGTTGCGTATGATCGAATTGCAGGATTGATTAATGGAATATTGCCTACTGATAACAAGTTTGAGCCAACTTTTTATAAAACTAAAAAGCTGATGAGAAAATTAGGGCTTGAGTACGAAAAAATACACGTGTGCCAAAATAATTGCATTTTATATTATAAAGAAAATGTGTAGTTGGATAAATGTCATGTATGTCAATATCCTCGTTACAAGGTGAAGAAATCGGTTTGATAGAAAAATATCTCATTTAAGGTGCTTCGATATTTTCCACTAACACTGAGGCTTCAAAGATTATTCATGTCGGAAAAGACGACCCCCTACATAAGTTGGCATGCAAGAAGTCGTGATTATACAGTAATGACTCATCCATCCGACAGTGAAGCATGGAAACATTTGGATATATGTTATCCTTCATTTGCTAGGGATACTAGAAATATCATATTGGGATTGTGCACAGATGATTTTAATTCGTTTGGACATTCTACAACTCCTTATTCAGTTTGGCCAGTGCTGCTGATAGTTTATAATTTGCCACCGCCAATGTGTATGAAAGATGAATTTATTTATCTTTCGAAGATTATTCTGGATCCTAAGGGTTCGCGAAAAGAAATTGACGTGTTTCTCAGACCCTTGATAGATGAATTGAAAACATTGTGGACAGGGGGAGCTGTCACTTATGATTGTCATCGGAAGCAAAACTTCAATTTAAAGGCCGCGGTCTTGTGGACAATCAATGATTTCTCGGCGTACGACATGTTGTCTGGTTGGAGCACTCACGATCGACTCTCTTGTCCGTATTGTATGGAACACTCTAAATCAATTAGTCTTCAGAACGGACGAAAAATCTCATTCTTTCATTGTCATCGTTGATTCCTACATGCTAACCATCAGTATCGAAGGAATCGTAATAAATTTACTAAGGGCAGAGTCGAAAGAGATGGGTCACCACCGATGTTGTATAGTGAACAAATGTTAGCACGTGTTTCAACACTTCCAGAGATAGTATTTGGTCGCAATGAAAGAGTGTCAGACTTTGGTCAAACACATAACTGGGTGAAAAAAAAACTATATTTTGGGAATTGCCCTATTGGAGTTCATTACTGATTCGACATAATTTAGATGTCATGCACATTGAAAAAATATGTTTGATAATATTTTCAACACTTTGGTGGATATTTTCGAAAAAACTAAAGATAATGTCAAAGCCCGACATGATATGAAAATACTTTGTAAAAGACCAGAGTTGGAGTTACAAGAGGTCAACGGACGATATCTGAAACCGAAGGCCCCGTATGTGTTAAATAAACAACAAATCAAAGATGTTTGTCAATGGGTAAAAGAACTCAGATTACCTGATGGATATGCCTCTAACTTATCTCGATGTGTGAACGTCGATGATTGCAAAATATTAGAGATGAAGAGCCATGATTATCATGTATTAATGCAGAGATTACTTCCGATCGCATTTTGAGATCTTCTACCTGATAATATTTGGGCTCCGTTGACTGAATTAAGTATGTTTTTTAGAAATATCTGTGCAAATGTCCTTTGAGTCGAAGATATGTCAACACTTGAAAGTAATATTGTTGAAATTATATGTAAGCTGGAGCAGTTTTTCCCTCCTATATTTTTTGACTCGATGGAGCATTTACCGATACACTTGGCATACGAGGCACGAGTTGGTGGCCCCGTTCAATATCGGTGGATGTACTTATTTGAAAGATACATGAATCGTCTGAAGAAAAAAGTAAAGAACACCGCAGCTGTTGAAGGATCAATATCTGAATCGTGTATCATCCAAAAAATTTCAACATTTTGCTCATTTTACTTTGAATCGACAATACATACAAGATTTGATCGTCTTCCACGTAACGACGACAGGGGTGTTCGACATTCAGATGGACGTTTAAATATATTTTGTCACTCTGGTCGTGCTTTTGGTTCTCGTCCATCTCGACACTTAAGCGAGGAAGAGTATCATTTGACACACTTGTATGTATTACTCAATTGTCCAGAGATTGAACAATTCATTGAAATATTTGACATTGAGATGATGCAAAAAATACTCTATTCACAACGATGAAGAATTGGAGAGATTACGGAATCGTGATTTTCCTACTTGAATTCAGACTTGCAGCAAAGATCACAGAGCTGAAATAGATGAAAGAATATTTGAGTTTGTTAGTGGACCGTCGCGACTAGTGTCGTGCTATATCGGATATTTTGTTAATGGGTACAAATTTCACACTGTGGAATATGCTTTTACAAAGAATACGATGAATGCTGGGGTTAGCGTGAAAGGGACAACCTATGTTGAATGTGATATGGATTTTTATGGACTGATGGAAGAAGTGATAGAGTTGCACTACTTCGGCTTGAAATCAGTTATCCTATTTAGATGTCATTGGTTCGATACAACAGAAAGGGGCATGAAAGTTCATCCAAAATACAAACTTGTTGAGGTTAATTACAAATCTAAATTGGCAGCAAATGAGCCTTTTATATTGGCTTCACAGGCTGAACAAGTATATTACGCGAAGTAATCGGCTCGAAATAAAGATAGAGCAGATTGACGTGTAGTTTGGAAGACTAAAGGTAGAGGAAAAATTGATCTGATAGTAGGAGAAAATGAGCTGATACCTGATATGACATATGATTTCTATCAAGAAGATGATCCTCCTACTGTAGATCGTATTATTTCAATACTCGAGGATGCAAACACAACGTTAATTCAATTAGAAGTTGAATATGCTAATGATGACGATCATGAAATTGAGAAAGCTGGAGATGAAGAAGATGAAGAAGAGGAAGAATTCGAAGACTATTACTCAGATGATGATGAATAATTGTAAAGTATATATTTTATTAAATATATCTCTACTATTTATATAATAATATGATTATATGTCTATTCAACAAATATGTCTGGTCGTGGTTTTCGTCGCAGGAGAGCTTCGGAGTCTTCGATCGGTGAGACTCCAACACTTACTCGTGCTGCTGATCCTCCTACCGATGATACTGCTGAGGCTAGTACATCTAGACACAGGCGGCCACGCGGGCCGAACATGTGGCAGCCTCCACCAGCCATAGAGTCACGTAGATTTATTAGCGTGATTGAGGAGCGGTAATATATCATGAATTATGAATCATTACAAATTCATTATATCATAATATAATATTAAATTTTATTTTTGTTGTGCAGGTTCGAGCAAGAAGAAGTGACGAGGAGCATTTCTTCTACCATTCGACGATACATGCACGAGGCATGACCTACGTGATCTCACGTGCCTAGTGAGCACGTCGACATGTTATAGCGCGAGTTTGAGGCACGTATTATTATTTTTTATACATGCATGATGATTAATATTAGCGTGGGTCGAGGCTGCAGGTGGCTGGGACCATGGCCGCGTATATGGCTTTGCAGATAGTGGTCATGCGTGAGTCGTGCTAGGGCCACTTGGGGCACCGACCCTTCCGGTCACTGGTGAGCGGCCGTCCACCTCCAGATCCAGTTATGATCATAGTAGCAAGATAAGGACACTAGAGGAGACAATCGCGCGTTAGACTGAGATGATGGCGGAGATGCATGCTATGCTACGCAACATGTCGGGTCATCCCGGAGCATGCATCTCTTCGGCATCATCTGATCCATCGTCCTCGAGTCAGTCCATGCCGGTGTACACTCAAGCACTCCAGACCCCGCCATATGATCCAGACCATCCTCCATCGTCATCGTGAGATTTTTTTTATATTGACTTTGTTACTTAGATACTATACTTGTTTAATTTATTTTGTTTGGATATTGATACTTCAATTTTGTATTTGAATAGTTTTTATACTATTGTGGATAATTATAAATATAAGTATAATTGTTTTGATATATATCTTGGTGTATTTGTGATGTGTGAATGAATGTGTGTATGAGTGTATGGGTGTGTGAGTTATGTATCAGATAATGTATCAATGTATCAATGGAAATTTAGAATTTTAATTTTTTTTTGTTTTCAGGTTTACATCATCAGCAACAGCTTTCCCACGGCCGTCCGTGGGAAAGCCGTTGCTAAAAGTGTATCGAAAGCCGTTGCTGATGACCTACAACAACGGCTTAGCAACGGTCTTTTACTAACGTTGTTGCTACGGACTCACTAGCCGTTGCTATTAATGTTATCAGCAACAGCTCCGTGTCTGTGGCAAAACTGTTGCTGATAATATTTTTAGCAACTGATCCGTTGCTAAGTTATCAGCGACGCGATTTTCTGCCACGGCTCCGCTGCAACGGCTGGCGTCGTTGCACGCCGTTGCTGATGGTTTTCAGCAACGGCGCCAACCGTTGTTGATGCCCATTATTCCAGTAGTGTTTGTATCTAGGTCGGGTTAGGCTAGTATGGGTTGGGTGCTGGTGCACCAGATGGTTATGGTTGGATTTCTTATCACATGAATTACATGGATGCTTATTTATCTAGATTATTGTTATGGTGGTATGGATTTCTTTTCATAGGAATTACGTGGATATATATTAACCTGGATGATTATGATCATAGATGATAACTAGAATAATATTGTTTATAATTGAATTTATTGACTTAGAGAGGGCTAGGGAACGAGCCACTAACTGAGTTCTTTATGAACTCAAACTCTTTGTTGTTGTATTTTTATTACAGCTCCAGATCAGTGGAGGTACCGATGTACCTACGTGGCACGGCTGGGGTGACAAGCTTAGACAGCATGTCTCGTGACGAATCAGTCGTAGTCGAGTTGTAGGGGTGGTTATGCATTCTGTCATATGTTGGTTGTAGAACTTGAATTTGTAAACATATTGATGTTTAAACATTCCATTGGAATTATGCATTTATTCTTTTCCATTTAGTGTTTGCATGGTTATTATTTATTATTTTCGCATTGGTATATATGATTTGGGTAGCTTCGGAGTACGGACGTGTACTTTGGCCGGTCACGTGACCCTAAATTTTGGAGTGTGGCATATTTTGAAAGTACTGCTAAAGTCTTCAAAACAAAAATAATTATATTATTACACTCTTAAAAGAGAATTCTTTTATAGGGGTGTAAATGAGCTGAGCTGAGCTGAACTTGCTTGTGCTCGAGCTCATCTCGTTTAAGAAAAGTTGAGCTTGAGCTCACGCTCGAGCTTGATCGAGCTTTGATGTCCAGGCTAAGGCTCGGCTCAAGTTATACTCTAGCAACTTGAGCTCGGCTCGTTAGACTCGTTTGTTTTTCTCGAGCTTGGCCGAGCTAGTGAACGAGCTCAATTAAGCTTGGCTTGAGATCGAGCTTGGTGGGCTCGAATACCGTCGAGCTCAATTTAGCTCATGAATGAGGTCAATTAAGCTTGTGAATGAGGTCAATTAAGCTCATCAACGAGCTCGGTTAAGCTCGGCTCAAAATTGAGCTTGGTGGGCTCAAATCCTATCGAGCTCAATTGAGCTCGTGAATGAGTTCGATTAAGCTTGACTTGTCTCGGGTTTATGGGTTCTAAAAGCCCAACTCGTTCTGAAATACTTTTATATATAATTAGGGAAAAGGTCTAAAATGGTCCCTAAATTTTTTTAGAATTTTCACATTAGTCTCACAACTTTTTTTCGGCTCAATTGGGTCACTAAAGATTTGCAAACGTCACTTTGATCATTGGTCGTGACCCTGCCATTAAAAAAAATCATACATGACTTTGTTTACGTGTATTTAAAAATATCAACGTGTATTATTTTATCATTTATAAATTAAAATGAATCTCATTATTTCTTTCTCTTCCTCCCATCGTTATCATCATCTTTTTCCATCATCCTCCTCCTCCCTGCCTCCGCCCCCACTGTCGTCGCCTCCTCTTTCTCCTCCCTGCCATTCAATCAGACCTGATTTCAAATTCTCCAAGTATTTTGAAAAATTATTTCCTTTTTCCTTGGTGAACATCCACGGCTCGTTAATCATATTTATGATCGAACTCTGGAATTTCCCGCCAAACTTGCTCAAAAATAAACTCTTTTTTTCCTCTTCTGATGAAAGATACATTTGTGTACACAGGATACAAGCATTGGCCTATGATCAAATCCTAGCATATGTAATGTTTGACCTTCACCTCTAAATCCATCTCAGTCCAATTAATATTGAAAAGAGCACTGTCTAATCTGACTTTAATATTCTTATCTCAGTCCAGTCTTCTCCAAAACTCTCTAAATTCATTTACTGATTTTTTTAGCTTGAAAGACCTTCCTCCATTTTTTTCTTCAGCCCTTTTTATGCAATTTAAATATCCAACTACCAATCAAGGAATTTTAGGAATGTCTATTTTGTTGGTCTAAGATTTTCAATTTGGGTCACCATCTTGATTTTGATAATAATAAATTTATTCTAATAATTTTATCAAGTGTTTGATCTCAAGTTGAGGCTACGATACGTGCGCGAAGCTCGTTAGGAGAAATATAAAAAAACAGCAAAAATGGCTCCGAAAACGAGAGAGTAGAAAATCTAGAGTTGAGATTAGATTTTATGTAATATGACTCTAGGAATATATCCCAACCCTAATTGTAATGATATCCAAGTCAAAATTTGATAATATAATCCGAAAACGATGCGCATAAGAAGAAGGCTGAAAAAAACAGCCTTAACATAGGTTCGATAGATCGGTCGGACGACCGAATGAGGTCAAAAACTAGCAGTAGCCAATTCAATTTTAAATAATAGATTTTTATATCCAATTCAAAAACTATTAATTAATTTTTATATCTAATTGAATAAAAATATATTAAATTACCAATAACTTAATTAATTAAATCATATAAATATTTTATAACTATATTAGCAAATATTTAATTTTGTAAACTAACTAAATATTTAATTATTACTAAAAGTATTTAAGAAAAAGAAATATTATTTTCCGTAACTAAATAAATATTCACTGATTTCAACTAACTAAAATCAATGTTGTTTTTCTTAACCAAACGCGTTTTCGAAAAATTGAAAACTAGAAATCAAAACCAAGTTTTCAGTTTCATTGAAATCAAACTAGAAAATAGTTTTCGCTAACCAAACAACACCTTAGGATTTCATTTGTAGAATTGTGTTTTGCCTAGGTGAATAAGTGTGTGACATAAATCCCTGATAACAAAAAGGATTTGCCATTATTCAATTGCACTACAACACTAATTTGCTGATCATCACTGTAAACAACCTTCACTTTCATTCTATTCCTCCTCCAAGGTAGTAGTATACCGGCCACCTGCTCTCCCCTCGCTCCCAACTGTTGGGTGAAATGGCTACACTAGGGGGGTGAATAGTGTGTTTACTAATCAATTAACATAAATATGATTTTAATCGTTTCTTTGGTTACTTAGGCAAATTACAAGTTGAGAGACTAAATACGAAAGCAATTATAAAACAATTAAGCACAACTAAAGATAACAATGCAAACACAAGAATTTATAGTGGTTCGGCCCCAATGAGCATCCTGCTTAGGATTTCCAAACCAGCTTTACTAGATTATCTTATTTTCTTTACAACGAGGACGTTTTCACCCGAGAGTCTCCGCTCTCACACCGAAGGCACTTCCACACTCGGAAGTCTCCGCCTTCCTACTGAGAGCACTCTCCCACCTCAATCCTAAGGACAATAAAAACTAAGCCTAGCAAACTACGTTTACACCAGTGGGTTTAAGTCTTAACACCAAGGCAACCACCAACTCAATCAAACCTAACAACCTAGGTTTACACAAGTTCAGTTACAATGAAATAAATAATAAAATACATCAATAAATGGAGCAATAAATCAACCAATGAAGTACTTAGCTCCACAACAAGATTCCTAGCTTTCTCTTGATGACTTTGATGATAAAACAATGAAGGTAAGGCTCAATCAAAGGGATGAGATATCAAAGCTATGGTTTCTCTAAAAATTGGCTCAATGAAAGCTTTGGAATTGATCAAGGATGGCTCAATGAAGATTGTGAGTTATCAAAAGTTGTTTAAAGAAGGATGGATTTGGGTATTTATAACCCTGCAACGGAAACAACACGCAAATGGGCGGAAAACGGGTGAAAAACTAGTCGTTATCGTCGTTCGGTCGCTTGTCGATCGATCGTCGGTCGACCAACTGATCGATCGCTCAGCGACCGCTGGCCTTCTGTGGATTAATCGCTCTATTTGGTTGACCGACGGGTCAACCGAATGAGACGCGATTCTTCTCATCCGCGATTCGATCGACTGAAGCCTAAAGCCACAGACGTGATTTAGCGATCCTCAATCGATGAACCTTCTGCCAATTTTTGGCATCGTTCGGTCGATCGAACTGCCTTCTCCTTCGGTCGGTCGACCAGTCGTTCGACCGAACCTGGGCAGGGCAGTTTTCTTTGCTTGGTTCATTTTTTGATTCCGTCTTCGCGAAGTCTACTTATATAACATTCATTAACTTTAAGGATTACCTCCCATTTGATTTTAATAAAAATATCTAAAAAATCAAAATACTTAAGAATCAAAATCTAGTTTTTGGGGTCTAGTACAAATTTTCGAAAAACGAAACTTTTCTAATTTTTCGGGTCAAATAAGGGTAGGCTAAAGGCTTCCAAAAATTCCTAAAAAATACCTTGTTATCTAATCTTAACCCAAGGAACAATTACTGCCATTTTTTATGTCAATAAATTATCTAGGTCATATAGCCCTCCAAGGAGCTCCCTAGGCTTAGTGAGTTTCATGGCGGTTTCCGAGTTTTCATAGTTTGGAGTTCGGGATAGGTTTTTGGGTTCCTTTGCATCATCATACAGATTTACAATTTATCTAGACACCCTAAACCTAAACTTTAACTTCCCAACGAATCTGAGCGCTGACGAGTGTCCTTGCTGATTTCTCCGATTTCTTCGATTTTTTCGATCGGGGACGTCGTGCGCTAACCGATATGGAACCTGAAAGATTTTCTCAATGAAATATTAGTTCCATGTTTGTTATCATTAAAACCGAGATTAAGACCAAGGCTGAAAACCTTAAGCCAACAATCTTTTTTTTTTTATGATGATAAATATCCTTAAGAAAATATATATATTAAAGCACAAAGGATTTCTCCCCCTATCAACATGCATATCTATGAAAATAAACTCTCCTTATCTATATGCATGGTTCTCCTATATTTTCTTCCCCTTTACCTATATTTTTCTCCCCCTTTTGACATCAATCAAAAAGGGCAAGAAAAATCAACTATGGTCAGAGTTGAAACTCTAAAATTAGTTTTCATGAAGCATGAAGATCTCAACTCAAGGGATGAAAAATTAAATATCTAATATGAGACTAAATCATACATGATAACTTTAAATGATAAATACATTCCAAGACTAGAAATCATGTATAGACTTAAGTATTAATATTTTCGTGTATCGATCAAGGAGTCAAAAATCATTTTAGAAATGATTTTTCTCATCACATGAGAGGAACAATACCAAATGTGAATTCAAAATATCATACTTGAAGTCTCATTCGAAAATTGGACCAAAAATCAAAGTATTAGAAAAATAAACATTTGGAAAGAACGATACTTTAAAATTTTGAAATCCAATTTCAAAAACCTATATCAAATTATATTCATACTCAGGATTTTTGAAATTTTTATGCCATAAACTAGATTTTTAAAGGAAGATTCAGATTCAAGAATCAATAAAAATTTATTTTTCTACATTTTTTTAAAATTCATTGGAGTTCTAGTGGCATTTTTGTAAATAACTAAAAATTTTCAAAATTTTTCATTTTTCATTCAAATTTTCCATATATCAAGATATAATCATTTGAAGCATGTTTATCAAGTTTGAAATGAAAATAATGTCATTTGGTCAAAATTTTACGTTAGCATGATTTCATTCAAAAACAAGCATTGTATAATGAAATTGCTAAGTATCAAATTTTAACTTTTACTCATGATTTTTCAAATTTAAACATATGAACACCTAACATGAGTAAATCTAAACATGTTTGTAAAGTTTGGACCTAAAATAAAATTTCTAAGTTAATTTGTTGAATTAGGTCAACTCTACTCAACTTTAGGCCTCCTAAAGTGAATTTGTTATCAATTTATTCATTTTTTCATGATTTTTTAATTTTAATCACATGTAAGAAAATCATGAGTATCCTCGAACATGTCTATCAAGATTCAACTTAAAATGAAGTCTCTAAGATGGATTTCTACCTAGAGCATATTTCATTCAAACAAGATTTCATGAAATTGCCTAAGTATCAAAATTTTATCTACTCATGAGATTTCAATCAATTATCATGCAAAATCATTCATGAGCATAGAGAAATCATTTTGTCAAGAAAATAGATGTGATATACAAAGATTTTGCCAAAATGAAACTCATACATCATTTCATGAGAAATTTCCAAAATTTCCACATTTTTTCTAGTTTCCTTTAGTCTTCTAAATTTTACCACTTTCTTAACTTGAAAGTAGGCTTTATTAGTATCATAATGAAATTGTATACCAACTAGCAAGCTAACATACTAAATAGCAAATGTTTAATGCAAAGTTTCATTTAAAAATCTTAACCTATGCTAGATAGTAGAGATTCATTTTAAATGAGTTGTCATGATATCAAAATGAATCAAAGAGATCTTAAGATGTGAAATATTTGAGGAATAAGATCTCTAAACATGTTTAACTAGTTTGGACTTAAGGATAAAGTCTCTAATAATGAATATAAACCTAGAGCAAGTTTCATTTGATGGAATTTGTCTAAGTGCTAAAATTTTACCTACTCATGAAAATTCAAGGGTTTAACATGCAATTCTAATCATGAGTATAGAGACACCAATCAACCATGAAAATTGAGGTATTAGACTAGAAATATGCAATAACCAAAAATATACATCATCCATGAATTTAGCCAAACTTTTCATTTTTCATTGATATAGCATTCCATTCTTAATTACCAATAACTTACAAGTATACTTCATAAATAGAAAATGAAACCAAATCTACATGCAAGCTATCAAACTAAATAGCAAAGTGAAAAATCAAGTATCATTTTCCAAATTCAACTTCACTAAATAGCATAGATTCATTTTTATATAAATCATTCTGATAACAAAACGAATCAAGAGATCTCAAAATATGAAATTTTGAAAAGTAAGATCTCCAACCCTTCATATTGGTTGAAAACCGAAAGATCACAATAAGCCTACGATTTAGAATCGCAAGGTCGCATGAGCCCATTACAGACTACATAGATCTCCGAAGAGACCGAAAAATCAAAATAAAAAATCAAAAATATTTTCAAAAGAACTCTTTAGTAAGAGCGGGAAAAACAACTCAAACTAAACATAGTATCATAATCTTCAACTAAGATAAAACAATGCAAGTTAGAAGATAATACCGGAATAGTTTTGATGCCAACTTTACCTAAGGCATCAATGTAGCTCGAAGTTGCAACCAAGGGAGGATTCATCATTCAAGTCCATGGACAACTTCAACACATCACTTTCCTTCAACCATGTGTGGTAGCTCCCCCTACAAGAGAATAAGAAACTTTCGGTACCCAAATGACTTTGGTTCCTTGAGGGTGAGTTGGCCTAGGAATCTAAAATGTCTTAGCAACACTTGAATTTCTTTTAAATGCACAATCATGAATGACATGATCATATATACCACAACAAAAATAATTTCCATGAAACTTTTTCTTTTGAACATGAGGTTTAAATGAGGAATGCTTGACATGAGAATAATGATGAACATTAGCATTTTTTACATAAGCATTTTTATTTCTAGAGTTCTTAAAGGAAGATGCATTTGATAAATAATTGATTTTCCTATTTAAGAATACAATCTCATTTTTCAAATCACTCATGGATATGTGATTAGCATGCAATTGAGATTTCATCGTACTATTTTCATTTTTGATCTTTGTATTTTCTACTTTCAAATTTTCAATCTCAACTTTTGAGATATTTTTCAATTCAATTTTCAAATCAATATTCCTACTTTTTAAGTCTTCAATTTCAATCTTAAAATTATCATGACAAGAATTAGCAAAACTAGTATTCAATTTCTCTTTCTCCAATTCATGCACTTGTGAATCAAGCCTTAAATTTTTCTTTTTTAGTTTTCTATTTTCTTTGATCTTATTCATAAGCAAGGCATACATCTTCTTAGATTCTTCTAATAGCTTATCATAAGTCATACCTAAAGAATTTGAGCTACTATCATCATTATCACTATCAAAATTTCTATCATGACTAGAAGTAGAAGATTTTACCTCATTCAGAAGACTCATAAGGCAAAATTGAAATATGACTTCTTGATTATGACAAGAGGATGGTTCTTGTGATTTGATTGTGGAAGTTGACACACTTGTCTTCCTCTTGACATTTTTCTTTGATGAAGGGCAATTCCTTTTAATGTGCCATTTTTCCTTGCACAAGTAGCATATAACCTTTCTTTTTCGATATTTTGATTTGTTTCTTTCACTAAAAGCACTTAGAGCATCAAAACCGAGATTAGCACTAGGGGGATGACCATTGTCATCACCACCCTCAACAAGTGTATTAAGCTCTTCGGTTTTAGCAAAATCATATAGCATATTTAATGTAGCCCATAAATCAAATGCCGATGTACAATGCATTACTTTATCAAGGATTCTATTGGGTAAGGTACAGAAAATGGAATACATAGCATCTCCATTAAATTGAAATATTTTCTTATCATGTTCACTCCAATCATGCATGTCAACCATAGGTTTAATGTATTCTAATTTAATCATGTTATAAATATCAAAACCTTTAGTCTTTAAGTAGGTGTACATTCTAGACTTCCAAAGACCAAAGTTCGATTCATCGAACCTTGGAGGTGAAGACGCTATCGACTCTAGTGTCATTCTCGGATCGAGACAAGGTGTAGAAGAGATGGTGAAATCTCAAGCTACGGACCCGCTCTGATACCAATTGTTGGGTGAAATGGCTACACTAGAGGGGGGGTGAATAGTGTGTTTACTAATCTATTAGTCTAAATCCGATTTTAATCATTTCTTTGGTTACTTAGGCAAATTACAAGTTGAGAGACTAAATGCAGAAGCAGTAATAAAACAATTAAGCACAACCAAAGATAACAATGCAAACACAAGAATTTATAGTGGTTCGGCCCCAATGCCTACTCCACTACCTAAGCACCCCGCTTAGGATTTCCAAACTAGCTTTACTAGATTATCTTATTTCCTTTACAACGAGGACGTTTTCACCGGAGAGTCTCCGCTCTCACACCGAAGATACTTCAACATCCGGAAGTCTCCGACTTCCTACCGAGAGCACTCTCCCACCTCAATCCTAAGGACAACAAGAACTAATCCTAGCAAACTACGTTTACACCGATGGGTTTAAGCCTTAACACCAAGGCAACCACCAACTCAATAAAACCTACCAACCTAGGTTGACACAAGTTCAGTTACAATGAAATAAATAATAAAATACACCAATAAATCAACCAATGAAGCACTTAGCTCCACAACAAGATTCCTAGCTTTCTCTTGATGTCTTTGATGATGAAACAATGAAGGTAAGGCTCAATCAAAGATATGAGATATCAAAGCTAGAGTTTCTCTAAAAATTGACTCAATGAAAGCTTTGAAATTGATTAACGATGGTTCAAAGAAGATTTGGAGTTATCAAAAGTTGTTTAAAGAATGCTGAGTTTGGATATTTATAACCCTGCAACAGAAACAGCGTGCCAATCGGCGAAAAACTAGCTGTTACCGTCGTTCGGTCGCTTGCCGATTGGTCGTCGACCGACCGACCGATCGACCGCTCAGCGATCGCTGACCTTCTGTGGATTAATCGCTCTGTTCGATCGGGTCGGGTTGAAAATTTTTCTCCTTTAAAACCTGACCTGACCCAACCCGACCTAGGTCGGGTCAGGTCGGGTCGGGTAGTCGGATTTACCCATTTAGGAAAAAAAAATGAGTTTTTAACAATAATTTTTTCAAAAAATTTAAAAATAATTAAAAATAAATATGTTTTAATATAATATTTTAAAAATAATTAAAAAATATAAAAAATTCGGGTAATCGGGTTGGGTCTCGGGTCATCGAGTTTTAAATATTGAAACCCAGACCCGATCTGATTATAATCGGATTTTAAAATTTTGAACTTGACCCGGCCCGACCAAATTTGTTCGTGTCGGGTTGGTTTCTCGAATTCATTGGGTCGGGTTTGACCCGTGAACAATCCTACCTCCTTTGACTTCGACCCTCTCGGATCGAGAGGTTTTTTAGGTCTTGGGGGACTCCCTCCAGAAGACAACAAAATTGTCTTTCCCCACTCTCTCACACTCATTTTTTGACTAGCAGTTGGACTATCTCAAATCATTTTCGATCTCCAATTTTTTTTAACAAAAAACTTCAAATGAATCAGAGTTTACTTAAGTTAGGCCGGCTAAAGCCTCATCCTCATCATTTGAATTGTCTTTATTCAAACATTCAAAATATTCATCATTGCAAAAGTCACTCAATCCGCATTTACATTTGTTATTTTTCTACCCTCCGCATTCCACATTCAAATCACACTCAACTATTTTTCCAGCTAACTTATGAGCTGCAAAGTTCAAATTCCTTTCAATCTCCAATTTGAGTATTTGACTCGATCAAATAAGTTGATTTAAAATAATCAAAACATTTCAGCAATTTTTTAAAATCAAATTTTGGGAGTGAGAAATTCTCATATTCGGATTTTAAAAGTGGAACCTATGGATTGGATACTCATTTTATCCCAGAGCCAAAGTCTCTAATTAGATACTTTGGTCAAAAATTAAATAAAAAATTTGAATTTTTTTGAAAAATATAATTATTTTTTGAATTTATAAAATATTTTATGATAAGTATGAGATATTAGAGTATAAAAAATATATTTTCAAACTCTCTAATTCATTAAAGATTTTTGCACAAAGTCTATAAATTTAAATTTAAATTAAAAATTATAAAATATTTTGATGTAAAATATTTTTTTGGATCGTAGTAGATATTTTATATCATTAAAAAAATTATTTCATGAATTCAAATATTTTTAAAAAATTTATGAAATTATTATAGACTTTGCACAAAAATATCTAATAAGTTAGAGATTTTTATTTATAATAATTTTTTAATTATAAAAAATAAAATTTAATTCATAAAAAATATATATGCAATATAAAAGATGTGCTGGAGTCTATGAAAATATTTTGATTTTAAATTTAATTTTATAAACTTTGGGTGAAGATTTTTAATGTATTAGAGACGGTTGCCCAAAGTCTATAATAGCTTTATAATTTAAAAAAGTAATTTTAATTAATGAAATATATTTTTTAAATACAAAAGATGTGTTGTGGTTCAGAAAAATATTTTTCATCAAAATATTTTATAATTTTTAATTTTAATTTAATTTTATAGATTTTTGCAAAAAGTCTCTAATGTATTAAAGAGTAAAAATATATTTTTTTAACTTTAACACCTCAATTTTATTATAATTCTTTTTTATAAATTAAAATTATTTTTTAAATTATATATATATATTTAAATTTTGAACCAAAATTTATAATTGATTAGAGACTTTGGTCAGAGATAAAATAAATATTCGATCCACTCAATTTTAATTTTAAAAATTTTAAAAATTTTAATTCGAATTTAAAAAATTCTTCTTTTCAAAATCCGAATTTAAAAATTACTTTCAAAAACCAAATCGCCCTGCCTTGTACTGTTATGCAAGTTTCGTTTCACTGGTCCATTGTAATTCTAAAAAAAGACCACGGAATATAAAAGAAACAAAAAGAAGTTACTGACTCTGAAGCTCAGCAAGCAAATGTAGAATTCCAATAAACTTACGCCAAGTTGAAGAAATCAAAACATTATTCTAATCCACAACAATGATGGCATTGCGAGTCCATTTCCTCTGTTCTCGTGCAAGCATTTATGCTCGTCTCCTTGCGTTGCGTTGATGAAAACGGGAGTGTAATCCCGAGGAATCACAAACTATAGGATTTCTCTCTCGAGTGACAAACTAAAGCATCTTTTGAGCTCCATTCATTAACAAATTCAAATTGGAAGAAAAAAAATAAAGCCCAGCAAAAATAAAGCCCCCTTTCACCATCTCCAATGCATCATGACTTTGCCCTTACTTTTATAATTTCAGCCATTAAAGAAATAAAATAAAATAGGGTGCCAACTGCCAACCAGACAAGTCGTGCCACGTACAGTACTTATATTTGTACTCTACAGCAAATTTGTGCATGCATTGAATCATTGATAGATTACTTTAATTTCTTTTTTCTTCACATCCTCTAGGAGTAGACTTTGCAGGAGAGGGGGGACAGGTGATTCTGATTTGAAGTGATTACTACAAATATTATGGAATTAATACGAGAGGGGTGTCTCCCATCATTTGCGGTCCACTTAAGTTAATTGATTGCTAAACTTTTGTAGATCAAATAGGACAATCATTACTATAAGTAGATTATCTTAATAAGAAGAGTTAATTGCTTAGATCAGTGTACTCTTTTACTTCAAAAAATATATATCATAAAGTGTGCAAATTGTAAAGGTGAGCTCGAGCTGGCTTCGATGGTCTCTGCGTTTGGCGATTTCGCTCCTCCATCTTCTTCCCCCTCCCCGCCTGAGGACCCTCCCCCTGTTCCCCTTGATTGTGGTTGCCCTCGGGCTCGCTCCACGGGTGCTGCTGGCTCCAGGCGACGATCCATCTCGCGATCCTCTACAAAACGTGCGTCGGCTCTGCGGCAATCATCTGACCCTGCGGCCTCCGATGTTCCTACATCGTTTGCTGCTCGTCCTCTATCTGCGAAGCCTACGACCTCCTGGGCAGACCTCTTGAGGGAGGACCCTAGCGTCTCGCAGCCTGTTCAAAATCCTACATTGGCAGGTATTCATGTTGGTACTTCTGATTTCGTTCATTTTTCGGCCGCTCAGATCCAATCTTGGAGTGAGCAATGGGAACATTGTTTGATTGTGAAGTTTTTTGGGCGAGCCCCGCCTTTGTCTGCCGTTTTCGATTGGGCTAAGCATACTTGGAATTCGGCTAGCTTCATTTCTGTTCTTGATCTTGAAGAGGATTTCTTCGTGTTTCATTTTTGCGATGTTTTATCCGCGAATGCGGCTCTCACTGGAGGCCCGTTTTCTTTCCGGGGGTGCTCCCTTCGTTTGATTCCTTGGCGGCCTTCTTTTCATCTGTGGCAGGAGATTTTCTCCACTGCCCCGATTTGGATTCGTTTACTTGGTTTGTCGTTGGAATTCTGGCATGAAGATTGTATTAGGTTGATTGGATCCTCATTGGGGAAGGTTCTTGCTTTGGACCCTCGACCTTTTAATTTTCACCGAGGGCAATATGTCCGCCTTTGTGTCGAGATTGATTTGGGTCGTCCTCTAAAACAGGGGTTATGGATAGGTGAGTCTAGTAAGGAATTTTTTCAGCCTATTTCGTATGAGAATTTGTCGTTGTTGTGTTTTTCCTGTGGTCGTGTGGGTCACCGTGAAGTGGATTGCGGTTTTAAATCTTCGATTTCAAATTCCGATCATTCGAATGTTCCGAGTCAGTCGGCTCCTTTGAATGTTTGCTCGAATTCGTCGGTTTCCCCTTCGAATGTTTTCCCTAATAAATCAATGGATTTGAACTTGAATTGCCCCCCGGTGGAGACACCGACGTCCAAGGTGTGTGGGCCGTGGGTGGAGGTGTCCGGGCGGCGGCGCAATCGCCCCTGACAGGGAGGTTTTAGACCTATCACGGGGACGACGAGTGCCCTGCCTCGTGCATTCTCTGTCGCACGTGTCTCTCACGTGGCCAATGGTGGTCTTGCCTCACATGTCTCTCGTGTTTCTCTGGTGCCAAACTCGGATCTTGAAGAAGGGGAGCTGGATCCGACTGAAGGGGACTCGAATCCACGACCCTCCTTTCGCTCGATCGTTCCGACTCCCAAGGTAATGAATGCCGCAAGATCCTCTGCGGATTCAGCGGCGATTTCTTCAGCTGGGACGATCTCAAATGGTGGGTTGCTGCCACGTGATCCCGTGTCAGTTGTATCTCATACTCCTCTTAATGTGATGGTGCGTTCTGTGACACCTTGATTGCCGGGTGTGTTGCAGCGCCCCATTTCCTCCCCCACTCGCTCACCTTTTTGGGTTCCCAAGGCGTCTCGTAATAACTCTACCTCGATTAACTCGGGTGAATCTAGGTTAGCCAAGGCTATCCCGCCTCTGAAGCTCTCCACCTCGGCTTCATCGCCTTCTAATCTCTCATCCGCTCTACCACCCTCTCCCTTGCCCGTTGTTTCCGCCCCATCCACCGAACTCCCCTCCTTCCCTATCCCCCCGTCGCGAACCATGGACCAGTTGTTCAAGGATCTTCAGTTTACCTTCGTTGCTTCCCCTTCTAAAGCTGCGTCCCGTGTCTCTCGTAAACCCCCAAAAATCCCGCCCTTTAAATCCCCTCCGTCTCCTGGTCGGGTGCCTAAGAGGCTTTGAGTGCCTAAGGTTAAACCTCCTTCTGTTGCATCCCCTGCAACTGTATGTGATACTCTTGCTATTGTTCCACAATGAGCTACATCTGCTGGAATATGAGGGGAATGTGGCGCAGGCCGGTAAGAGAGCATATCTTCTGTTTAATTCATAATATTTTTGTTCATCTAATAGCCTTGCCGAAAACGCATGCCGATAGCCTGTGTGCAAAGAAGTTTATACGCTCCCTGGGTAAGAATTGGATTGGGGTGTCCCAACCCTCTAGAGGAGCCTATGGGGGGCTTCTCCTAGCTTGGAACTCATCTTTTATTTCCGCAAAGGTATTATCTGTTCATCAGCAAGCTATTACTACAGTAATTGATGGGGATAATCATGAGCCATTCATTTTATCGAATATTTATGCGAGTACGAACCCTCTGGTTCGTAACGATTTTTGGAAAAGTTTTACTTCTATTGATCTTTCGAATTATCCCTGAATTTTATGTGGAGATTTCAATTCATATTTGCATGAGTTTGAAAAAAGAGGCGGCTTGCCGTTTCGCCTAAATGTTTCCACGCGTGCTTTCCGTGAATTTGTGCATGACGTTGGCTTGATTGATCTCGGTTTTCTTGGAGTCCCTTTTACCTGGTCAAATAATCGAAAAAAAATTTCTCGCATGCAAATTAGACTTGATCGATTTTTTTGCAAACTTTTTTAATACTGCTTCGGTTACGTATTTGCCCATGGGCTCTTCTGACATCGTCTGTTATGGTTTTCGTTCAATTCCAAACGCAATAAGAATGAGTTGTTTAAATTTCAAAATTTCTGGACGGATTATCCTGAAACCAAAACTATTGTTTCTAATGCGTGGAATGAGGTTCCACAATCTCTGTCGACTTATGGTAAGTTGGATATGGGTCTTAAATTCACTCGACCTGCTTTATCTTTGTGGAACAAAAATGTATTGGGTTCGATTGAAAATTTACTGGATGTCGCTTACTGTGATATTGCTAGATTAGAAATGCTTATGGCCTCCTACACTTTATCTGATTCTAATGAGCTTTTACTTAGATCTGCTTACAATAAGGCTGTCGCCCTAAGACAACAAATTAATTTAAAATGGTGGTGTAAGGCTAAAACTAAATGGATTGAAGAGGGTGATGCTAACTCTGCTTATTTTCATAGAATTGCTTCTTCTAGACGTAGAATTAATAATATCTCTCATGTGTTATCTGCGGATGGAAATGTTGTTTCTAAGCACATTGATATTCTGGCTATTTTTTCAGAGTTTTATCGGGATTTATGGGCGGAAAATATTGATGCTCCTATTGACTTTGCTGAGGGCCGGGGCTCCCATTTGCTCAAATTGATTCTGAGGTTTCTAATGCTTTGATTTCCCCTTTTTCGTTGCTTGAAATTTTTAATATCATCAAGGCTCTTCCCAACGGTAAGAGCCCTGGTCTGGATGGTTTCACGGGTGAATTCTTTAAAAGCTATTTTTATTATTTCTTTGACATTTTTATGCAATGTCTGCATGAGTTTCATCAATTTTCCATTCTGCCAATCGAGTGGAATGAAACCATTCTTTCTTTCATTCCTAAGGTGAAAAACCCTAGAATGGTTGGTGATTTTAGACCAATTGCGCTTTGTAATCTTAGTTACAGAATCCTCTCTAAGTGTTTGACTAACCGTCTTAAAGATACTATTCCTAAGTTGGTTACCTTAGAACATTCTGCCTTGATCAATGGCAGAAGTATTCATGATAATATTCTGTTAGCTCAAGAAATTGCACATTCTATGTATGCTTCTAAGTGTAAGAATCCATATGTCATGATTAAAATTAATCTTGCTAAGACATATGATAGGGTCAGTTGGCATGCGGTTATTTCTATTCTTAAGGCTTGCAATTTCCCTGCTAAATTTATCTCTTGGATTCATTCTTGTATCTCTTTTGTTAATTTTGCTTGCCTTATAAACCAGAGACTTTCCCCATTTTTTCCTTCCAAAAGGGGGTTAAGACACGGAGATCCACTATCTCCCTATTTATATATTTTGGTGTCTCAGCTTTTAACTATTTTAATTAACCAAGCTGTTAGCCAGAGAAAATTGACACTTTTTAAATTGAGAGGTGGTTTTCAGATTAGCCACCTTATGTATGCGGATGATATTTTGTTGACATTTCGTGCAAATGCTAGGAGTTTGGCCTCTATTAAGGAAATTTTTGATAAATATGCCATGTTCACTGGTCAAGCTATAAATTTCAATAAATCGGAAATCTTTTTTCCTAAAAACACTCCGCGTTCAACAAGACTTCAAATCTCGAGTGCTTTAAACATGAAAAATGATAATTTTTCATTTAAATATCTGGGCGCCCTTATTGCGCCTAGACGCCCACCATCACAAGCTTTTGAAATAATTTTTGGTCGAATTAAAAGTAAGCTAGGCTCTTGGCAGACCAATTTTCTCTCCCAAGCCGGGAGAGTGGTGCTAGTTAATTCGGTTCTCAACACCATACCTCTGCATTCTATGGCTGTCTCCTGATTTTCATTCATCCAACTCTCTAATATTGAAAGCTGTATTCGTAATTTTCTTTGATCCTCTTCACCTGAGAAGAAGGGCCTGCACCTCCTTAGTTGGGAGACAGTTACTTTGCCTAAATCTCTAGGTGGGCTTGGTATCCATGACTTACATTCTAAAAGCTTGGCCCTCCAGGCTAAACGAATGTTTGACTATTTAAATGGAATTCCTACTCCATGGATCCATCTGGTTACCACTAAGTATCATGATCCTAGGATTGTGTTCTGTGTGGACAAACATTGCTCTTGGAGCTGACGTCTTTTTCACAATTCCTTTACTAAACTATTGCCCAGTTGCTTAAAATTGATTAATAGTGGCTCAAACTCTTCTATTATGTTGGATAATTGGTTGTATGATTTACCATTATGTATTAAGCCTACTTTTCTTAATGTTGATCTCCTGGATGCTAATATGAATGTTGATAATTTAATTCATGCTCAATGTTGGAATATTGTCCGCTGTAATGATTTTTTTGGCCCTGTGGTGTCAGATTTCATTAGCCGGATTAGATTGCCTATGAATCCCGAGGATGACAAATACATTTGGAGAGAGCCGCAAGGAGGTAGTATTACCACCAAGTTAGCCTATCGATTTCTTAGAAGCCATCTGCCTTCAGCCGAGCCATTATATCATAGTTGGTCTGCCATTTGGAAGATTCCTTCTGCTCCAAAAGTTAAACTCTTTTGTTGGAAAGTTTTCCACCGACGCCTCCCCACTCAGGCTAGGATTGCTACTATTGCTATAAGTACTTCTGATTTATGTCCATTTTGTCAAAATTCTTGTGAGACCATTGACCACCTTCTTCAATTTTGCCCTTTTACTCATTCTGTTTGGAACCTTCTTCAAGCTGAGACATGACTCCTTTTATCTCCCCCATTAGTTTGGGACCCTGGTACCTGATTTTTTGGCATACAGAATCAACCTAGGGGATCAGCCTACCATTAGGCTTTAATTGCTAATAGATGTTGGTACATCTGGTACGCTAGAAATTCGATGGTTCACGAGGTTAGGCAGCCTACCCCCCTTGCTCTTGTAACCTAGATCTTAGCTTTTACTGAAGCCTACATCAGTAAATCCAAGCCCGAGGGCAATTCTTTGCAAACTCAATCCACTGCTATTTGGAATCCTTCACCATAGGGTCTTCTTAAAATAAATTGTGATGTCTCATTTTTGAATAATGTAGGTGGGATTGGTTTTATAATTCGTTCCTCGAATGGTCATTGCTTATTTGCTGAGAACACTGTGGTTTCTGGAGATTCGATTATCCTTTTGGAGGCCTTGACTATTAAACACAATCTCAATTTTGTCTCGGAGCACTCGCTCCCTCGGTTTCAAGTGGAGTCGGACTCCAAAACACTGATCGATGCTTTGACTAATCGTATTGAAGTTCCGTGACAGATCAACTCTGTGGTTGCAGATATTTATTTTCTTGCATTACAATGTAATTTTGATAGCCTTATATTTTGTTACCGAGAAACAAACAAAGCTGCCAATTGGGCAGCAAATAGGGCGAGGTGTTGGCACGATATCTTGGTATGGCCGACCGTTCAACCTCCTGAATTGGAGGATATTTTGTATTTGAATATTTTTGGCTTTGCCCCCGGCGGATCTAATCTGCTTCTTTTTTTTAAAAAAAAAAGTGTGCAAATTGTATGTTTTCGTCTTATTTCATGTTTTGAGCTCCTTTCAATAACAAATTGGAAAAAAAAGTGCTCAAATCAACGATGAGCGAGAGCAACAAATAGAGAGTCCGTACCTTGTGGGCATTAATTACATTTTTGTTGTGCTGTTCTTTAAATCCAACGGTGAAATCTTCTTAGATTCCCCCCCCCTCCCCTCGCACTTATTGCATTACTCTGTAGACTTAAATGTGCTTGTCTCAATATCTTAAAAGTTTAATTGATTAATATTTTGTATTATGTGAAAGTAGTAATTGAGAGATGTGATCTTACATTCAACGAGTCAGGACGAGTCTTCCAACAGTAGAGAATAGACTAGATACGAAGAACGCAAGCCCTAGTACAAAAAACAGCAATTAATACAGGAGATGATAAATCCAATCCATGAAGAAAAAGTACGCAATAGCATCATCAAAACGAAGATCTTCTACTTTTGATAGATATACAATTCAAGCACAATAGAATTTGATCTATTGTACTTTTGATAAATGATGCATGTAAGATTGAGAACACAATAGAATTATCAGAACCGGTCTCTTGCATTTTCTATAAATACAAAACTGAAGCACTCAGACAAGACTCTCGTATTATTCACAGTGGTCTACAATATACGAATTAATCTTGATATCAACAAAACTCAAGTCAAGCCCAAAAGAACCATTATAGATTAATCAAATAACCATCATTAGGGGGCACTTCGTTGCCATCCTGCTACCTCGTTGGACATACTCCAATTCACACACAAACACACATAAACCATGTAAAATATTATTAATAATAAACTATATGTCGCTTAGTTCAATAAAGTGATGTTACATGTTTAAACCTTAAATAATTTTTTAATCACTTTCATGCTGTTGACATGAAACAAACACATTCACCTGACTGCCCATGTTTCAAGCAGTTACAGCCCACCCGGTAAATGGGCTGGAACAAGGTAATTCTGATTTATGGGTCACCACTCACAAAGATAATATGAAACACAACCTAACATAACAATATAAAACAAATATATCAAATATAAGAATATATATGGACATAATTAACAAATATATCACAACAATGGCATGCAATTGAATGATGCAACTTATTTACGATACAATTTACAAGTGTCGTAAACGAGTTGGCATGTACATAAAATAAACATGTTTATACAAAATACAGACCGACCCAATTCCACATCCAATTGCTTGTGTAAATAAATCATGTCAAATTTTGGCAGCCATTCGCATTATGTACGTTCAAGATCTATCCATTAGTTAAAACTCTCAAGTTGAAGCAACAACCGCTAGAATTTCTGTTCACTTTGGCTTCATTAACATTAAAACATTACAAACATGTAGAATTAAGAAACAATACCATCTCATGATAGACGTACAAGTTCAGCAATTATTAAAAACAAGTTCATTAACAATGTGAGAAATAATGATGACCAAAAGAAAGTCAAATATTTCCTTAAACTTAAATCCCTATTTATCTGCCACCATAGGAGCTTTAGCAATTAGCACCATATAAGCAGGAACAACTTTCAGCACTTTTGAGTCAATTTTTCTGAAGATAGAAACTAATGTTACCAAGCTGGCTTCTATAAAACTCAGGAAGAACAGCTGTGCCTGTAATAATAATATTTTCATGTAAAAAAATTCTCTAAAACTTCATATTTAAACCAAATATAAATAACCTATAAATATTTATTTAACATCCTACCGATTTCATCCCTAGCTAACCAATGAATAACAGTGCTGGAGCACATGCAAATCTCATTTCAGAATCAAATACAGAAATGAAGCCAATCAATTACTCCAACTCTCTACTGGAATAAAAATCAATCTTAAGAAAACCAAACAATATGAGTAATCAATTAATAACATGCCATGATTTCTCCACATCATTATACGAACAATGGAGCAAGGTAGTAGTATATTTTCCCAATGGAAAATATACTACCATATGGGTCCTTTGATACATTCGAACCTGATATCATATAAGAATGACCTACTAAATCATAGACAATAGTCAACGGATGGATCTGAATAAATCCAATTTTTTTCAATTACAAATCTCCACATGACTTTTGAGCGCAAGGATCCCCTTGCTTTCATAAAGAAGCCAATATATGACATTTAGCAATTAAAATTTCAAAGTAAACCATTCTGGCACGTTATGGATGAACCTAAGAGCTTGTTTGAGAATTTTTTAACAGAGAGAGGATAAGACAAGGCAAGGGGAGGGTAAAGTGTTTTGATTTATTGGAATTCAAAAGTGAAGGGGAAATGGCAAGAAAAACTTAATACCCAGGACAGGGTTTCAAGACATACCTTATTTATGCTAACTAAGACTTTGGCTCCAAATTTCTCCTATTTGAAGAAATTTGCTTATCGGAATAGATTTCCATAACCTTGTTTGGTTGGATCTTAAAGATAAAGAATAGTTATTACTAAAGGATGGGGAATAGATGTTCCTTGTCTCAAGGCAAGGAAATTCTGTCTATTCCTAGTAATATTGTCTAATTTTGCGCATTGTAATTAATCTTAATTTCACAATATATATTATATTATACCTATTTGTCATATTTATAAGTTACAAAATAAACTATTTAACTAACTAATATTTTATTCTTAAAATTACAAAATTCATATCTTTATTATGTTATATGAATTATAATAAATTATAATATCATTTGTTTTTTTTTTCATTTTATAATAAATTATATTATCATTAGAAAGACAAATGAAATATTATAATATCATTAGAATAAAATATAATATGTGAATAAATTATAAATTAGTATAAACATTTAATATTATTAAGAATGATAATTTTCATTTTATCTTTATTCCTTGTATATTCCTTATGCTAACCAAATAAGGGAATAATTATTTCATTCTTCCTCTATTAAGCTCACTAGTAGAGAAACATGCTAAGTTTGTTGGGACAGACGAGGAATGTAATAGACAAGAAATAGAGACAAAGAAGGAATGGGATAACTATTTTCCTGTTTGGTTGGTATCATGAATAGACGAAGAATAGTTATTATTTGATTAGCATAAGAAATAAACAAGAAATACAGACAAAATAACAAAAATATCCTTCTTAATAATATTAAATGTTTATACTAATTTATAATTTATTCACACATTCTATTTTATTTTAATTACATTTCACTTTTCTTTCTTATGATATTATAATTTATTCTAAAACGATAAAAATAGAGACAAAATGACAAATAATAAATGTTATTATAATTTATTATAATTCACAATAACATAATAAAGATATGAATTTTGTACTTTTTAAAAAGATCATCTTAATTTAAGATATAGCAAATATATTTTTTAGTTAATTAAACAGTTTATTATGTAATTTAAAATATAACAAATTGGTATAATACAATATACATCGTATAATTACAATTAATTACAATGAGTAAAATTGAAAAATATTACTAAGCATGGGCAAAGAATAGTTATTCGTTGCCTTGAGACAAGAAATAACTATTCCTCGTTCACCCGGAATAGATGGAAAATTGGAATAGCTATTCATTGTGTTTAAAATCTAACCAAAAGGTAATAGGAATAGACGAGGAATAACTATTTTATTTTTCGTCTATTCGGACAATCAAATAGGCCCTTAGTACTTCACTAGTACAATACAACGGGGGAAAATGAAAATGAAATGCAATGATTTCCCTTCCTTCATGACCCTTTCTTTCATCCCCAATCCAAACAATCTCAAAAAGCATTAGATGCTTAAAATGTTTCAATTTCTCTACTCTAGTCAAATACTACCTCAGAACCACCCATAAGATATCTATGGATCATTACGGTTAGATCTATAATTATAATATTGTTGTGAACTAAGCATAATCCTATAACCCAAAGAACAATGCTAATAGTCTGCAGGTATACTCCAAGGAAACAACAAGGTAAAAGAGAACTTAAATCCTATTAAAACAACAAAAAGAAAGATATAGATCAATACCATTCTTCAGTAGCTCTAAAGAACGAATAAGAGGATTAAACAGTTGCATTATCATCCATCTAAAAATCAAATATACAGATCCAAGTTCTACTTGCTCCCACTTCAGCAAAATCTTGCGGTATAAGAAGAACACGGAATATAACAAACTCTAAGTCCAAAAATACCTATTACGTCCCTCATCGGAAAAAAGAAGCCCGCCCCAGTCCTGCAGGTTGGTGCGACTAAGGCAAAAGATCATCACCATCAGTTGCTCATTATATGCGAACGGCCTGACCGGCAGACGCGGCAGCTCCGCCGAGGAAGGACAAGAGGCCACCGGCAGGGCCTCCTGATTCCTGGTCGTCTAGGAAGAGATCCTCAGGTACGCGGAAGGCGCCATGGGCGCAGACGACGACGGCGCCGATCATGAGGGCGGAGACGAGGAGGGATCCAACGGAGGTTAGGAAGACGACGAGCAGACTGAGGAGGACGAGGCCGGCGAGGATCTCCCGGTCGGAGAATGTTCGACGGAAGAGGACGAGCGGGGCGGCGTCGGCGGGTCGGAAGAGGTAGAGGGAACCCCAGGCGGCGACTAGCGCAAGGAGGAGGAGGAGGGAGAAGGGGTGGGAGAGGAGGGAGAGGGCGAGGGTGGCGGCGAGGAGGGCGAGGTAGTTGACGCGGAAGTAGCCAAGGTTCTTGCGGAGGCGGGAGGCGGCGTCGGAGAGGGAGTCGGGGCGCGCGAAGGCGGAGCGGTCGAAGAGC
Organism: Canna indica; assembly: GCA_034359265.1. Lineage (NCBI taxonomy): Eukaryota > Viridiplantae > Streptophyta > Magnoliopsida > Zingiberales > Cannaceae > Canna > Canna indica. The sequence continues at coordinate 60,688,132 of CP136890.1, read as the reverse complement.
TCGGGCCAGGGGCGGCGGTGCGCAAGAGAGCGGCGGGCGGAGTCGGAGAGGCGGGAGAGGGAGAGACGGAGGAGGGAGGCGGTGGCCCCGCCGCCGGCGGAGGAGACGGGGAGGATGGGCGGCGGGGTAGATGCCATCGGAATCGGCAGAGGGGATCAGAGAAAAAGTGAGATTGAAATAAAAAGACAGTTTATAAATTATTGTTGGAAGGGAAAAGAATCAAATTTTGCCATCGTTATTATATAATTAGATCATTTTTGCCATTCTCGTTAACGAAAGTCCACGTCAAGTGCAAACGAAATTCTTTTTTGCCCACATAAGATGTCGATGAAAAATGACATGTGATACTTATGTAGTGACAATGATAATTTTTACCCAAAACATATTTAAAGAGATAAATATGAATCTTTTTCAATACTTTAGGGGCAAATTTGCCCAATATTTTAAAAGCAAATTTAATTATTTTTTCTTTTATATATTATTATCTTTAATGTGATTCTAATTAACACTACAAAAATAATGTTGATATCATCTTTACCAAAATAAAAAAAATATAAGCTTGACAATTATACTTTGTATTGTAATTGAAGTGTTTACTCAAAGATATGAACAACTTTAGTCAATTATCATTGTAATAAGAAACCAACCAACATAGTAGGGGTTAGTTCAGGTCGGATGGGTCGAGATTTGGTATGTCTCGATCCCGTCCCAATTTTGAGTCGGACGCAAATATGTGTCTCAGTCTTAGTCCCGAATATGAAGCATCACAATTTTGTCCCGGTCTCGTCCCAATTTTGAATTGGGACGGGATTATCCTTGAACTTTCGGGTCGGGCAGGACTAGTTACTAATAATTAAATTTAATCAAGTTTTTATTTTAGTAATTAAGAAATATCCTTTTGAATATTATTTTTGTTTCATCTTTAAAATTTATATTTCTAAAAAAATTTACTAAAGTATTTGTTCAAATTCTAAGATAGAAACCAAACTTGCAGAAATCGTGCAATGAACATAAAACACGTTGTTTGGGCACCATATATATTTTATTCAAGGGAAACGGGCAAAATTTACCTCTAAAGTATTGAAAAATGAGCAAATTTGCCTCTGGAGTATTGAAAAGGGTGCAAATTTGCTCCTAAAGTATTGAAAAAGGTTTAGATTTGCCCCTTTAAATATGTTTTGGGCCAAAATTGCCCTTGTCACTATATAAATTGTCACATGTCATTTTCCATCGTAACATCTTATGTGGCAGAGCTGCACTTGCCACGTGGGATTTCGTTTGCTGACGTGGACTTCCGTTAACGAGAAGGGAAAAAATAATCCAATTATGTAACGTCGATGACAATTTTGGTAAAAAACATAGTTGAGGGACAAATTTGCACATTTTTCAAAACTTGAGGGGCAAATTTGCCCCTTTTCCCTAGTTTGAATGAGAGAGAGAGAGAGAGAGACGCTTTGTTTGTGTGTTGTCGCGTTTTAAGGGAAAAAAATTATAGCCTGCCCATATGGAAAGGAGTGAATATGAATACAAATAAAAAGAGAATATATATAAATATATTCATTCATTTTTTACTCATATTTATTCAATTTTTACTCATATTCATTCGTTCATAGATTTTCTATGGGCAGTCTGCTCATAAAAATTACATCCATTTTAAGTGTCTCCATCCATTCTTTCAATGGCAAATATATGATTATTGAACCATTGGCGGAGGAAAATAATAATTATTATATGAGAATTAGGTTGTTTAAACGGCCAGGATAAAAGGTACAAAAATATCCTTAACGTTTTCTCACGGGTACTAAAATGCTCCTAATAGTTTTTGGGATCAAAAATACCCTTGACGTTATAGAAATAGGTACAAAAGTGCCCCTATAGGTAAACGACGTTAATGGAGGGATAACAAAGTTGACGTGACTGATGACTGGGACTGATGACGTGCACACGTGTCGCGCATGCAGGCCAAAATGTTTTCTCCCAAGTACTAAAATGCCCCTGATGTTTTCTCATGGGTACTAAAATGTCCATAATGTTTTCTCAAGGGTACTAAAATATCCCTAACGTTTCTCACGGGTACTAAAATGCCTCTAACGTTTATTTTGGAGCTAAAATACCCATGAGGTTATTGAAAATGGTACAAAAATGACACCAAACTAACTTCTATTAGGTGAGACATAACGAAGATGTCGTGGATGTTGATAAAGATGTTGACTTTACACATGATGCACATGCAGAGAGCAACTTTCCAAGCAAGCGACACGTAGGATGCAACGTAGGGATGAGCAAAAAAATCAAAAATTCGGTTAATAAAAAAACCGGTCCGAATTCAAACCAAATTGTTTGATTAACCGATCCAATGGTTTCGATCAGTTTCGGTTTTTATTTTCTAAATTTTTGATTTTTGATTTCGATTTCGATTTCAATTTCTTATGTGTCGCTTGTGTGGCAAGTTTCTCTCTGCATATGCGTCATGTGTAAAGTCAACATCTCCGTTAAATCTCACCTAACAAAAGTTAGTTTGGTGTCATTTTTGTACCCAATTTCATAACGTAAGGGATATTTTTTATCCCAAAAAAACCTTAGAGACAATTTTAGTACCCGTAAGAAAACGTTAGGGGTATTTTTGTACATTTTCCCTATATATATATATATAAACTTTGATCATTTTCTAATTTTTAGCACGAACTAATTTCTTTAGCATGATAATATACAAATTTAAAATCTGTTAATCATATTTGGCATACCCCCATCAATGTTAACAGAAAAAGTTGATGTGTCATTTTAACGACGACAATGTAGCAAGTATTTGCCCTAGCTGGCATTGTATTCATTAGCCGAGTGGGATTTTCAAGTCGAATTATCATTTTGTCGTCCCTTGTCAACTGTTCATGTATGTTAGTCATGGGATGGGCAAATTGGTAATTTCTCTAGTAGTCTTCAATTTGAGGCTGCAATGCGAAGCGGGAAGCCCTTCTTGTTGCAACCCTTCTTCTTGTATTAATAAGAAGAAGTATTATTATTATCCCCACAACTGTGGCTCGTCAATTCTGAGCTCAACATAGTCCTCCGCCATGGAAGGCATCCATCGCGAAGAGTAGTAGCAGAAATCTCCGCTTAGATTGAGCAAGAGATCCAGTAGGTCAAAAACTGCCTCCTCGTTGTCTCTCGACATCGCCGCCAGTGTCGTTTCCGATGGGGAAATGGCTGGCAACCCACGTCCTGCTCTGTCGACCTCCGCGCCAAGCTATCGTCGGCGCATGCTCCTCCACGGTCCCGAACGTGGTGGCAGCCGCCAGTGCGGCCACTGCTTGGATGTCCTCGGGCGTGGCCGAGGCCGATCGCGGGAGCTCGTCGACCAATTCCGGGAACTATAGAAAGCAAAGTTCAATACTAAGTCGAACTCAATCAACTAATTCCGAAGCCAACATAAATTCAAAAATATCATCCTTGCTTGGCTTGAAACAAAATATGCAACTCATTACATTCTCTATTTATACAATTATACCAGATATTCGGGTCTCTTCAAAAGAACAAAGTTTGTGACATATGTCACTTTATATTTGAGGGATATGCCAAGAAATTCTAACAACAAATTTAGAAATACAATTGATGACAACTGCATTTGTTAAAGCCAAGCAAAATACCATTCTTCAATGCAATAGCTTTCAACCAAAGTTATGAGCTATGATCATTTGATTCTCAATATCGTGCATAGAAAATTAACCTATTCCTAATTTTCTAGATCCACCAATGCATGCAAAGAATAAGCTTATTGATGACCTTTCTAGCTATCTCTCGAAGATGAATGATTTCAAAGATCCACTTTGTTGTCATTCGTCCTTTATAATGAAAATAACAAAAATCTTAATCCGATAAAGAGTCCAAATCTCATTTGCAAAGTACAATCAAAGAAAAAATAATTGTCATTACCATTGCTAATTTCTAAACCAATAAGATGTTGAGTAATCAGTAATCCCTCGTAAAGTAATTTCAACAAAAATTTTAATTTTAAGAAGGGTTAATTATACTATATATCCTGAATTTTAGGAGTATTCTTAATTTTGACTTGAACTTTCAATTGTATCAATTTTATACCCAGATTTTTAATTTGTTTCAATAATATCCCGTCGTCAAATCACCGAGAATTTTACCGTTTGATTGATGACGTGGCGTTGCACACATGTACCAAAAAATATTTAATATGTATAAAAATCTATCTGATGCCACGTCAGCAAAAAAATTAAACCTGAATAAAAAATAAAAGAAAATACACGTCAGCTGAAAAGGGTGATGTTCGGTGATGTCGGGTGAAAATGGCGAAATCAAAAGCAAAACGCCAAAAGAGCTCAGAAAACCCCACGGTGAGCCCACGCACAGCGACCCGACGCACGACGACCCCACTGCCAAAATTGAGTTCGGCGTGTTTCTCACCAACATTTTTGCACCGGCATCAATCGCTCGCTTCTCTGATCCCCCGACATCAATATCTCTCGCGACTTCACCGGACGAACACTGCCATCTCTGTAGCCCGTGTAGTGACATTGCATATTTCTTTCGTCGGCGACATCAGCATACGATTAGTAATGTAGTGATATATGTTGATTTATTTTCGAACCCTAGATAATCAAGATCAAAAAGTATGTTTAGGGTTTTTTCATTGATTTAGGTTTTTTTTCTTATGGTTGTTTTATGCCATTGTTGATGTCAATAGGTTACTATTTTATTTATGCATTTGAATTGTCATTGTTCTGTTTGTAGAATGAAGATGAAAGAGGTTTTATTGTTGATGACCAACAGATAAGCCACAACAAGATGGATCTCAAACTATTACGTGGAGAAATTTCGAAGCAATCCTAATTGGAGTGTGAAAGAAAAGGAGAAAGATTTGCTAACCAAGTTTTACATCAGTATTGCAAGAATGAAAGCTTATAGATCAAAATGGGAAGCGTTATGGAAGCTGCGGGGTTCGATTGAGGAGCACTATGCAATGCTTGGTCCGTATTTAGAACAACTTCGAATTGTGAACCCGACGAGCATATTCAGTATTATTTGTAAACGAGCATTTACAAGTGCTCCTCTCATCTTCCAACGTTTGTACATTGGGTTTGATGGACTGAAAAAGGGGTTCATGCACGGATGTAGACCAATTATCGGATTTGATGGGTATTTTCTGAAAACTTTTCTTGGTGGACAATTGCTCTCGGCTGTAGGTAGAGATGTCAATAATCAAATGTTCTTGATAGCATGGGCTGTAGTTGAAGGAGAAAACTATCATTCATGGAGTTCGTTTTTGGGTATTTTGTTTGATGACCTGACCATTGGAGTTCTTGTTTGATGACACTTATAAGTGATCAACAAAAAGTAAGTATATGTTTAGTATGTTATCATATTTTTTATTTAAAAAGTATGTATACTATATACTAATTGGACATCTATTTCTTTTAGGGTCCGGAGTATGCTATAAAAGAAAGGGTGTCTGGTGCCAAGCATAGAAATTATGCACGACATATATGTGCAAATTGGAAGAAGCAGCACAATGGGCAACTCTTAAAATCACTCTTTTGGAAAGCTGTTAGATGCAGTGTTGAGTCAGATTTCAAGAGGACATTGAATGAACTTCAAGCTACTTCACAAAGTGCATATCAAGATTTCATTGGAATTGGAATGAACAAATTTTGTCAAACGTATATCAGTACTGGTTGCAAAAGTGATGCAGTAAGCAACAACATCAGCGAGACATTCAATGGTTATATTTTGAAGGCAAGATCAAAACCAATTATTGATATGCTCGAACAAATACATCGTATGTTGATGTCTAGGATGTAATCTAAAAGAGAGATGATGTTGAAAAGTAGTGATATTATATGCCTAGACATACGGAAAAAGCTTAAAAAAATTAAGAAGGAAATAACATATTGTCATGTCACACCTGCAGGAAATATGTTATTTGAGGTTCAACAATTTGACAGATCTAATGTTGTTAACTTAATGCACCGTACATGTTATAGTAGATGTTGGGATATATCTGGAATTCCATGTAATCATGCAATATCATGCATGTTTTGGTTAAAAGAAGAACCAAAAAATCACATTGACAATTACTTCAAGAAAACACCTACTTGAAAGCATACGAGACTTTATTGCAACCTTTGTCTGGGAAGGATACCTGGCCTGAAGTTGAAGGACCTCATGTGTTGCCACCTCCCGTGAAAAAGATTTCAGGCAGACAAAAAAAAACAAAGAAGAGATTTGCATGAAGATGAATCCACATCAAGACTATCTAGAGAAGGCACAATTATGACTTGTCAGATATGCCATGTAGATGGTCATAATAGAAGAAGATGCCCACTTAGGGGACAGCCATCATCATCTCATACTCATACAGAGGTTATTGGTTTATAATCAATATTATATTTTTTCTAATATATTGGATCATTTCTAATATTTGATATATGATACTAATTATAGGGCCAAGTAAACCAACCAATGTCATAAGGTTCAAGTGGTAGAGGAGGTAGAACTACATCAGGTAGGGGAGGTAGAACTGCATCTAGTCCAAGTGGTACATTGGCTAGAGGGCATAGAAACTCAACTGTAAGCACTTATTAATAATAATTTCATTTTACTGTTATCATTAATAGTAATTTCATTTTACTGTTATCATTGATATTGTTACCATTAATTAATTAGTTTGTGTACCAAGCATTCTATAGGGAAAGATCAATGGCCTCACGGGGTTTTGGAGTTTTCGTTGGCGAAGAGATTGGGAATACATATTTCAAATTAAGTTATTTAGTGATAGTAATTTCCCTTTACTGTTATAATTGACACTTACTTATATTGTGATTTTACTTAGATGCCTAGATCTAGTTTATCCATATGCTCCTCTCGAGGGGAATGGAGTGGGCCTTTAATTTGAGAACGTGATAGGAGAGCCCGAGTACAAGGATCCCAAACCGAGCCGATGATTCAAGTATCTCAAACTTCACCCATGATTCAAGGGAGCCATAATATGGACCATGATACAAGGATGTGATGCAACAACGATGTGATTGAAGGATCTCAAGCTTCACACATTGTTTTTTGGCTTAAAATATTTTTGTGCCATAATATTTTGTGGTTTTTTGTGATGGAACAAGGATGTAAAATTGATAACTCAGTTTTTTTATGTATACTTTTTGTGATGTATACTGTGTCATACTCAGTTTCAGTTTGAAGTGAGTATATTAGTTTCAGTTTGATGTATAACTGATAACTCTGTTTGATGTATACTGGTATTATATTTGAATTCATGTGTTTGAAATAATAACTCAGTTCACTGTAGTATTACTATTAGAAATGTGATGATCAGCAACGGCTATCAACAACGGCCGTTTAAGCCGTTGCAATTTCTAACGGCGTTCTTACGATCGTTCGGGCCTTTATAGATGTGATGTATCTGCAATGGTTTTATTACGATCGCTTGAGCCGTTGCAGATATATTATCACATTAGCAATGGCTTAGTAACAACTACATCATCCATCACTCTTTAGCCGATAGCACGCTCGCGGCGCGAAAATAAAATACTTATTAGCAACGGCGTTCTAACGGACGAGTGAGTCATTGCTGCTAAGTTTATTTAAGTCGACCGATCGCGCCCGCCCCTTCCTCCTCCTTCTTCCTTTCTTCTGCCGCCGCCAATCTTCGCCTGCTCGCCGTCGTCGTCCGCCGACGCCACTCGCCGCCGTCGTCGCCCGCTCCAGGTAACTCTCCTCCTCTCTATTTATTATAGAACTCTAGGTTTACGGTTTCGACCGACGGTCGGAGCATTGTCTAGTGTCCGACATATGTCGGACACTGGACTCCGGCGTTGAAAATAGGGTTTTTTTAAAACCCTATATTTTCTTTTATTAAATCCTAATTCTAGATTAATTAAATGTTTTTATGGTAAATTTACATGTTTAGATTAATTAAATGTTTAGGTTAATTTAGATGTTCAGATTAGATTAGATTAATTTAGATTAGATTAATTTAATTTATATCAATTTAGATTAATTTTATTGTTAATATTTAGATTTAGATTAATTAGAATTGTCCACTTCGGACTCACGCCGGAATCATCCACTTTGGACTCGTGCCGGAATCGTCCACTGTGGACTCGAACCGGCATCAAAATATTTAGAAAATAATCATCCATCTGACGAGTTGATACGTTTCACGTACGCATCGACGAGTCGGATGTGATTTAGCAAAATCTTAGATCCGTTCAGGGGTTGTATGTTCGTGTAAAAGAAGTAGATGATCTTTTATATGACGTACAACCCTTGAATTATCTTGATTGGACAAGTTGGAAACATAGTTATTTGTATTGCAATTAGTTTTTTCTTTTAACCGTTAACTAATTAATTCTTAAATTTTGGCTATTGTGTCTCTCTTGTTCTCCGATACGCGCCCACCGATATGCGTATTCGGATAACTATAGGGAGATTCTGCCAAAATTTAGAATGAAATTAGCGGTTAAAAGAAATACTTAGTGCAATATAAATAACATTAATCCCGAATGGAATATGACAATCTCAACTAAAGGCATTAATTGAAGAAAGTGTCATTGATTGTCAGAATCATATCGGGCGATCGAAGTTGGATGTACCGACGTGTTGATCATGGAGATTTAACGTATGAGTTTCTATTAGGCGTAACTTACTTCCTAAATTTCGCCTATTCGAATCGAAAATTCGTTAGCGTCGGTAATAAAATCCGATGTCCGTGCCGCATTTGCTTGAATGCACGATTTTTGGATCGGGAAACTATCACTCTGCATTTTTTTATAGCAAAGGATTTGCACTAAGATATTTTATATGGACTTGTCACAGGGAGTCACGTGAAGTCAAATAACAAGTTTGAGTCAACTTTTTATAAGAATAAAAGTTGATGAGAAAATTAGAGCTTGGGTACGAAAAAATACACGCGTGCCAAAATAACTGTATTTTATATTATAAAGAAAATGCGTAGTTGGATAAATGTCTTGTATGTGAACATCCTCGTTATAAGGAGAAGAAATTGGTCTGACATAAAAATATTTCGTTTAAGGTGCTTCGGTATTTTTCACTGACACCGGGGCTTCAAAGATTATTCATGTCGGAAAAGACGGCCCTCTATATGAGTTGGCAAGCAAGAAGTCATGATGATACAGTAATGACTCGTCCATTCGATAGTGAAGCATGGAAATATTTGGATAGATGTTATCCTTTATTTGCTAGGGATTCTAGAAATATCAGATTGGGATTATGCACTGATGGTTTTAATCCGTTTGGTCATTCTGCAACTCCTTATTCAGTTTGTCTAGTGTTGCTAATAGTTTATAATTTGTCATCGTCAATTTGTATGAAAGATGAATTTATTTATATTTCGATGATTATTCTGGGTCCTGAAGGTCCGCGAAAAGAAATTAACGTGTTTCTCAAATCTTTGATAGATGAATTGAAAATATTGTGGACTGAGAGAGTTGTCACTTATGATTGTCACCAGAACCAAAATTTCAATTTAAAGGCTATGACCTTGTGGACAATCAATGATTTTTCGGCCTACGACATGTTGTCTGGTTGGAGCACTCACGGCCGACTCTCTTGTCTGTATTGTATGGAACACTCTAAATCATTCAGTCTTCAGAATGGATGGAAAATCTCATTCTTTGATTGTCATCGTTAATTCCTATCGGCTAACCATCAGTATCGAAGGAATCGTAATAAATTTACTAAGGGCAGAGTCGAAAGAGATAAGCCACCATCGATGCTGTCTAGTGAACAAATGTTAGCACGTGTTTCAGCACTTCCAGAGAGTGTTTGGTCGGAATAAAAGAGTGCCGAGCTTTGGTCAAACATATAACTGGGTGAAAAAAGTATCTTTTGGGAATTGCCGTATTGGAGTTCATTACTGATTCGACATAATTTGGATGTCATGCACATTAAAAAAAATATGTTTGATAATATTTTCAAAACTTTGATGGATGTTTCCGAAAAAAATAAAGATAATGCCAAGAGCCGACATGATATAAAAATACTTTGTAAGAGGCCGAAGTTGGAATTACAAGAGGTCAACAGACAATATCTGAATTAGCCGAAGGCCCCGTATGTGTTAAATAAACAACAAATCAAAGATGTTTGTCAATGGATAAAAGAACTCAAATTACCCGATGGATATGCCTCAAACTTATCTCAATGTGTGAACGTCGATGATTGCAAAATATCAGGGATGAAGAGCCACGATTGCCATTTATTCATACAGAGATTATTTTCAATCGCATTTCAAGATCTTCTACTTGATAATGTTTGGGGTCCGTTGATTGAATTAAGTATGTTTTTTAGAAACATTTGTGCAAATGTCCTTCGAGTCAAAGATATGTCAGCACTTGAAAGTAATATTGTTGAAATTATATGCAAGCTGGAGCAGTTTTTCCCTCATGCCTTCTTTGACTCGATGGAGCATCTATCGATACACTTGGCATACGAGGCACGAGTTGGTGATCCCGTTTAATACCGGTGGATGTACTTATTTGAAAGATACATGAATCATCTGAAGAAAAAAGTAAAGAACACCGCAGCTGTTGAAGAATCAATATCTGAATCGTATATCATCTAAGAAATTTCAACATTATGCTCATTTTACTTTGAATCGACAGTACATACAAGATTTGATCGTCTTCCACGTAATGACGACGGGGGAGTTCGACATTCATATGGACGTTTAAATATATTTTGTCACTTTGGTCGTGCTTTTGGTTCTCGTCCATCTCGACACTTAAGCGACGAAGAGTATCATTTGGCACAATTGTACGTATTACTCAATTGTCCAAAGATTGAACAATTCATTGAAATATTTGACATTGAGATGGTGCAAAAATACTCTATTCACAACGATGAAGAATTGGAGAGATTACGAAATCGTAATTTCCCTACTTGGATTCGGGCTTACAACAAATATCACAAAGATGAAATAGATGAAAGAATATTTGAGTTTGTTAGTGGACCGTCGCGACTAGTGTCGTGTTATAGCGGATATTTTGTTAATGGGTTTAAATTTCACACAGTTGAATATGCATTTACAAAGAAGACGATGAATGCCGGGGTCTGCGTGAAAGGGACAACGTATGTTGAATGTGATATGGATTTTTATGGACTGGTGAAAGAAGTAATAGAATTGCACTACTTTGGCTTGAAATCAGTTATCCTATTTGGATGTCATTGGTTCGATACAACAGAAAGGGGCATGAAAGGGGCATAAAATACAAATTTGTTGAGGTTAATTACAAATCGGAATTGGCAGCAAATGAGCCTTTTATATTGGCATAACAAGTCGAACAAGTATATTACGCAAAGTATCCGACTAGAAATAAAGATAAAGTAGATTGGTGTGTTGTCTATAAGACTAAAGCTAGAGGAATAATTAATCCGATAGCGGGAGAAAATGAGCCGACACCTGATGTGATAGATGATTTCTATCAAGAAGAGGATCCTCTTGCAGTAGACCGTATTATTCCAATACTAGATGATGCAGACACAGCGTTAGTTCAATTAGAAGTTGAATATGTTGATGATGATGATCATCAAGTTGAGGAAGCTGGAGATGAAGAAGATGATGAAGAAGAAGAATTCGAAGACTATTACTCAGATGATGAAGAATAGTTGTAAAGTATATCTTATATTAAATCTATCTCTACTATATATATAATCAAATTGTATGCTTAGTCGACAGATATGGTGGGTCGTGGTTATCGTCGAACGAGAGCTTCAAAGTCTCTGATTGGTCAGACTCCAGCACTTCCTCCTGCTGCTGATCCTCCTGCCGATTATACTTCTGTTGTTGATCCTCATGTCGCTGAGGCTAGTTCATCGAGACGCAGGCGGCCACGCGGGCCGAACAGGTGGCAGCCTCCGCCAGCCACAGAGTCACGTAGACTCATTAGTGTGATTGGGGAGCGATAATGTATCATGAATTATGAATTATTACAAATTTATTATTTCATAATATAATGTTGAACTTTATTTTTGTTGTGCATGTTCGAGCAGGAGGATGTGCCGAGGACCATATCTTCTACGATTCGACGATACATGCATGGGGCATGGCCCACGTGGTCTCACGTGCCCCGTGAGCACGTCGACATGCTATGGTGCGAGTTTGAGGCACGTATTAATTTTTTTTTTATACATGATGATTAATATTGGTACTGATATTGTTATTTTGCAGGCTCGCTATACATGGGCTGAGGACCAAAGGTCCTTCATTTATATTGCCTAGGAGTCTATTTCCCGGTAGAGGTACAACGGTCAGCTGGGGCAGGCCCGATCGCAAGCGATGGCTCGAGCTGGGACCACAAACATCGTAGAGACTCGGGGATACGGCTCCGATTGGATTACTCCGGATATATGGGACCAGCTCGTGGCGTTATGGTCGACGAATCGGTGACAAGAGGTTTCTAGGACTGCGGCTAGAAATCGCATGTCCGGGGGAGTAGCGTATCACACCGGTGGCTCAATATCATTTGTAGTGCACGGTCGTCGTATGGTAAGTATTATACCTTAAATTCAATTATATATTTTATTTGTTACTATATGTAATAAATAATGTATTTATTTTGTAAATATAGACGACGGTGATGGACGACGGGACTGTCGAGCGACCCTCCCCGATGGAGGTGTTTGATCGGACTCATCATTGAGGATATGGAATGGGGGAGTACATCGACACCAGCGCTGCAATCATTATGGTAAGTATATTTGTTTAAATTATTCATTATTTATTTATAATTTAAGTTTTAGGAAAAATATGAAATAGAAAATCAAACTCGAGTAGGAGACCTACACTCAGACAGTGATGCAGCGCAGAGGCACCCCCTGTTGGCTTTAGGTTTTCAACCTTGGTTTTAATCTCTTAATCTTGGTTTTAATGATAACAAACATGAAACTAATATTTCTTCGACAAATCTTTTAGGTTCCATATCGATCAGCGTTCGATGTCCTCGATCGGAAAAATCAGAAGAAATCGAAAAATTAGAAGGACATTGATCGTTGCGCTCGAGTTCGTCGTGAAACAACTCGAAGATTGACGAGGGCACCAAAGTCGCATTGGACGAGTCCAAAGATCAAATGAAAAGCTCTCCATGTTGATGCTCGTTGAAAGCTGGAACCCGGAAATGAAGCGCGCAAGAAAAAGAGTTGAAAAATCAATATCAGCCTTTGTTCGATCGACCGAAGAGTGTAGAAATTGGCAGTAGCCAATTCGGTCGACCGGTCGGTCGATCGAACACTGCCAAAAATGGGCAGTGGCTACTTCAGTCGATCGGTCGGTCGATCGACAGAGGCCAAAAATGGGCAGTAGCCCTAGCGGTCGATCGATTGGTCGACCGGATTGAGCATCGCGCAGTCGCGTGACCCTGGCTTCCTTGCGTCGGTCAACCAATGGGTCGATCGAATTTGGGATCGGGTGTTTTGCATCTGGCGGTCGACCCGTCGGTCGACCACACAGAGAGAAGATGCAGCGATCGGTGTGAGCAGTCGATCGGTCGATCGACCGACTAATCGACCGAGCGTTTGCAACAGATAGTTTTCTATCCGTTGAGCTGCCGTTTCTTCGAGAGGGTATAAATATACCTCATCTAACTCCTTTTAATATTCTTTCTTGATGATTACAAATTTTATTGAGCAATTAAAAGGATGATTTGAGCCTTCTAGAGATTGATTAAGCGTGCTCTACTCTTTCCGCGAACATTTTCTCAAGCGCCAGCTACTGCTTCAACTCGGAAATTGAATCGAGCTCTACTACTCGGCGAGTTGGAGGTTCCAAGGCTTGGAAAAGAGCTTTTACTCTTGGTTTTATTTTAAGCTCTTTTCACTTGTATTTTTATAGTTATTTGAACATCTTTAATTTGGATTTGTGCGTGTGAAGACCTAGGATTGTTAGGTCTTGAAATTGGGTGGTAGTATGTGTTTGAGGTTTAAAACCACCGGTGTAATTAAACGTAGTTTGCTAGGATTAAGTGGAGTTGTCCCTTAGGGTTGAGGTGGAAGAGTGCTCTTGGTAAGAAGGCGGTGACTTTCGGGTGTGGAAGTGCCTTAGGTCGAGAGAGCGACTCTTCGAGTCAAAGTCCTCTGTGTAAGGGAAACTGATTTAATCTAGTTAAACTAGTTTGGAAATCCTAAGCGGGGTGCTTAGGTAGTGGAGTAGGCATTGGGGCTGAACCACTATAAATTCTCGTGTTTGCATTGTTATTTATTGTTGCTTGTGCTTAAATATTTATATCGCTTCCGCATCAAATCATTCAATCGTAAATTGTCTAAACAATCTAAGTAAATGATTAAAATTGAATTTAGGCTAATTAACTTAGTTAACATATTTAGGCTAATGATTAAAATGATTAAAACTTAGTTTTGTCATTTCGACTACAATTGGTATCAGAGCGGGTCGTAGATTATGATTTCACCATCCCTTCTATAATTTATCTCGATCCTAAAATGGTACTAGAGTCGGTAGCGTCTTCACCTCCTAGGTTCGATGAATCGAACTTTGGTCTTTGGAAGTCTAGGATGTACACTTACCTAAAGACTAGAGGTCTTGATGTTTATAACATGATTAAACTAGAATACATTGAACCTAAGGTTGACATGCATGATTGGAGTGAACACGATAAGAAAATGTTTCAATTTAATGGAGATGCTATGGATAGCATTTTTTGTACCCTAATAGCATCATTGAAAAAGTCATACATTGCACTTCGGCTTTTGATATTTGGGCAACATTAAATATGTTATATGATTATGCCAAAACCGAAGAGCTTAACAATTTTGTTGAGGGTGGTGATGACAATGGTCATCCCCTAGTACTAACCTCGGTTTTGATGATCTTAGTACTTCTAGTTGAAGAAGCAAATCAAAAAGTCGAAAAAGAAAGGTGATATGCTACTTGTGCAAGGAAAAGGGGCACATTAAAAGAAATTATCCTTCATCAAAGAAGAATGCCAAGAAGCGAACAAGTGCTTCAACATCCACCTCCAAATCACAAGAATCATTCTCCTGTCACGACGATGAAGCTACATCAAACTTTTGCCTCATGGGTCTTTGGAATGAGGTAAAATCTTCTACTTCTAGTCATGATAGAAATTTTGATAGTGATAATGATGATAGTAGCTCAAATTCTTTAGGTATGACTTATGATGAGCTATTAGAAGAATCTAAGAAGATGTATGCCTTGCTTGTGAAAGAGAATAAGGGAAATAGAAAACTAAAGTAAGAAAATTTAAGACTTAGTTCTCATGTGCATGAATTAGAAAATGAAAAATTCAATACAAGTATACTTGTTTCTTGCCATGATGAATTTAAGCTTGAAAATGAGAATTTAAAAAGTGAGGTAAAAGAATTGAAAAATGAAAATGAGGATTTGAAAGCTAGATTAGGAATAATGTCTTGAAAAATGATTTCAAAATTGAGAATGAAAAATTGAAAAATGAAAATAACATGTTGAAATCTCAATTGTATGTTATTCACAAATCCATGAGTGATTTGAGAAATGAGGTTGTATTTTTAAATAGAAAAATCAATGATTTATCAAATGTACATTTCTTTAAGAAGTCTAAAAATAAAAATGCTTATGTAAAGAATGTCAATGTTCATCATCATTCTCATGTTAGGCATTCCACATTTAAACCTCATGATCAAAAGAAGAATGTTTCACTAAAGAATGCCCATGCTCATCATGCCTCCTATGTTAAGCATTCTAACATTAAATCTCATGTCCATGTTAAAAATGAAAAGAAAAAGTTTCATGGACATTGCTTTTGTTGTGGTGTTTATGACCATGCTATCCATGAGTGTGCTTTTAAAAGAAATTCAAGTGTTGCTAGGACACTTTGAATTCCTAGGTCATCTAACCCCCAAGGACTCAAAGCCATTTGGGTACCAAAAGTTTCATGCTCTTTTGTAGGGGGAGCCACCACACAAGGGTAATGGAAATTGAAGAGTTGAAGTTGACCAAGAAATTGAAGGAATGATCCTTGCATGGTTGCAACTTCAAAGTCTTCACTTAGACTAGATGCCTTAGGTTTAAGAATTGGCATCTAAATCACTTGGTATCATCTTCTATCTTACATTGTTTTACCTTAGTTGAAGATTGTGATACTATGTTTAGTTTGAGTTGTTTTCCCCGCTCTTGCTAAAGAGTTTTTTTAAAAAAGCTTTTGATTTTTGATTTTGATTTCCCGGTCTCTTCGGAGACCTATGTAGTCTGTAATGGGCTCATGCGAACTTGCGGTTTTAAATCATAGGCTCATTGTGGCCTTTCGGTTTTCAACCAATAGGAAGGGTTGGAGATCATGTTTTCATTAATATTACATTTGTGATCTCTTAAAATTCATTTTGGTATCAATTGATTTTATTTAAAACGGATTTCAAACCATTTAGCAAAGTGATCTTTGATAATGATACTTGATGCTTCTCTTTGCTTTTTGGTTGAGTTAGCTTGCTAAGTAGCTATATTTTCTCTAAAATATTAGTGTAGCCTACTTGCAAGTTATAAGTATCTTAGGAAGGCTAATAACTAGGAAGAAAAAGATTAGTTTGACAAATTATCATGAATAAGGTATAACTTTGATAAATTCAAATTTTAGTGTTATACCTCAATGCTTAAGCTTAAAAAATATCTCAATACTCATGATTAGAATTGCATGGTAAACCCTTGAATTTTCATGAGTATGTAGAATCTTAGCACTTAGGCAAATTTCATGAAATGAAACTTCCTCTAGCTTGATACTTACTATTATAAATATTCCTTTAAGTCCAAACTAGTTAAACATATTTAGGGACTTTATTCCTCAAATGTTTCACATCTTAAGATCCATTAGATTCATTTTGATTTCATGTTAACCTTCTTAAAATGAATCTTTACTATCTAGCATAGGTTAAGGTGTT
Source organism: Canna indica (assembly GCA_034359265.1). Taxonomy (NCBI): domain Eukaryota; kingdom Viridiplantae; phylum Streptophyta; class Magnoliopsida; order Zingiberales; family Cannaceae; genus Canna; species Canna indica. Next base: position 60,671,197 of record CP136890.1, on the reverse strand, counting down.
TAAATGAAACATTGCATTGAACCTTTGCTATTTAGTATGTTAGCTTGCTACTAGGCATATTATTTCATTATGCTACTAATGAAGTCTACTTGCAAGTTGTGAATGTTAATGAAAGGCTATGCTATCTAAAAGAAAATGAAAAAGGAAATGAAAAGTTGGGCAAAATCTCTAAGACTAAGGTATGGATTTAATTTTGCAAAAATTATTTGAATATCTATGCTTAAATGATTTCTCTATGCTCATGATTGATTATGCATGATAAATATTTGAATTTTCTTGAGTAAGAAATTTTTTGATAACTTAGCTCATTTCATGATATCATGGTATTTATGAAATCGCACTAGGTTGAAATTTTTCTTTAGAGACTTCACTTTAAGTTGAAAATTAAACAAACATGTTTAGATACACATATCACATGAGTCTAGGTATTTAAAATTGAAAATTCATGTCTAGATGAATAATGTGATAACTAGATCACATTAGAGGACTTAAGCTTGAGAAGTTTGACCCAAGTCAACAAATTGACTTGGACACTTGATTTTAAGTCCAAACTTCATAAACATGTTTAGGAATAGGTATGTCATGTTTCCAAGCACTTAGAGTGAAAAATTCATATGAATATGAATAAAATGACATAGAGGTGGTTTCATGAAAACCTCTTTTGAACCAAGTTGACCCAAGTCAATAAGTTGTCTTAAAGGTCTCATTTTCAATCCATATTTAAGAAACATGTTTATATTTACTCATGTTAGGTATCCGTAGGTTTAAGTTTGAAAAATCATGAGTAAATGATAAGATTGAAACTTAGCAAGTTTCATGAAAACTAGTTTAGTGTTGAATGAAACCATGTTAGGCTGATATATTGACTTTAGGATATAATTTTCATTTCAAACTTGGCATACACTCTTTACATGATCATTTTATGTTGTCATAAAAGTTTGAATGAAAATTGAACATAGTTTAAGAATAACTGAAAATTACAAAAATATCATTTCAACCTACATTTGGTTTCAGCATTTTGAGTTATTTCTAGAAAAATATAGGAAAATCTTTTTTTAGATGATTCTTGAAACTGCACTTTCACTGAAAAATCTAGTTTATTGTATAAAAATTTCATCAAGAATCTGATTTATAATGGAATTTTGAAGTTGGATTTCAAAAATACAAAGTATCATCCTCTTGAAATATCAATATTTTCCGATACTTTGTTCTCTCATCAAAAACTTCATATGAGAACTCATGTATACCATTTTGATTCATTGTCTAAAGTCATTCACACCATTGCTTGAGCAAAATCATTGATAGGAATGATTTTGTGTTACGCCCCGCCTAGGTTTATCCCTATATAAGGACCTCACCTAGGAGAAACGCAACTAGCAACAGAACAACAACATAATAGGTGTATTGAAATTTAAATTACAACCAGATTCCAAGGCAATTGTTCAACAAGGTAATAAATAATGAAAGTTCAACAGTCCATATGAACAAAGGAATCCCAAAGTCTAGCCAAAGAGTCTAAATAGTCCAAAGTGGATAGAGTGAACAGTTCAACTAGTAAAATAGGAAACTAAATACTGTGCGGAAGACGTCTCCTCCAAAACTCTAGCTACCCCATAAGGAAATGCCGTCATACCTGAGGATCTAAGGCAAAAACAACAAACATCAGCAGAAGGCTGAGTAGGATTGCAACAAGATGCTATGATGTCATGAATACAACGAAAGATATTGTTCAACGATTCATTTAATGCATCTACACCAAACAACTATGTCAACTAGGTCAACTATTATCTACATGAATATATAGTCATAGACTCAATCAAGAGCGTAGTGGACATTGGGTTTCCCCCACACTCTCGCACCCTGAGAGTGGCACCTCAAGCCCGCTCTAGCTAGAGATGCGACTATCCAAAAATGGTAGTCCGCCGATGTCTAACACCTCGACGCCGCACACGCACCCCGTGTGGTAAATAGGTGATCACCGGTGTCACTTGCCCTACACCTTAGGCAATATATCAACAGTGTCTAGGGCTATCGCCCAACAGTAGGTCAACTATGCATCATGTCAACAACTACTCTACTACAACTCAACTAATATAATGCTAGTAGCCATGTCATCATGTATGAATTAAATATATAAATAACAGTATAAGTCATGCTACGTCTATACTAGCATTCTCAACTAATATGCATATAAAAACATCATGCTGACAACATGTATCAACAAAATATGCATAAATAGCTCCAACGACAGTAGATATCAATTTTCAACGGAATAGAACAACAAGATATATATTTCGACATAGGGTAACAACTGATCTAGGATGAGATTCACCTTAACCACAACTACAACAATACAACAACTCGGGTAAACACCATGAAAATGAATAAAATAATATTTTCCCGACTCGGCACACAAAACGAGGCAATAAATGCATACTGCTTTCAACATCCGAAAGCCAAATGGAGAAATTGACCCCACCAATGAATTCGGGGCATCGAGTAGATACAAATTCATATATAATAAGATTATTTTTGATCAACTATAAAGCCTTTAAAATAATCTTTCAAATATAAACAATTATCTCAAAATAATAACTTAAATAAGTTTCTGCTATAATGATCGTAACAGTGATAAAATCCATAAGTCACCGCTACACTGCAGTGATACTAATTAATATTATATATAACCAACTTATTATATATATAACATTGATATAAATATCTATCACAGCTACCAACTCAAGCAACAACACTTAAATAATATAACACTGCTATAAAGAAGATAACCCTGATATATATTATATATAACACCGATACAACTCAAAGAAAATAAAACATTAACATATACCACTCCTTCACCTCTTCGCCCAGTTCACCCGACGCTTTGCATCCGCCGCCACCTCCGACCACCTCAGCCGACCGGGTCGTCAGAGAACTCCGACGTCGACGACGCGTCATCGCCACCACGCGGCGGCGGCAGCCCATCTGCCCCGCATGAACGCCCTCAACGGACGGTCACTCCTGGCAGTGGTCGCCCGCACGCATGGCAGCGGCACCTCGTCGGGCGCCGCCGCTCGCCGCGGCACCTTGCCGAGCACCGCAGTCCATCGCGGCCGGCTCCGATCGAGAACACGCCCAGACCCCTCGACTGGCCTGGCGAAAAACCTCCAAATAGCACCAACGAGTGCGAGTTCAAGAGTGAAGAAGACGACACCAAACGACAATGAAACGACACGATTCAATCACAAAACAACTGGTCCCTGATTGTCTCCTAGCCGACTGCTCGGACTGTAAGCAGTCCACCGACAGGACAATGACGAAAACGACTTGCTCGAAAAACAGCTCCGAAAATTTCCATAAGCAAGAACTCATCAAATCTCGGGAAGACACAAATAACCTCCGTTCTACAAATCGACAGGAAAATCTACGCGAATCTCATCCTACATCAAGTTTACCCTACACGAACATAACGGAGAAGGGCAAGAATCCTACCTGAAAACTCCTCCGAACTCCGATTCACCAAAGCCTTCTCACAACCGCCGCCACACACCTGCTGCCGCTATAGTGATCGGGAGAGGAAAAAGAATTAGAGAGGAATTAGGGATAATTAAATAGGATTTGCACTTTTGCAAAAAGACCCCTCTAAGAAAAATATTCACAATTAGGTCCAAAATTTTCAACGCATAACATTTTGATAATTTGAATGATAACTAGAAATATTTATTTTTTCATTGAAAACAATATAGGATGAAAAATGAACTTAGAAAATTCATTTTGAGTTCAAACTTGATACATGCATTCCAAATGACCATTTAATAATTGGTATCAAAAAAATTTCATCCAACAATTGGTATTTCAAAACTTGAAGTATAGTTTAACCTAAGTCAACAAAATGACTTAAAAATTTCATCTAAAGCCCAAACTTGATTCATAGACTTACATTCTCTCATGTTTGATGTCTAAATGCCTAAATATGAGAAAAACACGAGTAGATAGCAAAACTTGATACTTAGCATTTTTCATGGTTTCAAGCATACTTTGAATGAAATCATGCTAAGTTCATACATACTTGAGAACATACATGTTTTTGTTTTGAATTCAAATATTTAGCTTTGAACATATCATGTATGATTTAGTTTCATGTCAAATTTTCCATTCCTTTGGTTGAGATTTTCATGTTTAATGAAAAATAATCTTTAGAGTCTCAACTTCATGCAAAAATATTTGTTTTTCATCCCTTTGACTAAATTGACCTTTCTTGCCCTTTTTGATTGATGTCAAAAGGGGGAGAAAAGTATAAGAAAAATGGGGACAAATGTATAAGTAAATGGGGAGAAAATTATAGGTAAAGGGGAGGAAAATATAGGAGATCCATGTATATAGACAGGGGGAGTTTATTTTCATAGATATGCATGTTGATAGGGGGAGAAATCACTACTAGAAACTTGGTCTTCAGCAACGGCTATCAGCAACGGCCGCTCAAGCCGTTGCTATTTGCAACGGCAATCTTACGGCCGCCCGAGCCGTTGCAGATATCTGTATCTGCAACGGCGTTCTAACGGAAAACCGAGCCGTTGCTGATTATTTTAATTATCAGCAACGGCTTTCGGACGGAAAGGCGAGCCGTTGCTGATTTTTTAATTTTCAGCAACGGCTTGCTAACGGATAAGTGAGCCGTTGCTGATGATAACTTATCAGCAACGGCTTTCTAACGGGCGAGTGAGCCGTTGCTGATAAGTTTATATAGGGCACGCTCTCGCGCCCGACCCTTCTTCCTCCCGCTGCTGCCGCCGCCGCCTCCTGCCGAGAACTTCGCCGCTGCTGCCGACGCCGACGCCTCTCGCCGACGCCTCTCGCCGACGCGCCGCTGCCGCTGCCGCTGCTGCCGGTATGTTGATCGGCCGGCCTATACGGTTTCGGCCGGAGATGTTAAAATCCGACCGAAACCCTATTTCTAGGGTTTCGGCCGGCGGCGGTCGGCCTATGGCCGCCGCCGGACCTTCTACAGTGGCCGGACAGTGTGTCCGGCCACTGTACGCCGGCACCGGAGGGTGGACTCCGGCGCCGGAATATATATATATATATATTGTTTTTGAAATTGTTAATTAATTATTTTATAAATGTTAATTAATTGTTTAGATTAATTGTTTAATTTGTTAGATTAATTATTAGGGTTTAGATTAATTTCGGACGCGCGCCGGAATCGTCCACTTCGGACGCGCGCCGGAATCGTCCAATTCGGACTCGCGCCGGAATCGTCCAATTCGGACTCGCGCCGGAATCGTCCACTTCGGACGCGCGCCGGAATCATCCAATTCGGACTCGCGCCGGAATCGTCCACTTCGGACGCGCGCCGGAATCGTCCAATTCGGACTCGCGCCGGAATCGTCCACTTCGGACGCGCGCCGAAATCGTCCAATATGGACTCGAACTGTCTCAAAACATTTAGAAAATAATCATCCATCCGACGAGTTGATATGTTTCACGTACGCATCGATCAGTCGGATATGATTTAGCAAAACCTTAGATCCGTTCGGGGATTGTATGTTCGTGTAAAAGAAGTAGATGATCTTTTATACGACGTACAATTCTTGAATTGTCCCTGATTGGACAATTTGGGAATATAGTTATTTGTACTGCACTTACGTTTTTATTTTAACTGTTAACTAATTATTCTAAATTTCGGCAACATCTCTCTTGTTCTCCGATACGCGCCCAGATGATATGCGTATTCGGAGAACTGTAGGGAGATGCTGTCGAAATTTAGAATAATTAGTTAACAGTTAAAATAAAAACGTAAGTGCAGTACGAATAACATAAATCCCGAATGGAATAGGACCATCTCACCTAAAGACATTAACCAAAGAAATTGTCATTGATTGACAGAATCATGTCGGCTGATCGAAGTTGGATGTACCGACGTTTTGATCATGGAGCTTTAACGAATGAGTTTCGATTAGGCGTAACGTACTTCCTAAATTTCGCCTATTCGAATCGGAATTTCGTTAGCATGGGTGATCAAATCCGATGTCCGTGCCGCATTTGTTCGAATGGCCGATTTTTGGATCGGGAGACTGTCACTCTGCATCTATATACCAAAGGATTTACACCAAGATATTTTCTATGGACTTGTCACGGGGAGTCACGCGAAGTCGGGACGTCGAGCAATCCTGTCGTTCAGACATATGGTGAATCTTCCTCTGCTGGTGCTTCTTCATCCGGTCAATGTAATCCCTATAGAACTATGATACTTGATAGTCTTGGGGGTCAATTCCACCTGAATGATAATGTTGATCGGCCAGTTCTTCAGACATCAGTCCCACCAGATACTACAGCGGTTGATATCACAGAAGTAGGGGCTGCGGTAGAGATTGAATTACCGAATAAAGAAGCTGCAGAATTTTACGAGATGTTGAAAGCTGCCGATGAACCTTTGTATGAGAATTGTCCTAAATACACTAGGTTTTCAGCAATGACACAGCTCTTAAACATCAAGGCCGATTGTAATATCAGCGGAGTTGCGTATGATCGGATTGCTGGATTGATTAATGGAATGCTGCCTACTGATAACAAGTTTGAGCCTACTTTTTATAAGACTAAAAAGCTAATAAGAAAATTGGGGCTTGGGTACGAAAAAATACACGCGTGCCAAAATAACTGCATTTTATATTATAAAGAAAATGTGCAGTTGGATAAATGCCCTGTATGTCAACACCCTCGTTACAAGGAGAAGAAATCGGTCCGACAGAAAAATATCCCGTTTAAGGTGCTTCGGTATTTTCCACTAACACCGAGGCTTCAAAGATTATTCATGTCGGAAAAGACAGCCCCCTACATGAGTTGGCATGCAAGAAGTCGTGATGATACAGTAATGACTCATCCATCTGACAGTGAAGCATGGAAACATTTGGATACATGTTATCCTTCATTTGCTATGGATACTAGAAATATCAGATTGGGATTGTGCACAGATGGTTTTAATCCGTTTGGGCATTCTGCAACTCCTTATTCAGTTTGGCCAGTGCTGCTGACAGTTTATAATTTGCCACCGTCAATGTGCATGAAAGATGAATTTATTTATCTTTCGATGATTATTCCGGGTCCTAAGGGTCCGCGAAAAGAAATTGACATATTTCTCAGACCCTTGATAGATGAATTGAAAACATTGTGGACTGAGGGAGCTGTCACTTATGATTGTCATCGGAAGCAAAACTTCAATTTAAAGGCCGCGGTCTTGTGGACAATCAATGATTTCCCCGCGTACGGCATGTTGTCGGGTTGGAGCACTCACGGCCGACTCTCTTGCCCGTATTGTATGGAACACTCTAAATCAATCAGTCTTCAGAACGGACGAAAAATCTCATTCTTTGATTGTCATCGTCGATTCCTACCGGTTCATCACCAGTATCGAAGGAATCGTAATAAATTTACTAAGGGCAGAGTCGAAAGAGATGGGCCACCACCGATGTTGTCTGGTGAACAAATGTTAGCACGTGTTTCAGCACTTCCAGATATAGTATTTGGTCGCAATGAAAGAGTGTCAGGTTTTGGCCAAACACACAACTGGGTGAAAAAAAGTATCTTTTGGGAATTGCCCTATTGGAGTTCATTATTGATTCGACATAATTTAGATGTCATGCACATTGAAAAAAATGTGTTTGATAATATTTTCAACACTGTGATGGATATTTCTGGAAAAACTAAAGATAATGTCAAAGCCCGACATGATCTGAAAATACTTTGTAAAAGACCAGAGTTGGAGTTACAAGAGGTCAACGGACGATATCTGAAACCGAAGGCCCTATATGTGTTAAATAAACAACAGATCAAAGATGTTTGTCAATGGGTAAAAGAACTCAGATTACCCGATGGATATGCTTCAAACTTATCTCGATGTGTGAACGTCGATGATTGCAAAATATCAGGGATGAAGAGCCATGATTGTCATGTATTCATGCAGAGATTACTTCCGATCGCATTTCGAGATCTTCTACCTGATAATATTTGGGGTCCGTTGACTGAATTAAGTATGTTTTTTAGAAGCATCTGTGCAAATGTCCTTCGAGTCGAAGATATGTCAACACTTGAAAATAATATTGTTGAAATCATATGCAAGCTGGAGCAGTTTTTCCCTCCTGCATTTTTTGACTCGATGGAGCATCTACCGATACACTTGGCATACGAGGCACGAGTTGGTGGCCCCGTTCAATATCGTTGGATGTACTTATTTGAAAGATACATGAATCGTCTGAAGAAAAAAGTAAAGAACACCGCAGCTGTTGAAGGATCAATATCTGAATCGTATATCATCCAAGAAATTTCAACATTCTGCTCATTTTACTTTGAATCGACAGTACAGACAAGATTTGATCATCTTCCACGTAACGACGACGGGGGTGTTCGACATTCAGATGGACGTTTAAATATATTTTGTCACTCTGGTCGTGCTTTTGGTTCTCGTCCATCTCGACACTTAAGCGATGAAGAGTATCATTTGGCACACTTGTATGTATTACTCAATTGTCCAGAGATTGAACAATTCATTGAAATATTTGACATTGAGATGGTGCAAAAATACTCTATTCACAACGATCAAGAATTGGAGACATTACGGAATCGTGATTTCCCTTCTTGGATTCAGACTTACAGCAAAGATCACAGAGCTGAAATAGATGAAAAAATATTTGAGTTTGTTAGTGGACCGTCGCGACTTGTGTCGTGCTATAGCGGATATTTTGTTAACGGGTATAAATTTCACACGGTTGAATATTCATCTACAAAAAAGACGATGAATGCTGGGGTCTGCGTGAAAGGGACAACCTATGTTGAATGTGATATGGATTTCTATGGACTAGTGGAAGAAGTGATAGAGTTGCACTACTTCGGCTTGAAATCAGTGTTCCTATTTAGATGTCATTGGTTCGATACAACAGAAAGGGGCATGAAAGTTCATCAAAAATACAAACTTGTTGAGGTTAATTACAAATCGAAATTGGCAGCAAATGAGCCATTTATATTGGCATCACAAGCCGAACAAGTATATTACGCGAAGTATCCGGCTCGAAATAAAGATAGAGCAGATTGGCGTGTAGTCTGTAAGACAAAAGGTAGAGGAAAAATTGATCCGATAGTAGGAGAAAATGATCCTCCTGGTTTCTATCAAGAAGATGATCTTCCTGCTGTGGATCGTATTATTCCAATACTCGAGGATGCAGACACAACGTCAATTCAATTAGAAGTTGAATATGCTGATGATGACGATCATGAAATTGAGGAAGCTGGAGATGAAGAAGATGACGAAGAGGAAGAAGAGGAAGAAGAAGAAGAATTCGAAGACTATTATTCAGATGATGAGGAATAATTGTAAAGTATATATATTTTATTAAATATATCTCTACTATTTATACAATAATCTGATTATATGTCTGTTCGACAGATATGTCTGGTCATGGTTATCGACGCAGGAGAGCTTCGGAGTCTCCGATCGGTGAGACTCCAGCACTTACTCATGCTGCTGATCCTCCTGTTGCTGATCCTCATGAGGATGATACTGCCGAGGCTAGTACATCCAGACGCAGGCGGCCACGCGGGCCGAACAGGTGGCAGCCTCCACCAGCCACAGAGTCACGTAGATTGATCAGCGTGATTGGGGAGCGGTAATATATCATGAATTATGAATCATTACAAATTCATTATATCATAATATAATATTAAAATTTATTTTTGTTGTGCAGGTTCGAGCAAGAAGAAGTGCCGAGGAGCATTTCTTCTACTATTCGACGATACATGCACGGGGCATGGCCTACGTGGTCTCACGTGCCTAGCGAGCACGTCGACATGTTATGGCGCGAGTTTGAGGCACGTATTATTTTTTTTTTTACATGCATGATGATATATTAAGAATTGGTACTGATATTATTATTTTGCAGGCTCGCTATACATGGGCCGAGGACCAGAGGTCCTTCATTTACGCTGCCTGGGAGTCTATTTCCCGGGCAAGGTACAACGGGCAGCTGGGGCAGGCTCGGTCCCGAGCGATGGCCCGAGCTGGGACCACTAACATCGCGGAGACTCGGGGATACGGCCCCAGTTGGATTACTCCGGATATATGGGACCAGCTCGTGGGGATATGGTCGACGGATCGATGGCAGGAGGTTTCTCAGAATGCGGCTAGAAATCGCATGTCGGGGGGAGCAGCGCGTCACACCGGCGGCTCTGTTGCATTTGCAGTGCACGCAAACCGTATGGTAAGTATATCGTTTAATTATATATTTTATTTGTTATTATGTGTACTAATTAATGTATTTGTTTTGTAAATGTAGACGACGGTGTCGGATGACGGGACTGTCCAGCGACCCTCCCCGATGGCGGTGTTTGAGCGGACTCACCGTCGAGCACATGGGACGGGGGAGTACATCGACAACCGCGCTGCATACATTGTGGTAATTATATATTTGTTTAAATTATTCATTATATATTTATAATTTAAGTTTTATGATAAATATTAAACAAAAAATCAAACTCGAGTAGGAGACGTACAGCCAGAGGGTGGTGCAGCGCGGGGGTACCCCCGAGGACTTTGACGCAGCATCGTGGGTCGAGGCCGCAGGTGGCTGGGACCATGGCCGCGTATATGGCTTCGCAGATAGTGGTCATGCGCGAGCCGTGCTAGGGCCACTTGGGGCACCGACCCCTCCGGTCGCTGGTGAGCGGCCGTCTACCTCTAGATCCAGTTATGATCATAGTAGCAGAATAAGGACTCTAGAGGAGACGGTCGCGCGTCAGAGTCAGATGATGGAGGAGATGCATGCTATGCTACGCAACATGTCAGGTCATCCCGCAGCAGGCATCTCTTCGGCATCATCTAATCCATCGTCCTCGAGTCAGTCCACGCCGGTGTACACTCAAGCACTCCAGACCCCGCCATATGATCCAGACCATCCTCCATCGTGATCGTGAGATTTTTTGTTTGGATATTGAACTTGTTACTGAGATATTGAACTTGTTAAACTTATTTTGTTTGGATATTGATACTTCAATTTTGCATTTGAATTGTTTTTATACTATCGTGGATAATTATCAATATAAATATAATTGTTTTGATGTATATCTTGGTGTGTTTGTGATGTGTGAATGAATGTGTGTATGAGGGTATGGGTGTGTGAGTTATGTATCAGATAAATGTATCAATGTATCAATGGAAATTAGAAATTTGAAATTTTTCTGCCTGCAGGTATAGGTCATCAGCAACGGCTTTCCCACGGCCGTCCGTGGGAAAGCCGTTGCTAAAAGTGTATCGATAGCCGTTGCTGATGACTTACAGCAACGGCTTAGCGACGGGTTTTACTAACGGCGTTGCTACGGACTCGAGGCCGTTGCTATTAATGTTATCAGCAACGGCTCCGGGTCCGTGGTAAAACCGTTGCTGATAATATTTTTAGCAACGGCCCGAGCGGCCGTTGCGGATAATGTTTTGAGCGACGGCCCGAGCGGCCGTTGCTGATCCGTTGCTAAGTCATCAGCAACGCGACTTTCTGTCACGGCTCTATTGCAACGGCTCAGCCGTTGCTGATGCTCTTCAGCAACGGTATCAGCCGTTGCTGATGCCCATTTTTCTAGTAGTGAATCCCTTAGTTGATATCCTATATGCTTTAATGAATATATTTTCTTAAGGATGTTTGTCATCATCAAAAAGGGAGAGATTGTTGACTTTAGGTTTTCAACTATGGTCTTAATCTCGGTTTTGATGATAACAAACATGGAACTAATATTTCGTCAAGAAATCTTTCAGGTTCCATATCGATCAGCGTTCGATGTCCTCGATCGGAAAAATCGGAAGAAATCAAAAAATTGGAAGGACATTGATCGTCGCGAAACATCTCGAAGATCGACGAGTGCACCAAAGTCGCATTGGACGAGTCCAAAGAGCAAATGAAAAGCTCTCCAAGTTGATGCTCGTTGAAAGCCGGAACCCGGAAACGAAGCGCGCAAGAAAAAGGGCTGAAAAATCAATATCAGCCTTTGTTCGGTCGACCAGTCGGTCGACTGAAGAGTGTAAGAAATTGGCAGTAGCCAATTCGGTCGACCGGTCGATCGACCGAACACTGTGGCTGGGACGAGGCTGCAGGTGGCTGGGACCACGACCGTATATATGGCTTTGCAGACACTGGTCATGCGCGAGCCATGCTCGGGCCACTTGGGGCACCGACCCCTCCGGTCGCTGGTGAGCGGTCGTCCACCTCCAGGACTAATTATGATTCAGAGCATCGGGATAAGGACACTGGAGGAGACGATCACGCGTCAAAGTGAGATGATGGAGCGTCAGAGTCAATGATGGCGGAAATGCATGATATGCTACCCAACATCTCAGCTCATACCGGAGTAGGCATCCCTTCGGCATCATCAAATCCATCGTCCTTGAGCCAGTCCACGCCGGTGTACACCCAAGCACTCCAGACCCCGTCATATTATGATCCAGACATTCCTCCACTGTCGTCGTGAGGTTTATTGTTTTGTTTGGATATTGATTTGATAGTTTTGAATTTGAATAGTTTTTATATGATTGTGGATAATTATAAATATAAGTATAATTGTTTTGATGTATATCTGGGTGTATCTATGATGTGTATGTTATGTATGGGTGTATTAATGTATTAATGGGTGTGTGAGTTATGTATCAGGTTAAATGTATCAATGTATTAATGGAAATTAGAAATTTTAAAACTTTTCAATTACAGGTTAACATCATTAGCAACGGCTTTCCCACGGCTGTCAGTGGGAAAACCGATATCGTATTTTTTGGGCCGCAACCTCAAAGCCGTTACTGATGACCTACAACAACGGCTTAGCAACGGGCTTTCACTAACGGTCATGCCACGACAACCGGGTCATTGCTGATTTACATATCTACAACAGCTCTGCAGCCGTGGTAGAACCGTTGCTGATAATGTTATTAGCAACGTCCGCTGCGGTCGTTGCTGATCTGTTGCTAAGTTATCAGCAACGCGCTTTTCTGCCACGACTGCTTTGCAACGGGCCGGGTTGTTGCACCATTACTGATGGCTTTCAGCAACGGTTGGAGCCGTTGCTGATGCTTGTTATTCCAGTAGTGTATGTATATTTGAATTCATGTGTTTGAAGTGTGTATAACTCAATTTGAAGTGTGTATAACTCAGTTTGAAGTATGAAAATGAAATTTCATAACTCAGTTTCAATTTTTATCAAACTGGTGATACTGCAGTTTCACTCTATTGCAGTATCATCAGTTTTATAAAAATTGATAACTCAGTTTGTCAAACTGATACTGCAGTTTCATTTATACGTACTGGAGTGACTGCAGTTTCAGTTTGATAAAACTGCAGTTCAATTTTTATGGGTTTGATGATACTGCAGTTTCACTCTATTGCACTATTATTAGTTTGATAAAAATTGATAACTCAGCGAGAACAAACTGATAATTGTAGTTTAATTTTTATCAAACTGATGATACTGCAGTTTCAATAACTCAGTTTGATAAATTTTAATTTTTCTGAAATTTACAATAATTGAAATTTTCATAACCAAATTGATACAGTCAATTCATTTGATCAATAACGGAAAATTTCATAACCAAATTGATACAGTAAACTCATTTTATCAATAACTGAAATTTTTATAAGCAAATTGATATTGTTAACTCATTTTATCAATAACTAAAATTTTCATAACCAAACTCTAATGTAATTTACAACCATCTCTAATGTATATGAACTGCCATTGGCAGCGACAAGTTGCCAAAATATATTAGATTACAACCAAACTCATAAACCATGAAAAAAAGTGGATCAAGTACCCAAGCATACAACAACACAAGCACCAAGTACATATTGTAGGTCTTCATTCTTTCATACTTCAATTTCATTCCTCTAGCTTCTTTTTCTCCTTTTTCGGTCTACATATCTTTTCTTCGTACGTCAATAGTTTCTGAATAAGAACATCATTCTTTTGCTCTAGCAGTTTGACTTGAGGTTGGAGATTGTCTTTTTCACTTGTTAATTTTTGAAGTATTTCCTTCATCGGTCCATAATATTCGGGATCATGCCATATGAAAAAACCACCGTCACTGTCCTACATACATTGGATGGAGAGTTAGTTGATATTTCAAGTAGTTATAATAATATTGACGATATAGTTACCTTCCAATGCATGCATCTCCAAAAACACCTTTCAGGATTTTTCTTGGTATTTGAAGTGAATAGGGATGACGCGACGTTATGGCGACAACAAGGTGAAAACATTGATGAAGCTATGGTTACTTCATCAATATTGGTTGATGATGAGTTTGATGTCATTACTATTCAAAAACAATTAATCTATAAGAACACAGACATTGATGAAAAATTATGTAAGAACCTTATGAAAAAATAATCTACAGTGAATGAAGTATATCAAATGTATACCTAAAACCCAAATGAAGTACAAAACCCTAAACCCTAGTTTTAAACAAATGTGCTATCTGGTAAGAACAAATAGCAGTGAATGAAGTTTATTACCGACAATATGCGAGGGATAGGGAATACTTGCCGACGATATGCGAGAGATGGTGATTCAATGAGGAAATAGTTGCCGACAGCAGCAACAATCCCCCAATGAAGCTGCGATAGATGGTAGAAGAAGAAGATAAAGCCCGATGAGGAGGCAGATGGTACAATTGAGGAAGAAGATAAAGCCGCGACGATTTGCGAGATAAAGCTGCGAGAGAAATGATTCGGCTTGTGAGGAAGGAGAGAAACGAGGGAAGTGGAGAAAGGGCAACTCTTCTATCGCAGCTGCAATGAAAAGGGGGGGTGGATTTTTTAAGGGTTGGAAGAATGCCAACGTGTATTTTCTCTTATCTTTTTATTCAAATTTAATATTTTTTTGCTGACGTGGCATCGAATGAATTTTTATACATATTAAATATTTTCTGGTACACGTGTGCAATGCCACATCATCAATCAAACGATAAAATTCACGATGATTTTTGATAATGGGATATTATTGAAACAAATTAAAAATCTGAATATAAAATTAATACAATCGAAAGTTCGAATCAAAATTAAAAATACTCCTAAAGTTCAAGATATACTAATTAACCTTTTTAAGAACCATCCACAATTTCCAAAGCAATTCCCACTTCCTCCCTCTGATCTCCACCCACAAGTATACTTACAAAGAGTGACCGACAAAAAAAATTAAACATTAGCCTTAAATATAAAATGTTACAAATAAATTAATTCCAGCTAATCAAATATAAAATTACTAAATCAGTTGAGGACAATCAAACGCCCCATAATGAAAGCACAACCATGAATTGATCTAAAACAAATCTACCTTAATAATACCAGAAATGTCCTATTATTGAAAACATTTTGATGATCACGAATTGATTACTTTACAGTAAAATTTCAAGAAAGTCGTCAATTTCAAGGATAGGCAAAGATAGAGATTTATGTAGGATTGTAAATTTTTAAAAAATACAAGCATTAGTTGAATTCTGCCAAAATTGTTCCTAAATTTTGAAAAGCAGTGTCACGTGAGCAGAAGCTCCCATCAGTTTGCCATTGGGTAGAAAGTCGAGAAAGTTGCTCTTTCTGAAACCATTTCCCGACATAAAAGGCCAAGAAAACAACATTGTGTATGCTGAATGCTTCCTATTCAAAGAGGTTTGTGATAATTTGCCTCCATATGGCAGCCAGCTACTCGAGAAGCAGCTGATATCTCACTATTTAACCTGCAGCTTGTTGTAATGATCAGCAGCTGCAGAGAGTGACTGTATTGACACAGGAAATCCAGGTCCCATCTGCAAGAAAGTAGCAACAGTTTAAGAGGGCAACCCCTAGGCATAAATAGGCAACTTCTTCTAGGGATCGCTATTATCAGCGTAAGCAAAAAGGGATGGCTATTATCTTCTCTCGATCATGTGCATAGATGCAGACTCGAGAAAAAGCATTTAGTGGCAGGAATTTTGGAAACAGCTGATATCACAAATAAAACATTTTTTTTTTCTCTAGATTCCTTGTGCAGACGTCAATACATACATATGATGTCAAGAAACAAGCATTGCTTAAATAGAAGCATTAAGTTCGGGCATTTTGGACACATCATATTGATACAAATGTGTTCACTAGCTGATAAGAACCTTTGTAATTTTGTATACATTCAAGATATTCAGGGATTACTTATCAATCCTGATATATAGTGGCTTTTATTTTATAAACACTAACAAGACCTAAACAATTCGTCAGATTTTAAAAAATTACTTCACATCTCGAAAAATTTCAACTCATCAGCAGGAGATGAACTCCACATAAATTGTTCAACCTATATGTTTTTCAAGTGATAAATAGTGGAAAATGATTTGCAACATTTTGAAAGTTTAGGGTCTTCTGTCGGGCATTTGATTCAACTACTCACCGTGCTACATAAACTGAAGTTCTTAACATATCCAGCATATTTGGAAGCTGCAATTCCAAGAAACAAAATGTGTAAATACTGAAATATAATATAATTTTGAGAAAGAGAACAAGACTAGTGGAAGAAATTAATCTTTCGTGTACTAAAATATAGCTGACAGACAAATCATTCAATTGCTAATAAATTATAGTTGTATTGCGCATGACTCAATTTTGTCATGCTCAACAGAAAAAATCATCAAAGTTAAAAGGTAAATCACAAGGAGACTCACTCTTCTTCAATCCAACAGGCTTCGCAACCAACAGCGCATGTACAAATGCACCAATATTTTCTCGAAGAGCCTCCTCAGAAAAGTTAACCTGAAAATTGCAGCAAAAACAAGCTAGCTAGATTAAAATTATTGGAGTACTTAATGGGAATAATATTCAGCAGAACTTCATTAACTAGATCAAAATTATTCCAAAAGTAACAAGAAACATATCACGACCATAACAAGTATAACCATCATCCCACCTACAAAATCTCACATTTTTCATGTTTTGACACGCTTAGCTGCATGATTAAATAGGTTAATCTTTTACTTATACACATTATGTGCTTATACAACTTTGTCTGTCAACATTTTTTTATATTTCTCAAGCATCAATAAACTGCCAACCCAAAATCCATTGATTGTGGCAGGCTTTGCCTGACCTGTTGACGTTGCTCATTCCAGTGCCATGCCACGGTATTATCTGGGCAAGGCCAAATTATGGTGGGAAGTGAAAGTAGCAGTACAACTTCTAAGATTGACAAGAACTTTATAAATAACCATACCTTTCCTAGTCCTACATGAACAATAGCAGTTTTGTCGATCTTAAAATCAATACGGCCAGACTTCGCCTCTTTCACAGCCCCTGAAACATTGCTTGTCACAGACCCTAGCTATATAAAAGATAAAATAATTAGACATGTCAAAAATAACAATGCATGTTATAGAATTTGTAATAATGAAATTGAAGAAACTCACTTTGGGATTTGGCATTAAACCACGAGGACCAAGGATCCTAGCAATCTAATAGAAGCAAACATTAAAGTTGTGTAAGGAAACACATCTTGAACTAATCATGTACTAATTCATATTCATTCTACAAAACCTTCGAAAGACGAGGCATGAACGTCGGAGTTGCTATGCACTTGTCAAAGTTAAGTTTGCCACCACCTGCAAATATTATACAAATGATAAAATAATCATAAAATATACATAGTGGTTACAATCAGTATCAAAAGAACCCATTATGATAAAAATAAAATAAAATAATGCATGAGCAAGGATTCGCATGTGTATCAAAATCAAATCAGGTATTGGTTCTGCATCTTCCAAAAAAACTACAAACAAAACAATAGCAAGAAATCAAGGGCAAAAGGCAAAAAAAAGACGAAGAAAAATAAACATATAAATGAATTTCCAAAAATGCACTGGCTCAAGTTGTTTTAAGGAAATACACGAAACATAAGGAGTTAATAACCTCTGTGCACTCAATGCTATTCGTCCTTACTAGAAAAAAAAATTGGATGGGAGCATTTGACAAAAGATTAAACACAAAAAATGGACTTAATTTTTGGCATATGATCTGAACTCAACAAAAGAGACTATCTGAAATAGAAATGTTGTTTTAGAAACATGGACAAAATCCAACTGACTTCAATGGTTCTACTGTTGGCATATTACAGCCATATAACAAGGATAATGCAACAATTCAGAGCTTTCCTATCATTGGTAAAGATGTAATACCATTTTTTATTTCTTCAATAAGCTCATCGCCACCAACAATATCAGCACCAGCAGCTCTGGCTTCCTCTGCTGCAGACCCTTCAGCAAATACAGCTACCCTCACACTCTATAAAGATACAGGGCAGGGAATAAGTGTCATAAACAAAATATATACAGCAAATACAAAGTGACCTTTGATATAACAAAAGATACCTTTCCAGTGCCATGTGGCAGTGTGAGGGCACCACGTACCATCTGCAAAAGTGAAATGTTATCTAAGAAAACAATCCAGATTACTAGTACAATAACAGTACACATTAATTCACAGCAATGCAACAAGCTAACTGTAGTTCGTTGAGGCTAATTCATGATTGTGCAACTATGTGGCTAATAAATTACACGGTATCTTGATTACCATCAAGGGATCCAGATGAAATGACAATGCTTGTGCAATTATGTGGCTAATTCATGATTGGCATTTTGCTGGAGATAATATATGCAACAAAACAACAATAGGGTAATGATACGGATGACTATTTCCTAGCAGGAGCTGCTTGAATGAGGTTGAAGTTGTCTCATAGATTATTCTGAATGCCCATAACATTGTTGTCTGCAATCTAACAGAGCCTAAATAAAAAATATGATTTAGAATCAACAGGTACTGTAGTGGTACCTTTATATACCAAGTATACCACACTGAAATATTCAAGGGTTGCTACACAAAATTTAGTTCATCCAATTTAAAAATTATCATCAGAAAAGAACAGTTAGAGCAAACCTGGTCACCTCTACGGGGATCAACGCCCAAATTAACATGAGCTTCAACTGTTTCAACGAACTGACGCTTTGCATTAGCCTGAACAATGATTAGAAATTATGAAAACAATAAGAACTAAATTTTGTAAGTTAAGGCAAAAATACTAAAAGGAAGGCATAGGCTTCTGCCATATACAGAGAACAATGATTGGACATATTAAAGGTCTGACAAAATGTATTAGGCATATAGAGAGAACTCATATGCTGACAGTAACAAAGGAAGACAGTAAAGCCATATGCTGACCTTGACTTGACGAATCGCCTCCAGCAAATCCATTGGCACCTTCTGCGGATTCTTCTCCTTAACGATGAGAGTAGGAAATGGAACCCTCACCTCCTCGTGAAGAGTGAAGAAGTTCCGTGGACGGGCACCCGATTGGATCCTTCTGGCCTCTCTCTGCAGCAGATCATCCTCAACCCTCTCTTCCTTCAGCCCTTCTTCCGCATACTCGGGCCCTCGATCCTCTGGCAATGGCGCAACACGTGACGGATACGAGACTGGGGAAATTACTGGCACGTCCTTGACAAACCGAGCATCCTCTCTTGTCCAAGGGCGGGAACCCCCATCAGGTGCAGGATGAGGCCGCCTCGAAGGTGACGAGCGAGGCGATGGGGCAGCCTCCGATGCGTCGGAATCCGTCTCATCATCAGGATCTTTAGGCTTCATGGGGTAGGACACTTGCGTTATGGTGGTGGTGGCAGCAGAGAGAGCTCGTGAGAAGAAGGGATTTGAGGAGGGAGACAAGAGAGGAACTTGAGGAAGACCAAGGCGGTGGTAGCGGCGAGCACATGAGAGAAGGAGAGCGACACGTGCCATTTTGGGCGTGTAGTTGGGTGGCAACATTTGCTTGGGCTTTTGACACAGAATGCAGAGCGGATCTTCAACAGATAATGAAGACAATGAGAAAGTAAACCTGCAGATTAGATTTTTAATGAAAAAAGAAAAAAAAATTGAGTTTGAAAAGTAACTTGAGATGGAACAAGTAATTTTAGGTAATCTTGAGCATTACTATTAACATGTTTACTATAATCTTGTGTTGGTGTAGCCAGTAATCTGCATCTAAGCAAGTCATCTTCTGCAAGTAGTTTGAAAATTACATAACTGCAGTGCTCTCCAAATCATAACATGAACACAAAATCTTAAGATGAACACTAGAACATCAGATCAGATCTCAAACTATGCTATGTATCATTAATAAGAAACCTGAGAACTGAAACTGAACTCTAAATCATATCAGATCTGAAACCATGCAAAAACCATTAACAAGAATACTGAGAAGACTAAATTTTAACATGAACACTAAAACATCAGATCAAAACTGAAACCATGATATATCATTAACAAGAAATCTGAGAACTGAAACTGAACACCAAATCAGATTGGAAATCGTGCAGAAAACCAGAAACCATTAAACAATAAAACTAAGAACTGAAATGAACTCTAAATCAGATAAGAACTGAAACCATGCAGAAACCATTAACATGAAAACTGAGAACTGAAAGAAACTGAAAACATGTAGAAATAATTATAGAAAACTTCACAGATTCATAAATATCACTCCACAGCTAACATTATAGCTTAACAAGCATATAGTAATTAGAAGCTTGTCCAAAAAGTATGAAACCCATGTCCAAAATAACAATATCAATGCAAATCATCACCCGTCATGCTAGTTCAAAATACATTACTCAGAAAACATCATCCAACATGCTAATGACATTCATTTTCTATAATGTAGTTCAAAACTTGAAGCTTGTCCTCTACATTTTCCATCCCAGTAAAAATCATGTCATTGTGATGTGTCCCCAAATAACCACTTTATGTTTTAACGACATATCTTAGGCATGTAGCTTTCGCATCATGTTTGTCAGTTGTCAGAAAATTATATCTAAGATGTTGACTAACAGAATTAGAAGATTGTTGGGTAGATTAATTACTGAATAACAATATGCATTTATGCAAAAGGTTGGTGCATTGTTTTCTATGCTTTTCTATAGCTAAAAAGAAATATCCATGAAATTATATCTAAGATGTTGACTAACAGAATTAGAAGATTGTTGGGTAGATTAATTACTGAATAACAATATGCATTTATGCAAAAGGTTGGTGCATTGTTTTCTATGCTTTTCTATAGCTAAAAAGAAATATCCATGTATTATGATCAAATTAGGTATGGGAGTATTTAATATGTATCATAAAGTGTACTCTAATAATTATAAGATGGACGAAGTTTTTTTACCAAATAAATAAGTTGGGCAGAATTTTTGTCTCAAATATGCAATGTTAGTAAAGAAATTGTATTTGAAATAATTATTAGAAATTGGTTCCAAAACAAGTTCCAACAGGGTATCCTATTGGAACCTAAACAAGTTCCAATAGGGTACCTGTACCCTAGAACCTAAATGAATAGGTTCAGTTCCGAGTACTCGATGTGTTGGACCTGTTCCAAAAGAAGTTCCAACAGGTTCAAGAATACCCTATTGGAACCTGTACCCTAAATGAACCAGCTCTGGTTACCAATTCCGGGTACCGGTTTTGAGTACCCGATGTGTTGGACCCGGAACCGGAACCAGTTATAACCTATTCCTTAATTTTTATCCCGGACCCTACCAGAATTTAATTTGGGTCTACCCGGTACCCATGCACACCCCTAGGTGAGGCATCCCTATAAAATGTCTATCAAAAATTACAAATGAAAAGTGTCATAAGGAAAACAAAGGCATATAGCTAAAAGAATTTCCAAGTCATCTAATATATGCATATGATATGGTGTTACTGTCAGAGGTAAGCCTCAGTCTGGCATAGCACTGAAGATAGCATTTGATCTGTATTACAATTTTAATGATCAGAAAGTTAACTACTTGAAATCTGTGAATATATTCTTAGTCTTTCAATGCTGATATAAGGCATGTAATTTGTCAAATGGTGAGAATGAAAGAACGAAAGTTTCCTTTGTTATACTTAGAGGCTGTTTGGTTGCCTGCAAATGGAGTTGCAGGCAACTAAATTTGCAGCATTTATAACATCTAATTGTTTGGTTACCTACAATTGAATCAATTGCAGGATTTTGATTTTGCAGCCGCTGCAAGCCCAAAAGCCTGCATCATTTATTCACAACAAGCAAACAGGCTGTTAGGTATTTTTATAGCTAGACTTTAAGCTATCAAGCTAAAGTGGTATAAAAGGCTTTTTGAATATGGTGGAAGCTTAGTATGTTGGATTAGTCTCACAAGCTGTTGGATTAGTCCCTCACAAGCTGGAAAAGTAGTGTTCTTAAATTTTATTGTTTGTTCAAATCCAGTTTACTCAATGACAATATAATAATTTGAATGAATGATAAAAAATGTAGATAGAATAACAAGTATAGCATGGAATTAATTATTCGTATAGTGATAAGATTCATCTGGTGATCAAGATTCCCAAAAGCTTAAGCTATTAGGAAAGGACCCAATTTACTCTTAATATCCCGCTCACAGCAAGCTGGGCTAAGCTTGAATCATGAACCTAGAAGTGGGCTGAACAAAGCAGCAGAGTCACAGGCAAAATTGGAATATATTAAGCAACAATCCACATAGATAATTAAGAATAAATTAGATGGGGGGATCAAAAATTAAACGAAATACGTGGAAACATTGTATGACTAACACTTTTAAACTATCACAACCAGTAACCTCACAATAAATTTTGAACAATAAAACAAGGTCAGGATACACAATACATCTTAACAAGAATGGACAGCACGGTTATCATCTTTGACAGCCAAAAGATACTCATATCAATCCTCAACTAACCAAAGTTATAAATTTTCACATGAAATCTCCAAGAGATCTCGCATGTTCAAATAAAACTGCAAGAAATAACCTCCAAAGCATCTTAGGCAATAAATAACAGCAAAGAAAGCCACTTTTGCAGGAAAAATGTCACATATTCAAATAAAACCCCAACAATGATCAAAAGAGAACATTGACATGAAATCGAAGAGCATCAAAAAGAGAAAATTGAAGCAACTTATATCAACCAAGATGAAAAAACAAATTCGGGCAAAATGGATAGCAAGCCGAAGAAGGAAATACCGGTGCTCCGAGTAAAGCGGAAGTCTCTAGACGAGGATCACTGCCGGAGTGCCGCGCAGACGAGGAGACCGAACTGCGGAGAGTGATCCGTGTGCCACGGAGCTGAGAACAGAGCCCGCCGGAGGGGATGATCCGTGCGCCACCAAGTCCGATAAGAGAGCCCAGGCTAGCCGCCACCCGCCGGAGAGGAAGACGGGAAAGGAGGACTTGGGAGCTTTGTGAAATGTAATTGTGCGGTGCAGAGTAGGGTTTAGTCCAGTGAGGGGAGAAGCCGAGTATAAGTTAGGATTTAGCCATTTGGGATTCCGGATTTGAATTTTTTATCTTGTTTGTTAATGGGTACGGAGTATTTATTCGGGTAATTGGGTAATTGGGTAATCGGACATTGTATACATATAAATAGGAAAAATACCTCAAGGATTTTTTGTTATCTCAATCAAATTCAGTTCTTTCGTTTATTCCAATTGAATCATATACTAACCCTTAATTTTAATTGTATGCTACCATTTATTTTCCGTAAGCAACTCTGATGACTTTTTATTAAATATTTTGAATAAAAATATCCACATCAGCAACCCCTTTTATTGGCTTATTTAACAAGCCGAATACTCCACCTAAACTCGACAACCATTGAAACATCACCTTCGGCAATTGTCTCGGCAATAAGCAATCAGGCATCGATCGGTCTGCTCATCTTCGACGGCTTCTCCAACAACTTCTCGTTCATTTGATTTGGGAAAAACCTCATTTTTTCCAAGCCCGCGGCCATGGTGGTGCACAAGAGGAAACCTCTTCGAAGTTCTACCTGTGTTTATAAGACTATACTTCATTTGTATAGTGGTAGACAATCTACACCATTACACGTAAGTCAGTTATTTTTTATTGTTTTTTTTCGTATTGTATTCGACATTGTGGTCTTTATATGAAACTTAGGATTGTTATTCGCTTGTTGTTGATTGATTTTTCGGACTTTAGCAAATCGTGTATAAGTTTATTTGTTTCTATTGTTCAATGCCCTTTGTTTGAATTAGCATGTGGTAGTAGTTCAACCTATAATGAACATGTTTATCGAGATGTTCAAATGGGGAAGGCAGTGGCATCAATCATGAAATGCCAACGGGAGGACAATGTCAATGAGGAAGGCGATTAGTAGTAGTTCAAGCGATGATGAACTTGTTCATCAAGATGTGGAACCTATTTATGAAGAGATGGGCATGGGGAAGGCAACAGGGACGCATTGTAAGAAACCAATGGGGAAGACAATTAGTAGTGCTTCTAGTAGCCATAGTTCAAGCATATATGAAAGATATGAATTAATGTAATTGGGTAAGACAATCAAATCGGGGAAGTCAATGCAGATAGGGAATACAATAAAAATGAGAAAGACAATTAACAAATACTTAGAAAGCAGTAAGATATATATGAAAATTGGGAAGACAGTGCAAAGTAGAGAGGTAGTGCAATCTGCAACACTTGTGCAATCAAGCTAAAGAGGAGTTGAATGCTGATAGTAATGTTGATATGCTTCCCAAGTCTGACCAAGTTATATAAGAATATCTTCATCGTGATGCAAATGAACAAAGGTATGAGTCATTATAGAATTCAGATTACTTACCCATGGGAGAAATTGATAATGGACTAATCTAAAGTGAATTTGAGAACTTCAATAATGAGAAATACATAGAGGCTAGAAATAAGAAGGAAGAAGTTGGACTTGTTAAGAAATGCCCTACAGCCAACTCCAGTAATGCTACATCATCATTTTTTGAAAGTGTTAGCAATCAAGATAATGAATCAATACCGGTGATAGTCCAACTTGGAGATGACTTTCCTCCAACTAATTTGAATAAAATAGTATCACTACCGGTCTAGGTTGGAGCTAAATTTCTCAGTACTTGGACATGCCCCTCAAAATGATGGTAATCCAAACTTTGGTTAACTTAGTGATTATGAATCAACCAATGATGGAGTCATTACAACTTTGGATCTTCCTCTTAAAAGGAAAAAAACGACATGACAAATTTTATAATCCGAAGTGTAATAAGCAAGATATCATATTTGAAATTGGAATGAAATTTGAATCTCCTTCACAATTTAAAGAAGCAGTAAAGTACTATGCTTTGCACAATGAGGTCAATATCATATGGGTTCAAACTTGCAATGAACAAATGGAAACCGAGTGTGTTAAAGATTGCCCAAAATCTAGGGTAGTTAGCAATAAAATGAAGTGACGTTCATTATCAAGACTTATGTAAATGAACATAGGTGTTCGAGAAGTATGGGAAATAGATAAACAACTATGGAGTGGTTGCAAATTACTATATGGAGACTTTTACAACGAAACCAAATTGGGAAGTGAAGCATTTAATAATGGATTTTCAATCTAAGTTTTCATACCTTTGTCTAGATCTAATAAATGTTATAGAGTGAGATCAACAACCTAAAGAAGACTTCGTGTGGTTTCATGGAAGACCACTATGCACTATTGGATCCCTATTTAATCGAACTTTGAAAGATGAACCCTTGTTTGGGATAGAGAGTTTACTGGTGCACCTCATATTTTTAAATGACTATATATTGGGTTTGATGCACTCAAAAATGATTTTTTTTAAGGTTATTGACGGATTGGATTGGATGGTTATTTCTTAAAAAAAATTCTAGGTGGATTGTTACTTTCAGATGTTGGTACAGGTGGGAACAACCAAATGTTCCCAATTATATGGGCTGTAACTGGAGAAGAGAATTATGATTCTTAGAGGTGGTTCTTCGGAATATTGTTTGGTGACTTTTGAAGGCTATGGTTGGATATTTATTAGTGACCAACAAAAAGTAAGTTAGAATTGTTCTATACTATCTCATACTATTGTTTAGGGACTTGAGCATGGACTAAGTGAACGAGTGTCATTGCGGAGCATAGGAATTGTGCGAGACATTTGTATGTCAACTGGAAGAAGAAATATAATGGTCACTATTTCAAATAACTTTTTTCAAAGCAGTTAGGTCGATGGAGGAATTAGACCTCAAGCGAGTTTTAAGTGAATTGGCAACTACTTCGCCATAGGCACATGAAGCCTTCATAGCAATTAGGCTAAAGATATTTCGTCAAGCATATGCTAGTACAACTTGCTAGTCTGATAATATTATCAATAACATATTAGAGACATTATCTTGAAGGCAAGATTGAAATCAATAGTTGATATGTTTGAGGAGATACGACGTCTGCTGATACAAATGATGTTTGTGGAGGGGAAGATGATATTAAAGTCTTCGAATAATATATGCCCAAGTATAAGAAAAAAACATGAGAAAAAAAATGAAGAGAGTCGATTTTGCACTGTCACACCTTTTGAGAATTCGAAGTTTGAGGTTCAAAGGAAGATTCATGTTGTAAATTTTTTCATTCATAGTTGTTCTTGTCATAGCGATCTAAGTGACAAACATTATAATCATGTCATTCCCTACATCAGTTTGATGAAAAAGGACCCTAAAAATTATGTAAGTGAATACTATAAGAGAGAAGCTTATTTGAAGACTTATACAATTTTTGAGTCATTGACACTTAATCGAATGTGGATGGCTCCCTTGTGTTGCCACCTCATGTGAAGAAGATGTCGGGAGGACAAAGAAAATTAGAAGAAGAATAAAACATGAGAATAATATGCAAAGTACAAGATACTCGGGACATCATGCAAAAAATGAATTATCAATTATATTTGCAGCAATGTCTAGAAAAAGTTGTACACTTAATTAGGGCACAACCAACTTTTGCACATGTGGAGAAAGTAAGCTTTGATAAATGTTCAAGTATTATGTTTTGTGATTTTTATTTATGTAATCAATCATACATTGCATTTTGTAGGGTCAATAAAATCAGCCAACAAGGGTTCATATTGGAGCAGCACCAGGAGGACACCAACTAAGTCATCCAACAATACCATTAGCAACACCCTCGACCAGAGCGAGAGGTACGTAGAGCCTCAACCTCTTCAAGTAGAGGAAGATGTAGAACCTCAATCTCTATAAGCAGAGGTTGAGCAGAGCCTCTAGCAGCAGAGGTAGACCCTAAGTAGTAGAGGTGGGTAGCAGCGGTATAACCATAGTAAGTTTATTCAAAGACTTTATTTTGGGCAAATTATGTATAATATGAACAACTAACAAAGTTAATATATAGGTACAGTGTAAAAAAAATAATTATATTTGCAAGAATTTGATATGTTTGTTAGGGAAGAAACTGACCACACTTACTACACAGTGTGATTTTATAATTATTTTCTATGTTAATTTATTATTAAACATGGTTGACAGTTATGATTATTCGATTCATGGTCATAGTGTCGTATAACTTCTCAATTCCATTTATAGGTTTATTTGTTTTATGGATACATTTACTTATTTTCATGTGGCAGACGCCCCATAGATTGTCCATTTGTTTATAAAGAGGAGAATTTCGAGAATGCAATAGGAGTGCAATTCACAAGAAGCATCTGAAGCTACCATTCTTAATGAGTTTCAGTTGTTGAACAAAATGCTACACAAGAATCTCATGATTGAACTTTTACTATTGGAATAACGATCAGCAACGGCTCGATCCATTGCTACGCCGTTGCTAAAGATCATCAGCAACAGCTGCTCCCGTTGTAACTCAACCGTTGCAAAAGATCGCGTATCTGATAACTTAACAACGGATCTGCAACGGTTCCACAACGGATTTTACCCGTTCTTAATACATCATCAACCACGGCTCAGCAACAAGGCGCGACTGTTACTATTACTTTTATCAGCAACATTTCTACAACCACGATTGCTCGTGGCCCAGGTATTACGATACACTTTCAGCAACGGCTTTCACACGGATGATCGTGGGAAAACCGTTGTTGATGATGTTAACCTGTAACTGAGAAATTTTAAAATTAGAAATTTTCATTCATACATTTATAACCTGATACATAACTCACACACCCATAAACACATTCATTCAAATACACATACATTCACACACACATCATAGATACACCCAGATATGCATCAAAATAATTATACTTATAATTATAATTATACACAATCGTATAAAAAATATATAAAATCAAAAGTATCGTATCAACACGATACGAATCAATATATCAAGTCACAAAACAAGTAACTCTATCCAAGTAACAAGTATATAACAAGTCAATATCCAAGTCAATCAAGTCATAAAACAATAAAAGCTCACTACGACGGTGGAGGAAGGTCGAGATCATACGGCGGGGTCTAGAGTGCTTGAGTGTACACCGGCATGGACTAAGTCGATGACGATGGATCTGAGTGTACACTGCTGGACTGACCTGTCATCTATCTCAGCATGACATGCATCTCAGTCATTATCTGACTCTAATGAGCCATTATCTCACTCTGGCGTGCGACCGTCTCCTCTAGTGTCGATATCCTCCTGAATAGATCATTAATCCTGGAGGTGGAGGGCCGCTCACCGACTGCCGGAGGGGTCGGTGCCCCAAGTGGCCTGAGCACGGCTCATGCATGTCCACTATCAGCAAAACCATAGACTCAGTCGTGGTCCCAGCCACCTGCAGCCTCGACCCACGCTCCCGTGTCAAAGTCCTCGGGGGTGCCCCCGCTCTGCGTCACCGGGGGAGTACATCAATTATGCAGCCTCGACCCACGCTCCCGCGTCAAAGTCCTCTTAGAGGACATGGGACGGGGGAGTACATCGACCGTCGAGTTTGGTTTTTGTTTCATATTTTTCCTAAAACTTAAATAATAAATAAATAATGTATAATTGAAATAAATATACTTACCATGATAACTGTAGCGCGAGTGTCGATGTACTCCCCCGCCCCATGTCCTCTACGAGGGTCGCTGGATAGTCCCGTCATCCATCACCGTCGTCTACATTTATAAAACTAATACATTAATTAATACACAGAGTAACAAATAAAATATATAATTCAAAATAATGTATAATACTTACCATGCGTCTCGCGTGCACGACAAATGAAACAGAGCCGCCAGTGTGACGCGCTCCTCCCCCCGACATGCGATTTCTAGCCGCGGTCTGTGATACCTCCTGCCACCGCTCGATCGACCCTATCGACACGAGCTGATCCCAAACATCTGGAGTAATTCAATCGGGGTCGTATCTCGAGTCTCCGCTATGGTTGTGGCCCTAGCTCGGGCCATCGCTTGTGCTCGGGCCTGCCCCAATTGGCAGTTATACCTTTGCCGGGAAATGGCCTCCCACGCATTATAAATGAATGGTCTCTGCTCCTTTGGCCAAGTATAGTGAGCCTGCAAAATAATAATATCAGTACCAATAATAATCAAGTTGATTAAAATTTTTTAAATACATGTATATAAAAGTTTTAAATACGTACCTCAAACTCGCACCAGAGCATGTTCACGAACTCACGCAGCACGTGAGACCAAGTGGGACAGGCCCCATGCATATATCTTCGGATTGTCCCCGATATAGTCATGGGGACATCCTCCTGCTTGAACTTGCACAACCAAAATAAAGTACAATATTATATTATGATATAATAATTATATATAATTCATAATTCATAATACATTACCGCTCGCCAATCACATAAATAAATCGGCGTTGTTCCGCGACCGGCGGAGGCTGAATCATGTTCGGCCCGCGCGGTCGCCTGCGTCTCGATGAATAGCCTCGGCGGCAGGAGGATCAGCGGCAAGAGTGAGTTAACGGTTAAAAGAAAAAACTAAGTACAATACAAATAATATATTCCTAAATTGTCCAATTAGGAATAATTCAAGAGTTGTACGTTGTATAAAAGATCATTGACTTCTTTTACACGAACATACAATCCCCGAACGGATCTAAGGTTTTGCTAAATCATATCCGACTCGTCGATGCGTACGTGAAATGTATCAACTCGTCGGATGGATGATTATTTTCTAAATATTTCGATGCCGGTTCGAGTCCACAGTGGATAATTCCGACACGAGTCCAAAGTGGACAATTCTAATTAATCTAAATCTAAAGATTAATATTAAAATTAATTAACAGATATAACCTAAAACTAAATCTAAATCTAATTAACATTAAAATAATATTAAACATTATAATCTAAACATTTAACCTAGATTAATCTAAACATGAAAAATTAACCTAAAACATGAAAAAATTATCTAAAATATGAAAAATTTATCTAAACAGTAAACAATTAACATAGATAATTAAACCCTAATCAAATTTTATTAGGGTTTAATTAAACCCGAATAAACTTTTGATTAGGGTTTAATAAAACCCTAACCAACGTTCTGGCATCGAAGTCCACTATAGATTCTAGCATCGACGTCCAGTGTCTGACATTGGACACTGGACATTGGTTCGACGTTCGGCGTCCGACGGTCCGACCGAAACCCTAATGTTTAGGGTTTCGGTCGGCCCTAGTAAAGGAGAAGAGAAGGGGGAGCTAATACCTGGAAATAGTTCAGCGTCGAAGGGCACGGCGAGTGACGTCAGCGGGCAGCGACAGCAGGCGTTGGCAGAGAAGAAGGAAGTGAGGAAGAAAGGGGTCGGGCGCGATCGCGAGTTAAATAAACTCATCAGGAACGACTCACTTATCTGTTGCAGAGCCGTTGTTAATAAATACATATCATCAACAATAGTTTCTCGTCTATTGCGGAGCCATTGTTGATAAGTATTTCATTTTCGCGACGCAAGTGCACCATCGACTAAAGAGCAACGGTGCAGAAATCGTAAGTAGACCGTTGCTAATGTGATAATATCATTAGCAACGGCCGACACGACCTTTAGTAGGCCGTTGCTGATAAGTTATTTCCTTTGCGCACCGCGTTCGCGCCATCCACTTGTTAGCAACGGTCCGAGCGGTCGTAAAAATGTCGTTGCAAATATATCACATCTGCAACGGCCCGAGCGGCTGTAAGAATGCTATTAGTCATTGCAACGGTATGGGCGGTCATTGCTGATGGTCGTTGCTGATTAACACATTTCTAGTAGTGTTTATTTTGATATTGTAATGGTGATATTGAAACTCTAGTACTTTTTTATTCACTTTGATGCAGATTGATATTGTAAGTCTACATTTGATACTAAACTGATAGTATTATTGTTCATTTGTTTAAACTTGTGTTTCATGTAAGACAAATCTCCAAACAAATATTTCATGAATTTAAGAACATCGAGAATAAATTAGTAATGTAAGATCTTACTTGATGACGACATATTTGTAGCGAAATAAATTTCTGAATCTCCAAGGAAAGTCTGGTCTTCCTCCACAACACCTTCTTAAACGCTGTAATTTTGATAGGGAAAGCAACTATGAGTAAGGGTTTTTAATCATGGTGTGTGGAGGGGACCTAGCCTCTATTTATAATTGATTAAATGAGCTCGTCCATCACGGGCTTTATTAATCGGACCTACACTTGATTAATCACACCAATCATGGTTAAGTGTTTCAAGCTCGAATCACATGGATTAAGTTTATATGAGCTAATAGGGATCTCAATATTGGATCATAAGATTAAACCAGTTTTTATTAAATCAAAATATTACAATTGATTGTAGCCCACATATGAAAAAAATTAAATATAGAATATTTAAAAAATATTCTAACATTCTTCCACTTGGGCAAGATCAATTATAAAATTTTATTTTAAAAAATTTATTTAAAAATGACTCTTGGGTTAATCATAAATTTCAAAAAATATGGCCACAAATTAAATAAATAAAATAAAAAATGATCCAAGATGAAACACTTATTATGACTCATATCAACAAACCAATGACATCGAATCATGACAGTCATTATATTAATCCAGGACATAAGATTTTCCATGGTCACGAATACCACTGACATTGCTGACAATTGTCATTGGTGTGGAGTGTTGCATGAAAACAACACTCAAAATGATCCAATAAGAACAATGTTATTTTCATTGTCAGTTCTCGTACTTTTTCTTCTAGATATACTTTTCAGCAAGAGAAAACATATGATTTTAAAAACCATCAAGTCCCTAGACTCAAACATGACATCAATCAATGAGCAATATGATTCACATGACACCGAGCCTTAAACAAAATCATGATGTCTCTAGACTCAAATACGATATCAATCAAGAGACATTCTTATTCATATGATACCGAGTCTTAAATAATTATTGAACACATATACTAAAATATGATAATATGATCTCGAAAAGGAGTTTATTATTGAATATGCAGTAACATAAACCTAAAAATCATGTATCAAAGTGCTCAAAACAAAAGAAATAATTACTCTCACTAACCAAGCACATCAAAAGAACTCAGAATGCCCATATTTTCAACATGCCTTTTAAAGACTATAGGTCTGAGTCCCTTGGTTAAGGGATCAGTAAGCATCATATCTATCTTTATGTGTTCAACTAAAATATCTCATTTCTTCACAAGATCTCTAACAGTCAAATATTTCAACTCTAAATGTTTGGAGCCACTAGAGGTTTTATTATTCTTCGTGAAGAACACAACATTACTATTATCACAATAAATAGTAAGAGACCTAGAAATAGAATCAACAAGGCGAAGCCCAGAAACAAAATTCTTAAGCCAGATAGCTTAAGAGGGCGTAGCATAACAGGCAACAAATTTTACTTGTATAGTAGAAGGAACAACTAGAGTCTACTTCTTACTTTTCCAAGAGATGGCTCCACCAACTAACATGAAAATATATCTAGATGTAGATTTTCTGTCATCAAGGCACCCAGCAAGATCTAAGTCAGAATACCCTACAATCTCTAAATTTTCCACTCTTTTATACACAAGCATGTGTTCTTTAGTCTTCTACAAGTATCTCATAACTTTCTTATAAGAGCAAGCTTAGGAGCTCCTATGGGGTTATTCTAACCACTACCTTATCCTTTATTATCATTAGATTTCTTTGGAGCAGCAGGTGAGAAATGCTTAAATTTTTTATGAGACTTGCTAGAATGGGATTTAGGATGAACAATTAGAAGGACTAGATCGCTCTCTTTTTTCTTGAGTTTTTCTTCCTTAGCAACACATTTAGTGATGAGATCATTCAAAGTCCATTTTTTATTCCGGGTAATATAGACAGTCTTAATTTGACTGAACTCAGCAGGAAGAGAATTTAGGACATGAGGAACAAGGAAAAGAGAGTCATCTAGTTCAACTTTCAAGGCCCTAAGCTAGGACTGAAGCATAACCATTTTCAGAATGAACTCTCTTACACCCCCGAAGTTATCATAAATCATAGTTGTCAATTCTTTCATTAGATATACAGACTCAGCATTATCAGCCACTTGAAATTTTTTTCCAATAGCAGAAAGGAATTCTTTGGCATTAGTAATTTCAGACAATCCACTCATTAAGTGTTTAGGAACAATCCTTTTAATAGCAAACAAGCTCAATCTGTTGGACCTCTCCTATTTAGCTAATAGGTCTTTTTGTTCAGGAGTGGCGGCTTGACCTTCAAAAATAATCGGCTTGTCTTCATGTATAGTCATGTCAAGATCATACATGCCTAGAGAGAATTCTATGTCGTGTTCTCACTTCTTAAAGTTTGAATCAGTCAACATTTCAATTGAGGCATTGCAGTTATTCACGCTAAAAGTAACCGTGACAAATAATTGGAATACATTAGATTAAATTATAGGACATGTAATATAATTAAAATTGAGGCTAACCAAATATTACATATTTTCCTTTGGGCAGAACATGCAATCACAAAATAAAGCTTCAGTGAGTTAAAATATGATAATACACTTATTTTCGAAAATCTATCCCCTTTGGACAGACAGATCTTTAGACCAATGCACACTCTAATAACTCCATTTTTCAAGACTTCCAATTAAAACACCCAATAATCCTCTAAAAAATTATTGAATGAATTAATCTTTGGTATTCCTCATATGATAAGAAAATACACCAATCATTATAAGTAATCTCACTTTGGTGGTAATTACAAATAATAATCAGTAAAAAACCTTATCAAGAATCAATATTATGCCCTTT
Source organism: Canna indica (assembly GCA_034359265.1). Classification (NCBI taxonomy): domain Eukaryota; kingdom Viridiplantae; phylum Streptophyta; class Magnoliopsida; order Zingiberales; family Cannaceae; genus Canna; species Canna indica. Next base: position 60,637,121 of record CP136890.1, on the reverse strand, counting down.
ATGTCAATAATTTTAATTCATACTATAGTGCAAGATTGGTATAAAATTTAAAATACCACAACTATTATGAATCTTCATTTTTTTTAAGTATTCCCTAAATTATTTATATTTATTTATAAATTATGTCAATCTCTACACCTAATTGTCACAATATTAGGTTTGAGGTTTTATAAAAAGACAACATAATTTACAACAATAAATTAATATGTATAAAATTTGCATAAATAAAAAATAAGTAATTATGCAAATATGTAAAATATAACATGAATTATAATCAAACTATAAAATTTAATTGCAACAATAATACATAAATCAAGACAATTGAAGCATAAATTAATCTATATCATGACATTCATAATATTCAAAATTTGAATCATTATAGAATGAAAAAACTCAAATATATTTGTAAATTAAATATAGAAAAATAATATTGGTCTTAGATTTTTATTGAGCAGACTTTTGGGCCACAAAGATTTTGTAGAGCTGGACCTGTGTTGGGCCCATCGAGCTAGGCCCAACGCACGGCCCAGCATACCAGTGCCTCCCGCTAGGGCAGAACCCAGCACTGCCCTAACGGGCAGTACGTGCAAACGGGTGTCGTGCACGTTAGGGCACAACGAACGCGGGCCAGCAGGACGCTCGCTCACCGCACGCGGAGCAGCAGCTCTCGCTCGCGCCGCGAACGACGCTGTACGCGTGCGCAGTGAGGAAAGAGGAGATAGCGTCATGCCCGTCAGGGCACGGCTGACGTGGCTAGCCTCGTCGAGGGCACCGTTGACGCGGGCGGCATCTGTAGGCCTCGACGGGCACACACACCAATCACAAAAACATCACGTCCCGAGGCGAAAAAGTGCCCTAACATACAATTAATTAACTTGTTTAAACTGCCAAATATAGCAAAGCATATAATAAGATTGATTTAAACAAGTACATCAGCCTTCAATTTCAATAAAGTACATAAATCAATTCTTAATTTACTGCATATAATTTAGTGGGTAATAGCATACGCCAAATAAAATTGCACAAAAGACGAAGGAAAAAAACCAGCAGATTCATCAAAAAATATACAATATCCGTAAGGTAATATATTAATTCGAACCAAAAAAGTAATTTTAATATACAAATATGATGAATAAAAATTTAAATAAATTATTCATCATATTAAAATCATCAAAAATTACAATAATATAAAATCATCTTAAAAAGAAAACGAATTTTTAAACTCATGAAAAAGAGCTCTGATACCAATTGTAAGACAAATCTCCAAACAAATATTTCATGAATTTAAGAACATTGAGAATAAATTAGTAATGTAAGATCTTACTTGATGACGATATATTTGCAGCGGAATAAATTTTTGGTTCTCCAAGGAAAGCTGAGTCTTCCTCCACAACACTTTCTCAAACGCTCTGCTTTTGATGTGAAAAGCAACTATGAGCAAGAGTTTATAATCATGGTGTGTAGAGGAGACCTAGCCTCTATTTATAATTGATTAAATGAGTCCGTCCATCACGAGCTTCATTAATCGGACCTACACTTGATTAATCACATCAATCATGATAAGTGTTTCAAACTCGAATCACATGGATCAAGTTTACATGAGCTAATAGGCATCTCAATATTGGATCATAAGATTAAAACTATTTTTATTAAATTAAAATATTACAATTGATTGTAGCCCACGCATAGGGGTGGCAATCTGTGTCATGTTGTGTTTAAATATGTCGTGTCTAAACGTGTCTCGTGTTGTAAAAGGCTAAACCCGAACCCGACCCATTTATTAAACGTGTCCAAATATGCAAACCTGAATCCGACTTTTTTATTCCCGAGTTGACACGACACGATACACTTAACCCATTTAAGTAAACGTGTCTATACGTGTACATGTGTACACCTACACGATACAACACGATAAACACAATTTCAATAGTGAAAAAATGAAAGCTATTGAAATTAAAAATTAAACACAGTAGAAAGACTATTAATAACAAGACATATCCAACATCCGTAATTTTTTGCTTATTATTATTATTATTATTATTATTATTATTATTATTATTATTATATATATATATATATTCTTATAAACGGGTAAATAGATTAAATATGTTCAGTAACACGATTAAACACATTTAGTTAAATGAGTTTAATCGTGTTTATACGAGTTACACGGGTTCAACCCAGATTAACACGATTATATAATCGTGTTAATCCGGGTTGAACCCGTTTAATCAAAACACACGTTTAGCCAAATCCGAACTCGCGTAACTTCGTATCGTGTCGGATTATTGTGTCGTGTCAGAAATTACCAGCTCTACCCACACATGAAAAAAAAAATGAATATTTAAAAAATATTCTAACATTTCAAAGTATTGATCTTTGATATTATGCTCTTGAATTCATTTGTGTAAATTTGTCTGATGTAGTTTCAATGTGCATATTTTGAACGCTTCAATTTGTCATATATTCAATTTTCAATTTATATGAGTTGTTGTGTTGGCAATTTAAATGAGTTGTGATGTATTCATAGCAGCATGCAATGTATCGATTTAATACTTCAGTTTTGAGTTATGAAGTAATTTAATATAATAATAATGAATGTTTGAATCATGATCCATGTATCTCAAACATCCATCTCGATATTCTAGCTTTTAGCCGTTCGAGTTGGGTTAAGCCCATTAAGGGTAGGATAAGTTTTGGCTGCGCACGTATTGTCATCTCCAATTGACAATGCTTGGGTACAAGAGAACTATGATTTCAAAAGTTGGCATGCCATCTCCATTTAACGATGCTTGGGTACAAGAGAATTATGATTTGAAAGTTGATATATGATACGAAGGTTAGTTGATAATTATTATATTGTTAAAGTTGAATTGAGTATAGGAAGTTTCAACTTATTTAGTAGTGCTAAATTGTAGGCGTCTCATCTAAGATAGTGATTATATCATATTGTCTTAAAATATAGGGGCTGTCCAAAAAATATTATGGTCTAAGACGAAATTTTAAGATGAGATCTTTTAAGCCTAATGAACGAGCCGCCCTAGAACGTTGGTCTTAATTGAAGATAGCATGAGCGTTGTCACTTAATTTAAGATTTTTATGTACAATTGTTAATTTTTTTTTTTTTGTCAATTGATGAAAGTAACAATATGTCAAAATTCAAATGTCTATTTAATATATTTGACAAGAAGATACGTGCATGCATTTGTTCTGCCTAATTAATTTTAACTGGTAGTTAATGTTCAATTTATGAAGAGGATTTTTTTCGATAAAATTAATCAAGAGAATTAATTAGGATTATTTTTTAGTCGATATGAAGAATAATAAGGTACTACGAACAAGTGAGAAAAAATTGGATTCATCGAGAAAAAAAAATTTAAAAAGTGAAAAATTGATAAAGTAATAATGGACTTATTAATGAAAATGAGAGTGAAAGATGATTAAATGATTTATTTAAGACTTTAATTTATAATAAAATAAATATAATAATCGGCAATCAACCTAATACTTGGAGGCTTGCCCTGTTAGAAATATTTGGGGGCCAAGACAATTATCTTAGTCTAGTGAAAGGGTCTGCCCTGTTAGAAATATTGAAGAAGTGGTTTTATGAACCAAATTCAATGATAAATAAGCTATATAAGGATATATGGATATTTGCGAAGGGGGTCTAGATTATGGTGTTCAATAATATTGTAATCTTAACTCTGTTTTGTTTGACACTTTGACGTTAACAATGACTATATTTATAAGATAATTATTGCTTATGATGGTAGCGAGGGGGGTGTTCAACATATCTCTATCTGCACTTTTCCATTGTTACACGTAATAACTAAAGTTATTTAATTTAGATAGTTTTTTTTATAATATTGGTACTTTAAAAATGATTGGTCAAGCTATAAGAAAGGTAATATTTAGATACTAAATTGAAATTTCTTCAAAACTTTTAATAGAATTTTTAAAAGAAATATAACTGATTTTGATTAAGAAAATATATAGATAGGAAGGAGAATGAGTAAGGTTGGAATAAAATCTATAATAAACATTAGTTTTGTCATAATTTTTTTTTAAAAAAGGAAAATTTTCACTCAATGAGTCAGGTTATACCCAGGACTGGGTAGAGAAGGCAGCAAACCTTTGGTCTTGCACTCCTCGCCAGCTGACTGAGTATCTCATATTCACCTTTCGTAGGATAATTTTTATTCATAAGAATCAATTCTGAAACATCATTCTTCGTTATATTACTATATACTTCACTCAAATATAAAGCACTCATTCCTACTACATCACTCACACATCTTTATTTTTTTTTCATTTGCAATCTTATCAGCACAATCTATCTTACCAAAATACTTCCCCAAGGAGCTTTCAGAATTTGTAAAAACAACCACTTCTTTTGCTAGATTTTCAATATACTTCATGCTAAGTTGCTGATAGGCTCTTCCAGCCTCAGCAATCATAGAATCAAAATCTTCTTCAACTTGAATGTTGGTAGTTTTATGTTAATATCTTCCTGCATATTGTCAAAATTGATAGCTAACAATTTAGCATCAAAACAGTTATTTAAGAAAACTAAAAATATCTCATTACTAGAAACATTAAGGCTTAATTATGTTTTTGGTCCCCCAAAATATTACGTTTTTTTCGTTTGATCCCTCATTTTTAAAAATAATTTGTTTGGGCCCTCAAAAGTTATTTTCATTTTTGTTTGATCCATCAGTTAACTTTCTGTTAATTTTTGTTGTTAAGTGCTAATGTTGACATGGATTAAAGACTAAAGGAGGGACCGAACGAAAAAATAAAGATATTTTAAGGGACTAAATGAAAAAAAAATATTTTAATAATTTAAACCATCATGTAACACCACAACGACCCCACTCTCTCCACCATGATTTTCTGGAATTAATTAATAAAAAAATCATGGTGACAAAGAAGGATCGAGGGAATAAAAGGTCCTGACATAGAACAATAACTATATTTATAAGGTAATTGTTGCTTATGATGGTAGCGAGGGGCGTGTTCAATTGTCACGCCCCAACTCAGGGTCACGTGATTGGCCAGGGTATACGTGCCTATACTCCGCAGCCTAAACTATGCACATGCCAACTTAACAATAAAACATAGTGGAAAGAAATAAATAAGTTTTATTTCAAATGAAAAACCAAGCAGAATTCATTATAAGTTTGTTTAGCAAAAATATAAAGTGCGAAAATAATAAATCAATTCAACTGTTCAATTACAGTGAAATCTTAAATAAAGACATGAATGTCCCCAAGGGATTACAACTCCAAAACACTGAAACATAAGTGCATGACTAACTACCAAAAACTCGATTACGACCCCTAACTAGGACTGCTATGAGATCATGTGACTCCTCTGCCCTCCAGTCGCGCCAAGTGCTCCAGCCCACCTTACAGGTCAAGCTCTGCAAAACAAAAACAAAATGACAACGAGTGAGTTCAAAAGAACTCGGTGAGTGATTTTACTAACCCCCACGAAAAACCAAACACAGATAGGAAGCATAAATCAAAAACTCCCGACTCAAGCAAGAAAGGTCACAAGGGAGTGACCAGCTAACAGACCATCTAGCCAACACCTGCCCGACGGCAGCCAACACCCAAACAGTGAAGATCAACAGGCCTAAGCCTACCATGCCATAAGGCAACAAGAAATACTAGGATAATCGGGTAGGCCCTCCGAACTTATCCTAATATAAAGAAACTCGGGAGCAATCGGGATTAGCCCGTCCAAACTCCACGAGACGCGCAGGAACAATCGGGAATCGCCAATCCGAACTCTCCCCTTTAAGATATCACATGAATAATGGGGATTTGCCCTTCCGAACTTATTCCTTAAAAGCACATAGGGAATAATCGGGTAGACCCTCCGAACTTATTCCACGAAGTCAAACCAGAATAATCAGGATTTGCCCATCCGAACTTGTTTTAATAAATAACGTAGGAGTAATCGGGATTCGCCTATCTGAACTTTACCCCTTAAAATAAGAATCTTGGGAATAATCGGGATTTGCCCGTCTGAACTTTTGTTCCACAAAATACTCATGAATAATCGGAATTTACCCATCCGAACTTGTTCCACAGGTTGGGAATTAGCCATCCAACCTTCCGGGTCTAGCCCGCAATCTGGCTCCTCAACGAGCCTCTTCATCATTCATAAAGATATGTCGCATCATGACCTAAGTCAAGTCTCTCCTACGATGTCTTAGGGGTGTCCTTATTGGGAAGCGTCTCAACACTCTAATACCCGATCCCCAACTCCTAGTCTCGTAATGTCATAAACTCGTGAGGTTTTATTTCATGCATAACTTATTTATTGGTTCATAACAGATTATGCTAACCCCTTGCTCAATTTTAATTATGCAATTAAAATTTAGATCACCAAGATTAGGGTTTTGTTTTAGCTTACTGTTATGCCCGAGACTGATGTATCTAACCCGAATCTGGTCTCCAGAATGTGACATATGTTTCCAAACTATATTTTTTGGTCGAAATGATAGGTTGCACAACTATATTCAGCAAACTATGCACTTTACAAATAGAATTTCAAAATCAGCCATAAAACAAATAATTCAGCATGTAGTTTTCAGTCTAATTGAGTTTCAGCCTAATAAAGGTAATTAAATCCGAAAATTTTAGAATTAAATTCCTTAATTATCAACACACCATAATTATATCATTGAGGCAAAACTTCCCAAGAATCAAGTCATGATTGCATGAATCAAAATAATCTTCTAGTAAGAATCAAATTACATGATCAAGAATCTCATATCAAGAACACTCATGGCTTCAAGATCAAATCTTATTTTTTTATAGAACATGCTCCATATCAAAAATCACATATTTAAATCTATGGCATGCAACCACAATTCAAGAACCTAATTAGGCAAGCAACTCAAGATATAAACATCAAGATAAACAAGATCTCTCACTTGGGCATTTCATCGAACACCTTGAGGGCACCCTTGCTTCACCCTTGGCCAAGCACCCCTAGGGTAAACCTAGGGTTGTCGAGCCACAAAGGGAGAATCTCGGGCCCTCATCACATAAATCGGCACAAGAACACGGTGATCAAACCCACGATTTAACGAAAATCACAAGAAATAAGAAGATGCCCAAATTGGCTCAAGATTACAAGAGAATCCGAAAAAGAAGAGGTAAAACCATTCACCTGATTAGGAAGAAGAAATCGAAGAAATTCTCAATCGTTGGCCTCCGAATCCGGCCTCAAAGGTGGCGACGGCAGCTCAGCTCCACAAGGAGGAAGGGGCGGCGGCTCCACCAAGCCGTCGGCTTGGCTTGGCTTCCAAAGGGGAGAAGAAGAGAGAGGGTGGGGGGGGAGAAGGGCTCGGCTAGACTTGGCTCTTCTCCTCAGCGGCTGGCTTCAAGGGAAGGGGGAGAGGGGCGGGCAGCTGCTGGCTTGGCTCGGCGACTGCTCTTCTCTCTCTCTTGGCTGGTGCAGCTCCAATAGGGAGCCGATAGCCCTGGGGGGGGGGGGATTTTTATAATCCCCTCTCACTTCCACTTAAATACACCCTAACCCACACTCTTCTCAACCCGGATCCGCAATCCGTTAACCCAAACTAACCCCATGATAAAATACAAGCAATAAACACATGCACATCCACATGTAACATAATCAAATAAATTAGTTATATAATTATAACTCATTATTCAACTTACCCGAGCTCGCAAGCTCGCACCAGACCACGAGTCGATTCGGCTTGACCTCGAACTAGACCGCTAGGCTGGCAAACACAAACAGTAAAGGAAAAAATAAATAAAAATATCTAGGATATTACATCAATATATCTCTATCTGCACATTTCCATTATTATATATAATAACTAAAGTTATTAATTTAAATATTTTTTTTTTAAAAAATTTAATGAAAATATCTCGATCTATTGAGTTTTTAACAAATCCGACCCATACTTTTATTTGTAATTAATTTATACTCAAACTTTTATTTTGGTATCAATTATATACTTCCGTCAACTAGGTGTTAAAATATATGTTATATGCTGATGTGAACTACACAGTCAGCATAAATAAATTAATTTTTTAATCAAAGTTGCATTGTCATCAAATAGTCCACATCAGTAACACTAGTTTTAAAAAAAATATTAAAAAATTCTTTAGTGTCACGTCAGTCAAACCTTTAAAAAGACACAAAAAAATAAAAAATTGGTGTTGTTGACGTGGCACCGAAGAGTTTTGTTTAAGGGATAGGGTTTTGTTTTTTCTAAAGGTTTGGCTGACGTGGCACTGAAGAGTTTTTTAATATATTTTTTTAAATCGGTGTTGCTAATGTGGATTATTTGATGACGAGACAATTTTGATTAAAAAATTAATTTATTTATGTTGTCTGTGCAGTCCACGTCAGCATATAATAACTATTTTAACACCCAACTGACGGGAGTATATAATTGATATCAAAATGAAAGGTCGAATATAAATTAGTTACAAATAAAAGTATGAGTCAGATTTGTTAAAAACTCAATAGTTCGGGATATTTTCATTAATTTTCCATTTTTTTAATATTGGTACTTTTAAATTTCAAAACTTCTGGGTTGAATATTCCGAGGTTAAGGACATTATTGCTAATAACTGGAATAATGGTTCTAACTTCTCCCTTGGTGTTACTATGGTTAGAAATTTCTCTATTCTTCGTAGCAAATTATCCTTTTGGAATAGGAATAGATTAGGGAAAATTGAGGATAATATTTCTAAGGTTAATGATCAAATCAGTAGTTAGAGTCTAAGGATAGGTCTGGTATGCTTACTGACCTAGACTCTGTTAGGCTTTACTCTCTCTAAAATAAGGCTCAAGCTTTGAATAGACAGCTTACCATTAAATGGTACACTCTAGCTAAGACCAAGTGGTTAAGTGATGGTGATAGAAATACTAAGTATTACCAGAATCTGGTTAAGGGTAGAAGGAGGAAGAAAATTATTGTTTCTGTTATTGTGGATGATAGTGTTATCTCTGCTCCTAATCAAATTGTTAATGCTTTTGCTGATTTTTATTTTGATCTTTGGTGTTATCATGATTCCAATGTCTTTAATGATCCTTGTATTCCTCCTATGAATAGAATTTCTTCTGCTGCTCATGATACCTTAACTGCTCCTTTTACTTTGAAAGAAATCTCTTTAGTTGTTAAATCCTTGGGGAATGGGAAAAGCCTGGGCCCCGATGGTTTTATTGGAGAATTTTTTAAAAATTATTGGGATGTTATTTCTAAAAATTTTGAGGATACTTTCAATTATTTTTATATTCATGAGTCTCTCCCTGTTGGTTGGAATGATACTGTTTTAATCTTTATTCCTAAGAATGAGAATCCTAAGGCTACTAGAGACTATAGACCCATTGCCTTGTGTAATGTGACTTATAGAATTTTAGCTAAAGTTCTTGCTTGTAGGATTAAGCCTTATCTTGAGGATCTTATTTCTTGTAATCAATCTGCGTTCATCTCATGTAAGTCTATTCATGATAATATCTTAATTACCCAAGAAGTTGTTCATTCTATTCATAATTCTAAAGAAAAAAATCCTATCGTTATGATCAAATTTGACCTTGAAAAAGCATATGATCGTATTTCTTGGAGTTCTATCATTAATATGCTTTCTATTTTAAATTTTCCTTTGAAATTCATTAGATGGATAAATGAATGCATTTTCAGTATTAATTTTTGTTGTAATATTAATGGTTTTACATCTAGAAAGTTTAAGACTTTTTATGGTATTAGGCAGGGAGATCCCTTGTCTCCTTATCTGTACATTATCGTTAGTCACTTGTTATATAATATGCTTAACTCTGCTAGTAATTCTGGTAAGATTAGCTCTGTTAAGATCAAACATGATGTCTCTATTAATCATCTAATGTATGCAGATGACATTCTTTTATTCTTCAGGGCTAATGATAAATCGATAAAAAATATTTTAAAAGTTTTTGTTGTCTATGAGAAAATAACAAATAAAAAAATTAACTTTTCCAAGTCTCGGATTTTTTCCCCTCGTAATACTGTTTCTACTATTAGGTAAGGATTTGTAGGAGTTTTAACATGAAATGTGGGTCTTTTCCTGTTAAGTATCTTGGAAGTATGATTGATCCTAGAATGTTGCATGCTAGTAATTTTAATTTTTTAATTGATAAAGTTTGTGCCAGGTTAAGTAATTGGAAAAGGAATTGTCTCTCTCAAGATGATAAGGTTGTTCTGATTAAGTCTGTGCTTAATTCTATACCTCTTCATTCTTTGTGTGTTAGCTGGACTCCTATTTCTATTATTCATAAAATCAATTCTTTAATTAAAAATTTTCGTTGGAGCTCTGGCAACTCTAAGCATGGATTACATCTTATTGCTTGGAATAAAGTTGTTCTTTCCAAAGATAAGGGGGCCTGGGCATTAGGGATTTAGAAATAATGAGATTTGTCTTGGTTGCTAAAAGGATTATGTATCCTCTTAATAACAGGAATTCAAGAGGAATTCTCTTTGGTCTTCTATTGTTAATGCTAAATATGGACCCATGAATTCGTGGTTTATTGGTTGTCCTAAAAATACTAGTGGTGCTTGAAAATTTATTTGTCTTGCTGCTAATGCTCTTAGACTGGTTTCATTAAGTTTATTTCCTCTGGTTCAAATTCTTCCGTCCTGTGTGATGCTTGGATTTTTGATACTCCTCTGATCTTTATGCATACTTTTGTGAATGTTGATTTCTCTGACTGTAATATTACTGTTAGTCATCTTATTTCTAATGGCTGTTTATTCTGGACTTGCTCAATGACCTGTTTTGCCCCTCGATTATGGAGAAAATTTCTAGGATTCGTTTCCTTATTAACCCCAATAATGATAGTTTTATTTGGTGGCCGGATAATAAGGGTCTTATCAGCACTATGTCTGTCTATAATTTCATCTCCCAATCTCTTTACATTGAACCTTGTAATCCTCCTTTGTGGGCTTTAATATGGAAAGCTAAGGTAAGTCATCGAGTTAGGAATTTCATATGGAAATTATTTCATCAGAAATTACCCACAACTGATAGATTACACAAGTTTAATGTCATTAACTCCCCTTGTTGGCAGCCTTCCAGAAGACATTCATCACTGTCTTCTGGAGTGTGAGGTAGCTAGGAACCTCTAGGAGTTAATGGATTGTCGGTTTAAAGGGAGCTATTGGCTTGCTCGAAATCCGTGTGATTACGGTAGTGTCCACCAAGACCCTCCTAATGAGAAAATGATGTTAATGATGACACTCTGTTTTAACACTTTGTATACTATTTGGTTGGCTCGGAATAGAGCAGTCTTTGATCTAATTAGACCCTCAATTCATATTTTTTTTGCTAGAGTCATTGCTCTAACAATAGATTATGCTGATAATTCTTTATATGAGGGGAAAATGTGTATCAATAATTTTGGTATTGTTTGGACTCCTCCTCCCGAGGGGACTTTGAAGTGGAATGTTGATGCCTCTTTTTCTCAATCTTGTTTTGTTGGCTCTTTTTCTGCTATTTGTAGGAACTTTAAGGGTGAAATTTTGTGTGTTATTGCTCAAATAAATCATTATGACTATGTTTTAGTGAATGAGACTCTTACTATCAAGCTAGCTATTGATCAAACTACTGAGCTTAATCACAAGCATGTTATTATTAAATCCGATTCTAAAATGATTGTTGATATATGTAACAATAAAAATGATTTAGATTGATATGTGAAAAATATTATCACTGATATTAAATTGATTGCAGGCAATTTTGAAAAAATTACTATCAAGTTTGTTAGAAGATAAGCAAACATGGCTGTTGATTGGTTGGCTATTCAAACTAGGAGATTGGAAAGGAATCCGAACTAAGAGCATGATTGGTCTCCCGATCTTATTAAGATTGTTATGAAAGATGTGTAATTATTGTTTCTATTTTTGTTTGGTATATAAAAAAAATATTGGTACTTTAGAAATGATTGGTCAAACTATAAGAAAGGTAATATTTAGATACTAAATTGAAACTTATTCAAAAAATTTGATAGATTTTTAAAAGAAATATAACCGATTTTGCTGAAGAGAATATATAGATAGGAAGGAGAATGACTAAGGTTGGAATAAAATATATAATAAACATTAGTTTTGTCATAATTAAAATAAACAAATTCCTATCGCACATGATTGAATAATAAGCAACCGAATTCAATTAATATTTTATTTCTATATTTTTGTTTTGAGTCTTCAATATCAAAATATCAAATAACTCCTGTGCCAATAAGAAGACATGCAAACTTCAAAAAATAGTCAACAGATAGTACCATTAAAGCATTGGTTGCCGAAAACAATTAATCCATTTTCCACAACTCTGATCATAAAATTAATGTTTAATTTATTTGTGTTAGAGATGGACTCAAATTGAATTCGAATCAAATCCAATGAGTCCGACCGAATTCAAATCGGAGTTGATTTGATTAAGATATGCTTGAACTAATTTACCAATTTAATTGAACCATGTTGAATCGGACTCGATCAAAATAAATTATGATTTTATAATAATGGGTCTAGGAGCCTAGCCCATCATCTTCTTAAGATACTCATGCCAATATTACAGCAACACGTAAAAGTTTTTAAATTGATGATAACTTTAGAAGTTTTCAAATTGATGATGTGAAAATCAAATATTATTTTTGACTAGTCAAAGGAAAAAAAGGTGGAGGCATCACGTGGAGCCACCAAGCATTTTGCAAGTTTTTTTGGTCAAAAAAAGTATTTCAGTCATCCGATTAAATCGGACGGAGCAGCAAATTCCTTAGAGATTTTTTCTCCACTAAAGCAGGCATGAATCGGCTCTCCCCCTCTATTATGAATAGGGGCCTAATATTCAGTTCTAAGATCATCCAACACCTTGAGAAAATTCCTCCATATAAGAGTTTTAGAGATCCAGAAAATTAAGAGTGCCGCTACGATCCTTTTCCTAAGGAGTGCCCCTTCTCAGTTTCTGACATACAACAGCAGGAGTTCAGTTTCAAGGCAGATCTTGCAGAGACAATACTCTGTACCAGTTTCAGGTTCAATTAATTTAAGATAGTTTGCTGTATTCTGAAGGGGATTTAAATTATTGCACTCTTATTGTAATTTTTTTCTCTAGATTTAATAAAGCAGTCTTCTCTTCTCCCTGTGGACGTAGGATCAGCACCCCGTCGAGTCCGAACCACGTTAATCCCCTTGTGTCTTTTATTTTTTCTGCATTATTATTATCGAATTTGGTTTTTTATTTTTCTCGCCGGGTTCAAATTTTGTAGATCCCGTAAGAAATTACCCTAAATTTCCTAACAATTTGAATAATTAAATATTCATAAATTATTCTTAGACTACTTAAATTGATGACCCTTTTGTTTATGATAAATAAGTATTATATTTTGTATTTATTGTAGTCGGATTATTTGGTTAATAACTAATGTTATATTTAATATAATATGATTGAATTAAAAAAAAAATGACTATATTTTTTTTTTAAATTTGATGTATATCAGATATAATATTAATTTTATAATATTTTATTTTTATTTTTTACTAATCCATATATTAAATAAATAATAGATATTAATTATCCCTCATCATCATCATCGTATGCTTTCCTATCGAAATAAATATATCCTAAAAGAATATCATTTTCAGTATTTTTATTTGTTTGGATAAACATCAAAATAACTATAAAACTATCAATGCTCAATTACGAAAATACGTTTTTTTATTTTTAAAATGATCAGTTTATATATATAATTTCTTACTATTTTGTGATTTTATTTTCTGCTAACCTAATGTTGACTAAAAAATATCATTTTTAAAATAACAAAAAGATGTTATTGCAGATAACTACAAAATTTTATTTCTTTTTGCATAAAAAATCATTTATTTTTCACCAATCGAGAATCAAACCTGAGTCTATACTATGGCAAAGTACTATTCTACCACTAAACTACTGGTGCCACTTGAATTGTTTTTAATAATACTGTTCTTATTCGTATATATATTACCATCTCCTTCTATTGGAAATTGAAAAATGAGATTATTCCTAAAAGTCTATTTGTTTTATTGGGATCGAAAATATATAATTCCTAATTCATCAAAATATACATTCCAGGCAGTGTAGATATTTCTTGGTTTTGTGCAATTAAATATAAGAATAATTATTTTAATGATTTCTTAATATTTGTCCAATCAAATTTGATAATAGTTATTTTATTCTGAAACATATAGGAATTGAATAACTCCTAAACCAAATACTCGTTTATTCTAAAAAAAAAGATTGAAAACCAATTCAGATAAATATAGATGATTGAATGATATGAAAAAATTCGCCATCATCGTCATTTCAATTATAGCAACCAAGAACAACAAGGAAAAGAATAAATTCTTTTGCCCCATCCATGTCCTAATGTTGCCTTTTCCATGGTAATTTTGGTTTTTGATTTGTTTATTTAAATTTTTATTGCAAATCAATTTTTATTAATTTTATAAGGTTATACTTTCCTTGTTTCTTTAGCTTTTTATGATAATTTCTTTTAATATACAGATGGCTTTTCTTTGTAGGTTGTTAGTCAATTCATCAAGCTATGGGACGAGCAAAGAAATTTTTTGATCCAATGCAAGGAATCTTGCAATTTCAAATTTCAAATCATAGTTTTTTTGCGTTACGCATACACAACAAACCACAACTAATGTAGACGGCCCAACCCAATGGCAAAATTCACCACATAACCAACAATGCAAGTTAAAAAATTAAACTTAAAAATTGCACTAGCCGGGAATCGAATCCCGGTCTGTACCGTGGCAGGATACTATTCTACCACTAGACCACTGGTGCGAAAAGCTTTGATTTTGCAGAAATATAATTCTATCCTATAGACCAGACTATGATAAAAGACATGAGCTGCTAAAGTAGACGATAGATCAAATATAGATAGCATTTTGACATGTTATGTCAAGAAAGCACGTTACTTGTATTAAATAAAAGCATGATAGATCAAATATTAGATATGTATTTAGACAATTGGTTAGTTGAGATACATATTTTAAACTTTGCTGCAATTTACCCTTTATTTAAGAATCATTTTTTTTGCAGTAAATCATGCATATACAATTTCCTTCCTTGAATCACTTTAATAATTAATATTTGTCAATACATGAAGTTACACCAATAATGATTAAATTACCAATAATGATTAATAATTAATATTTGGGATTGTTATTTCATGACTTGGGTATCGCTCAAGGATATGACCTAACTCTTATTAGTGATCAATAGAAAGTATGTTCTCAATCTCTTACTAAATATTAACTCTTGTTATTTGATGACTTGAGATTGTCTTTTTTTTTTACTAAATATTAACATCTACTGTTAAATGTTTTAGGGTCTTGAGTATGCTATAAAATAGAGGATACCAGCTGCTGAATACAAAAATTGTGCTAGACGCGTTTATGCAAATTGGAAGAAGAAATATCTTGGGCATGTATTGAAATCACTATTTTGGAGAGCTACTAGATGCACCATTGAGTCCGACTTCAATAAAACAATGTCTGAACTGTAAGCTACTTCAGATAGGGCACACCAAGATTTTCTTGTAGTTGGAGTTACGATATTTTGTCAAACTTATATCAGCGTGGGTTGCAAAAATGATGCTGTGAGCAATAATCTAAGTGAGACCTTTAATGGTTACATCCCGAAGGCAAGAGGAAAACCAATTATTGATATGCTTGAAGACATTTAATGGTTACATCCTGAAGGCAAGAGGAAAACCAATTATTGATATGCTTGAAGACATTCGACGCATGTTGATGGCGAGAATGCATGAGAGAAGAGGGAGTTGATGCTGAAAAGTAATGATATGATATGCCCCAGCATACGGAAGAAACTTGAAGAAAATAAAAAGGAAATAAGGTATTGCCATGTGACGCCCGCGGGAAATATGAAATTTGAGGTTCAAGAATTGGACGAATCAAGTGTTGTTAATTTGATGAATATGACTTGTTCTTGCCGAAAATGGGATTTATATGGCATACCATGCAATCATGCAATCTCATGCATCATTTGACTAAAAGATGATTCAGACCAATATGTCGACGATTATTACAAGACAGACACATACTTGAAGATATATGACCTTAAGTTGCAATTGTTGGTCTAAGATTTTCTATCTTGGTCTTAATCTAGGTTTTGATAATAACAAACATGGAACTAATATTTCATTGAGAAATATTTTTAGGTTTCATATTGGTTAGCGTTCGATGTCCTCAATCAAAAATATCAGAGAAATTAGAAAATCGGAAGGACATTGATCGACGCGTTCGGGTTCGTCATGGAAATCTCTCGAAGTTCAACGTGTGCACCAAAGACGTCTTGGACGGTCTAAAGAACACATAGAAAGCTCTCCAAGTTAACGCATGTTGAAGGCAGGAACCCGGAAACGAAGCGCGCAAGAAGAAGGCTAAAAAAATCAAGTTCAGCCTAGGTTCGGTGGATCGAATATGGTGAAGAATTGGCAGTAGCCAATTCAATCGACTGGTCGGTCGACTGAAGTTCGCCCAGAACCGGCAGAATGCCACGGGCGATTGGGCGGTCGATCCATCAGTCGACCGACGATCGACCGACAAGCGATCGAGCATCGGCAACGAGCAAAAATATGTCGGTTAACGAGCCATTTCATTTGGGGGTTATAATACCCACCCCAAACTCTCTTCCAAGCATTTAATGATGCATCTAAGCTAATTCCATGGAGCCATATTTGATCATCTCTAAAGAATTTCTTGAGCCATCTCTTAGCAATCCCTAATTTTCATAATAAAATCTTGATCTAGCCTTTGAACCTTCAAGACTCATCTTCTCAAGGCAACAAGAGGACTAGGGAGTTTCTTTTGGAGCTAAGTATAGTTTGATTTGTTTATTGCTCCAATTGTTATTGTATTTTCTTGGTTATTTTCAGTGTATACCATTTGTCTAAACCTAGGTTGCTAGGTTTGATTGAGTTGGTGGTTGCCTTGGTGTTAAGGCTTAAACCCACTATTGTAAACTTAGTTTACTAGGATTAGTTGAGTTGTCCCTTAGGTTGAGGTGGGAGAGTGCTCTCAGTAGGAAGGCGGGATACTTCCGGGTGTGGAAGTGCCTTCGGTTTGAGAGCGGAGACTTTCCGGTGTAAAGTCCTCATTATAAGAAAACTAATTAATCTAGTTAAACTAGTTTGGAAATCCTAAGCGGGGTGCTAAGGTAGTGGAGTAGGCATTGAGGCCGAACCACTATAAATAATTGTGTTAGCTTTGATATATTATTTTGTGTTAATTGCGGGATACTTCCGGGTGTGGAAGTGCCTTCGGTTTGAGAGCGGAGACTTTCCGGTGTAAAGTCCTTATTATAAGAAAACTAATTAATCTAGTTAAACTAGTTTGGAAATCCTAAGTAGGGTGCTTAGGTAGTGGAGTAGGCATTGAGGCCGAACCACTATAAATAATTGTGTTAGCTTTGATATATTATTTTGTATTAATTGCTTTATATTTATTGCTTCCGCTTGCTATTAATATCGTGCTTAGCCTAACTAATCAAGAAAGGATTAAAATCAAAATAAGACGATAAGTTTAGTTAACACACTATTCACCCCCCTCTAGTGTGGCCATTTCACCAACAATTGGTATAGAGCAGGTCGTAGATTGAGATTTCACCATCTCCTCTACATCGTCTCTCGATCTGGAAAATGACACTAGAGAGTTTAGCGTCTTCACCTCCTAGGTTCGATGCCTCGAACTTTGGTCTTTGAAAATATAGGATGTACACATATTTAAAGACTAAGGGTTTTGGTGTCCTTAACATGTTAAGACTAGAATTCATTGAACCTAAGGTGACATGCATGCTTGGAGTGAATTGGATAAGAAAATGTTTAAGTATAATGGAGATGCCATGAATTGTATACTTTGTGTCACGGCCCATCTAAGGTCACGTGATCAGCCAGGGTATAACTGTCTATACCCCACAACCTAAACCATGCACATGCCAACTCAACAAATAAATATAGCGGAAAGAAATAACAAGTTTTATTTCAAATGAAAAGTGAACCAAAATAGAGTTTATTTCAAGGAGCTTAAATAAAACGTAAAGTGCGAAAATAACAACTTAAGTTCAACATTTTAAAAGTCAAGCTACAATAAAGTCTGAAATAAATGTCATAAATGCCCTCAGGGCTACAACTCCAAATCAAACTAATAAAAGTGCATGACTACTACTAAAAGACTCGACTACGACCCTAACTAGGACTTCTATGAGATCATGCAGCTCCTCTGCCCTCTAGCGGTGCCAAGTGCATCCAACCCACCTCACCAGTCAAGCTTTGCAAAATAGAAAATCAAACAGCAACAGGTTGTTGGCTTTAAGTTTTCAACCTTAGCTTTAATCTCGATCTTGATGGTTTTGATGATAACAAATATGGAACTAATGATTTCATTGAGAATATCTTTCAGGTTCCATATCGACTAGAGTTCGATGTCCTCGATAGGATAAATTAGAGAAATCGTGAAATCGGAAGGACATTGATCGTCGCACTCGGGTTCGTCGCGAAAGTTTCTCGAAGATCGATGAGTGCACCCAAGTCGCTTGGATGAGTCCAAAGATCAAGTCAAAAGCTCTCCAAGATGATGCTCGTTGAAAGCTGGAACCCGGAAATGAAGCGCAAAAGAAAAAGGCTGAAGGAAACAATCTCAGCCAAGGTTCGGTCGATCGGGCGGTCGACCGACTGTAGGTAAAAAGGGGCAGTAGCCCTGGTGGTCGATCGGTCGACCGAACTGAGGCTAGCTACAGACGCAGCTTGCATCGATCGACCGAAGAAAGAAAATGCAAGATTCTTGCGTCGGGCGGTCGATCGAATCACGGCAGAATCTACCCGAAGCTGGCGGTCGACCAATCGATCGATCGGCCTACTGAATGCCGCGATGCGAGATCACGTCGGTCGACCAAAGATCATGGATCGCACGATCCGCATCTGGCGGTCGACCAGTCGGTCGACCGACCACAGGGAGAAATGGAGCGGTCGAATGATCGGTCGACCGATGCTTCGACTGTCGCTTCGACCGGTGGCCTGTAACGGATAGATTTTTATCCGTTGAGCTATCGTTGCTTCACCAGGGTATAAATACACCATGATATAAATCTTTTAACCTTCTTCCCGAATTTCTACAGAGTTTATTGAGCATTTAAAGGGAGTTTAAAGCCTTCCAAGCGATTGAAAAAAGCGCGCCTAATTCTTCTGCGAGTTCTTCTTCAAGCGCAGCTGATTCCTCAACTCGTGATTCAATTTGAGATCATCCCCTCGACGAGTTGAAGGTTCCAAAGGCTTGGAAAAGAGTAGATAATATTGTTTTACTTCAAACTCTTTTCCCTTGTAATTTTAACTGTTCTTTAAACTATTTTTGATTTGTGCGTGATAGACCTAGGCTGTTAGGTTTTGATTGGAAGTGGTATCCTTGGTATAGGAGTAAAGCCACTTGTGTAATTAAACATAGTTGTTACTAGGATTAGTTTAGTTGTCCCTTAGGGTTGAGGTGGAAGAGGACTCTCGATAAGAAGTCGAAGACTTCCAGGTGTGGAAGTGACTTAGGTCGAGAGTGCGTCTCTTCGGTGAAAAGTCCTCGTGTGTAAAGAAAACATAAATTAATCTAGTAAAACTAGTTTGGAAATCCTAAGCGGGGTGCTTAGGTAGTGGAGTAGACATTGGGGCCGAACCACTATAAATATCGTGTTTGTATTGTTTTAAATTATGTGTGCTTAATTGCTATATCTTGCTTCCGCATTCCATCGCATAATTGCATCTTGCCTAATCGAGTTAAGTAAACGATTAAAATTGAATTTAGGAGAACTGTTTAGTAAACACACTATTCACCCCTCCTCTAGTATCGTCATTTCGCCTTCAATTGGTATCAGAGCGGGTCGTAGATTGTGATTTCACCATCCCTTCTACAATTCATCTCGATTTAGAAATGGCTGTAGAAAGTGTAGTGTCTTCACCCCCTAGGTTCGATGAATCAAACTTTGATCTATGGAAATCTAGGATGTACACATTTCTGAAGACTAAAGGTTTTGATGTATTTAACATGTTACATTGGGAATTTATTGAACCTAAGGTTGATATGCATGCATGCATGGAGTGAAATGAATAAGAAAATGTTTAAGTATAATGGATAGGGGTGTAATCGAGCCGAGCCGAGTCGAGCTTGCTTGTGCTCAAGCTCTGCTCGTTTAAGAAATGTGGAGCTCGAGCTAGATCGAGCTTCAATATCCAGGCTCGAGATCGGCTCGAGCTCGACTCAAGTAACTCGAGCTCGACTCGTTTAAGCTCGTTTAGGCTTGTTTATTTTTCTCAAGCGTGACCGAGCTCGTTCAAGCTCGATTAAGCTCGGCTCGATTCAGGTTTATGCTCAACCCCATATGAAATATTAATATTTATATAATTATATATAAATATATGAAGCTCGATTAGGCTCGCGAGCCGCTCGAGTCGAGTATTACTTAGCTCAAGCTCGAGTTTTCATCGACTCGATCTTGAGTAGCTCACGAGCTGCTCGGCTCACTTACACCCCTAATAATGGAGATGCCATGAATTGCATACTTTGCACATTACCAAATGACATACTAGAAAAAGTCATGCATTGTTCTTCAGCTCATGATTTATGGGCTAGTTTAAATATTTTATACGATCATGCCAAAACTGAAGAAATTGGCACTTTTGATGAAGGTGGTGATGACAGTGGTCACTCACCTACTACTAATCTTAGTTTTGATGCCCATAGTGCTTCTAGTCAAAGGAGCAATTCTAAAAGCCGAAAACGAAATGTGAAATGTCATGCGTGCAAAGAAAAGGGGCATGTGAAGAAAAATTGCCCAAGCATGAAGAACAAAGCAAGGAAGAGGTCAAGTGCTTAATTCCACCTCCACCTCTCACTCATTTGAAGCACCCTCTAGCAATGACTATGAAGCTACTTCAAAAGGTTGCCTCATGAGTACCAATGATGAGGTACACTCTTTACCTTCTAGTCATAATAATGAAAATATTAATACTAGCTCTTCTAGTTCATTCAATATGCCATATGAAGAACTAGTTGATGAATGTCAAAAATTGCATGTCTTGCTTGTTAGAAAAGATAAAGAAAAATGAAAGATTGAAAAAGAAAAACGTGATGCTTAATTCTCATTTGCATGAATCCAAACTAGAAAATGAAAAAATGAAATCTAAGTCATTTGATTCATGCCATGATAATGTAGAACTTCAGCTTAAGGATTTGAAGCTCAAAAATAATAATTTAGAAAAAGAGAATTGCATGTTAAAATCTCAATTACATGCATTACATAAATCTATGAATGAGTTGAAAAATGAGATGTTGATCTTAAGTAGAAAGGTCAATGTTTCTTCTTTTAATTCTAAACATCAAAATGTCTCATTTAGGAAATCTTAAAACGGGAATGAAAATGTTCATCATCATTTCCATGCTAAGCATTCTATCATTAGACCTCATAATTATAAGAAGATGAATGAGGTTTCTAAGAATGCTCATACTCATTGTGTTTCACATGTCGACAAATATTCTAAAAATAAATCTCATGTCCATAATAAAAATGAAAAGAAAAAATTTAATGGACATTATTTTTGTTGTGGTATTTATGGCTATGCAATTCATGATTGTGCATTTAAAATAAATCCAAGTGTTGCTAAGACACTTTGGATTCCTAGGCCAACTCATCCCCAAGGACCCAAAGCTATTTGGGTACCAAAAGTCTCATCTTCTTTTGTAGGGATAGCTACCACACAAGGATGAATGAGAAGAGGTGTATTGGAGTTGACCATGGACTTGAATGATGAATCCTCCATTGGTTGCAACTTCAACCTACCTAGATGCCTATAGTAAATTTGACATCAAATAATTTGGTATCATCTCCTTACTTTGACTTGCATTATAGTTGGAGTTTGATATATGTTTAATTTGAGTTGTTTTCCCCGCTATTGCTAAAAGAGTCTTTTGAAAAATATTTTTGATTTTTGATTTTTCGGTCTCTTCGGAGACCCCGGTGGCTTGTAACGGGCCTAAGCGACCTTGCAGTTTTAAATCGTAGGCACATTGTAGGCTTTCAATTTTCAACTAATAGGAAGGGTTGGAGATCATATTTTTCATTCATTATTTTTGTGATATCTAAAAATTCGTTTTGATATCACTCGATTTCTTTTTGAAACAAATTTGAAACTATTTAGCAAAATAAATTTTGATATCGATATATGATTCCTCTCTTTGCTACTTAGTTTGATAACTTTCTAGTAATCATATTCTCATTATCCTACTAATGAATATTGCTTGCAAGTTATGATAAAATGGAAGGCTAAATAGAATAGATTAGTTTGGCAATTTTCCATGAATAAGGTATAACTTGGATAAATTCAAAATCTTAGTGTTATACCTCAATGTTTAAGATTAAAGTATGTCTCTATCTCATGATGGTAATCTCATGTAAAATCTTTGATTTCTCATGAGTAGGTAGAATTATGACACTTAGGCAAACTTCATTAAATGAACATGTTTAGATACACATATCACATAAGTCTAGAAAATTAAAATTGAAAATTCATGTCTAGATGAACAATGTGATATCTATATCACTTTAGGGGACTTAAGCTTGAAAAGCTTGGTCCAAATCAACAAACCACAATTGATATCAATTGACTTGGATATTTCATTTTAAGTCCAAATCCTCTTAAGATGACAAAATTCATATGGATATAGATAAAATGACAATAGATGTTAAGTCTTGCTTACCTCTCTTGAACTATGTTGACCCAAGTCAGCAAGTTGACTTAAAGGTCTCATTCATGATCCATATTTGAGAAACATGTTTAGATTTACTCTTGTTAGGTATTCATAGGATTAAACTTGAAAAATCATGAGTAAATGTTAAGATTGAAACTTAGCAAGTTTCATTAAAACTAGTTTAGTTTTGAATGAAACCACGCTAGGTTGATATCTTGACTTAAGGACAAAATTTTCATTTCAAACTTGACATATAGTCTTTATATGATCATCATGTGGTGTCATGAAAGTTTGAATGAAAATTGTAAAAGTTTTAAGAAAATTTAGAAAAATCTTTTTTAGGTGATTCTTGAAACTACACCTTAATTGAAAAATCTAGTTTCTTAAGTAAAAATTTAAAACATTTAATCAAGAATCTAATTTATAATGAACTTTTGAAGTTGGATTTCAAAACTCAAAGTATCATCCTTAATTGAAATATCAATCTTTCTACACTTTGATTTTTCTTCAAAAACTTCAATAAAAAACTCATGTACACTATTTGGATTCTAATTCTAATATCATTCACATATTTTAATGAGTAAAATCATTTCTAGGAATGATTTTGATATTTTGGATGATAGCTAGGATCCATTTGTTTATTTGAAAATAATATAGGATGAAAAATGAGCTTTGACTTTTAAATTCATTTTGAGTTTAACTTTGATACATGCATTTAAAATGTCTATTCAATAATTGGTATCAAAATTTTCATCCCACAATTGGTATCAAAATGAGCATTCTATATTTGGTATCAAATCTTTTATCCAAAAATTGGTTTCAAAATCATTTGTCAAAAATATAATTTTGATTAAACTTTAAAGGGTGATTTTTGAAAACTAGAAGTATAGGTTGACTTAAGTCAACAAAGTAATTTAAAAATCTCATCTTAAGCTCAAACTTAATTCATAGTCTTACACTACCTCATGTTGAATGTTTAGATGCCTATGTTTGAGATAACATGAGTAGATAGCCAAATTTGATACTTAGCATCTTCATGATTTCAAACACACTTTGAATGGAATCATGCTAAGTTTATAAACTCTTGAGAACATACATGATTTAATTTTGAATTGTATTTATCACTTTCTTCTATCATGTATGAATTTTGTTTTCATATCAAATATTGTTTTCCATCCCTTTGATTGAAACCTTCATGTTTTATGTTAAATACTTTCTTGGGTCTCATCTCCCTGAAAAATTAATTGTGCTTCATCCCTTTGAGTAGATAGCATCTCTTGCCCTTTTTGATTGATGTCAAAAGGGGGAGAAGAGTATAGGTCAAAAGGGGGATAAGTGTATAAGAAAAAGGGGGAGGAAAATATAGGAAATCCATGCATATAGATAAGTGGAGTTTATCTTATAGATATACATGTTGATAGGGGGAGAAATTCCTAAGTTGATATCCTTATGCTTTAATGTTATATTTTCTTAAGGATGTTTGTCATCATCAAAAGGGGGGAGATTATTGGCTTTAGGTTTTCAACCTTTTACTTAATCTCGATCTTGATGGTTTTGATGATAACAAACATGGAACTAATGATTTCATTGAGAATATCTTTCAGGTTCTATATCGACTAGCGTTCGATGTCCTCGATCGGATAAATCAAAGAAATCACGAAATCAGAAGGACATTGATCGTCGCGGAAGTTTCTCGAAGATCGACGAGTGCACCCAAGTCGCTTTGATGAGTCCAAAGATCAAGTCAAAAGCTCTCCAAGATGATGCTCGTTGAAAGCCGAAACCCGAAAATGAAGCGCGAAAGAAAAAGGCTAAAAGAAACAATCTCAGCCAAGGTTCGATCGACCGGGTGATCGACTAATCGGTCGACCGAAGAAAGAAAATGCAAGATTCTTGCATCGGGCGATCGACCGAATCACAGTAGAATCTGCCCGAAGCTGGCGATCGACCAATTGGTCGACCGACCTACTGAATGCCGCGATGCGAGATCACATCGGTTGATCGACGGGTCGACCAAAGATCGCAGATCGCGCTATCCGCATCTGGCGGTCAACCAGTCGGTCGACCGACCACAGGGAGAAATGGAGCGGTTGACTAATCGCTCCGTTGAGCTGCTGTTGCTTCATCAGGGTATAAATACACCCTGATATAAATCTTTTAACTTTCTTCCGGATTTTTACAGAGTTTATTGAGCATTTAAAGGAAGTTTAAAGCCTTCCAAGCGATTGAAAAAATCGTGCCTAATTCTTCTGCGAGTTCTTCTTCAAGCGCCAGCTGATTCCTCAACTCGCGATTCAATTCGAGATCATCCCCTCGACGAGTTGAAGGTTCCAAAGGCTTGGAAAAGAGTGATACTATTGTTTTACTTCAAACTTTTTTCCCTTGTAATTTTAACTATTCCTTAAACTATTTTTGATTTGTGCGTGATAAACCTAGGCTGTTAGGTCTTGATTGGAAGTGGTATCCTTGGTATAAGAGTAAAGCCACTTGTGTAATTAAACGTAGTTGTTACTAGGATTAGTTTAGTTGTCCCTTAGGGTTGAGGTGGAAGAGGACTCTCGATTAGAAGTCAGAGACTTCCGGGTGTGGAAGTGACTTAGGTCGAGAGTGCGTCTCTTCGGTGAAAAGTCCTCGTGTGTAAGGAAAACATAAATTAATCTAGTAAAACTAGTTTAAAAATCCTAAGCGGGGTGCTTAGGTAGTGGAGTAGACATTGGGGCCGAACCACTATAAATATCGTGTTTGTATTGTTTTAAATTGTGTGTGCTTAATTGCTATATCTTGCTTCCGCATTCCATCGCATAATTGCATCATGCCTAATCGAGTTAAGTAAACGATTAAAATTGAATTTAGGCAAATCGTTTAGTAAACACACTATTCACCCTCCCTCTAGTGTCACCATTTCGCCTTCACGGGTAAGTTCAAAGAACTCAGCGAGCGGTTCTACCAACCCTCACAAATAAATATCACAAAGATAACAAGAATGAAAATCTATCTCTACAGAAGGTAAAGTCACGAAGGTGTGAGTAGTTAACAGGCCAACATGCCACACATGCCTCAAGGCATCTAACCCTCCAAGAGTGGAGAACATCAGGCCGAAGCCTACCATGCCCGAAGGCAACAACACATACTAGGATAATTGGGAAGGCCCTCCGAACTTATCCTAGTATAAGGAAACTCGGGAGCAATTGGGAAAGACCCTTCGAACTTGCTCAGCGAGACGTGATATCACAAGAGTAATCGGGCAGGCCCTCCGAACTTACTCTTTTAAGACATCACAGGAATAATCGGGAAATGCTCTCCGAACTTATTCCTCTTTAAATATAAATTACCTCGGGGATAATCGGATAGGCCCTTAACCGCAAGGAGGGGGATGCCGAAGGCGGGGCTAGTGACTGGAGTGAAGTCGTAACAAGGTAGCCATACTGGAAGGTGCGGCTGGATCACCTCCTTTTCAGGGAGAGCTAATGCTTATGCTTGTTGAGTATTTCAGTTTGACACTGCTTTACACCCAAAAAGAAGTGGGCCTCCGAACTTATCCCACGAGGCCAAACTGGAACAATCGGGAAAGGCCCTCGAACTTGTTCCACAGGTTGGGAATTTATCGTCCAACCTTCCGGGCTTAGCCTGCAATCCGGCTCCTAATCGAGCCACTCCACCATTCGTAAGGATATGGTGCATCATGACCTAAGTCAAGACTCTCCTACGGTGTCCTAGGGGTGTCCTCATTAGGAAGCGTTTCAACACTCTACACCCGACCCCTATCTCTTAGACCTGTAATGTCATGAACCTGTGTAGTTTTATTTCATGCATACTTTATAAGTTGGTTCATAACATATTATGCTCACCCTTAATCTAAATTTTAATTGCATCCCAATTTTAGTTATGCAATTAAAATTTAGGTCACCAAGATTAGGAATTTGTTTTAGCTTACTGTTCTGCCCTGTACTGATGTATCTAACCCAAATCTAGTTTCCAAACTATATTTTCTGATCGAAACGATAGGTTACACGACTATATTCACATAAATACTCACACCACAGTAAGCAATCTAAAAATAACACAGATTCATCATCTCAGCATAAAATTCCAGCAACATATAATTTTCAGCATAACATGAAATTAAATCCAAAAATTAACATAAATTAACTCCTTAATTGTCATTAGGACAGAATACTAATCTCGAGATTAATTTCACAGAATTCATGATTTTTAATCAAGATTAAAAAAAGAATATACAACACTTTAATCAATAAATAATATCAAGATTAAGAATCCCCCCCTTCTCAAGAATCTCCATGGCATAAATTACAAGATCTTGATCCTAATCATGATTTCTACCCAAAAATCACAGATTTAATTCTAAGCATGCAATCCACAAATCAAGAACCCAAATTAGGTAAAGAGATCAAGATTTACACATCAAGGAGACAAGAAGGCTCATTCGGGCTTTTCATCGAACACCTTGAGAGCGATCTCGGTTTACCCCTTGGCCGAGCACCCCTAGGTTTACCCTAGGGCTGCCGAGCCCCCCTAGGTTTACCCTAGGGCTGCCGAGCCCCTTAGGGGAGAGGTTAGGGCCTCCTCAAGCACAAGCTACAAGAAATCATGGCAAGAACTCGAAAGAACGTCGAAACAATTCAAGAATGAAATAAGAAACGCCAAGCCGCCAAGAACGGCTTCTAGAATTCGAAGAAAACCCGAAAGAGAGAGGGTAAACCACTCACCTAATTTGGAAAGAGGATTGGAGAAGAAAATCCAATCGATGGCCTCTGATTTTGACTCCGAAATCCGGCGGCTCAAACCCAAAGAAGAAGGGGCAGGCGGCGGCTCCTCCCAAGCTGCCGGCTCCAAGGGGAAGGGAATGTGGGCGAAATGGCAACACTAGATGGGGGGTGAATAGTATGTTTACTATATTATTTGTCTAGTTTCCAATTTATTTGTTTTCTTGAATCGTTAGGCAATTTGCAATTCGATGAATGATTGCGGAAGCGATAAATAATTAATCAATTACAAACGAACAATCAATCAATACAAACACAGAGATTTTATAGTGGTTCGACCCCAATGCCTACTCCATTACCTAAGCACCCCGCTTAGGATTTTCAAACTAGGTTTTACTAGATTAATTAGAGTTTCCCTTACAACGAGGACTTTGCACTGGAAAGTCTTCGCTCTCCAACCGAAGGCACTTCCACACCCGGAAGTATCCTGTCTTCCTACCGAGAGCACTTTCCCACCTCTACCTAAGGGACAACTAGAACTAATCATAGTAAGTTCTAAGTTTACACAAGTGGCTTTACTCCTTCTACACCAAGGATACCACTTCCAATCAACAAGACCCAACACCCTAGGTCTTTACACAGACACAAATCCAAAAATAGTTTAAATAGCAGATAAAATTTACAATCAAAAGAGCTTAAGAATAAACCAATAATAAAAGCTCCTTTGCAAGCCTTTGTCTCCTTTCAACTTGTCAAGAGATGAGCTTGATCAAAACTCGAGTTGAGCCCGCAGCATGCGCTTGAAGAATTAACTCGACGAAGAAGCAGAGTGCGCGTGATTGATCGTTTGGAAGGCTTTAAATCCCTTCTTAAATGCTCAATCAATTCTGTAAGATCAAGGAAGAAAAAAAATGAAGTATCTGAGGATGTATTTATACCCTCGTGATGCAACGACTATTCAACGGATAGAAAACTATATGTTACAGACCGCCGGTCGAATGGTCGGTCGACCGATTGGTCAACCGGTCCTTCGACCGCTTCTTTCTTCACTATGAGCGGTCGACCGACGGGTCGACCGCTTGACACAAATCTTGCGATTTTGCATTCGGTCGACCAGTCGGTTGACCAACGTAAGCTGCGTCTTGCGTAAACGCAGGTCGGTCGACCGACGGGTCGACTGCCCAAGCTACTACCCACAAATTTAAAACTAAACTAGTTTTTATGAAACTTGCTAAGTTTCAATCTTAATATTTACTCATAATTTTTCAAATTTAACCCTATGGATACCTAACATGAGTAAATCTAAACATGTTCCACAAGTATGGATTGAAAATGAGACCTTTAAGTCAACCTGTTGACTTGGGTCAACATGGTTCAAAAAAGGTTTTTATGAATTGACCTTTATTGTCATTTTATCCATATCCATATGAATTTTTTACTTTAAGTGCATGGAAACATGTCATACTTATTTCTAAATATGTTTATGAAGTTTGGACTTAAAATCAAGTGTCCAAGTCAATTTATTGACTTGGGTCAAACCTTTTAAGCTTAAGCCCACTAATGTGATCTAGTTATCACATTTTCATCTACACATGAATTTTCAAGATTGAACACCTAGAGTCATATCATGTGTGTCTAAATATGTTTGTTTGATGTTTACTCAAAATGAGGTCTCTAATATGAGTTTTAACCTAGAGCAAGTTTCATTCAATCAAGATATCA
Source organism: Canna indica (assembly GCA_034359265.1). Lineage (NCBI taxonomy): Eukaryota > Viridiplantae > Streptophyta > Magnoliopsida > Zingiberales > Cannaceae > Canna > Canna indica. Next base: position 60,607,853 of record CP136890.1, on the reverse strand, counting down.
TGAAATTGCCTAAGTTTTCAAAAAATTTCTTACTCATGAAAATTCAAACATTTATCATGCAAAATCAATCATGAGTATATAGAGACATCATTGAGGCATTAATATTCAATCATCATACTAAGATTTTTGTAAAGTTAAATTCATACCTTATTTTTAGAAATTTAATTTCATTTCAAGTTTAACTTAACATGAAGTCTCTAAAGAAGAATTTTAACCTAGTTTGATTTCATAAATATCAAGATATCATGAAATGAGCTAAGTTATCATAATTTTGCCTAAGTTATCAAAATATTTTCCTACTCATGAAATTTCATATACTTGTCATGCAAAAACAATCATGAGTATAAAGACATCTTTAGAGATGAAAATTCAAGTATTGTATTTAAGATTCTTGCCAAAATTAAACCATACCTTAGTTTTAAAAATTTGCCCAACCTTTTTTATTTTCTTCTAGATAGCATAGCTTTTCAATTCTTAACTTGCAAGTAGACTTCATTAGTATCATATTGAAATAATATGTCAACTTAGCAAGCTAACTTACTACATAGCAAGGTTCAATGCAAAGTTTCATTTAAAACCTTAACCTATGCTAGATAGTAAAGATTCATTTAAAATGAGGTGTCATGATATCAAAATAAATCTAAGAGATCCTAAGATGTGAAACATTTGAGAAATAAGATCTCTAAGCATGTTTAACTAGTTTGGACTTAATAGAATATCTCTAATGACAAGTTGTAACTTAGGGCAAGTTTCATTTAATGAAGTTTGCCTAAGTGCCATAATTTTACCTACTCATGAGAAATCAAGAATTTTACATGCAATTCTAGTCATGAGTATAGAGACATGATTTTAGCTTAAACAATGAGGTATAACACTTAGATTTTGAATTTATCAAGATTATACATTTTTAATGATAATTTACCAAACTAATCTATTCTATTTAGCCTTCCACTAACATAAATGTTAACTTGCAAGCGAAAAAGTATTAGTACCACAATGATACAATAACTAGCAAGTTAGCATACTAAATAGCAAAGGTGAATTAGAAATTTTCATTTGAGAATTTTAACCCAAGCTAGATAGCAATAAATTCGTTTCAAGAGAATTATCATGAAGCCAAAATGAATTTTTAGAGATCACAAAAATAATGAATGAAAAATATGATCTCCAACCCTTCCTATTGGTTGAAAACCGAAAGGCCACAATGTGCCTACGATTTAGAACCGCAAGGTCGCTTAGGCCCATTACAGGCCACCTGGGTCTCCGAAGAGACCGGGAAATCAAAATCAAAAATATTTTCAAAAGAACACTTTTGCAAGAGTGGGGAAAACAACTCAATCTTAAGCATATATCAACTCCAACTATAATCTTAAGCAATGGGATATAGGAGATGATACCGGAATAGTTTTGATGCCAACTATTTCATTACCCAAGGCATCAAGATGACTTGAAGTTGCAATCTCTTGGAGATTTTTCATTTGGATCCAAGGTCAACTTTAACTTTTCACTTCTCTTTATCCTTGTGTGGTAGCTCCCCCTATAAGAGAGCATGAAACTTTTGGTACCCAAATGGCTTTGGGTCCATGGGGGTTAGATGGCCTAGGAATCCAAAGTGTCTTAGCAACACTTGGATTTCTTTTGAATGCACAATCATGTATGACATGACCATATATACCACAACAAAAGTAATGTCCATGAAACTTTTTCTTTTCATTTTTATCATGGACATGAGATTTACTATTAGAATGCTTCTTACATGAATTAAGATGAGCTTGAGCATTCTTCAAGGAAACATTTTTCTTTTTCTTAAGATCATGAGGTTTAAGAGTGGAATGTTTAACATGAGATTTACCATTACCATTTGTATTCCTAGAGTTCTTGAAGGAGGACACATTTGATAAATAATTTGTTTTCCTATTCAAGAATACAATCTCATTCTTTAAGTCATTAATGGATTTGTGTAAAGCATGAGATTGAGATTTCAACAAATAATTTTCATTTTTCAAATTCTTATTTTCCATTTTGAAATCATTTGAAGAATCATTATCCTTAAGTTTTAATTTATTTTTCAAGCTCTCATTTTCATTTCTAATTTTGGATGTCTTGCTTAATAATTCAACATTTTCAATTTATAATTCTCCATTTCTATGTTTCAAGTCCTTAATTTCAAGTTTTAGAGCATCATGACAAGAATAAAAAGAACTAGTATTCAATATTTCATTTTCTAATTTATGTACATGAGAACTAAGCCTTAAATTTTCTTTCTTTAATTTCTTATTTTCTTTATTCTTTTTCACAAGCAAGACATACATTTTTTGATATTCCTCAACTAGTTCCTCATATGGCATGTCAAATGAACTAGATGAGCTATGACTATCATTATCAATAAAATTCTTATCATGACAAGAGTTGGAAGGATTTACCTCATTTTTTAATCCCATGAGGCACAATTGAGAAGTAGCTCTATTGTCATGATGAGAGGATGCTTCGGGGGAATCGGAGGACGATGTAGAAATATTTGACCTCGAACCTAGGAGGTGTAGACAATACTGACTCTAGAGCCATTTCGAAATCGAGACATGGTGTAGAAGAGATGGTGAAATCTCAAGCTACCACTACAATACATCGTTGGAATTCTGACGGCAGATTATAAAGAAATTTTGACGTCGGAGGGAGTAAATATATGCATTCTGACGGCAGTGAATCCGTCGAAAACGCGTGTCGAAAACCTTCCGCTTAATTTTAAATATTGACGTCTATCCAGGCGTAAAGATTTAAATTTCGACGGCGTGTGCGGTCGAAACGAGACGTCAGTATTCAAAACGACGACGTTATGCTTAGCATATTGACGTCTAAACAGGCGTCAATATGCTTAGCATATTGACGTCTAAACAGGCGTCAATATGCTTAGCATATTGACGGCTGCAGAGGCGTCAATATGCTAATTAACCATTTTTTTTCATTTTTTTTAAATAAATTTTACTCATAATCAATAATTAATATATTAATTAACTAATTAATTTAAAATTAATCAAATTATCATCAAAATTCACAATTTTATTTAATTGAAACAGTAATACAAAATTTAATTTAAACAATACTCAGTAATTTTATTTACAAATAAAATTAAATAATTTAATCTTCATCATCGTCCATTTCCTCCTCCTCCTCCTCGTCTTCTTGTTCTTCCTCGTCGTCTTCTCTATACGGATCAACATCTCTATCTGTACATTTATATCAATTATAAGCATATAAATTTTAATATTATTAATTAAAATATTCAGTATGATAATATATAAATTACTTACAGTTTAGAAATGGATCTTTACTTGTACCTTCTCCGAGATTAGCCGACGGTATTTCATGAGGAAGACTTTCAGGAACATACAATCGATCCTGTTAAAAAACATATTTAATTAATTACAATGCTAAAAATATCAACTACAAATAAATTAAATAAATACATACATGATCAATTGGCGAGGAAAACATATTAGCTTGATTAATAATTGGATTTAGTCCCTGTGACGATGAATTATTAAATTGTTGTTGAAACCACATCTGCTCCATTCTGTTCAGTCTTTGCTGAACCTCCCTCATCTCAGCATCATGTTTTTGCTGCATTTCTTTCATTGCAGCCTCTTGTTGCCGTCGAAGCTCGTCATATGTTGCATCGTGGGAAGATGCAACAAAAGATTGTCGATGACGTTCATAAAATTGACTTGGTGTGACTCTAATCCCTTGTAGGCGAACTCGAGAATGATGTTCGGGACCAGATATTTCCCGATATACTTGGTTCTCGAGTTGAACTCGCTCTGTTGTTGGATTAGTCTCAAGTCGTTCATTAAGTGTTTGTTCGGCGGTGGCCTACATTTCAAAAAATAGATTATAAATTTTAAAAATATTAATTTAATTCATTCGTAGATGTGTTATACCATAAATTGAGCAGCTTCTTCGCGTACATATCCTCGTCCACTTCTACGAAGATGTGTTGTTCTATACACTTCGAGCTCACTGGGCTCTCTATTATGTGTACGTCGCTTCACACAATATAAATAAAAATTAATTATTTAAAAGATATTAAAAATAAAAACAAATAAATTATAAATTATTTACTAAACTACTTACAAAATCAGCACGTCTTTGAATGTAAGGGGTCGCACCGCTAGTATGTATGCAATCTTGAGTTGCACTTCTTGCCCTTCGACCCCGTTCAGACGCAGCCTGTCATATTTAATTATAATTATAAAACAAATATTGCAAGTATCAAAATACAAATTTTTACCTGACTAGCCGAAGAATGCCAATAATCGACCATTCTTATCCATGATTCTCTACTAACATTTCGTGGTCGACGTGAGTAGTTTTCCTCTTTTGACTCTTCAATTTTAATTTTTTTTAATATAAGTTTATAATTTTTAAATTTTCTGTCGAAGGCTGCCATAGTAGTGCGATAAATACGATCCCTGTTCTCAGTAGGGATCAAAAAATATCTCTGCATTTATAAATGATATTAGTTTGACCCCAAAATATATATTTAATATATAATTTCACGCAACTAAATAATGCAATCTAACATAAATTCATATAAATTCATAACATACCAATAATTGCTCCCATAATCCATTCTTATATATGGAAGAAATTTGATTCCAAGGGTCAGGCGTCAATGGTAAGAATGTAGAATCACGCACTAGTAACCCCATAAAACGTGAGTATAATCTGTGGCCGCCATCATGACTTTGACCCCAATCAGAAAAATTGACCATAATTAACTGGTCGGGATTAAGTGTATACACAGAAGAAGCTGTAAAATATGGAGACCCTTCATGTTGCATTTGTGTTGTAGTGTCTGTTTTTAAATTACATCAGAAAACATTAATATAAATTTGATTAAATAAATAATGTTCACATGTATAATGATATAAAAACTAACTCCAAATGTAGAAAGGTCTGTTAATTCGTCCTTGTGACGACCCAGGACGATCACTCTCGGGGCTAAGCTCACCCTCCTCGCGAGTCTCAGCATGTGAATCAATTATTCTTGATCTTGACATCCTGTATAATAACATAATATTATATATTGATAAATACATAAAGATTAACAAATTATATAAATAATATTGATAAATAATAAGTCATTTACCGATGTCATATAAATCTCTAGGATATACATTTATGACATGCGACCACTCATTATTCTTCGGATCTGACATATAAAATACTTGTTTTGCTTGTGATGAAAACACATACGGGTCATCTTTTAGAAATGCACCGGTATGAAATAATCGAGAAAGATTAACTAATGTGAATCCATTCTCATCCACTCGTAAACCCCGTGAATTTCTTATATCAACCCATTCAGCACGAAAAAGAACTACCTTGAATACCCCACGATAGTCCAATTCAATTACATCCGTTAGAACTCCATAATATTGACGATTGTCAGCCTCAACCATTAAACCTATAACCATTTATAACCATTTAATTTCTCGTATGACGATTGACAATACTCCATAATATTAACCTATAACCATTGAATTTCTCGTTGCTTGGTATGAAATCTATAACCATTTATAATCAATCCATCATATTTTTTAATTACAGATACTGGACCTCGAGCTAACGCAAGTAGTGAAGCATCACAATCATTTTGTATCATTTCTGATACTTTATCTTGTAACCACAATGCGAATCTCTCTATGATCCACCTTTGTTGTTGAGCATTTGATGGAACTGATAAATTATTTATATGACATTGTTCTTCAAGAAATTGCCTGAGACAATAAAATAAAAATTACACCAATAATCTTAAAATAACTTAAAATATGGAGACATTTAATAACAATTGATACCTTTTGTATGGTTCAATTATTGGAGTATGCAACAACACATATCTGTGCATTTGTGCATACGCATTTAAATCCAACGTACTATTGCGAGCTTTGCCAATAAATCGACCACCAGAAGAAAATAAGTAGTTTTCAATATTTTCAACTTCATAATTTCTTTGCGGTCGATTGAACACCGTTTCAATATTATGTAAATATCGAGAACAAAATGTAAGACATTCATCAGCAATATATCCTTCAGCGATGGATCCCTCTGGTTGTGCTTTATTTCGAACATGAGATTTATATCTCATAAATAACCTATGAACACGAGACAAATTCATGTTGGAAGGTGAATCATGCGGACCACGAGACAAATATAAATAAAACAAACCTTTCAATTGGGTACATCCAACGGTAATGAACAGGACCACCAAGTTTCACCTCTGTTGGAAGGTGAATCATCAAATGCACCATAATAGTGAAAAAACTCGGTGGAAAAATTTGCTCCATTTTACATAAGAGCAAAGGCACACGTGATTGCAAATCGTCCAGGGCACAATGGTCTAAATTGGTACTGCATAACTTTTTGAAAAATGCAGAAATCTCTTTAACAATGAGGATAACATCTTTATGCACAATTCCTCGTAATGCATGCGGAAAAACATCTTGAAGCAGTATATGTGAATCATGACTCTTCAAGTTTTGTAATCTATGATCCTTGAGATTCACACATCTAGAAATATTTGATGAATATCCATCGGGCACTTTCATATTTTTGATACATGTCAGCATGAGATCCTTTTCAATAGTGGACATTGAATAAATTGCCAAGGGTATATCATATTTGCCATTTGGTAATAATATTGGATGTAAATGATGTCTTATATTCATGTCTTGCAAATCTAATCGTGCATTTAAATTATCTTTCCCTTTTCCATCAATATCCAATATAGTACCAATCAGATTATCACATATATTTTTCTCAATATGCATAACATCCAAATTATGGCGCAATGGATTATGCTGCCAATATGGTAATTCAAAAAATATACTTTTCTTTTTCCATAATCCAAAATCGGTCCTCTGAAAACTTTGCTGAGTTTGTGTGTCTGCATTAATGCCTTCTGACTCACTACCCAAATTATTTCGAGTGCGCTTTTTACTTATGTTGGTAGTTTTGCCATAAACATGTTTAATGTGTTGAATCTGCTCGTAAATAATTTTTGAATCAACTGACACTGGTGCATTATCATTTTCTATTGTCCCGTCAAATAATTCAGTGTCCTGACGAAACGGATGTTCTTGTGACAACCATCTACGATGGCCTAAATAACAATGTTTTTTTCCGTATTTAAGCCAACGAGAATCTGTCTTATCACCGCATATGGGACATGCATATCGTCCTTTAGTGCTCCAACCTGATAACATTGCATATGCTGGAAAATCATTAATGGTCCACATTAAAGCTGCACGCAGAGTAAATTGTTCGCCGGAGATACTATCAAATGCTGTTACTCCGCTCCACAATAGCTTCAATTCTGAAATGAGAGGTTGTAAGTACACATCAATGTCATTTCCTGGTCCCTTAGCGCCTGGAATTAACATTGATGACATGATTGAAGATCTCTTCATACATGCCCACGGTTCCATATTATAAGGTATCAATACAACAGGCCAAGTGCTATAAGTTGTGCTCATTGATCGAAATGGATTAAATCCATCACTTGCAAGACCCAATCTAACATTACGTGAATCAACAGCGAAGTCTGGATATCTTCTGTCAAAAACTTGCCAAGCTTCTGCATCAGCAGGATGTCGTATGATTCCATCTTTGGTGCGTCTTTCAGAATGCCATCTCATCGAGCTTGCTGTCTTCGATGACATATATAAACGAGTCAGTCTTGGAATAAGTGGAAAATATCGTAACACTTTTGTAGGTTTTTTTTTCCGTTCTAACTGACTTGTTGATTCATCATTAGTTGAAGAGGAAGTCCATCGAGACAATCCACAAATGTTGCATGTTGATGCTTCCGCAGTTTCATCCATGTATAAAATGCAATCATTTGGACAAGCATGTATCTTTTGATAGAATAAACCCAAATCTTTCACATATTTTTTTGCTTGATAACATGTTGATGGAAGTGTATTGCCTTCTGGAAAAGCTTCTTTCAACAATTCTAACAACATTGAGAACGACTTTCCAGACCAACCATTAAGAACCTTTATATGATATAATTGAATGATAAATGATGCTTTACTGTATTTTACACAATTTGGATACAGAGGAACATCAAGATCATCCATCATAGAATGTTGGGAAGATTCTTGTGGCGGTTCGAATGCATTTGGAGCTTCATCAAGATTAACATTTGATGTTTCATCATTGACATCAATTGGTGTTTCATCATTGACATCAATTGGTGTTTCATCATTGACATCAATTGGTGTTTCATCATTATGAGAATGTAGTTGATGGGATGCTTCAGCTCTGTTTGATATATCAAGTTGTGCTTCTGTTGTCGGATATAAAGGTTCACCATGGTAATACCAAATGGTATATCTCGGTAAAATTCCATTCCATATTAAGTGTCTTTCAACATCTTCTGGTTTATGATATTTCCTATTGATGCATTTTTTGCACGGACAATTCATTGTGCCATCTTCATCCAATCCATTATCAATTGCAAACTGCATAAAATTTTTCAATCCTCTCGCATAGGCTTTAGATGATTGAGGTGCTGACATCCAAGTTTTATCCATCTTTGACTACATTTGTGAATTTCAATGTTATTATAAAGGGTATAGTCATATAGGTGGGTTGGTCCTATCCCATTCAGCAACACATTATTAATATCGCACTTATAATCTCATTTAATCACAACAAGTCACTGAAAATTTCGGCAGCATCTCTTTTTAGTTCTCCAAGTACGCAAAACTTCTGAAGCGTACCGGAGAACAAAAGAGATGCAACCGATATTTCATTGACATGTGTGATAAAATGAAATTAAATTTGCGATATTAATAATTGTGTTGCTAAACTGTCCAATCAGGGACAATTCAAGATTTATTATTTGAAAAATATATATTTTATTGATATTATTTAGTAAAATATTAAGTAGAATACGTATTCCTCCATATCGAAATAAGTATTCAACTTAATATTACAACTAAAATTTATCAATAAAATTTATAAAATCAAAAAATATTTCTCGAACGGGTCTAAGCTCTGGGTAGAAAATTATAAAAATATCAAATTGAGAAGTTTAAATAAAAAGTTCATTGTTGGAAGCAAGAAATTTAGTCCATCAAGATAAGATTAATGAATTCTAAATTTAATTATTCTAATTAATTATATACTCTAATATAAGTTTAAATAATAATAATAATATTATTATTTAGTAATATATTTAATAATATATTACTTTATAGTATTTATAATAATAATAATAATTAGTAATAAGTATAATATTAATTAGCAATATTAATTAAATAATAATAATAATAATATAGTATTTATAATAATAATATTAATAATATAGTATTAATGTCAATAATATTAATATAGTAATAATAATAATAAATAATATAGTAATAATAATAATAATAATAATAATAATAATAATAATATAGTATTTATAATAATAACAGTAATAATAATAATATTAATTAGTGATAATAATTAAATAATAATAATATTATTATTAATTCAGTTATACTAATAATAATAATAATAACAACAATAATAATAATAATAATATTTATTAGTGATAATAATTAATTAATAATAATAATATAGTATTTATAATAATAACAGTAATAATAATAATAATATAGTATTTATAATAATAATAATAATATAGTATTTATAATAATAATAACAATAATAATAATAATAACAGTAATAATAATAATATTAATTAGTGATAATAATTAAATAATAATAATAATATTATTAATTCAGTTATACTAATAATAATAATAATAACAATAATAATAATAATATTATTAATTAGTGATAATAATTAATTAATTAATAATAATATAGTATTTATAATAATAACAGTAATAATAATAATAATATAGTATTTATAATAAATAATAATAATAATAATAATAATAATAATAATAATAATAATAATAAAAATTAGTGATCATAATTAAATAATAATAATAATATTATCAATTCAGTTATACTAATAATAATAATAATAACAACAACAATAATAATAATAATAATTAGTGATATTAATTAAATAATAATAATAATATAGTATTTATAATAATAACAGTAATAATAATAATAAATAATAACAATAATAATAATAATAATTATTATTACAGTAATAATAATAATAATTATTATTATTAAATAATAATAATAATAATAATAATAATAATAATAACAGTAATAATAATAATATTATTATTAATTAGTGATAATAATTACATAATAATAATAATAATATAGTATTTATTAATTAGTAACTATATAATATCTAACTAAAGATAGCAGTAATAATATAACATGATAGCATAGTTAGCGGTAACTAAAGCATAATATCTAAATTAACATGCATAATATCTAAATTAATATCTAAAGCAGTAACATGCATAATATAACATGATAATTAGCCGTATCTAAATTATGCTAACTAAAGCATGATAGCATAGTTTAAACAAAATTAAACAAGATAACTGATCTTAAATCTAAAGATATATATATATATATATATATATATATATATATATATATATATATATATATATATATATATATGCATAACATCAAATTTATACTAACTTGAGAATAAGAGCCGGATCTCGAGCTGATTCGACGAGCAAAATTTACGGCCGCCGGTTGCTTCGTCGAGATGAACAGAAAAAAAAAATTAGTTAATTACGGATTCGTCGACGTGAAGAACGAAGGAAAAAAAAAACAGCAGCAGCGACGGAAGAAGAAAGAAAGAAAGAAAGAAAAAAAACAGCAGCAGCAGCGACGGAAGAAGAAAGAAAAAAAAAAAAAAAACAGCAGCAGCAGCGACGGAAGAAAAAAAAAAAAAAAAAAGCAGCAGCGACGGAAGAAGAAAGAAAAGAAAGAAATAATAAAAAAAAAAAACAGCAGCAGCAGCGACGGAAGAAGAAAGAAAAAAAAAATAAAAAAACAAAAAAACAGCAGCAGCAGCAGCAGCAGCGACGGAAGAAGAAAGAAAAGAAAAGAAAAAAAAAAAACAGCAGCAGCAGCGACGGAAGAAGAAAGAAAAAAAAAACAAAACAAAAAAACAGCAGCAGCAGCGACGGAAGAAGAAAGAAAAAAAAAAAAAAAAAAAACCAGCAGCGACGGAAGAAGAACGTAGAAGGAGTAGAAATCGGACGGAAGAAATTACCTGCTGATTCGACGACGGAAGAAATCGGACGAAGAAATCGATCGGCAGCAGCGAACCGATACTTTATAGGAAGAAGAAGGAAGAAGAAGAAATAGAAATCGATCGGAAGAAGAAAGAAGGAAGGAGCAGAAATCGATCGGAAGACGAAGGAAGAAGAAGAAATAGGCGCGCGGGAGAAAAAAATTTAGGCAGTGAACCGATACTTTATAGGTAAAATTTATATTTATTTAATTAAGTAACTGTAGCAATAATTAAAAAAATTATATATATATATATATAATTTCGTACGTTCTGCAGCTGAAATGAAATTTCAGCTGCTTACCGTACGCTCACGGGTTGAAATTTTCAACCCGTGATACTTGCTTCGACGACCGCGCGTTCGCGCGGGAAAACATTTCGACGCAGGTGGCGTCGAAATATTTCGACGCCAGATGCGTCGAAACGCTGGCGTCGAAATTTTTCGACGCTGCCTTTTCGACGAAAAAATGCCATATTTCCCGTTTTACATATCGACGTCTAATATAGACGTCGATATTTTTAAACTTTTTCGCATCCGTCCTTAAACATTTCGACGCTTCTTCGGACGTCAAAAAATAAACGTCGTTATTTCGAAATTTTCTTGTTGTGTACGAACCCGCTCTGATACCAAATGTGGGCGAAATGGCAACACTAAGGGGGGGGGGGTGAATAGTGTGTTTACTATATTATTCGCCTAATTTTCAATTTAATCATTTTCTTAAATTGTTAGGCAATTTGCAATTCGATGATTGATTACGGAAGCGATAAATAATTAATCAATTACAAACAAATAATCAATCAATGGAAACACAGAGATTTTACAGTGGTTCGGCCCCAATGCCTACTCCACTACCTAAGCACCCCACTTAGGATTTCCAAACTAGGTTTTACTAGATTAATTAGAGTTTCCCTTACAACGAGGACTTTGCACTGGAAAGTCTCAACTCTCCAACCGAAGGCACTTCCACACCCGAAAGTATTCCTCCTTCCTACCGAGAGCACTTTCCCACCTCTACCTAAGGGATAACTAGAACTAATCCTAGTAAACTCTAAGTTTACACAAGTGGCTTTACTCCTTCTACACCAAGGATACCACTTCCAATCAACAAGACCCAACACCCTAGGTCTTTACACAGACACAATTCCAAAAACAATTTAAATAACAGATAAAATTTACAATCAAAAGAGCTTAAGAATAAGCCAATAATAAAAGCTCCTTTGCAAGCCTTTGGCTCCTTTCAACTCGTCAAGGGATGAGCTTGATCAAAACTCGAGTTGAGCCCGCAGCATGCGCTTGAAGAATTAACTCGACGGAGAAGCAAAGCGCGCGCGATTGATCATTTGGAAGGATTTAAATCCCTTCTTAAATGCTCAATCAATTCTGTAAGATCAAGGAAGAAAAAAAATGTAGTATCTGAGGGTGTATTTATACCCTTGTGATGCAACGGCTGTTCAACGAATAGAAAACTATCCGTTATAGACCGCTAGTCAAATGGTCAGTCGACCGGTCCTTCGACTGCTTGACGCAAATCTTGCGATTTTGCATTTGGTCGACCAGTCGGTCGACCGATGCAAGCTGCGTCTTGCGTAAACGTAGGTCGGTCGACCGACGAGTCGACCGCCCGAGCTACTGCCCAATTTGGGCTTCCATCGATCGACCAGTCGATCAATCAAAATAGCTCTGCTGCATTTTCTTCCCTGAGTTCGGTCGACCGAATGTCTACTGCCCTTTTTTTACCTATAGTCGGTTGACCACTCGGTCGACCGAACCTAGGCTGAGATTGATTTATTCAGCCTTTTTTCTTCCGCTCTTCATTTTCGGGTTTCAACTTTCAACGAGCATCATGTCGGAGAGCTTTCCATGTGATCTTTGAGCTCGTCCGATGCAACTTTGGTGCACTCGTCGATCTTCGAGAAGTTTCGGGACGAACCCGAGCGCGGCGATCAATGTCCTTCCGATTTCTGATTTCTTCTTATTTATTCGATCGAGGACATTGAACGCTAATTGATATGGAACCTGAAAGATATTCTCAATGAAATCATTAGTTCCATATTTGTTATCATAAAAATAATCTAAACTGAGATTAAGGCTAAGGTTGAAAACCTAAAGCCAACAGGGAAGAACCAAGAGGGGGGTGGGGGAGGCTTGGCTCCCTCGGCTCGGCTCCATAGGGAAGAGAAGAGGAAGAGGAGAAGGGAAGGCTGGTGGTGGCTCAGCTTTGGGTGGCGACGGCTCCAAGGGGAGAGAGAGAAGGGGGCCGGTTGCTGGCTTGGCTGGCGGCTGGCTCCTTCTCTTCAAAACTTTGGGTGGCTCCAAAAATAGGAGCCACAAGCCAAGGGGAGGGGGTTTTATACTCCCTCCTCAACCCTAACCCCTCTACATCTTAAGCCGAATCCGAACCCGCTAACTTAAATTAACTTAATTAAACTTATTCTAATCCTAAAATAAATCATAAGCAATTAAATAGACACATAAACATAATTAAATAATTATGCATACATAACATCAAATTGAATAATTTTAACTACTCAAGCCTAATAATTTCATATACGACTTACTCGAGCTCGCAAGCTCGCACCGGACCATGAGTCGACTCAGCTCGGCCTCAAGCTAGTCTGCTAGGCTAGCAACACAAACATAAGAGGAAAAATAAAATTAAAATATCTAGGATATAACACTTTGTACATTACCAAACAACATTCTAAAAAAAGTCATGTATTGCTCTTCGGCTTTTGATTTATGAGCCACTTTAAATGTTTTATATGATCATGCCAAAATTGAAGAAATTGGTACTTTTAATGAAGGTGGTGATGACAATGGTCACTCACCTACTACTAATCTTGGTTTTGATGCCCATAGTGCTTCTAGTCAAAGGAGCAATTCTAAGAGCCGAAAATGAAATGTAATTTGTCATGCTTGCAAAGAAAGGGGGCTTGTGAAGAAAAATTGCCCAAGCATGAAGAACCAAGCAAGGAAGATGTCAAGTGCTTCCACCTCCACCTCTCACTCACTTGAAGCACCCTTTAGCCATGACTATGAAGCCACATCTAAAGTTAGCCTCATGAATGCTATTGATGAGGTACACTCTCCTTCACCTAGTCATGCTAATGAAAATGATGATGCTAGCTCTACTAGTTCTCATAACATGTCATATGATGAGTTAGTAGATGAGTGTAGGAAAATATATGCCTTGCTTGTTAGAAAAGATAAGGAAAATAAAATGTTGAAAAAGGAAAATGTGATGTTTAATTCTCATTTGCATGAATCCAAACTAGAAAATGAAAAATTGAAATCTAGGTCATTTGATTCATGCCATGATAATGTAGAACTTGAGATTAAGAATTTGAAGCTTAAAAATGAGAATTTTGAATATGAGAATTGCATGTTAAAATCTCAATTACATGCATTGCATAAATCTATGAATGAGTTGAAAAATGAGATGTTGATTTTAAGTAGGAAAGTTAATGCTTCTTCTTTCAATTCTAAAAATCAAAACGTCTCATTTAGGAAACCTCAAAAGAAGAATGCTACCCTTAAGAATGCTCATGCCCACCATCTTTCTTATGTCAAGCATTCTAACAATAAATCTCATGTCCATGATAAAAATGAAAAGAAAAAATTTCATGAATATTATTTTTATTGTGGTATATATGGTCATACTATCCATGATTGTGTATTGAAGAGAAATCCAAGTGTGGCTAGAACACTTTGGATTCCTAGGCCAACTAACCCCCAAGGACCCAAAGCCATTTGGGTACCAAAAGTTTCATGCTCTTTTGTGGGGGGGCTACCATACAAGGATAAGGAAAAGTGATGTGTTGAAGTTGACCAAGAATTCAATGAAAGATCCTTACATAGTTGCAACTTCAAGATTTCCACCTAGATGCCTATGGAAATGAAAGTTGGCATCTAAAAGGTTTGGTATCATCTCTTAACTTCAATTGACCCATTAATAGTTGGAGTTCATGATACTTGCTTAAATTGATTATTTTTTTTCCACTCATGATATGCTCTCAAAAATGTTTTTGATTTTTGATTTTCGGTCTCTTCGGAGACCTATGTAGCCTATAACGGGCTCATGAGACCTTGCGGTTCTAAATCGTACACTCATTGTGGCCTTTCGGTTTTCAACCAATAGGAAGGGTTGGAGATCATATTTTCATATTTATTATTTTTGTGATCTCTTAAAGTTCGTTTTGGTATGACTTGATTTCATTTAAAACAAATTTTAAACTATTTAGCAAAATTGAATTTTGAATGAAATCTTTGATGCTTACTTTGCTATCTAGAATGATTAACTTGCTTGAAATATTTATGCCATTATGTTACCAATGATTTTCTCATGCAAGTTAAATGGAAGGTTAATTAGAATGAAAAAGATTAGTTTGGCTAAATTTTCAAGTATGAGGTATTATTTCGATTTTCATAAAATTTTAGTGTTATACCTCAATATTTAAGCTTAAATTATGTCTCAATACTTATGATTAGAATTGCATGTTAAACCCTTGAATTCTCATGAGTAGGTAGAATTTTAGTACTTACACTACTAGAAAAATGGTCATCAGCAACGGCTGATGCCGTTGCTGAGCCGTTGCTGAAGAGCATCAGCAACGGCTGAGCCGTTGCAATAGCGCCGTGAGAGAAAGTCGCGTTGCTGATGACTTAGCAACGGTTCAGCAACGGCCGCTCGGGCCGTCGCTCAAAACATTATCAGCAACGGCCGCTGGGCCGTCGCTAAAAATATTATCAGCAACGGTTTTGCCACAGACCCGGAGCCGTTGCTGATACCATTAATAGCAACGGCCGCTGAGTCCGTAGCAACACCGTTAGTAAAACTCCGTCGCTAAGCCGTTGCTGTAGGTCATCAGCAACGGCTTTCGATACACTTTTAGCAACGGCTTTCCCACGGACGCCCGTGGGAAAGCCGTTGCTGATGACCTATACCTGCAACCAGAAAATTTGAAAATTTCAAATTTCCATTGATACATTGATACATTTATCTGATACATAACTCACACACCCATACCCTCATACACACATTCATTCACACATCACAAACACACCAAGATATACATCAAAACAATTATATTTATATTCATAATTATCCACGATAGTATAAACACAATTCAAATGTAAAATTGAAGTATCAACATCTCAATAACATAGTCAATATAAATTAAACAAGTTCAATATCTGAGTAACAAAGTCAATATAAACAAAATCTCACGATGACGATGGAGGATGGCCTGGATCATATGGCGGGGTCTGGAGTGCTTGAGTGTACACCGGCGTGGACTGACTCGAGGATGATGGATTAGATGATGCCGAAGAGATGCCTGCTTCGGGATGACCCGACAAGTTGCGTAGCATAGCTTCTATATTCGCCATCGTCTGACTCTGGCGCTCCATCAACTCAGTCTGACGCGCGACCGTCTCCTCTAGTGTCCTTATCCTATTACTATGATCATAACTGGATCTGGAGGTGGACGGCCGCTCACCAGCGACCGGAGGGGTCGGTGCCCCAAGTGGCCCTAGTACGGCTCGCGCATGACCACTATCTGCGAAGCCATATACGCGGCCATGATCCCAGCCACCTGCGGCCTCGACCCACGATGCTGCGTCAAAGTCCTCGGGGGTACCCCCGCGCTGCACCACCCTCTGGCTGTACGTCTCCTACTCGAGTTTGATTTTTTGTTTAATATTTATCATAAAACTTAAATTATAAATATATAATGAATAATTTAAACAAATATATAATTACCACAATGTATGCAGCGCGGTTGTCGATGTACTCCCCCGTCCCATGTGCTCGACGGTGAGTCCGCTCAAACACCGCCATCGGGGAGGGTCGATGGACAGTCCCGTCATCCGACACCGTCGTCTACATTTACAAAACAAATACATTAATTAGTACACATAATAACAAATAAAATATATAATTAAACGATATACTTACCATACGGTTTGCGTGCACTGCAAATGCAACAGAGCCGCCGGTGTGACGCGCTGCTCCCCCCGACATGCGATTTCTAGCCGCATTCTGAGAAACCTCCTGCCATCGATCCGTCGACCATATCCCCACGAGCTGGTCCCATATATCCGGAGTAATCCAACTGGGGCCGTATCCCCGAGTCTCCGCGATGTTAGTGGTCCCAGCTCGGGCCATCGCTCGGGACCGAGCCTGCCCCAGCTGCCCGTTGTACCTTGCCCGGGAAATAGACTCCCAGGCAGCGTAAATGAAGGACCTCTGGTCCTCGGCCCATGTATAGCGAGCCTGCAAAATAATAATATCAGTACCAATTCTTAATATATCATCATGCATGTAAAAAAAAAAATAATACGTGCCTCAAACTCGCGCCATAACATGTCGACGTGCTCGCTAGGCACGTGAGACCACGTAGGCCATGCCCCGTGCATGTATCGTCGAATAGTAGAAGAAATGCTCCTCGGCACTTCTTCTTGCTCGAACCTGCACAACAAAAATAAATTTTAATATTATATTATGATATAATGAATTTGTAATGATTCATAATTCATGATATATTACCGCTCCCCAATCACGCTGATCAATCTACGTGACTCTGTGGCTGGTGGAGGCTGCCACCTGTTCGGCCCGCGTGGCCGCCTGCGTCTGGATGTACTAGCCTCGGCAGTATCATCCTCATGAGGATCAGCAACAGGAGGATCAGCAGCATGAGTAAGTGCTGGAGTCTCACCGATCGGAGACTCCGAAGCTCTCCTGCGTCGATAACCACGACCAGACATATCTGTCGAACAGACATATAATTAGATTATTGTATAAATAGTAGAGATATATTTAATAAAATATATATACTTTACAATTATTCCTCATCATCTGAATAATAGTCTTCGAATTCTTCTTCTTCTTCCTCTTCTTCCTCTTCGTCATCTTCTTCATCTCCAGCTTCCTCAATTTCATGATCGTCATCATCAGCATATTCAACTTCTAATTGAATTGACGTTGTGTCTGCATCCTCGAGTATTGGAATAATACGATCCACAGCAGGAAGATCATCTTCTTGATAGAAACCAGGAGGATCATTTTCTCCTACTATCGGATCAATTTTTCCTCTACCTTTTGTCTTACAGACTACACGCCAATCTGCTCTATCTTTATTTCGAGCCGGATACTTCGCGTAATATACTTGTTCGGCTTGTGATGCCAATATAAATGGCTCATTTGCTGCCAATTTCGATTTGTAATTAACCTCAACAAGTTTGTATTTTTGATGAACTTTCATGCCCCTTTCTGTTGTATCGAACCAATGACATCTAAATAGGAACACTGATTTCAAGCCGAAGTAGTGCAACTCTATCACTTCTTCCACTAGTCCATAGAAATCCATATCACATTCAACATAGGTTGTCCCTTTCACGCAGACCCCAGCATTCATCGTCTTTTTTGTAGATGAATATTCAACCGTGTGAAATTTATACCCGTTAACAAAATATCCGCTATAGCACGACACAAGTCGCGACGGTCCACTAACAAACTCAAATATTTTTTCATCTATTTCAGCTCTGTGATCTTTGCTGTAAGTCTGAATCCAAGAAGGGAAATCACGATTCCGTAATGTCTCCAATTCTTGATCGTTGTGAATAGAGTATTTTTGCACCATCTCAATGTCAAATATTTCAATGAATTGTTCAATCTCTGGACAATAGAGTAATACATACAAGTGTGCCAAATGATACTCTTCATCGCTTAAGTGTCGAGATGGACGAGAACCAAAAGCACGACCAGAGTGACAAAATATATTTAAACGTCCATCTGAATGTCGAACACCCCCGTCGTCGTTACGTGGAAGACGATCAAATCTTGTCTGTACTGTCGATTCAAAGTAAAATGAGCAGAATGTTGAAATTTCTTGGATGATATACGATTCAGATATTGATCCTTCAACAGCTGCGGTGTTCTTTACTTTTTTCTTCAGACGATTCATGTATCTTTCAAATAAGTACATCCAACGATATTGAACGGGGCCACCAACTCGTGCCTCGTATGCCAAGTGTATCGGTAGATGCTCCATCGAGTCAAAAAATGCAGGAGGGAAAAACTGCTCCAGCTTGCATATGATTTCAACAATATTATTTTCAAGTGTTGACATATCTTCGTCTCGAAGGACATTTGCACAGATGCTTCTAAAAAACATACTTAATTCAGTCAACGGACCCCAAATATTATCAGGTAGAAGATCTCGAAATGCGATCGGAAGTAATCTCTGCATGAATACATGACAATCATGGCTCTTCATCCCTGATATTTTGCAATCATCGACGTTCACACATCGAGATAAGTTTGAAGCATATCCATCGGGTAATCTGAGTTCTTTTACCCATTGACAAACATCTTTGATCTGTTGTTTATTTAACACATATAGGGCCTTCGGTTTCAGATATCGTCCGTTGACCTCTTGTAACTCCAACTCTGGTCTTTTACAAAGTATTTTCAGATCATGTCGGGCTTTGACATTATCTTTAGTTTTTCTAGAAATATCCATCACAGTGTTGAAAATATTATCAAACACATTTTTTTCAATGTGCATGACATCTAAATTATGTCGAATCAATAATGAACTCCAATAGGGCAATTCCCAAAAGATACTTTTTTTCACCCAGTTGTGTGTTTGGCCAAAACCTGACACTCTTTCATTGCGACCAAATACTATATCTGGAAGTGCTGAAACACGTGCTAACATTTGTTCACCAGACAACATCGGTGGTGGCCCATCTCTTTCGACTCTGCCCTTAGTAAATTTATTACGATTCCTTCGATACTGGTGATGAACCGGTAGGAATCGACGATGACAATCAAAGAATGAGATTTTTCGTCCGTTCTGAAGACTGATTGATTTAGAGTACGTGTTCCATACAATACGGGCAAGAGAGTCGGCCGTGAGTGCTCCAACCCGACAACATGCCGTACGCGGGGAAATCATTGATTGTCCACAAGACCGCGGCCTTTAAATTGAAGTTTTGCTTCCGATGACAATCATAAGTGACAGCTCCCTCAGTCCACAATGTTTTCAATTAATCTATCAAGGGTCTGAGAAATATGTCAATTTCTTTTCGCGGACCCTTAGGACCCGGAATAATCATCGAAAGATAAATAAATTCATCTTTCATGCACATTGACGGTGGCAAATTATAAACTGTCAGCAGCACTGGCCAATCTGAATAAGAAGTTGCAGAATGTCCAAACGGATTAAAACCATCTGTGCACAATCCCAATCTGATATTTCTAGTATCCCTAGCAAATGAAGGATAACATGTATCCAAATGTTTCCATGCTTCACTGTCAGATGGATGAGTCATTACTGTATCATCACGACTTCTTGCATGCCAACTCATGTAGGGGGCTGTCTTTTCCGACATGAATAATCTTTGAAGCCTCGGTGTTAGTGGAAAATACCGAAGCACCTTAAACGGGATATTTTTCTGTCGGACCGATTTCTTCTCCTTGTAACGAGGGTGTTGACATACAGGGCATTTATCCAACTGCACATTTTCTTTATAATATAAAATGCAGTTATTTTGGCACGCGTGTATTTTTTCGTACCCAAGCCCCAATTTTCTCATTAGCTTTTTAGTCTTATAAAAAGTAGGCTCAAACTTGTTATCAGTAGGCAGCATTCCATTAATCAATCCAGCAATCCGATCATACGCAACTCCGCTGATATTACAATCGGCCTTGATGTTTAAGAGCTGTGTCATTGCTGAAAACCTAGTGTATTTAGGACAATTCTCATACAAAGGTTCATCGGCAGCTTTCAACATCTCGTAAAATTCTACAGCTTCTTTATTCGGTAATTCAATCTCTACCGCAGCCCCTACTTCTGTGATATCAACCGCTGTAGTATCTGGTGGGACTGATGTCTGAAGAACTGGCCGATCAACATTATCATTCAGGTGGAATTGACCCCCAAGACTATCAAGTATCATAGTTCTATAGGGATTACATTGACTGGATGAAGAAGCACCAGCAGAGGAAGATTCACCATATGTCTGAACGACAGGATTGCTCGACGTCCCGACTTCGCGTGACTCCCCGTGACAAGTCCATAGAAAATATCTTGGTGTAAATCCTTTGGTATATAGATGCAGAGTGACAGTCTCCCGATCCAAAAATCGTCCATTCGAACAAATGCGGCACGGACATCGGATTTGATCACCCATGCTAACGAAATTCCGATTCGAATAGGCGAAATTTAGGAAGTACGTTACGCCTAATCGAAACTCATTCGTTAAAGCTCCACGATCAAAACGTCGGTACATCCAACTTCGATCAGCCGACATGATTCTGTCAATCAATGACAATTTCTTTGGTTAATGTCTTTAGGTGAGATTGTCCTATTCCATTCGGGATTTATGTTATTCGTACTGCACTTACGTTTTTATTTTAACTGTTAACTAATTATTCTAAATTTCGACAGCATCTCCCTACAGTTCTCCGAATACGCATATCATCTGGGCGCGTATCGGAGAACAAGAGAGATGTTGTCGAATTTTAGAATAATTAGTTAACAGTTAAAATAAAAACGTAAGTGCAGTACAAATAACTATATTCCCAAATTGTCCAATCAGGGACAATTCAAGAATTGTACGTCGTATAAAAGATCATCTACTTCTTTTACACGAACATACAATCCCCGAACGGATCTAAGGTTTTGCTAAATCATATCCGATTCGTCGATGCGTACGTGAAACATATCAACTCGTCGGATGGATGATTATTTTCTAAATGTTTCGAGACAGTTCGAGTCCATATTGGACGATTTCGGCGCGCGTCCGAAGTGGACGATTCCGGCGCGAGTCCGAATTGGACGATTCTGGTGCGCGTCCGAAGTGGACGATTCCGGCGCGAGTCCGAATTGGACGATTCCGGCTCGCGTCCGAAGTGGACGATTCCGGCGCGAGTCCGAATTGGACGATTCCGGCGCGAGTCCGAATTGGACGATTCCGGCGCGCGTCCGAAGTGGACGATTCCGGCGCGCGTCCGAAATTAATCTAAACCCTAATAATTAATCTAACAAATTAAACAATTAATCTAAACATTTAATTAACATTTATAAAATAATTAATTAACAATTTCAAAACAATATATATATATATATATATTCCGGCGCCGGAGTCCACCCTCCGGCGCCGGCGTACAGTGGCCGGACACACTGTCCGGCCACTGTAGAAGGTTCGGCGGCGGCCATAGGCCGACCGCCGCCGGCCGAAACCCTAGAAATAGGGTTTCGGTCGGATTTTAGCATCTCCGGCCGAAACGGTATAGGCCGGCCGATCAACATACCGGCAGCGGCGCGGCGGCGAGAGGCGTCGGCGAGAAGCGTCGGCGAGAGGCGTCGGCGTCGGCAGCAACGGCAGCAGCGGCGATGTCTCGGCAGGAGCGGCGGCGGCAGAAGCGGGAGGAAGAAGGGTCGGGCGCGAGAGCGTGCCCTATATAAACTTATCAGCAACGGCTCACTCGCCCGTTAGAACGCCGTTGCTGATAAGTTATCATCAGCAACGGCTCACTTATCCGTTAGTAAGCCGTTGCTGAAGATTAAATAATTAGCAACGGCTCGCCTTTCCGTCAGAAAGCCGTTGCTGATAATTAAAATAATCCGCAACGGCTCGGTTGTCCGTTAGAACGCCGTTGCAGATACAGATATCTGCAACGGCTCGAGCGGCCGTAAGAACGCCGTTGCAAATAGCAACGACTTGAGCGGCCGTTGCTGATAGCCGTTGCTGAAGACCAAGTTTGTAGTAGTGTTAGGCCAATTTCATTAAATGAAACTTGCTCTAGGTTGATATTCATTATTAGGGACCTTCTTTTTAAGTTCAAACTAGTTAAACATCAGATCTTACTTTTTAAATATTTCATATTTTAAGATCTCTTTGATTCATTTTGATATCATGACAACTCATTTAAAATGAATCTCTACTATCTAGCATATGTTAAGATTTTTAAATGAAACTTTACATTAAACCTTTGCTATTTAGTAAGTTAGCTTGCTAGTTGGTATATGATTTCATTATGACACTAATGAAGCCTACTTGCAAGTTGAGAAAGTGGTAAATTTAGAAAGCTAAAGAAAATAAGAAAAAAAATAAAAATAATGCAATTTCTCAAGAAATGAGGTATGAGTTTCATTTTGGCAAAATTTTTGCATAACACATCTATTTTCTTGATAAAATGATTTCTCTATTCTCATGAATGATTTTGCATGATAATTGATTGAAATCTCATGAGTAGATAAAATTTTGATACTTAAGCAATTTCATGAAACATTGTTTGAATGAAATGAGCTCTAGGTAGAATTTCATCTTAGAGATTTCATTTTAAGTTGAAACTTGATAAACATATTTGAGCTTACTCATAATTTATATCCATGTGGTTAAAATTAAAAAATCATATGTAAATGGATAAAATGACAACTAGCTCGGCCTTAGGAGACACAAAATTAAAAAAGTTTAACATAAGTCAACAATTTGACTTAGAAATTTCTTTTTGAGCTCAAACTTCACAAACATGTTTAGATTTACTCATGTTAGGTGTTCATGTGTCTATGTTTGAAAAACCATGAGTATAGGTTAAAGATTGATACTTAGCAATTTCATGTTAACATGCTAAGGTAAAATTTTGACCAAATGATATTATTTTCATTTCAAACTTTATAAATACGCTTTAAATGATTAGATCTTGATACCTAGAAAGTTTGAATGAAAACTGAGAACTTTTGAAAAATAGCTAATATTTACGAAAATGCCACTAGATTTCAGTTATTTTTAGAAAAATACAGAAAATCAATTTTTTGTTGATTCTTGAAACTGCATGTTCTCTAAAAAATCTAGTTTATTCAGTAAAAATTTCAAAAAATTTCAGTAAAAATATGATTTGATATGGGTTTTTGAAATTGGATTTCAAAAAAACTTTAAAATATCGTTCTTTCCAAATGTTCATTTTTTCCGATACTTCGATTTTTGGTCCAATCTTCGAATGAGACGTCAAGTATGATATTGTAATTCTATTTTTGGTATCGTTCTCATTACTATTTAAGAAAAATCATTTCTAAAATAATTTTTGACTCCTTGATTGATACTTGAAAATATCGATACTTAAGTTAGTACATGATTCTTGGTTTTGAATTTCATTTATCATTTCACGATATCATGTATGACTTAGTCTCTTATTCGATGTTTGGCTTTCATCCCTTGAGTTGAGACTTTCGCGGTTTTGAAATATCTTTTAGAGTCTCAACTTTGACTTTTGATTGACTTTTTTTGCCTTTTTTGAATATATCAAAAGGGGGAGAAAAATCTAGGTAAAAGGGAAGAAAATATTTGAAACCATGCATATAGATAGGGGGAGTTTATTTCCATAGATATGCATGTTGATAGGGGGAGAAATCCCGTGGTTAATATCCTTTGTGCTTTAATATATATATTTTCTTAAGGATGTTTGTCATCATCAAAAGGGGAGAGATTATTGGCCTAAGGTTTTCTACCTTGGTCTCAATCTCGGTTTTGATGATAACAAACATAGAACTAATGTTTCATTGAGAAATATTTTTAGGTTCCATATCGATTAGCGCCCGATGTCCTCGATCGGAAATATCGGAGAAATCAAAAAATCGGAAGGACATTGATCGACGCATTCGGGATCATCATGGAAATCTCTCGAAGTTCGACGTGTGCACCAAAGACGTCTTGGATGAGTCTAAAGAACACATGGAAAGCTCTCCAAGTTGACGCACGTTGAAGGCTGGAACCCAGAAATGAAGCGCGCAAGAAGAAGGCTAAAAAAATCAAGTTCACCCTAGGTTTGATCGATCGGTCGGTCGACAATATAGTGAAGAATTTGCAGTAGCCAATTCGGTCGACAGATCGATCGATTGAATGTGGTGAATAATTGGTAGTAGCCAATTCGGTCGGTCGACCGAAGTTCGCCCAGAAGCGGCAGAATGTCGCGGTCGCTTGGGCAGTCGATCCATCGGTCGACCGACAATCGATCGACAAGCGATCGGGCGTCGGCAACGGGCAAAAATACGCCCGTTGATGAGCCATTTCGTTTGGGGGTTATAAATACCCACCCCAAACTCTCTTCCAAGTCTTTAATGATGCATCTAAGCTTCAATTGAGCCATATTTGATCATCTCTAAAGGATTTCTTGATCCATCTCTTTGCAATCTCTAGTTTTCATGATAAAACCTTGATCTAGCCTTTGAACATTCAAGACTCATCTTCTCAAGGCATCAAGAGGACTAGGGAGTTTCTTTTGGAGCTAAGTATAGTTTGATTTATTTATTGCTCCAATTATTATTGTATTTTCTTGGTTATTTTCATTGTATACCATTTATGTAAACCTAGGTTGCTAGGTTTGATTGAGTTGGTGGTTGCCTTGGTGTTAAGGCTTAAACCCACCATTCTAAACTTAGTTTACTAGGATTAGTTGAGTTATCCCTTAGGTTGAGGTGGGAGAGTGCTCTCGGTAGGAAGGCGGGATACTTCCGGGTGTGGAAGTGCATTCGGTTTGAGAGCGGGATGCTTAGGTAGTGGAGTAGGCATTGGGGCCGAACCACTATAAATAATTGTGTTAGCATTGATATATTGTTTTGTGTTAATTGCTTCATATTTATTGCTTCCGCTTGCTATTAATATCGTTCTTACCCTAACTAATCAAGAAATGATTAAAACCAAAATTAGGCGATAAGATTAGTTAACACACTATTCACCCCCCTCTAGTGTGGCCATTTCACCAACAACAACCTTTGACTGGGAAGGATACATGGCCTGAAGTTGATGGACCTCATGTGTTGCCACCTCCCGTTAAGAAGATGCCCGGTAGGCCATAGAAAAAAAGAAGAAGAGATATGCACGAAGATGAAATTGAAACAAGATTATCTAGAGGAGGCTTAGTTATCACTTGTCAAATATGCTTTCAAGATGACCATAATAGAAGAAGTTGTCCACTTAGGGGACACCCATCTTCCACTCAATCTCAGGTAACATAATATGACCTATCAATAATTATATGTTGTCTTAATGACTGACCTAACTAATTATCTTTATGTTATATAGAGAGGGGACAATGAAGCAAGTAGGGGGCCAAGCAGGGGAGGTTCAACATCAAGGAGTGGTAGGAGTAACTCTGGTAGAGGAGGGAGTACATCTAGTAGGGGAGGTTCAATGTCAACGGTAAGATTTTGGTTTTTTGAAATTATAGTAATACTTTGTCTAATTGTTATGTATACTTTGTTTAACAGGACTTACATAGAGAAAGAGCAATGGCCTCTCAGGATATGGTGTTTTCGTTGGGGAAGAAACAAGTAACACATATTTTAAGGTAACTTTTATTATATTTTAATTTCTTTTTATTAGATGGTCATAACTAAGTTTAATTTCTTTCTTTTTATTAGATGCATCCATCTAGCTTGTCAATATGCTCCTCTCGGGGGGGGGGGGGGGGGGGGGGAGGGATGGAGTGGATCTATCACTACTAGAAATGTGTTAATTAGCAACGGCCATCAGCAACGGCCGCCCAAGCCATTGCAATGACTAACGACTTTCTTACGGCCGCTCGGACCGTTGCATATGTGATATATCTGCAACGACTTTCTTATGGCCACTAGGGCCATTGTTAACAAGTAGATGGTGCGAACACGGCGTGCAAATGAAATAACTTATCAGGAACGGCGTTACAAAGGCCGCTAAGCCGTTGTTAACAAGTATATGGCGTACTTTTACATTAGCAACAACATACTTTCAGCTTTTACACCCGTTGTTAACAAGTAGATGGCGCGCTCGCAGCGCGAAAAATGAAATGCTTATCTGCAACGGCGTTGCAAAGGCCGCTAAGCCGTTGTTGATGATATTACTTCACCAAACTCCCTCCTTGTATCCATGTTTCGGTCGATCGTAGGCCGCCGGACCTATGTCCAGTATCCGACATTGGACACTGGACGCTGGCGCCGGAGTCCACTGAAGTCCGGTGCCGGAATATTATTTTAGGGTTTTGATTTAGGGTTTAATATTTTGATTAATTAGATTAATGTTTTAATTTAGGGTTAAATATTTTGATTAATGTTTGGATTAATGTTTTGATTTAGGATTAATTAGATTAATATTTTGATTAATGTTTAATTAATCTAGGTAAAATGTTTAATTAAACCTAGGTTAAATGTTAATTAATCATGGTTAAATGTTAATGGTTAATTTGTTAATGTTTAATTAATCTATTTTTTTTAATGTTTTTTTAATGTTAATTAGATTCAAATTTAGTTTTAGGTTATATATGTTAATTAATAATTAATTTTAGTTTATATTAATTAGGTTAATTAGAATCATCCACTTTGGACTCGTGCTGGAATCGTCCACTTTGGACTTGGGCCGAAATCGTCCACTTTGGACTCGAATCGACATCCAAGAATTTAGAAAATAATTATCCATCTGATGAGTTGATATGTTTCACATACGCATCGACGAGTCAGATATGATTTAGCAAAACCTTAGATCCGTTCGGTGGTTGTATGTTCGTGTAAAAGAATTAGATGATCTTTTATACACGTACAACCCTTAAATTATCCATGATTGGACAATTTGGGAACATAACTATTTGTATTGCACTTTGTTTTTTTTCTTTTAACCGATTAACTCATTAATTCTTAAATTTTGGCTATTGTGTCTCTCTTGTTCTCCGATATGCGCCCAGATGATATGTGTATTCAGAGAACTGTAGGGAGATGCTGCCAAAATTTAGAATGAAGTTAGCGGTTAAAAGAAATACTTAGTGCAATATGAATAACATGAATTCCGAATGGAATAGGACCATCTCACCTTAAGGCATTAACTGAAGAAATTATTATTGATTGATAAAAATATGCCGGACGATCGAAGTTGGATGTACCGACATCATATATGATTCGAGAACGTGATAAGAGGGTCAATATGCTCCAAGTACAAGGATCTCAAACTTCACCAATTATTCAAGAGGGTCACAATGATGTACAAGGAGGGACACAGTAACATGGATACATGTTTTGCTTTTCTGGTCATGATAAATGTAAATGACAGATTTTATTTTTTTAGTCATGATACATGTATATGACAGGTTTTGGTTTTTTGGTCATGATACCTGTATATGACAGTACTGACAATATAATGACACTATAATGACAGTATACTTGTAAGTGTATGAAGTTTCAATTTGATGTGTTTCAGTTTCAGTGAAGGTTTCAGTATATGTATGTATGTGTATGAAGATTTCAGTTTGATGTGTGTATGCAGGTTTTTGCGTATGGTTTGATGAGTTTGAGTTTCAGTATATGTATGTATGGTTTGATGAGTTTGAGTTTCAGGTTTCAATATCTGTTTGATATCAGTATGTTTTGATCTGTTTGATATGGTTTCAATATCTGTTTGATATTAGTATGGTTTGATGAGTTTGAGTTTCAAGTTTCAATATCTATTTGATATTAGGTTTCAGGTTTTTTTTAATGAGTTTCAGGTTTCAATATTTGTTTCATATGGTTTCAGTTTGATGTGTGTATGCAGGTTTTTGCAGTTTCAAGTGTTATTAGTATGGTTTGATATGGTTTCAATATATGAGTTTCAGTCTCAGGTTTCAATATCTATTTTGGTTTTCAATTTCAATTTCAGGTATCAGTATATGGTTTAATGAGTGAAGTTTTCAATATATGAGTTTGCTGTGTATGGTTTGATATGGTTTCAGTATATGGGTTTGCTGTGTATGGTTTCAGTTTGATATGAGTTTCAATTTCAATTTCAACCTGATACGTGTTTGATACGAGTTTCAATTTCAATTTCAATTTGATATGGTTTCAGTATATGAGTTTCAGTATCAGTTTCAATATCTATTTTAGTTTTCAATTTCAATTTCCATTTTAGGTATCAGTATATGGTTTAATGAGTGAAGTTTTCAATATATGAGTTTGCTATGTATGGTTTGATATGGTTTCAGTATATGGGTTTGTTGTGTATGGTTTCAGTTTGATATGAGTTTCAATTTCAACCTAATACGAGTTCGATATGAGTTTGATACGAGTTTCAATTTCAATTTTAGTATGATATGGTTTTAGTATATGAGTTTCAGTATCAGGTTTCAAAATTTGTTTTGGTTTTCAATTTCAATTTCAGGTATGAGTATATGGTTTAATGAGTGATGTTTTCAATATATGAGTTTGCTGTGTATGGTTTGATATGAGTGAATTTTTCAATTTGATATGAGTTTTAGTATATGGTTTTAGTTCAGTATGAGTTTCAGTATATGGTTTGATACCAGGTTTTAGTTTCTTGAGTATGTTGTTTGATATGAGTTTCAATAATAAGTTTGATATGATGTATGCAGTAATGTGTATGCAAATTGTGTATAAACTGATATGATGTATGCAGTAATGGTTTCAGTTTGATATGAGTTCAATAAATTGATACACTTAAATTGTTTAAATTGATATACTTAAATTAAACATATGCAAATCATAAAAACTGATACTGATACACTAAAACATAAACATTGATATTCATCACTAATACATAAAAATTGATATATATATATATATAAACACTGATATCAATTCTATACAATCATTAAACCACACATTACAACCATCTAGTTAATTACAACACTGATATATATATATATATGATTGATATATAAACACTGATATCAAGTTCTATTACAACCATTAAACCACAAATTACAACTAGTTCATTAACCATCTAGCTAATTAACCATTAAATCAAGTAGCCATGAATACAACACTCAAAACACCAAATAGTACCCAAATATAAGTTTTCATTCTTTCATTTTTCAATTTCATGACTTTTTCCTCTAACTTCTTCTTCTCCTTTTCTTGCACTTTCAACTTGTCAATTAACATATCAATCTTACGTTGGAGTAACATTATCTGATATTTGAGATTGTCCTTTTCACTTGTCAATTTCTGTAGTATTTCTTTCGTGTGACTAGAATACTCGGGGTCATGTCATTCGAAAAACCCACAATCGACTTTCCGCTCCTATGAAAATTAAATAATAAGTTATCATTTTAAGTAGCTGAAATATAAAATAAAGTATTTGAGATAAAATAAAATAAAATAACCTTCAAATGGCTGCATCTCCATAATCGTCTTCCAAATTTTTTTTGATGTTAACAAACAAACTACTATGTTGTGACAACAATAAGGAGGATACATTGATGAGGTTATAGATACTTCACCAACCTCAGTTCAAATTGATATTGTTGCCATTTTGCAGCAAGCTATATAGCCAAACAAGTATATCATTGAAACCCTAAGCTTTATTGAAAACCCTAAGACATATCAACAAGCTATAAATCTATAGTTTAAGTGTATTGACATTGAAACAAAGAAGTATCAATCAAGTTTTTGACTAACCTTGAAATCAATGGAGAGAGGAAGCAGTTGGCTCAAGGTTGGCAGCCGATGAAGCCGCCTCCTGTGCAGGGCGAGAGACGAGAATGACGAGGGGTTTAGGTTGGGAGGTGATAATACCGAAGGAAGAGAGGCGACAATGACAGCGGTCGAGAGGAGACAATAGCGATGGTTGAGGGGCGACAGTGGTTAGGGCTTCTGAGCGATCAGGGGAGTTATTTGATTTTTTTTTTTTAATCGCCGAATGTATACACGTCATCGATGTCAGGTCAGCAGTTTAACCGGAAACTTAACCCGAGTCTGACAATGTGCTACAATTGAAATAAATCGAGAGTTGAAGCCTGCATTTAAAATAAATGAAAAATCGTGATAGATTTGAGAATTTTCGTAAAAGACGTGATATATTCACTAATTAATCCTAATTTTTATTGCAATCAAATGAGTGATGTCTATCTTTTTTTTTTACCATTTATTAATGGTTATAATGATTCTTCTCAATTTTATGACTTAATTATAAGGTTAAACTTTCCTTATTTCCTTAGTTTTTTTTTGATAATTTCTTTTAATATGTAGATGGCTTTTCTTTGTCAGGTTGTTAGTCAATTCACCACGCTAGAGACTAGCTAAGAAATTTTGATCCAATGCAAGGAATCTTGCAAATTCAAATTTCCTCGTTTGATACCCGAATAAGTCTCCTATATATAATACTATACAGTGTTTGGAAATAATATTAACTAATATCTGCACTAAAAATAATATATTATAAGTTACCATAAGGTGTATTAGTAATACACTCTCAAATCTCTTCATAAGTCTGCATCAAAATTTTTAATATTTTAAATACTCATTCTACCTTCGATCAAAATTAAAAAATATTTAAAAAATAATTTTAATTTATAAAATATTTTTAATGACAAAATACACTATATAATTTTTATATTATATTATATTATATTATATTATATTATATTATAATAGATTATATTATATTATATATTATACATTATATATATTACATTACATTATATTATATTATATTATATTATATTATATTATATTATATTATATTATATTATATTATATTATATTACATTACATTACATTATATTATATTATATTATACTATATTATATTATATTTTATATATTACATTATACTATATTATATTATATTATTATATTATATTACATATAATGATAAAATATAATATATTATATTATTATAATATATTACATATAATGATAAAATATAATATAATATATAATATATTATATATATTACATTATATTATATAATATAATATATTATATATTATATTATTATAATATAATACATATAATATGATATTATAGTGTATATTATATTATATAAATTTATTAATACAGACTAGTACTATACAGACTAGTACATGTTTGTGTATCAAATACTGTATAATAATAGTACAATATAAATTAGTATTATACAGATTAATCAATACAGATTAGTAATATACAAATTAGTACTATACGATATATCAAACGAGCTCTCAAATTACAGTATACATAACAAACCATAACTAATGTCCAAAGTAGACGGCCCAACCCAATGGAAAAATTCACCACATAATCAATGCAAATTCAAAAATTAAACTCTCTTTAAAAAAAATCAGAATAAAAAATTGCACCAGCCAGGAATCGAACGCAAGGTACTATTCTACCACTGGACCACTGGTGTGAACAATTTTGGTATTGCAGCAGCGTACTTCTATCCTGAAGACTAGACTATGATAAAAGACATGAGCTGCTAAAGTAGACGATGGATCAAATATAGATAGCATTTTGACATGTTATGTCAAGAAAGCACGTTACTTGTATTAAATAAAAGCATGATAGATCAAATATTAGATATGTATTTAGACAATTAATTAGTTGAGATACATATTTTGAACTTTGGTGCAATTTACCCTTTATTTAAGAATGCAAAAATCCTTTTTTGCAGTAAATCATGCATATACAATTTCCTTCCCTTGAATCACTTTATTAATTAATATTTGTTAATACATGAAGTTATACCAATAATGATTAAACTACCACTGTAATATTAATATTTATTAATATCATTTATATTTCTTTTATACAGCAATAATACCTTGTTCTTATTATTTAATGGCAAAATTATATATATATATATATATATATATATATATATATATCCACAATCTTTTTTATATAACTTGCACTATAAATTTATATACAGATTTTTTAAAATACTTATAATATTCGGTCACAATTTAAAAACTCATTTAATACGCTTAAGAGAATTGCATTTTAGGAGTGAACAGATTCGGGTACCTTATATTTTTCATGATACTCGCATCCTACCTTGTATAGGACCGGTTCTTAAATTTTGGACTTGATCCCTACCCTATTGGGACCTAGAACATGGCCCTAATTGGAACTTATGGTGGTACATGTTCCAATTATCTTATTAGAATTTGTTCATTTATAAGTTTCGAGTACCTTGTTACATGTTCATTTACAAGTTCCAGGTGCCCTATTAGAACTTTTTCATTTATAAGTTCCAGGGTATAATTCCTAGTTTTGATTCTAAGTACTCCATGTACGTGTCGGACCCAAAATCGAAATCAATTTTAATTAATTTATTAATTTTTATTCTCGGATCCTACCCAAATTTAATTCGGGTCTACTTAAAATCTACTCGATCGGGTAAATTCGAACCGGTTCCGGATCTATCCGATACCCGACCATGCATGCACACCCCTATTGTATTTGGCAACTTAATATACATAACTTTAGTGGATTGAACATATATGAAGTTAATTATTAATATATATAGGGTTAATTGCATAATGTATCTCAATATTTTAGTTTTTTTTTTAAAAAAAATATCCTAACATTTCGTTTGTCCTAATAGTGTGCATCCATTTTTAATTTATTTTAATTATATATATCTCACTGTCGAGGAGGTGCTTAACGATCCAGTTAGTTAAATGTAATAAAAAACTAAAAATATCACGTCATAAATTCTTTTAAAAGAGGTTATAATTAAGAATAAACTTCGTAATATATTCTAACTTTTAGGGTGCATTTAATTGAATGAAATGAATTAATAAAAAATAGAAATAAACATAGAATGTAATAGACAAAAAAATCTTGTTTGGTTGATATTGAAAATAAGCCAAAAATAATATTATTTTATTTGGTTAGCATAAGGGATAAATAAGAAATTGAAAATTAAATGATCAAAATATTTTTTTTAATAAAATTAAATATATTTATTTTTGTTTGTTTAATCTAAGGAATAGACAATGAATTAAGAAAGAAATGGATTAAAATATCATTTTAAAAATATATGTTTAGAATAATACGATGACTTAGAATAATATACTTTGTTAATTAATTATATGTTTTACAGTGAATTCAAAATATGATGATAGGATTAATTGGTCACATAATGCGCTCATGACTTATGACTGGCTTTGTATCATGTGTAGCGCATTACTTTTTTTCTTACATATTGTGAAATGGTTTTCAAGTGAGTTAATTTGAGAATATAAGATTTTTAAAATTAAAATTTAAGTTGAACTTGAAAATGTATTAATTACTTGAGTTAGCTTTCCACCTTTTTTGACCGTGAGTAAATCAATTTAAACCATTTTATTATATTTTTTACAAATTATTTATCAATATTTAATTATTCAAACATATTTAATTATCTGGAAAACTAAACTCATTAGTCATTATGGTCCTTTTGGCTAGATTGGTCTGATTTAATTTGGATCAAATTTTATAATTTTCAATTATAAAAAAGATCGCTATTATAAAATTAAGATAAAATATAAAAATCTTAAGTCTTTTCGGTTCAAATATTTAATTTAAAGAAGAAAGTTGAAATTAAGTTTATTAGAAAAATTCTCACTTTTCTATCCAATTATAACAAATTAATGGAAAGAATTAAATTAGTAAGAAATTAATTGCCCTTCAAGCATTTTTGTTGTGAACTTTCATAACAACCTCATGCAAATGAGTGACATATTAAGCATTTGTAATAATGAGAAATTTATTTTAACTTCATTTTCACTAGCTCACCCCCATCTCATGCCTACTCTCATTGCAGAAGGCATGCATGAAAAGAAATAGGTCTGGCTTACATCACCATTAATAGATTAATTCTCCCCTTTCTCATTCTCTCTTTGCTATAGTACATTCAATTCGTTATTGGAGATTTGATTACTCCATTAGGAGAAATGGCGAGGCCTCCATGCTGTGATAAATCAATGGTGAAGAAGGGTCTTTGGACAGCAGATGAAGATGCAAAGCTGCTTGCCTACATCTCCACTCATGGAACTGGGAACTGGACATCTGTCCCCAAGAAAGCTGGTCCATATATATCCAATTCCTATCCTGCTATCCCTTAATTTCTTTCTTTCATCTTATAGTAAAAAATATATACAAATTAATTTAGAATAAATATATTTTGCCACCAGCAAGCATATATATCTATCTATGCACATATATTTCTAATTGACTGAATTTAATTTGCAGGACTGAAGAGATGTGGGAAGAGTTGCAGACTGAGATGGACAAATTATTTGAGGCCAAACCTGAAGCATGAGGGCTTCACCCCTGAGGAAGAGGAGAAGATTATAACACTCCATGCCACAATAGGAAGCAGGTATTTAACTGCATGAAGTAATTCAATATGTTATTTCGTCCATATTAATTTGATCTATTTAAATGAAAAAAATATAATGTGAGAGAGCTAGAGATTATATTTTGATCTATTTTCTTTCTTCATATATATAATGTGAAAATTTAAATCATTCATTTGTGAAATTTTCACACAGATGGTCGATAATAGCAAAGCAACTCCCTGGCCGGACCGACAACGACGTCAAGAACCATTGGAACACCAAGCTCAGCAAACAGCTCTACCAGAACGGCATCGACCCCATCACCCATCGTCCCGTCTCCGTCGTCATGCAAAGCCTCAAAGAACTTGAAACTGTCACCGCAAGTCGATGCTGCAGTACTTCTGCAAACCTCAACAACGTCGTCCCTCAACCCGCATTGTCCAATCTCTTCCCCCAGCAACAGGTTGGACTTTCAGTCTTCTCAGACTCCTTCAGTGAAGCCTCCAGCTATGCAGCCACCGCCAAGGCTACTGCGCCGCCTTCATCGCCGACGGGGTTTGACTGGACCGATCTCCTCTCCGACAGCATCCTGATGTCCTGTGATGATATTGTAGGCGCGAATAGTTGTTTCGGGATTAATGGCGAGAACAATAATAAGGGCAGAGCAGAGATTTGTGGTGCAGTAATGGAGGACGAAAGCAATGGATCCGGTTCGTTTGTAGATGCCATTTTGGAGCACGATAGGAAGTTATGCTCCAAGTTCTACGAGTTACTTGGCGATGAAGATGATGTCTTATAGTTATTATATACTGATATAAACTTCATTAATAATTAATTATAAGTAGTTTCAACTATGGATATGTTGTTTAAAGATTCAGGCTCAAATTTTAATATGATAATTTATTATAATTTAAGAGCCAACAGTGGATAACACAGTTGGTGGATATTATCTAAATATTTAGAATTTGAATCTTAATATTATCACCTATTATGATTTTTTATTTTGTTTTAAAAAAAGAAAGTACACGTAGTTTCAGAATTATATATAATTTGTAAGGTTTTTGGACTCTCACGTGCTTGCTTTCTAGTTTTATTGTTGCTTTTGGGGGTGTTCGTGGGCCGAGTTTGATGGGATTTCGATTTGAACTTGAGCCAACTTGATAATTGGGATTGTGTTATACAAAGTTTGCCTCGATCAAGATGGCGAAAAAAAAACTATCCAATCTGATTGGGATTTATCAATAAAAGTAATTTTATAAATTATAATTTTTGCATATTTTCTTTTCAAAAAAAAATCAAACAAGCCCGGAAAGGTCAGGTTTCACTAGAAACAGGAAGGAGCCCAAATATTTGCCCGTAGGGTGTGCACTTGGACACA
This sequence comes from Canna indica, assembly GCA_034359265.1. Taxonomy (NCBI): domain Eukaryota; kingdom Viridiplantae; phylum Streptophyta; class Magnoliopsida; order Zingiberales; family Cannaceae; genus Canna; species Canna indica. The sequence goes on along the minus strand of CP136890.1, from coordinate 60,571,184 downwards.
TCTATTTCAAATCCAATTTCATTAAAAAAACATCGATAAAATAATAGATGAATTAATATTTATTATTTATTTATTGCATGAGTCAGAAGAAAATATGAATAGAAGAATGAATTATGTTTTTAGTCTCCAAAATATATTATTTTTTATGTTTGGTCCCTCATTTTTAATAAGTTTCCGTTTAATTCCTTAAAAATTATTTTGGTCTCCGTTTGGTCCATCTATTAATTTTTATTGTTAAATGCCAGCATGACAATGCTGAGATGGATGAATTAAAGACAAAATGAGAGACCAAACAAAAAAAAAAATTTAAGGGACTAGATGAAAAATTATATATTTTAATAACCTCGTGCTACCCTTGCGCCACCACGACTGGCGCTCGCTTTGCCGTTGTTGCCTGTGCTGTGAGACTGCCCACGCACCATCATGTAACACTACAACAACCTCGCTCTCTTCACCATAATTTTCAAACACACGACTCAAGAGAGGTGCGAGCACGAGTCGTGGTGCCGTAATAGGCCATTTTTTCCATCTAGTCCCCTAAAATTATGCTTTAGGCTATATCTATATATTATGCTTGTTATCAAAATATATATTTTCCCTCATATATCTAGTCTCTTAAAATATCTTATTTTTTTTATTTGGTCCCTTATTTTGTCCTTAATCCATGTCAGCATTGTCATGTTGACACTTAGCAGCAAAAATTAACAAAAAGTTAATGAAATAATTAAATAAAAATGAAAATAATTTTTGAGGAACTAAACGTAAACTTTTTAAAAAGGAGGAACCAAACGAAAAAATATAATATTTTGTAGTCACAAAAATATAATTCAGCCTAAATTTTATATTATACATTCAATGTACACTGAATTTAAAAAATTCATATCTAATTATTTCTAATTTATTATCCAATCTAATTCTATTTTATCCGATAAAGTAATATATCATCCTAGATAATAATGTCATTTTGATAAAATATTCAATCGTTACTCGATATACTCTATTGATAAAATATTTTGATAATGTCATTTTGATAAAATATATCATCCTATTGTAGCTAGGTTTACCGATATACTCTCTCTTCTTCTTTTTTTTCTTTCTTTTATATATACGGGCGGTTAAGACTTTATAACAAATGACGTTCAATATAAATTTAACAAAAAAATACCCAAAAAAATTATTATTTTGAACAATATTGCCCATATACGTTAAATGACTAAGTCAACATCATGTGATTATAACATTTCGTCCACTCTCATAATATTCCGTCCGTGATTATAATATTCTGTCAATTCTTACGACATTTCGTCCATGGTTATAACATATTGTTCACCCTCACAACATCCCGTCCGTGGATATAACATTTCATCCATTCGCACAACATCCGTCCACAACGTACATCACATCCTTTTTGTAACATCTAACCCACGTACTCTCATATCAAGCCGTCGCGTATAGAACATCATCTCATCCATAACATCCTGTCTAGATCTAACATTCCAATATCCCACAAGCATACCCCAACCCCATTCTAATATGTATAACCTAAACTGAAGCTAAATGAAAGATTGATTCCCTCGCTAAAGCATTGAACTCTTGTTTCACAAAACAACCACACAAACTATACAAAAAAATGGCAAAAAGACCACAACAAACTAAAATCCAGCAACATTGGGCCGGTCAGCCACGTGCAATGAAATACATAAATTCTTGGAACATGTCACGCCCCAACTTAGGGTCACGTGACCGGTCAGGGTATCCATGCCTATACCCCGCAGTCTGAACCATGCACATGCCAACTCAAAATAATAAATCATAGCGGAAAGAATGTAAAGAGTTTTATTATTCAAAATGAAAATCAAACCAGATCTCATAAGAAATAAGTTTAGCAAAAATAGAAAAGTGTGAAAATAATAAATCAAAGTCCAATAGACCACTAATAAATGAATTCCGAAATAAACGACATAAACGTCCTCAAGGGACTACAACTCCAAAATGCCAAATCACAGTGCATGACAAACTATTACAGACTCGATTACGACCTCTAATTAGGACTGCTATGAGATCAATGTAGCTCCTCCACCCTCCAGCCGCGCCAAGTGCTCCAGCCCACCTCACCGGTCAGGCTCTGCAAAATAAAAACGACAACGGGTGAGTTCAAAAGAACTCAGTGAATAGTTCTACCGACCCCCACGAGAAACCAAAACAGAATAAATAGCATAAAAGCAAACACGTGACTCATGCAGGAAAGGTCACAAGAGAGTAACTATCTAATGGGCCATCTGGCCACCATATGCCCGAAGGCATCCAACACCTCAAAGGTGAAGACAACATGCCTAAGCCTACCATGCTCTGAGACAACAAAACATACTAGGATAATCGAGATTAGCCCATCCGAACTTATCCTAATATAAGGAAACTCGGGAGCAATCGAGATTGGCCCGTCCGAACTTGCTCTACGAGACGCGAAGAAACAATCGAGATTCGCCCGTTCGAATTTGCCCCTTTAAGATATCGCATGGATAATCGGGATTTGTCCATCCGAACTTACACCTTTAAGATATCACATGAATAATTAGAATTTGCCCGTCCGAACATATTCCTTAAAAGTACCTCGGGAATAATCAGGATTTGCCTGTCCGAACTTATTCCACGAGGCCATACCGGAACAATCGGGATTTGTCCATCCGAACTTGTTCTTTTAACACAGGTTGGGAATTAGCCATCCATTCTTCTGGGCCGGCCTAGCCCGCAATCCGGCTCCTCAACGAGCCTCTCCGTAATTCATAAAGATATGGCGCAACATGACCTAAGTCAAGTCTAACCTATGGTGTCTTAGGGGTATCCTTATTGGGAAGCGTTTCAACACTCCAATACCCGACCCCAACTCCTAGATCCGTAATGTCATAAACCCGTGAGGTTGTATTTCATGCATAACTTTATTTATTGGTTCATAACAGGTTATGCTGACCCTTTGCTCAATTTTATTCACCAAGATTAGAGTTTTATTTTAGCTTACTGTTGTGCCCGAAACTGATGTATCTAACCCTAATCTGGTCTCTAGAGTTGACATATGTTTCCAAATAATATTTTCTGGTCAAAACGATAGATTACACGACTATATTCAGTAAACAATGCACATCATAAATAAGATATCAAAATTAGCCCTGATTCATCAACTCAGCATGAAATTTTTAGCATAATTGAGTTTCAACATAATAAAGAAATTAAATCCGAAAATTTACAGAATATAACTCCCAAAATTACCATCGATTCATAATCATTAAAATAAATATCATAAAACTATATTTATTAAGCAAGAATAACAAGCATCACATCCATCCTTAACCAAGAATCAACCTTTATGATCAAGAACTTATATCAAGAACCCCATGCCTCCAAGATCAAGTCCCATCTTGAAACACATGATAAAATTTACAGAATATAACTCTCAAAATTACCATCACATCATATTCATAATCATTAAAATAAATTTCACAAAACCATATTTATTAAGAAAGAATAACAAGCATCACATCTATCCTTAACCAAGAATCAACCTTTATGATGAAGAACTTATATCAAGAACCCTCGTGCCTCCAAGATCAAGTCCCATCTTGAAACACATGATAAATTTTAAAAAAAAATCACAGAATTTATATCAAGCATGCATCACCATTATAACATCCAAATTGATGAAAAATCTTGAATCAAAGACAGCAAGATAAACTATACCCCTCTCTTAGGCATTACACCGATCACCTTGAGGGCACCCTTGTTTCTCCCTTAGCCGAGCACCCCTAGGATCATCCTAGGGCTGGCGAGCCCCATAGGGGAAGGTTTCGGGTCTCCCCTCGCATGTCAATCACAAAGGAACGACGAGAATTTGAGAGATCGACGAATAAATGGTTCACAAGAACTCGAATTCAAGAACGGCTCATAGAAAGCTCAAACACGTGAAACCACGGACAGAGAGAGGGTAGATCTGTTGGCTTTAGATTTTTAACCTTGGTCTTAATCTCATTTTTGATGATAACAAACAATGAACTAATATTTCATTGAGAAATCTTTTAGGTTCCATATCGATTAGTGTTCGATGTCCTCGATCGGATAAATCGGAAGAAATTGGAAAATCGAAAGGACATTGATCGTCGCGCTTAGGTTCGTCGTGAAAATTTCTCGAAGCTCGACGAGTGCACCAAAGTCGCATTGGATGAGTCCAAAGATCAAATAAAAAGCTCTCCAAGTTGATGCTCGTTGAAATCCAGAACCCGAAAATGAAGAACATAAGAAAAATGGCTGAAAAAACAATTTCAGCCTAGGTTCGGTCGACCGGGTGGTCGACCAAATAGGGGTAAAAAGCAGCAGTAGCTACTTCGATCGACTGGGTGATCGACCGACTGAGGCCAAAAATTGACAATAGCTTCGTCGATCGATCGAACTGCGGATAGTTGAAGACGCAACTTGCGTCGGTCGATCGGGCGGTCGACCGGATTGAGGGAACACAAAGTTTGCGTCTGGCGGTCGACCGCACAGAGAGAATAGGCAGTTGTCGCTCTAAGCGGTCGATCAGTCGGTCGACCGACTAATCGATCGAGCAGTTGTAACGGCTAGATTTTAGCCCGTTGAGCTGCCGTTCCTTTGAGAGGTTATATATATCATTCATATAACTCAGTCAACTCTCTCTCCCACTCTTACAGATTTTATTGAGCAATTAAATGAGAGTTTTAAGCCTTCTAAGAGATTGATTGCAGCACACTTTGCTCTTCCGTCAACGTTCTTCTTCAAGCACCAACTGCTCCTCAACTCGTGATTTGATTCGAGCTCTACTACTCGGCGAGTTGGAGGTTCCAAGGATTGGAAAAAGAGCATTTATTCTTGATTTTATTCTAAGCTCTTTTCATTGTAATTTTAACTGTTATTTGAACATTATTTTTTTTGGATTTGTGTCTGTGAAGACCTAGGATTGCTAGGTCTTGAAATTAAGTGGTTACCTTAGTGTGAAGGTGTAAAGCCACTTGTCTAAGCATAACTTACTAAGATTAGTTGAGGTATCCCTTAGGATTGAGGTGGAAGAGTGCTCTCGGTAAGAAGGTGGAGACTTCCGGGTGTGGAAGTGCCTTAGGTCGAAAGTGTGACTCTTCTAGTCAAAGTCCTCATTGTAAGGGAAAAAAGAATTAATCTAGTAAACCTAGTTTGGAAATCTTAAGCGGGGTACTTAGGTAGTGGAGCAGGCATTGGGGCCGAACCACTATAAATTTATGTGTTTGCATTGATACTTTATTTGTGCTTAATTGTTTTATCTTGCTTTCGCATTTAATCGCATAATTGAAACTTGCCTAAACGATTTGAGAAATGAATAACATCAGATTTAGGCTAATTAATTAGATAACATACTATTCACCCCCCCTCTAGTGTGCCATTTTGTACAACAAGATCCACTCACATGAATAGGAAGGAGATTTAAAGGAAAAATTCCAATCGACGACCTTCGAATCCGACTCCAAAAGATGGCGGCTCGACTCAAGGACGAGGGAAGAGGGGGCGGCGGCTCCACTTCAAGCCGTCGGCTTGAAGAGAGGGGGTGGCTCGGCTCAGGCGGCTCCTCTCTGCTCGGCTTCAAAGGGAAGGGAAAGGGGAAGGAGGGCTCGGCGGCTACAGCTTGGCTTGGTGGCTCCAAAGAAGGGAGATGGGGAGGGCGACTGCTGCTTGGCTCGGTGGCTGCTCTCCTCTTTCTCTCGGCTGGTGCGGCTCTAATAGGGAGCCGCCAGTCCTAGGGGAGATTTTTATAATCCCCTCTAACTTCCACCTAACCACACCCTAAACCGCACTCTTCTCAACCTACTAACTCAAACTAACCCTATGATAAAATACAAGCAACAAACACTTGCACATCCACATACAACATAATCAAATCAATTTGCTACATAATTATAAGTGATAATTCAACTCACCCGAGCTCGCAAGCTCCCACCGAATCATGAGTCGACTTGGCTCGACCTTGAACTAGCCCGCTACGCTGGCAAACATAAACAATAAAGGTAAAATAAATAAAAATATCTAGGATATTACAACCCTCCATCCTTAAGAAAATTCATCCTCGAATTTCAGAAAAAGAAGATTAAGGACTCACCAGATCATCAAACAATGAAGGGTATCGCTCTTTCATATCCTGCTCCACCTCCCAGTTGGCCTCCTGCCCAGAATGATGCTCCCACCTGACCTTAACCAAGGGAATCTCATTGGACCTCAATTTCCTGATCTATCAGTTTAGCACCTCAACTGGCCGCTCCTCATAGGAGACTGCTGAATCCACCTCCATTGCGGTAGGCTCAATCACATGAGACTCATTCCAAACGTACTTCTTCAGCATAGATACATGGAACACTGGATGCACCCGGTCAATACTAGGAGGTAAGTCCAACTCATATGCCACAACTCCCCTGCGTCTGAGAATAGGAAACAACCCAATAAACCTAGAGCTTAGCTTTCCTTTCTTACCAAATCTCACCATCCCTTTCATAGGGGACACCTTGAGGAACACGATGTCCTACTCAGCAAACGCTACCTCCCTGGCCTTTCCATCAACATACATATTCTGGCGACTCTGAGCTGTCAACAACATCTCTCTGATTAGCTTCACTTTTTCTACTGCCTCCTCCACCAGGTCAGGTCCCACCTATATCTCCGCCCATACAATGCCTCAAATGGGGCCATCCCTATGTTGCTGTATTAGCTGTTACTGTATGCAAACTCAAATAGGGGTAAGTGCCTCTCCCAACTGCCCTCCAAATCTAGGACGCATGCTCTCAGCATATCCTCCAACGTTTGAATGGTTCGCTCCGATTGACCATCTGTCTGTGGGTGAAATACGGTGTTGAACCAAACCTGAGTGCCCAATGCCTCCTGGAAAGACTGTCAGAATCAAGTCGTGAACTGAGTACCCCGATTTGAGATGATCATAATCGGGACACCATGATAAGTGACGATTCGATCCAAGAACAACCTCGCATACTGCTCGGCTGAAAAGGTCATCTAGACTGGTATAAAATGTACCGTCTTGGTTAGGAAATCCACCACTACCCAAATAGAATCATTGCCATTCCCAGACTTTTGCAACCCCATCACAAAATCCATGGTTATCTTCTTCCTTTTCCACTCTGGTACTTTTAGGTTCTAGTGCAACCCTGTCGGCTTTAAATGCTCAGCCTTAACCTGCTGACACACCATGCACTTAGACACGAACTTTTAGGTTCTGCCTTAGATCTCGGTACATATTTGTAGCTCCCAGATGCATAGTGTATGTGGATCGATGGGCCATCTCTAGCACCTGCATGCGAACCTCGGCCATATCTGGCACCACTATCCTGTTCATAAACCTCAGAATGCCATCCGAGTCAATACCCACTACTGGAATAACAAGCATCAATAACAGCTCCATCCGTTGCTAAGCCATTGTAGAAAGCCATCAGCAATGGCCTGCAACGGCCCGACCCGTTGCAACGTAGCCGTGGTAAAAAATCGCGTTGCTGATAACTTAGCAACGGATCAGCAACAGCCGCAGCGGCCGTTGCTAATAACATTATCAGCAATGGTTCTGCCACGGCTGCGGGGCCATTATAGATATGTACATCAGCAATGGCCCGGTGGCCGGGGCAAGGCCGTTAGTGAAAGCCCGTTGCTAAGCCGTTGTTGTAGGTCATCAGCAACGGCTTTGAGGATGCGGCCCAAAAAATACGATACACTTTCAATAACGGCTTTCCCATGGACAACCGTGGGAAAGCTGTTGCTGATGATATTAACCTTTAATTGAAAAGTTTTAAAATTTTCAATTTCTATTAATACATTCTTACATTTAACCTAATACATAACTCACACACCCATTAATACATTAATACACCCATACATAACATACACATCATAGATACACCCAGATATACATCAAAACAATTATACTTATGTTTATAATTATCCACAATCATATTAAAACTATTCAAATTCAAAACTATTGTATCAATATCTAAACAAAACAAGTCAATCAAGTAGTATCCAAATAACAAAGTCAATATCTAAACAAAATAATAAACCTCACGACGACGGTGGAGGAAGGTCTGGATCATAATATGGCGGAGTTTGGAGTGCTTGGGTGTACACTGGCATGGACTGGCTCGAGGACGATGGATCTGATGATGCCGAAGGGATGTCTACTCCGGTATGAGCTGAGATGTTGTGTAACATAGCATGTGTTGGCGTGTAGGCCTGGCGAGCCGAGTCATCAATCGCCTCGTGGCATGTAGGCCTGGCGGGCCGAGTCACACTCGAACGCTGAGGGCGCTCAGGCCCTATATGGTATAAGATGAAGGTGCGCCCTTCCCTTTCACCAATTGGTTTGGGGGTCGTTGGTTAGCGCCGAATTCTGGGAGCTGGTATCAAAGCTTGGGTCTCGGGTTCGAGTCTCGGCTGGCGATTGCTGAGGGGGAGATTATTGGCGTGTAGGCTTGGCGGGCCGAGTCATCAATCGCCTGGTGGCATGTAGGCCTGGCGGGCCGAGTCACACTCGAATGCCGAGGCCCTATACGGTATAAGATGAAGGTGTGCCCTTCCCTTTCACCAATTAGTTTGGGGGTCGTTGGTTAGCGCCAGATACTGGGAGCAATATTGTTGGCTTAAGGTTTTTAACCTTGGCTTAATCTCAGTTTTGATTATAACAAATATGGAACTAATGATTTTATGAAGAGTTATTTTCAAGTTCCATATCGGTTAGCGCACGATGTCCTCGATCAAAAATATTAAAGAAATCGAGAAATAGGAAGGACGTTGGTCGTCGCGCTTGGATTCTTTGGAAAGTTAGAGTTTAGGTTTAGGGTGTCTAGATAAATTGTAAATCCTCATGATGATGCAAAGAAACCCAAAAACCAATCCAGAATCCCAAAACATGAATATCTGGAACCGCCCTGAAATTCACTAAGCCTAGGGAGCTCATTGGAGGGCTATATAACCTAGACATTTACTTGACATAAAAAATGGCGGTAATTGTTCCTTGGGTCAAAACTAGATAACGAGGTATTTTAAAGGAATTTTTGGAAGCCTTTAGCATACCCATATTTGACCCGGGAGATTAGGAAATTTCCGTTTTCGAAAAATTTGTACTAGACCCCAAAAACTAGATTTTGATTCTTAAGGATTTTAATTTTTTAGATATTTTTATTGAATCCAAATGGAGGGTAATCCTTCTATAACATTTATGTTTTAAAGTTAATAAATGTTATATAAGTAGACTTAGCGAAGACAGAACCAAAAAATGAACCAAGCAAAGAAAACTGCCTTGCTGCCCTGCCTAAGTTCGGTCGACCGACTGGTTGACCGATCGATGGAGAAGGCAGTTCAGTCGCTCGATCGGTCGACCGAACGTTGCCAAAAATTGGCAGTAGCTACATCGGTCGACCGAATTGCAGAAAGCAAGTCGCGGAGCTGGCTTCGGTCGACCGATTTAGTGAAGAAGGAACCAGAAGACTTAAAGTTAATAAATATTATATAAGTAGACTTAATGAAGACGGAACCAGAAAACCAAGCCAAACCAACAGTTTGCCCAGTCTGCCCATTCTATTCATTTTTCGGTCGATCGATCGGCTGAGGCCAAAAATTGGTAGAACGTGTATCGGTCGACTGATCGGTCGACCGGATTGAGGATCGCTGAATCACGTCTCTGGCTTTAGGCTTCGGTCGACCGATCGATCAACCAGATCGCGGATGAGAAGAATCGCGTCTCATTCGGTCGACCCATCAGTCGACTGGACAGAGCGATTAATCCACAGAAAGCCACTTGTGTAAACATAGCTTACTAGGATTAGTTGAGTTGAGTGGTTACCTTAGTGTAGAAGGTGTAAGCCACTTGTGTAAACATAGCTTACTAGGATTAGTTGAGTTGTCCCTGAGGGTTAAGATGGAAGAGTGCTCTCGGTAAGAAGGCGGAGACTTTCGGGTGTGGAAGTGCCTTAGATTGAGAGTGAGACTCTTCGAGTCAAAGTCATATGTGTAAGGGAATCAATTTAATCTAGTAAACTTAGTTTGGAAATCCTAAGTGGGGTGCTTAGGTAGTGGAGTAGGCATTGGGGCCGAACTACTATAAATACTTGTTTTAGCATTGATAGCTTGTTTGTGTTTATTGCTTTATAATTATTGCTTCCGCTTGCTATAAATATCGTGCTTAGCCTAACTAATCAAGAAACGATTAAAATCGGAATTAAATGAAAAATTAGTTAACACACTATTCACCCCCCCTCTAGTGTGGCCATTTCACCCAACAGCATACATCTCCGCCATCATTTGACTCTGATGCTCCATCATCTCACTCTGACGCGCGACCGTCTCCTCTAGTGTCATTATCCTACTATGATCATAATTAGTCTTGGAGGTGGAAGGCCGCTCACCAGCGACCGGAGGTGTCGGTGCGCCAAGTGGCCCGAGCACGGCTCGCACATGACCACTGTCTGTAAAGCCATATACGCGGCCGTGGTCCCAACCACCTGCAGCCTTGACCCACGCTCCCGCGTCAAAGTCCTCTGGGTGCCCCCGTGCTGCATCACCGTCTGAGTGTACGTCTCCTACTCGAGTTTTATTTTTTGTTTCATATTTTTCCTAAAACTTAAATTATAAATAAATAATGAATAATTTAAATAAATATACTTTCCATAATGATTGCAGTGTGGGTGTCGATGTACCCCCCCGTCTCATATATCCGGAGTAATCCAATCGGGGCCGTATCCCTGAGTCTCCGCGATGTTTGTGGTCCCAGCTCAGGCCATCGCCTGGGACCGAGCCTGCCCTAGCTGACCGTTGTACCTCTGCCGGGAAATAGCCTTGGTGCAAATCCTTTGCTATACAGATGCAGAGTGATAATTTTCTGATCTAAAAATTATGCATTCATGCAAATGCGGCACAAACATCGAATTTTATCACCGGCACTAACAAATTTCGATTCGAATAGGCAAAATTTAGGAAGTAAGTTACGCCTAAGCGAAATTCATTTGTTAAATCTCCACGATCAAAACGTCGGTACATCCAACTTCGATCGCCCGACATGATTATGTCAATCAATGACAATATCTTCAGTCAATGTCTTTATAGGTGAGATAGTCCTATTCTATTCGGGATTCATGTTATTCATATTGCACTAAGTATTTATTTTAACCGCTAACTTCATTCTAAATTTCGGCAGCATCTACCTATAGTTCTCCGAATACGCATATCATTTGGGCGCATATCGGAGAATAAGAGAGATGCTGCCGAAATTTAGAATGAGTTAACGGTTAAAAGAAAAAAACTAAGTGCAATACAAATAACTATGTTCCCAAATTATCTAATTAGGGACAATGCAAGGATTGTATGTCGTATAAAAGATCATCTACTTCTTTTACATGAACATACAACCCCTGAACGGATCTAAAATTTTGCTAAATCATATCCGACTCATCGATGCGTATGTGAAACATATCAACTCGTCGGATGGATGATTATTTTCTAAATTTTTCGATGCCGGTTCGAGTCCACGGTGGACGATTCCGACACGAGTCCAAAGTGGACGATTCGAGCGCGAGTCCAAAGTGGACGATTCTAATTAATGTAAATCTAAATATTAATATTAAAATTAATCTAAACTAAAATTAATTAACATATATAATCTAAAACTAAATCTAAATCTAATTAACATTAAAAATACATTAATCTAAACATGAAGATAAATCTAAACATTAACATTAAACATTTAACCTAGATTAATCTAAACATGAAAAATTAATCTAAAATAGTGTTCCAGCGCTGTTGTCCAGTGTCCGACATTGGACACTGGACATTGGTTCGGCGTCCGGCGGCCGGCCGAAATCCTAATATTTAGGGTTTCGATCGGCCCTAGTAAAGGAGAAGAGAAGAGGGGATCGAGCTAATATATGGAAATGGAAGGCGGACGAAGACGGCGGCAGGCGTCGGCGGCGTTAGGCGCGACGAAGACGGCGGTGTCAGCAGAGGAAGAAGTAGCAGGGAAGAAAGAGATCGGGCGCGAACGTGAGGTAAATAAACTCATCAACAACAGCTCACTTAGCCATTGCAAAGTCGTTGCTAATGAATAGAACAGATCACCAACGACTTACTAATCCGTTGCAACACCGTTGCTGATAAGTTTTTCATTTTCGCTCCGCGAGCGCCCCATCGACTAAAAAGCAATGGATACAAGAATCGTAAGTAAGCCATTGCTAATGTGATAATATCATTAGCAACGGCCAACGCGGCCGTACGTAAGCCATTGCTGATGAATTATTTTATTTGCGCACCGCGTTCGCGCCATATACTTGTTAGCAACAGCCCGAGCGGTCGTACTTAGGCCGTTGCAGATGTGATATATCTACAACGGCCGTAGCGACCGTTGGTAAGCTGTTAGTGATTGCAATGGCTTGGGCGGCCGTTGCTGATGGCCATTGCTAAAAGCCATTATTCTAATAGTGACCAAAACCATTATCGATATCACCTCACCTGGCCAGATCCTTAGTGAGTGCACAGAAAGCATCCTTCTCCTGCGCTGCCCGCAACATGTCTACCAACGTGGACTGCACCCTCATGTGAGCCACCAGCGCACCAGAAGCTAATACTGATAAGACTGCCCCACCATCCAAACACATGGCCAAATCCTGAGACAACGACCTCCGCCTGACTGCCAAATGCGCCAGACTGCCCAAAGACTTCTTGCTCAAAGCATCAGCTACCACGTTAGCCTTCCTCGAATGGTACATGATCATGCTGTCATAGTCCTTCAAAATCTCAAGCCATCTTCTCTGCCTCAGGTTCAACTCTTTCTGGGTGAGCAAATACTGGAGGCTCTTATGATTAGTGTATATCTCACATGTCTCGCCATAAAGGTAGTGACGCCACAGCTTCAATGCGAACACCACTACTACTAGCTCAAGATCATGAGTCAGATAATTCTTCTCGTGGACCTTCAACTACCGAGAGGCATAAGCTATCACCCTGCCATTCTGCATCAACACACAACCCAAGCCGACCCGGGAGGCATCACAATAAACAACAAACCCTCTCGAGCCCGAGGGTACTGCTAGAACTGGTGCAGACGTCAAGCGGTCTTTGAGCTTCAGAAAGCTCTCCTCGCACTTAATGTCCCATTTGAACTTGACCTTCTTCTAAGTCAGGTGGGTCAATGACGCTGCAATCCTAGAGAAATTATCCATAATTTTTTTGTAATAACCTGCAAACACCAGGAAGTTGCGAATCTCTGCGACATTAGTCAGCCTCTTCCAATTCTGAACAGCTTCTATCTTTGCGGGGTCCACCTTTACCCCTTCCCTAGACACCACATGGCCAAGGAACCCCACACTCTCCAGCCAGAACTCGCACTTTAGAGAATTTGGCATACAAGTGGTGCGCCCGGAGAGTCTCTAGAACCATTTGCAAGTGTTCAGCATGCTCCTCTCTGCTCCTGGAATATATCAAGATATCATCAATGAACACTATCACAAATTTATCCAAGTATTCCTTGAACACCCGGTTCATCAGGTCCATAAATGCTGCAGGTGCATTAGTCTGCCCGAAGGACATCACTAGGAACTCAAAGTGCCCAAACCTTGACCTGAATGCATTCTTGGGGATGTCACTATCCCGGATCTTCAACTGATGGTACCCTGATCGTAGGTCAATCTTAGAGAACCACTGAGCCCCCTGAAGCTGATCAAATAAATCATCAATCTTGGGAAGCGAGTACCGATTCTTCACCGTCATCTTATTAAGCTGCCGATAGTCAATGCACATCCGCATGGACCCATCTTTCTTTTTCACGAAGAGCACTGGAGCACCCCAAGGGGAAACACTTGGGCGAATGAAGCCCAACTCAAGTAGCTCCTGTAATTGGGATTTCAACTCCCTCAACTCTGCTGGTGCCATCCGGTATGGTGGAATGGAGATCGGCTTCACCCCTAGCTGCAAATCAATACAGAATTCGATCTCCCTCTCTGTAGGCAACCCTGGCAACTCCTCTGGGAACACATCAGAGAACTTGCATACCACAGGTGTACGTCCCCCTGATGTCCCTAGCCGTACCTCCATCTCCCTCTGCCATAGACACAAAGGTCAACTTAGCAGCAGACAAAGTAGATACAAAGGAGTACGTATCACCGGGATCAAATAAGACATATGCAACTGCAGAACCAACAACAAGGTTACCTGACAGTACTTCCCTGGACGCCTCAGCGCCATCTTGGTTCATAGCAAACACCCATGCAGCGGGCCTCTCTGAACTACCAGCTCGTTGGCCTCCTCCCTTAGTTTGACCCCTCTGAGCTACGGAACCCACTGACATCGGTGCCTTCCCTTTGGTCTGATCAGGCTGTTGATTGCCCTTGCCAGGATAATCCTTTCTGTAGTGCCCAATTTGCGCACAGCTGAAACATACCTCTGAACATCCCCAGCAAGCTCCCCAGGCCTCCGCTGTGAACTTCTAGATGACGCCCCTGGTCCTGAACCTCTGTGGTCTCTGGAACTGACCTCCACCCTACTGTGGATCCGCTGCCCTGAGAGTCCCCTCTGAGTGAGCTGGTCGACCCCTCGAAGGCTGGGGCCGAAACTTTTTCTTTTGTGGACCATCATGCTCATTTATCGGTACCAGTGCCTCTTTCCGGAGTGCCTCATCTACAACCCGAGCAAAGGAACTATCCTCTGTGTAATGGATGAGTCTGGCGATCCGCGGCCTCAGCCCGTTGACACACCTCTTGACCCTGGCGGTCTCTGTGGCTATCAAGGTCGGATGGTACTTCAACAGTCGTGCGAACTCCATCTCATAGTCCATCACTGACATACTGCTGGTCTGACGCAGTAGCTCGAACTCTTTCACTCGTCTATCCCGAACGCTCAGTGGCGAGTACTTGTCCACCATAGTAGCCCTAAACTCCTCCTAGGTATGGGGTGGTGCATCTGCTGCTCTGCGGTCCCTCCAGGTGTGAAGCCAATCCTTGGCTGGATCTCTCAGCTGTAACCCAATCAGTCGAGCGGTCGTCCCAAAAGAACAACCAAGCTCCATGCACAACTCTTACAATCTCCCAGTAAGCTGGTGACCTCCACCCGCTGATCTATCCCTGTATACTCCGATAGTCTGAATGCAACAAAATTTGCATATGAAGGTGCTCTGGGGCTCTGACCACCAGTGCCACTGGCTGGACCACCTCTGGTACTACGGGTGCTGCTGGAACCTACTGTGGATGCTACCTCAGTTCCTACTCCCTGCGGAGTGCCTCGGTCAGCTCAGCCCCTCGGGCCTGCAATTGCACAACCATGGGATCCTGTCCCACATCTTCCCGAGCCTGCGGTGGTCGCCCACGACCCCGGCCCCGGCTTCGACCTTGGCCTCGGTGCTCATTGGAGTTGCTATCACTACCGCTCCTTGTAGTATCAAAGGCCTCCATCAATTTGGAACCACCAGAAAGAATAGAAAATTTCATCATTAGGCAATTTAATTCACCCTAACACACATTTTTTTTTTGCAAACTTAACCACAAGTCGCACTGAGGTGCAGACTTAGCCCATTGATCTCATAACATACCCCTACCGTATACTGACACGCTAGCAATGCCCTATACGGTGACAACTCTAGGTCGTAGTCAGACCGAACAACATGTTCTGATACCACATTATCACGCTCCAACTCAGGGTCATGTGGTCGGCCAGGGTATTCGTGCCTATATCCCGCAGCCTGAACCATGCACATGCCAACTCATAACAATAAATCATAGCGGAAAGAATGTAAAGAGTTTTATTATTCAAAATGAAAACCAAACCAGATTTCATAAGAAGTAAGTTTAGCAAAAATAGAAAAGTGCAGAAATAATAAATCAAAGTCCAATAGACCACTAATAAATGAATTCCAAAATAAATGACATAAATATCCCCAAGGGACAACAACTCCAAAATGCTAAATCACAGTGCATGACAAACTACTATAGACTCGACTACGATCCCTAACTAGGACTGCTATTAGATCAATGTAGCTCCTCCGCCCTCCGACCGCGCCAAGTGCTCTAGCCCACCTCATCGGTCAGGCTCTGCAAAACAAAAACAACGACAACGGGTGAGTTCAAAAGAACCCAGTGAGCGGTTCTACCGACCCCCACGAGAAACAACACAGAATAAATAACATAAAAGCAAACACCTAACTCAAGCAGGAATGGTCACAATAGAGTGACTAGCTTACAAGACATCTGGCCTCCACATGCCCTAAGGCATCCAACACCTCAACGGTGAAGAGAACAGGCCTAAGCCTACCATGCCCTAAGGCAACAAAATATACTAGGATAATTGGGATTGACCCATCTGAACTTATCATAATATAAGGAAACTCAGCAACAATCGGGATTGGCCCGTCCGAACTTGCTCCATGAGATGCGAAGGAACAATTGGGATTCACCCGTCCGAACTTGCCCCTTTAAGATATCGCAGGGATAATCGAGATTTGCCCATCCGAATTTATTCCTTAAAAGCACCTCGAGAATAATCAGGATTTTCCCATCCAAACTTATTTCACGAGGCCATACCAGAACAATCGGGATTTGTCTATCCAAACTTATTCCTTTAATATAGGTTGGGAATTAGCCATCCAACCTTCCGGGTATAGCCCGCAATCCAACTCCTCAACGAGCCTCTTCGCCATTCATAAAGATATGACGCAAAATGACCTAAGTCAAGTCTCTCCTACGGTGTCCTAGGGGTGTCCTTATTGCGAAGCATTTCAACACTCCAATACCCGATCCCAACTCGTAGACCTGTAATGTCATAAACCGGTGAGGTTTTATTTCATGCATAACTTTATTTGTTGGTTCATAACAGGTTATGCTGACCCTTTGCTCAATTTTAATTATGCAATTAAAATTTTATTCACCAAGATTAGGGTTTTATTTTAGGGTTTTGTTTTAGCTTATTGTTGTATCCGAAACTGATGTATCTAATCCGAATATGGTATCCAGAGTGTGACATATGTTTCCAAATTATATTTTCTTGTCAAGATGATAGGTTACACGACTATATTCAGTAAAAAATGCACATCATAAACAAGATTTCAAAATCAGCAATGATTCATCAACTCAGCATGAAGTTTTTAGCATAATTGAGTTTCAGCAAGATAAAGAAATTAAATTCGAAAATTTATAGAATATAACTCTCAAAATTACCATCACATCATATTCATAATCATTAAAATAAATTTCACAAAACCATATTTATTAAGAAAGAATAACAAGCATCACATCTATCCTTAACCAAGAATCAACCATTATGATGAAGAACTTATATCAAGAACCCTCGTGCCTCCAAGATCAAGTCCCATCTTGAAACACATGATAATTTTTTTTAAAAAATCATAGAATTTATATCAAGCATGCATCACCATTATAACATCCAAATTGATGAAAAATCTTGAATCATAGATAGCAAGATAAACTATACCCCTCTCTTAGGCATTACACCGATCACCTTGAGGGCACCCTTATTTCTTCCTTGGCCGAGCACCCCTAGGATCATCCTAGGGCTGCTGAGCCCCATAGGGGAAGGCTTCGGTTCTCCCCTTGCAAGACAATCACAAAGGAACGATGAGAATTCAAGAGATCGATGAAAAAATGGTTCACAAGAACCCGAATTTATGAACGGCTCAAAGAAAGCTCAAACACGTGAAACCACAGAAAGAGAGAGGGTAGATCCACTCACATGAATAGGAAGGATATTTAGAGAAAAAATCCCGATTGATGGCCTTCGAATCTGACTCCAAAAGATGGCGGCTCGACTCAAAGAAGGGGGAAGAGGGGGTGGTGGCTCCACTTCAAGCCGCCGGCTTGAAGAGATGGAAAGGGAGAGAGAGGGGGTGGCTCGGCTCAGGCGGCTCCTCTCTGCTCGGCTTCAAAGGGAAGGGAAAGGGGAAGGAAGGCTCGGCGGCTGCAGCTTGGCTCGGCGGCTACAAAGAAGGGAGACTCCAATACGGAACCACCAGCCCTAGGGTGGACTTTTATAATTCCCTCCCACTTCCACCTAACCATACTCTAATCCGCACTCTTCTCAAAGCGCTATCCCAAAGTAACCCATGATAAAATACAAGCAAAAAACACATGCACATCTACATGCAACATAATCAAATCAATTTGCTACATAATTATAAGTAATAATTCAACTCACCCGAGCTCGCAAGCTCGCACCGGATCATGAATCGACTCAGCTCGATCTTGAACTAGCCCACTAGGCTTGCAAACACAAATAATAATGGAAAAATTAATAAAAATATTTAGGATATTACAGAACACAAGTTGAGGAGAAAGCAACTTCAGAACTGGAATGTAAGTTGAGGAGATCAATTATTGCAGATTTAGAATGACAACTTTGAAACTTTTGGAGTGCTAAATTTTTTAATTTTATTTTCGGACAAAATTGGTGCCTTTTGCCTTTAATTAGAATTTTATGATATTAAAAACTGGTTCCAAGGATATTTTTGTCTAAAATGATAAAATATGTCCGTTTTTAAAAAATCTTATATGAGGTCAATTTTTAAAAATCCTTATCCCAAAGGGGTCACCCTTTGCAATTTCCTCACTATATATATCCTCCATGGGGCTCACATAATTAGCACAAAAATAATTTTTATTAGGATAATTACCTAAATATATTTCAAACTATGCACTATTTTCTCAATTTTAGCCAATTTTAAAATATCTCCAAATTACATCATGATCTTTGACATTTGTCTTAATTACATCCTCCTGTCATCTCTCAGTCGAGAGTCATGTTAAGGAGATGACATGGCTTTTCCACGTGGACAAAATATATATATATATATATTTTAAAAAACAAAAAACTCTTTCAACGTGTCCTTTAACTAGCTCGATGGGTCCATCCTTGCGAGCTTTAGCGGCTTACCAGATTTTGGATGGGGCGACCGTGCGATTTGTACAAGTGGCAATTGCGAAGCTATATTGTGTGGCCGACGCGGTGTACCTGTGCGGCGGGTGCGACCAGCTGGTGCACGTCGCCGACCACCCACTCGTGCCCCAGCACTAGTGCGAGTAAGCTCGGGCTTTTTCAGATTTTCGATCTCCAATGGAATCATTCTTGATAATTGGTTTGCATAGAGAGATAGAGTTTGTAATGTAGGGAGGTTGCTGATCGCCGGAGGAATTGTGCCACTTATCTAGTTGTTTGACAAGTCAGGTATGCCAAGATTATCTCCGGTTATCAACGACGGTAACTTGCTTTGGTGTGCTCCTTCATGGAGCTGGTGACAGGCAAGCCCCCGACGCGAAAGTGGAGGTGGAGTGATGCTAGGTGAAGCAACGCTAGGTGAAGCAGAGGAAGAGATGGCCATCGCCGGTTCCATTGGAATAAATAATTAGTATTAGTTTTTTAGCGATAAAAAAGTTGAAAGGACGAGAAAAACAAATTCTAAAAGAAGTTTTTTAGTTTTTTAAGAACAAAAATATTATTTTATTCCACGTTGAAAAGCCATGTCATCGTCTTAATGGGGTTGTCGACAGAGAGACGACAAGAGAATGTAATTAAGACAAATGTCAAAATTCAGAATGCAATTTAGAGATATTTTGAAATTGGTCACAATTGAGAAAAAGTGTATAGTTCATGATATATTCACGTAATTATCCTTTATATTATATTGACGTCTAGAAACTATATGAGAAAGGCTAATTTTAATAAAAAATGTTATACATTTTACCCCTTTTCTCTTTAATAAAATCTTTTTAAAATAAATTTTTATGTTATTGTTTTTTTTTAAAAATAAAAAATAAAAATTAAAGTTACAAAACACAATTCGTAATTTTTTATCCTTTCTTGTATATTTCCTTTCTTTCGACGTTTGTTTAAGTTGTCTCCTTGCGCTCACACCGTCATCCATTCTAGTGTCACACCCCAACTGAGGGGAGTATGACCGGCCAGGGCCTACATCCTACCCTGTAGCATACTGTCTACACTGACATATAAGAAATTAGAACATATCGATAAAAAGAAACCACAACGAAATCTTTATCTAAAGTTTTCAAAGTTCACAATATATATTTTCAAACCAAAGAAGAAAACCAACATCGTAACAAATAGAACATCTCAAATATCAAAGTTTTACAAACTTTTCCAAAACACAATGTCAGTGCAGAAAAGAAAACAACTACTATAAGACACTGGACTATGACCCAAGGACGCCGCTACGAGATATGACACCACCACCTACCCTCCAACTGCGCCATGCCGATAAGCCAAAATCACTGCTCGCTCTGCAAAAAAAAAACAAAGAAACAAACTGTGAGTACACTTGGGACTCAGTGAGCAATTCTTGCGAACCTCCACATAATCTTCAGTTACTCATGCATAACATATAAGACAACATAATGTATATTCAGTGAGGTAAGCTACTTTTAATGTGACTACTAACCCCATGGGTCATTCTGTATACACAGTATATGTGAGAACTTGCCATCTTGGCCTATCAAGCCTCCGGCATCCGGCCATTGGGCCTACTTGTGGTATAAAAATCCGGGCTACAGTTGGCCCTACCATACAAGGTGGAATCACACTGGCTGTTCGGCCACATCATATCAAGATGTAAACAAGATATCCCGGGCCATCGACTAGGGTGGTCTACTAGTCTCCGGACACCGTCTGGGGTAGGGATAGCTAATCCCACCCAACTGGGGTCTGACACCTAGCGGGCCCGCTGGTGCATCTCAAGACCCAATCACTGGCCGAGCTAAGCATTGGTCATTCCCGACCTCCACGCTTCTCAGCGGACCATCTCAAGCACATTACACAATCAAGTGTCCTAGAGTTTCCTTATATACACTTCGAGTTATTGCCCGTATCCGGCCCTAAGACGGTCTGCAGGGTCAGCAAATTAATGCTGCCCTTTCAAATTGTGCATAACTAATAGTTCTAGGTTTCCAAAAATATTTACTAGCTGTCCTAGAAGTTATGTCATCTCCAAGCTAAGTTTCCATATATGCTGAGCATCTCACAACGTCCTACAAGTTGCCTAGCGTTATACGCTACCTTGGGTGAGGAATTCTATGAACCGAATCTAAGAATTTCACCCACGAATATTTCAGGACAACATGTGTACATCACTTACCAAATTAATTTCGGATAGTAACATCATGAAGAACCGAAATAAAAAGTAAGTAATGTAGAGGTTAAACCCATATGGAACGTACACTAAGCATAACAACAATTAAACATGATATGAGCAATTAAATGAAATATTTCTTGTCTACATATACTATATAAACATTAGCAAGAACATTTCTAATTTGATAATATAAATCTATCCCAACAATTCACAACATGAATATGGATTAACATTAACGTGAATATGAATAACCATTAAACGGAGGGATATGAACCACTACAAAAAAATCATTTCCTTCCTCCCCCTTTTCATTGATCGGTCGAAGCTTGAGCAAGGTCTCCCTTGCTCGGTCGATCAATCCATGTGGGAAGGGGCTAGAATCTATGCATTTTAACCAATGGAACAGTAAACATAAAATTCAAATTGAATCTAACACTTAAACGTGACGGTGAGGGTTAAGACGATAAAATACGAGATCCAACAATCCAATACAAACAGTCCTACTTTTCCCCTTCTACTGCTCGGCCAACTCGAGCAGGATGATAACCATGCTCGGCCGAACATCTAGTGGTGGTGGACATGGCTGTGATGTCCACATGATTGTCAATCCAAAAGCAAAAACAAGCGAATACAAGTCGATGCGCAAGTTGCGAGACAAGCGAGGAAATTGGGGAAAATTTTGGCATGACCTTTCCCCTTTTCCTCGACTCGGCCATCCCCTTAAAACAAGAAATCGACACGTATAAAACCATGAAATCACAGCATATACAATGATCTAAGAATCTAACATGGAGAAATAACTTGATCGGCAAAACTCGCGAAGAAGAATCCCGATTTGAAAGTCTATGGGGCCGGCCACCCGCCTCCCCTCAACATCTATCCAACCACTCACCTTGGCTGAGGAGGATGAAAGATCGGATGACGACAACTTCGAATCTTTCGGCGACGGCACGAAATCCCGGATAAACCAAATCCCTTTTCCCCTTGCTTCTTCTCCCCCTCTCTTAGGCGCTACCTTGTGCAACTCAAAGATGAGTCGCACGACACAAGGATGAGCGATTTTAATCCCTCATCTAGCCTTCCATATAGGCTCTTGACTCCTACTCAAAACTCGACTGAATCCGAACTCGACTTGGGTTCCGACTCAACCCACAACATGAGTCGATTAAAACTTGATTTAAGGTATGATTGCATAAAAGGAAAGTCAATCTCCCAATTAAATTTCATACACCAAGGGTCGAGTCATACCTTTTCACTCGAGGCGATCCTGAGGCTCGACTCGACTATCCTCGGGTCTGGCTTGCTGCACCAAAATAGATTTTTAAATTAGGAATTTTTTCCGGGTCTTACAATCTTCCCCCCTTAAGGGAAATTCATCCTCGAATTTACTTGAATACCAAGGACTTACCGGCTCCTCAAATATGGAAGGGTAGCGTTCTCTCATGTCCTGCTCTACCTCCTAGGTGCCCTCTTTCCCGAAATGGTGCTCCCATCGAACCTTTACCAGGGGGATTTCTTTGGACCTTAGCTTTCTGACTTGGCGGTCAAGGATCTCTACCGGCCTTTCCTCCAATGAGATGGCCGAATCTATCTCAATAGCAAAAGGTTCAATCGCATGTGAATCATCTTTCACATATTTCCGAAGCATGGATACATGGAACATCGGGTGGACTCTGCTCAGGTTAGGAGGCAAAGCCAGCTCATAAGCCACCTCGCCCCTCCGCTTGAGAATAGGGAAAGACCAAATAAACCTAGGGCTCAGCTTTTCTTTCTTCCCAAACCGGACCACCCCTTTCATAGGAGAGACCTTCAGAAAGACTAAATCACCCTCAGCAAGTTCCAATTCTCTGGCTTTCTTGTCGGCATACATTTTTTGTCGACTTTGGGCCGTTAGCAATCTTTCCTTTATAGCTTTCACTTTTTCTACTGTCTGCTCAACCAGATCAGGACCCACCATAAGTAATTCCCCAGCCTCAAATCAGCCCACCGGAGACCTACATCGTCGCCCATACAAGGCCTCAAAAGGAGCCATGCCAAAGCTACTGTGATAGCTATTATTGTAGGCGAACTCTATCAGCGGTAGGTGCCTTTCCCAGCCATTGGCCATATCTAAGACGCATGCTCTCAGCATATCCTCCAAGGTTTGAATGGTCCTTTCTGACTGCCTGTCAGTCTGCGGATGAAACACTGTGCTGAAACGCACTTGGGTACCCAAGGCTTCCTGGAAGGACTGCCAAAAGTGGGCTATGAACTGGGTACTGCGATCGAATATAATCATCACCGGGGTACCATGGTATCCCACAATCTTGTCTAAGAATAGTCGGGTGCACTGCTCCACAGAGAAGGTAGTCTTCACTGGAATGAAGTGTGCAGTCTTGGTTAACCGGTCCACTACCATCCAAATGGAGTCAAAGCCGTCTTTTAACTTAGGCAACCCAGTCACCAGATCCATGGTGATCTTCTCCCACTTCCACTCGGGTACTTCGAGGTTTTGCAATAGCCCCGCGTGCTTCAGGTGTTTGGCCTTCACTTGCTGGCAGACCAAATATTTGGATACCAACTCTGCTACCTCTCTTTTCATGCCCTTCCACCAGTAATGCTGTCTTAAATCCTGGTATATCTTGGTGGCCCCCGGATGCTTCGTATAAGTGGAATGATGATCCAGCTCCAGGACTTGCCTGCGCACCTCTATCATATTCGGCACCACGATCCGATCTTTGAATCTTAGCACACCCTCTCAGTCCACAATGAACCCATTCTTTGCATCACCCCCTGCACAAAATCCTTCGCCAGCGCACAGAAGGCATCCTCTCCTTGCGCGGAATGCAGCATATCCACCAGTGTGGATTGTACTCGCAGGTGTGCCACCAAGGCACCTGAAGCTGACACTGAGAAGATTGTACCCCCATCTAGGCACAACGCCACCGCTTAATTTCCAAAATGAGCTAATCTGCCCATGGATTTTTTGCTCAGAGCATCTGCTACCACATTTGCTTTCCCCGGATGGTACATAATGGTGCAGTCATAATACTTCAGGAGCTCCATCCACCTCCTCTACTAGAGGTTCAACTCTTTTTTTGGGTAAGCAGATACTGGAGGCTCTTGTGATCCGTATAGATCTCGCAAGCCTTACAGTACAGATAATGACGCCAGAGCTTTAGAGCAAAGACCACTGCTGCCAGCTCTAGATCATGCGTCGGATAGTTCTTTTCATGAACTTTTAGCTGACAAGACGCATAGGCTATGACTCTGTCAAACTGCATCAGAACGCAACCTAGGCCAACCCGAGAGGCATCACAGAAGACTACGAACCCTCCTGAGCCGGAAGGTACAACCAACACGGGTGCAAATGTCAAACATTCCTTGAGCTTCAGGAAGCTCGCCTCGCATTTGGCGTCCCAGTTGAATTTAACCTTTTTCTGAGTCAACCGGGTCAATGGGACTGCAATCCAGGAGAAGTTCTCTATGAACTTTTTGTAGTATCCGACCAAACCAAGAAAACTGCGGACCTCAGTCACACTGGTTGGCCGCCTCCAGTTCTGCACTGCCTCCACCTTAGCTGGGTCTACCCTTATCCCTTCCTTGGACACCACATGGCCTAGGAACCCTACACTTCCCAACCAAAATTCACACTTGGAAAACTTGGCAAACAACTGATGCTCTCTGAGGGTTTCTAGGACCATTCTTATGTGCTTAGAGTGCTCTTCCTCACTCTTGGAGTAGACTAGAATGTCGCCAATGAAGACGATCATAAGCTGTCTAGGTACTCCTTAAATACCCTGCTCATTAGGTCCATGAAGGTAGCAGGTGCATTGGTCAGACCAAAGGACACCACCAAAAACTCGTAGTTACCATAACGAGTCCTGAAGGCGGTCTTCGGCACATCGCAATCTCGGATTCTCAACTGATGGTATCCGGACCTCAAGTCTACCTTAGAGAACCATTGTACCCCCTGCAGCTGATCAAACAGATCGTCAATCCTCAGCAGAGGACAACGATTCTTGATTATCACCTTATTCAATTGCCTATAATCGATGCACATGCGCATAGATCCGTCCTTCTTCTTTACGAAGAGCACCGGGGCACCCCATGGTGACACGCTCGGCCAGATGAAACCCAGGTCTAGCATCTCTTGCAACTACTATTTTACCTTGAGTTCGGTCGGCGCCATCCGATAGGGTGAAATGGAAATGGGCTTCACCCCGGGCTGTAATTCAATGCAAAAATCAACAACTCTACTAAGCGGCAACCCCAGCAACTCCTCGGGAACACATCGGAAAACTCGCAAACTACCTGAGTTCCACCAACATCCCCTCACGCTTCCCTTCTCTCCAGCCACAGATACGAAGGCCAGGAAGGACTGACATCCCCCCCGAAGTAGTTTACGAACCTATGGGCTGAGATGACCCCAATCGGCTCGCCCCTCCCCTCTCCTTGGAAGGAGAACTGCGACAACCCAAGCTTGCTGAACATGACTGCCTTTGCCCTACAATCCAGCAATACAAAGTGCTCTGCCAGCCAATCCATGCCAAGGATGACATCGAGCTCAAGCATGGGCTGGAGTGTCAAATCTGCTTTTAGCACATGGCCGCAGATGAGCCCTTCGCAGCCTTGGAAGATTGATTTGGCTACAATTGCATCGCCCGTAGGTGTTGATACTACCAATGGCCCATCATGCAAGGAAGGTGCCATCGGCAGCTCAGCAGCAAATTTGGCAGATACAAACGAGTGCGTGGCACCCAGATAAAAAAAAACATACGCAGCAGACGAATATACTAAAATAGTACCTGCCACCACTGCCTTGGACGCCCCTGTCCCATCACGATTCATAGCATATACCCTAGCAAGCGGCCTCTCTGAATGACTGGCCTGCGACCCCTTGTTCTGTGTCTGACCTCTCTGAGCCACTGAACCCACTGACATAGGTGACTTTCCTTTAGACTGATCAGGCTTCTAGCCAATTCCCTCAGGACGTCCTTCTTGAAATGCCCAACTCGACCGCACCTATGGTAAGCACCAGTGCGGCCAAGGCAGGATCCTCAGTGACTTCGACTGCAGCTGCCACATTGTGGTGCCTCAGATCTCTGAGAACCACCTCCTGACACTACCGGCCTTACTGACCCAGTCCCTGGCCCCCCATGACCCCGATTACCATTCTGCCCTCAGCTCTGCTGGTGGTCTGCAGCGGTCACTGCCCCCTCACTACCAGATCCTTGTAGCCGAAATTTCTTCTTGACTGGCTTGTCATTCCTTTCAAACGACACCAAGACTTCTTTCCGAAGGGCTTCATTCACTACCCGAGCAAGAGTGGAATCCTCAACATAGTGGATGAGCCTGCTAGTCTGAGCCCTCAAGCATCCAACGAACCTCTCGACCCTGGCGATCTCAGATGCCACTAGGGTCGGATGATACTTGGAAAGACGGCTGAAATCCATCTCATATTCTGATACTGACATGCCCCCAGTATAATATCATATATAGGAATAACATGAGCATAAAATTTATACTAGTCGTATCATAATAACCGGCCAGTTGGCCATTTCCTGCGAGTAAATAAACTAGCAAATTATGGCTCTACTCAATAAGTATCACTCGGCCACTATGGGCCTTACCCTGCATAATTAGTTCGATCGTGCCCGACCTTCCTCTCATTACAATACTTGGTCACACTGGCCCACTGTCACATAATAAAGTCTTAATAGAAACTTTTAAAATTTACTAACTGCATGGTGCGCTGAGTGCAGGAGTGGTCGCCCGATCTCGTAGCCTAACTATATCGTATGTCGACACGCTAGCATATGTATCATACAGTACCCAACACTTAGTCATAGTCAAGACCTAATCTAGTGCTCTGATACCAACTTTGTCACACCCCAACTGAGGGGAGTGTGATCGGCCAGGGCCTACATCCTACCCTATAGCCTACTGTCTACACAGACATATAAGAAACTAGAACATAACGATAAAAAGAAACCAGAACGAAATCTTTATCTAAAGTTTTCAAAGTTCACAATATATGTTTTCAAACCAAAGAAGAAAACCAACATCGTAACAAATAGAACATCTCAAATATCAAAGTTTTACAAACTTTTTCAAAACACAATGTCAATGCAAAAAAGGAAACAACTACTACAAGACACTGGACTATGACCTAAGGACGCCGCTACGAGATACGGCACCACCACCTACACTCCAGCTGCGCCATGCCGATAAGCCAAAATCATTGCTCGCTCTGCAAAAAAAAAAAGAAGAAACAAACCGTGAGTCCACTTGGGACACAATGAGTGGTTCTTGTGAACCTCCACATAATCCTCAGTTACTCATGCATAATATATAAGGCAACATAATGTATATTCAGGGAGGTAAGCTACTTTTAATGTGACTACTAACCCCATGGGTCATTCTGTATACACAGTATATGTGAAAACTTGCCATCATGGCCTATCAAGCCTCCGGCATCCGGCCCTTGGGCCTACTTATGGTATAAAAATCTCGACTACAGTCGGCCCTACCATACAAGGTGGAATCACACTGGCCGTTCGGCCATATCATATCAAGATGTAAACAATAAATCCCGGGCCATCGACTAGGATGGTCTACAAGCACTACTAGAAAAATGGGCATCAGCAATGGCTGATGCCGTTGCTGAGCCATTGCTGAACATCATCAGCAACGGCTGGCGCCGTTGCAATGCAACCGTGGCAGAAAATCGCGTTGCTGATAACTTAGCAATGGATTAGCAACGGCCGCTTGGGCCGTTGCTAAAAATATTAGCAGCAACGGTTTTGCCACGGACGCGGAGCCGTTGCTGATAACATTATTAGCAACGGTCGATGAGCCCGTAGCAACGCCGTTAGTAAAAGCCCGTTGCTAAGCCGTTGTTGTAGGTCATCAGCAACGGCTTTCGATAAACTTTTAGCAACGGCTTTCCCACGGATGGCTGTGGGAAAGCTGTTGCTGATGATGTGAACCTGGTAATGAAAAAAATTTAAAATTTAAAATTTCCATTGATACATTGATACATTTTCTGATACATAACTCACACACCCATACACTCATACACACATTCATTCACACATCACAAATACACCAAGATATACATCAAAACAATTATATTTATATTGATAATTATCCACAATAGTATAAAAACTATTCAAATGCAAAATTGAAGTATCAATATCCAAACAAAATAAATTAAACAAGTCCAATATCTCAGTAACAAAGTCAATATAAAAAAATCTCACGATGACGATGGAGGATGGCCTGGATCATATGGCGGGGTCTGGAGTGCTTGAGTGTACACCGGCGTGGACTGACTCGAGGATGATGGATGAGATGATGCCGAAGAGATGCTTGCTTCGGGATGACCTGACATGTTGCGTAGCATAGCATGCATCTCCGCCATCATCTTACTCTGATGCGCGACCATCCCCTCTAGAGTCCTTATTCTGCTACTATGATCATAACTGGATCTGGAGGTGGACGGCCGCTCATCAGCGACCGGAGGGGTCGGTGCCCCAAGTGGCCCTAGTATGGCTCGCGCATGACCACTATCTGCAAAGCCATATACGCGGCCATGGTCCCAGCCACCTGCGGCCTCGACCCACGTTACTGCGTCAAAGTCCTCGGGGGTGCCCCCGCGCTGCACCACCATCTGGCTGTAGGTCTCCTACTCGAGTTTAATTTTTTGTTTAATATTTATCATAAAACTTAAATTATAAATATATAATGAATAATTTAAACAAATATATAGTTATTATAATGTATGCAGCGTGGTTGTCGATGTACTCCCCCGTCCCATGTGCTCGACGGTGAGTCCGCTCAAACACCGCCATCGGGGAGGGTCGCTGGACAGTCCCGTCATCCGACACCGTCGTCTACATTTACAAAACAAATACATTAATTAGTACACATAGTAACAAATAAAATATATAATTAAAAGGTATACTTACCATACGGTTCGCGTGCACTGCAAATGCAACAGAGCCGCCGGTGTGACGCGCTGCTCCCCCCGACATGCGATTTCTAGTCGCATTCCGAGAAACCTCTTGCCATCGATCCGTCGACCATATTCCCACGAGCTGGTCCCATATATCCGGAGTAATCCAATCGGGGCCGTATCCCCGAGTCTCCGCGATGTTAATAGTCCCACCTCGTGCCATCGCTTGGGACCGGGCTTGCCCCAGCTACCCGTTGTACCTTGCTCGGGAAATAGCCTCCCAGGCAGCGTAAATGAAGGGCCTTTGGTGCTCAGTCCATGTATAGAGAGCCTGCAGAATAATAATATCAGTACCAATATTAATCATCATGCATGTAAAAATAATAATAATACGTGCCTCAAACTCACGCCATAACATGTCGACGTGCTTGCTAGGCACGTGAGACCACGTAGGCCATGCCCCGTGCATGTATCATCGAATAGTAGAAGAAATGCTCCTCGGCACTTCTTCTTGCTCGAACCTGCACAACAAAAATAAATTTTAATATTATATTATGGTATAATGAATTTGTAATGATTCATAATTCATGATATATTACCGCTCCCCAATCACGCTAATAAATCTACGTGACTCTGTGGCTGGTGGAGGCTGCCACCTGTTCGGCCCGCGTGGCCGCCTGCGTCTGGATGTACTAGCCTCGGCAGTAACATCGGCATGAGGATCAACAACAGGAGGATCAGCAGCATGAGTAAGTGTAGGAGTCTCACCGATCGGAGACTCCAAAGCTCTCCTGCGACGATAACCACGACCAGACATATCTGTCGAATAGACATATAATCATATTATTGTATATATAGTAGAGATATATTTAATAAAATATATACTTTACAATTATTCCTCATCATCTGAATAATAGTCTTCGAATTCTTCCTTTTCTTCCTCTTCTTCCTCTTCTTCATCTCCAGCTTCCTCAATTTTATGATCGTCATCATCAGCATATTCAACTTCTAATTGAATTGACATTGTGTCTGCATCCTCGAGTATTGGAATAATACGATCTACAGCAGGAGGATCATCTTCTTGATAGAAACAATGTGTCATATCAGGTATCAGCTCATTTTCTCCTACTATCGGATCAATTTTTCCTCTACCTTTTGTCTTACAGACTACACGCCAATCTGCTCTATCTTTATTTCAAGTCGGATACTTCGCGTAATATGCTTGTTCGGCTTGTGATGCCAATATAAAAGGTTCATTTGCTGCCAATTTAGATTTGTAATTAACCTCAACAAGTTTGTATTTTGGATGAACTTTCATGCCCCTTTCTGTTGTATTGAACCAATGACATCTAAATAGAATAACTGATTTCAAGCCGAAGTAGTGCAACTCTATCACTTCTTCCACCAGTCCATAAAAATCCATATCACATTCAAAATAGGTTGTCCCTTTCACACAGACCCCAGCATTCATCGTCTTCTTTGTAAATGCATATTCAACCGTGGGAAATTTATACCCATTAATAAAATATCCGCTATAGCACGACACAAGTCGCGACGGTCCACTAACAAACTCAAATATTCTTTCATCTATTTCAGCTCTGTGATCTTTGCTGTAAGTCTGAATCCAAGTAGGGAAATCACGATTCCGTAATCTCTCCAATTCTTCATCGTTGTGAATAGAGTATTTTTGCGCCATCTCAATGTCAAATATTTCAATGAATTGTTCAATCTTTGGACAATTGAGTAATACATACAAGTGTGCCAAATGATACTCTTCCTCGCTTAAGTGTCGAGATGGACGAGAACCAAAAGCACGACCAGAGTGACAAAATATATTTAAACGTCCATCTGAATGTCGAACACCCCTGTCGTCGTTACGTGGAAGACGATCAAATCTTGTCTGTACTGTCGATTCAAAGTAAAATGAGCAGAATGTTGAAATTTCTTGGATGATATACGATTCAGATATTGATCCTTCAACAGCTGCAGTGTTCTTTACTTTTTTCTTCAGACGATTCATGTATCTTTCAAATAAGTACATCCATCGATATTGAACGGGGCCACCAACTCGTGCCTCGTATATTGAACGGAGTCAAAAAATGCAGGAGGGAAAAACTGCTCTAGCTTGCATATGATTTCAACAATATTATTTTCAAGTGTTGACATATCTTCGACTCGAAGGACATTTGCACAGATGTTTCTAAAAAACATACTTAATTAAGTCAACGGACCCCAAATATTATCAGGTAGAAGATCTCGAAATGCGATCGGAAGTAATCTCTGCATGAATACATGACAATCATGGCTCTTCATCCCTGATATTTTGCAATCATCGACGTTCACACATCGAGATAAGTTTGAAGCATATCCATCGGGTAATCTGAGTTCTTTTACCCATTGACAAACATATTTGATCTGTTGTTTATTTAACACATATAGGGCCTTCGGTTTCAGATATCGTCCGTTGACCTCTTGTAACTCCAACTCTGGTCTTTTACAAAGTATTTTCATATCATGTCGGGCTTTGACATTATCTTTAGTTTTTCCGGAAATATCCATCAAAGTGTTGAAAATATTATCAAACACATTTTTTTCAATGTGCATGACATCTAAATTATGTCGAATCAATAATGAACTCCAATAGGGCAATTCCCAAAAGATACTTTTTTTCACCCAGTTATGTGTTTGGCCAAAACCTGACACTCTTTCATTGCGACCAAATACTATATCTGGAAGTGCTGAAACACGTGCTAACATTTGTTCACCAGACAACATCGGTGGTGGCCCATCTCTTTCGACTCTGCCCTTAGTAAATTTATTACGATTCCTTTGATACTGATGATTAGCCGGTAGGAATCGACGATGACAATCAAAAAATGAGATTTTTCGTCCATTCTGAAGACTGATTGATTTAGAGTGTTCCATACAATACGGACCAGAGAGTCGGCCGTGAGTGCTCCAACCAGACAACATGCCGTACGCCGGGAAATCATTGATTGTCCAC
Source organism: Canna indica (assembly GCA_034359265.1). Taxonomy (NCBI): domain Eukaryota; kingdom Viridiplantae; phylum Streptophyta; class Magnoliopsida; order Zingiberales; family Cannaceae; genus Canna; species Canna indica. The sequence goes on along the minus strand of CP136890.1, from coordinate 60,539,090 downwards.
AAGACCGCGGCCTTTAAATTGAAGTTTTGCTTCCGATGACAATCATAAATGACAGCTCCCTCAGTCCACAATGTTTTCAATTCATCTATCAAGGGTTTGAGAAATATGTCAATTCTTTTCGCGGACCCTTAGGACCCGGAATAATCATCGAAAGATAAATAAATTCATCTTTCATACACATTGACGGTGGCAAATTATAAACTGTCAGCAGCACTGGCCAAACTGAATAAGGAGTTGCAGAATGTCCAAACAGATTAAAACCATCTGTGCAGAATCCCAATCTTATATTTCTAGTATCCCTAGCAACTGAAGGATAACATGTATCCAAATGTATCCATGCTTCACTGTCGGATGGATGAGTCATTACTGTATCATCACGACTTCTTGCATGCCAACTCATGTAGGGGGCTGTCTTTTTCGACATGAATAATCTCTAAAGCCTCGGTGTTAGTGGAAAATACCGAAGAACTTTAAACGGGATATTTTTCTGTCAGACCGATTTCTTCTCCTTGTAACGAGGATGTTGACATACAGGGCATTTATCCAACTACACATTTTCTTTATAATATAAAATACAGTTATTTTGGCACGCATGTATTTTTTCGTACCCAAGCCCCAATTTTCTCATTAGCTTTTTAGTCTTATAAAAAGTTGGCTCAAACTTGTTATCAGTAGGTAACATTCCATTAATCAATCCAGCAATCTGATCATACGCAACCCCGCTGATATTACAATCGGCCTTGATGTTTAGGAGCTGTGTCATTGCTGAAAACCTAGTGTATTTAGGACAATTCTCATACAAAGGTTCATCGGCAGCTTTCAACATCTCGTAAAATTCTGTAGCTTCTTTATTCGGTAATTCAATCTCTACCACAGTTTGTACTTCTATGATATCAACCGCTGTAGTATCTGGTGGGACTGATGTCTGAATAACTGGCCGATCAACATTATCATTCAAGTAGAATTGACCCCCAAGACTATCAAGTATCATAGTTCTATAGGGATTAGATTGATTAGATGAAGAAGCACCAGCAGAGGAAGATTCACCATATGTCTGAACGACAAGATTACTCGACATCCCGACTTCACGTGAGTCCCCATGACAAGTCCATAGAAAATATCTTGGTGCAAATCCTTTGCTATATAGATGCAGAGTGACAGTCTCCCGATCCAAAAATCGTACATTCAAACAAATGCGGCACAGACATCGGATTTGATCACCGATGCTAACGAAATTCTAATTCGAATAGGCGAAATTTAGGAAGTACGTTACGCCTAATCGAAACTCATTCGTTAAAGCTCCACGATCAAGACGTCGGTACATCCAACTTCAATCAACCGACATGATTCTGTCAATCAATGACAATTTCTTTGGTTAATGTCTTTAGGTGAGATTGTCCTATTCCATTCGGGATTTATGTTATTTATATTGCACTAAGTACTTATTTTAACCGCTAACTTCATTCTAAATTTCGGCAGCATCTCCCTACAGTTCTCCGAATACGCATATCATCTGGGCGCGTATCGGAGAACAAGAGAGATGTTGCCGAAATTTAGAATAATTAGTTAATAGTTAAAATAAAAATGTAAGTGCAGTACAAATAACTATATTCCCAAATTGTTCAATCAGGGACAATTCAAGAATTGTATGTCGTATAAAAGATCATCTACTTCTTTTACACGAACATACAATCCCGATGATGAAGTGTCGTGTCATCCCTTATCTTGTAATCTATCTTCATCATCCAACTAGTCTTTTAAGCAAATGCACATTTCAACTGTTTCTTCACTCATTCGGCTCTTTTTTTCGTCGAGAATTCTATTTCTTTCACTAAAACAAGACTCGAAAGCTACTGTAGACACAAGAACAATTAGTATATCACGTGCCATGATGGAAATAATAGGATACGTATTTTCTTATTTTTTCCATCATGCTAAAATTTTATTATCATCTATTTCTTCAGAATGATTATGATCTAGAAAAAAAAGTAATTCATTAAAATTAGTAGATTTAGTTTTTTTTATTCTACGACCAAGTTGAGAATTAATACTATTTTCACCATCTTCTCTTAATCTAGAAGAAGATGTTGTCTTATTTATAATTGTATCACCAAATTTTGAAACGTAAAATACAAACATAGAATTCAATAAATTCGAAATTTTAATTTTTTTTTCTTCAACATTATCTAATTCCATATTGTTATAATAATCATCTAACAACATATTTAAACTATCAATTTTCATTCTAGGATCTAAACATATTGCTAAACAAAATAAAGTAAGTATATCTGACCAATACTTTTTAAATTTAGATTCCATTAAAGAAATAATTTGTGCAAATAAAGGATGATGTCTATATGAAGAAAATACTTCACTAATATGAACTATATGTTAAAAAGTTAAATTACATGTAGGATAATAAATACTGGAAAGTTGTTCAGTAACTTTATTAAAAAGTTTTAAAATTTGAGTAATATGCCAAGCAACTAACCAATCATTATTATTAATTGGATCACCAGACATATTTTGATTATAAAATATTGCAAGGCTATCTTGATATCTTACAGTAGACATAAGCATATGATATGTTGAATTTCATCTAGTAATAACATCACCATTAAATTTTTTAAATGATTTATTAAAAAATTGACATAATTTTTTAAATTCTTGTGTTCTTATTTTTGAAGGACGTATATATCTAATAACATTTCTTATTTTTTCTACATGTATATTTACTTGTTCTAAACCATCTTGTACACATAAATTAAGAACATGACAAACACAACGAACATGAAATAATTCACCATCTAATACTGGTTTAAATAACTGTATACGGGGAGGAATAGTAGCATCAATATTACTAGCATTATCAAAACTAATTGAATTTTTTTTATCATATATATTATAGAAAGATGTTACAAATCTAATAGCAAAAGAAATTGCAACAAAAGTGTGTGGATATTCAAAAACTTTAAAACTAATTATTCTTTTTTGCAAAATAAAAATTTCATCAATCTAATGTGCTGTAACACAAATGTAATTAAGAATTAGTAGTACGTTGACTAGACCAAACATCAGATGTTAAAGAAATTTTTGATTTATTATTTTGAAAACTAGTCATTATATTTTCTCTATATATAAAAAATAATTTTAAAGCATCACTTTTCATTGTATTTCGAGTAATTTTTTTATATTTTAGTTGTAAAGTATTTTGAATCTAACTAGAAAATCTTGGTTGATCAACAAAACTAAAAGGAGATTCACTTTGAACAATTAATTTTGCAAGTTCTCGACGTTGAAAATCATGATCATACGAAAAAGCTGTTAAACCAGAAGAAGATAAATTAAGAATTTATTGAGCTTGTGCAACCTTATTGTCATTACCCTTTGCATGACGTAATAGATGACCAGTTTCTCCTGTTGTTGAAGCTGAAAGAATTTTTTGACATTTTTTGCACTGGGCTTTTGTTATGGTGCCATCAACTTCAATAATTTTCACTAAAAGAAATAGATAGCCATATGAAATTTTAGCTCTAAATATTCTACAATAATTTTAATGTTGCAAATGAAACTGCACAAGACTACGGTGATCTTTTAACACCTTTACACTCAATCAACATCTACAAGAATAATTCAAACTAATTAAACTTATGCCCATACAAGTGTATACGTACAAGTTATGGAAATTAATCTATCGCCCAAGTTAGCATATCACCAGAATTAAACTATTCCTGACACTCTAGGCATTGCTAGATTTTAATATATTTTTAAACTCAATATCAAAATCAATACCAGGAGATGGAAAAATAAGGTTTAATCAATTGAACCTCAACATGAAACAAAATCATAAAGCCTATTATGAATTGGACATGATTTTTAATAAAATGAACAGTAGGGATACATGATAGATCACATAAACTCAAGATCAAAATCAATCACACCTCAAAAGAAAACAAAATCATACATGACATATTATGAATTAGTAATACCGGGAGATGGAAAATGATCTGAATCATGGTTAAAGCTAATCAGAAAATGATCTGAGATAGCAAAAACAAAGCTGTTCTCAATGTATTAAGGACACTCAGTAAATGTCAGAGAAAGCATCTCGCCTGGGATGTGAGAACGGAGAGGCGATGGCAACAGGTATGTAGACCATTAATGGAGAGGGGAGAGGGGAGAGGGGAGAGGGGAGAGGGGGAGGGGAGTGTTTACCGGTCGGCGGGAGACGGTGACTGACGGCAGGAAGGATCGTCAGCGACCGATGCTATGAGAGTGCGAGACGGGTGGTGGCGTCGGGACTCGGGAGGTCGGCGCAGCAGGGGCCTAGATCGGGCGAATGATTCTCCTGCCAAGTGCCGAGCGGTGGCGTCGGGGTGTCAGCGCAGCAGAGGCCTGGATCGGGCAAATGATTCACTTGCCGAGTGCCGAGCGGTGGCGTCGGGAGGTCGACGCAGTAGAGCTACGTTTAGGGCGAAAGAGTCGATCAAGTGGTCAGCGTGCGGGAGAGGAAAAATAAATGGTAAGAGTTTTTTAATGTTGTTTTATTTTTTAATTATATAGGTTAATTTAAAAGGAAATAGACTATGGGAACGGTTTCTTTATGTTCCCATAGTATATATTCTAAGAGAACGGTTACTAAAACTGTTCCCTTAGTATAGTCTAAGGGAACGGTTGCAAAAACTGTTCCCATATATTATCTACAGGAACGGTTTCTTTGGTGTTCCTATAGTATAATGGCTAAGGGAATGGTTTTGGAAAACTGTTCCTATAAGTGATGTATGGGAATACTTTTTTAGTCGTTCCTAAAGGTGCCGTGGCCATAGAGCCAAAATATAGTAGTGGAAGATAAATTAAGAATTTGTTGAGCTTGTGCAACCTTAGTGTCATGACCCTTTGCATGACGTAATAAGTGACCAGTTCCTCCGGTTGTTGAAGCTGAAATTTTTTTTTGACATTTTTTGCACCGGGCTGTTGTTATGGTGCCATCAGGTTCAATAATTTTCTCAAAATATTTCCAAACCATACTTTTTTTTCTACCTAATGGACATAAATTAATAGATGGACTTATCTCTATGTTTTGATTTTGTTGAGTGATAGGAGTGGTGGGAGTAGCATGAGACATTTCTTCTAACATATTTGATCCAGTTTGTGGAGTATAACCTGAAAAATCTTCATCCGCCATTAGTAAAAATTAAAAATATATAAATATATAAATATTATACTAATCAATGAAATAAATTGAAGAGATTAAAAAAAATTAATAACAATCTTGAATCCTTGTCTTCTTGATGAGCTTAAAATATTGTTGAGAATGATTGTAAATGAACTTAGATTGTTGAGAGTAAGAGTGTAAGAGAGTTGAGAGTTAAGGATTGAGAGAAAGAGAGTTAAGGATTGGGAGAAAGAAGATGAAGATAGAAGAAATGAAAAATGAGATGGGGTATTTATAGGATTTTTTTTATATAATAAAGGATTCGTCGGCCCGAGCTAGACCTAGGCCTGGCGCACGCCAGGCCTCCCGTGCCTAGCACGGCCCGCGTGCCCAGAAGGCGAGCCCGGTCCGTCGTCTGGGCACAGCCGTGCCAGGCCGGATCCGTCCCGCCTATGGTTTGGTCCAGCTCGTTGCCATCTCTAATTTTTGTAAACTCTCTCCGCCCACAAATCTATATTCCTCATGGTTTGTGAAGGACAATGATGATGCCGGAGATGCTGATGTGATGTCGCTTTCGCCACTTTTGTTTTCTTCCCACTGAGATTTTATGCAACAACAGTTGCAGTTCGTTCACCAGTTAATCTCTTCGTTCACCAGTTAATCTCTCTAGAAATGCTGATGTGATGTCGCTTTCGCCACTTTTGTTTACTTCCCACTGAGATTTTATGCAACAACAGTTGCAGTTCGTTCACTAGTTAACCTTCTCCCTGGTTCTTCTTCTTCTTCACACCACCACGGGAGCGACTTCAATAAAGTTAGGGCAACGAGGCGCACAGTCATAGGCGCCGTACAACAACCCCTCCTCTCCCGGCCTTGCTGTCCTCTGCTGAAAAGCTGAGGAATGCCTGCAACTCTCATTATGCTATGAGTGCTTTCTCTCTATATGACCATCAGACGAGTGACATGCACGCTGTAGCTTTGGATTTATATCTACTGACTCAAAACTCATGCAGCTGAAGTTTAAACAAAAGATGACAAAAGTTTCAGACGGTGCACGTATAATACTTGAACCTCATGCACTAATTATAATTAACTAATTAATAATTATTTGGTTTGATCTAATTAGCAACATACATATCTTTTAATTTATCCCGCAATAGAAAAGAATCTCAACAAACTTCAATTCAATTGTTCTAGTTAAACTCAGCTTGATCAATCAAAGTTAATTATCCAAATTTCACTAATAAAAAAATACTCTATTAAATTATAGGCTCACTTGACATATGTAGCATATATTAGGGTTAATTACATGATATATTTCAAATTTTAGGGGTTTTTACCAATTCTGTTCAAATTTTTTATTTGTATTAATTGTATACTCAAATTTTTATTTTGTATCAATTATATTCCAAAGTCAATCAATGGTTAACTTTGTCGTTAGAGCGCTGACGTGGCGTTGCTGACGTATATAAGCAAAAATAAAAAATTCGTTAATGCCACATCATCAATTTGGTTAATTATATGGTATTTTCCAAAATTTGGAGGTTTTTCCTATTGTATCCCAACTTTTTTATTTATATCAATTGTATACTATAATTTTTATTTTGTATCAATTATATCTCAACATCAACCAATAGTTAACTTTGTCATTAGAGCGTTAACATGATGTTGCTGACGTGTATCGACAAAAATAAAAAAATATTAATTTCATGTCATCAATTTTATATTATAACTAATTACTGATGTGAATTAATAAACGAGTCCACGTCAACACTTAAAAAGTTGGGTGTTGAGGTGTACTCGTTTATTGATCCACATCAGCACTTGATTATAATATAAAATTGATTATGTAACATTAATGTTTAATTTTTATTTTTGTTGATATACGTTAACAATGCCAATCAGCGCTCTAACGACAAAGTTAACTGTTGGTTGACGTCGAGATATAATTGATACAAAATAAAAGTTTGAGTATACAATTGATACAAATAAAAAGTTTGAACAAAATTCGTACTTGAAGTTTTTTATAAACAAAAGTCTATAACTCATTAAGGGCCTGTTCGTTTCACAAATAATTTAGAACAAAACAGACTAGTCAGTATTCTATAAGGTTGAACATGACAACATAACAAATAGTCTCATATTCGTTTCGCACGGTACTGGACATCTAATTTAGTACTATATTGTGTTCGCTTTGTATTATCACAACACATGATAAGACAATTTGACGAAATTATCCATTGTATTATTTCTTTTTCATTTCATCATATAAAACATACTAGACAATATTATATATTGTTATAATAAAATATTTAATTTAATTAACATAACGATTATAAATCTAATTAATATATTTTATTATAATTATATCATAAGTAGATTAATTAACTAATATGTTGTGACATTGAGGCCCCGGCGTCATCGCCGATGCAACCACACCGCCTCCCATATTGAGTATACATGCTAATATAGTGAGCATACCTGACTACATAGAAACTATACATGATCATAATATTTTATTTGACTAAAGATCAATTTTCGATCCAAATATACTCTTGATAAATAGAGATATATCTCATTTGAATATATTATATTTTAATCCAAATATAATCTTTCTAAATATAGATACATACTCAATTTCTATCAAAATATACTCTTTTTGAGTTTAAATATACTCTCTTTTAATCTAAATATTTAATCTAAACATGGATATATACACAATTTCTATCAAATTATACTATATTTGAGTCCAAATATAATTTTTCTAAATATAGATATATACTCAATTTCTATCAAATATTTTTTTTTGAGTCTAAATATATTTTCTTTTGATTCAAATATACTCTCTTTATATATATATATATATATATCAAAATATACTCTCTTTTAATCCAAATATATTATATTTAAATATAAATATATATTCATGTTTGAAAAATTGAACATTCTTGAAATTTTTTTACATATATTGAAAATATGAACAAGGCTATTGTTGTCATTTTCAACATTGTACCAAAGTAACAAGCCCTTGTTACTCCAAATTGGAGTAACAAAAAAAAGGGTCTGGTGTACTGTCCCGAGACATCATTCTTATCCTGTCCATGAAACGTTTTCGCAAACGAACATGAGATAACTTGTGTTGTCCAGTGCTGTACTTTAAAATTATGCGAAACGAACTATTAGGGACCCTCAGGTTTGACAAGTCCTGTACGTGTCATGACGGTCCCTAACGTGCATTGTAAATACTTATAAATATTGCATCTTTCACTTTCATGTAAAACGTTTGCACACCACCTACCGCTCTTGCCCGCGACTAGGTAACGACTCTCGTTTTCTAGCTGCGGCATGGGCCGGTGGGGTGTGCGGATCATGTAATTATGTATTGTAAAAGCGCTCGCGCACCGCTCACCGCTCTCGCGCACAGCTAGGTAACTCTCCTCGTTTCCTAGCCGTGGCATAGCCGGTGGGGGTCTTGGGCTATAGGAAATTATGTCATGCTCCTCGTGCTTTTGGGAACCCCGTGGGTGGCACTTGGGGGTTAGGCTCCACATCTATATTGTCTACGAGCATCCACACTCTAGTTCATTCGTACAAGCATTCGCATAAGCATCCATTCAAGAATTTGTAACCATTTTCCTTGCAAATCAGCCATTCGGCCCAAACATTTTTGCGTCCAAGCACATCGAGGTTCGAACACGGGCGATCCGTTAGCCTGCGACTTTCGAAGATTGGCAAGGCGACCCTTGCCCAAGGCTTATCCCTTGCGGGAGCAAGGGAGCCGCACGGACATTTTTCGCCCAAGCAAGTTAGTCTGTGACAGTTGGTATCGGAGCGAGGCAAGCTCGCAAAGCTTTGGTGCAAGCAACCGACGCAAATCGTCAATAAGCTCGTGCCTTCATCGTTGGAGAGAAACGACGTTGGGGCACTCGACTATCTCGCAGGAGAGATTTTCTTGAACAAGCATGGCTCGCAAAGGAGTCGGCGAAATGAGTGGAGTCGCCAAGTGGTGACGACCGTTCTAAATGAACCGTTGGGGGAGGACCCAACACAAACTCAAGCTCAACAAGATAGGACGGAAAGTCGCACCCTCCAACGGCTTGGAGACTTGGAAACGATGGTGGCTGGTCACGACATAGCCATAAACGTCCTTGAGAACGACATGGGGCCACAGGTCGACAAGTTAGCTGACACACAAGAAGTTCTGGAGGCAAGACTAGATGGACTCCAGGATGACACTCAAGACACGATCAAGTAACTTCAAGGGGAGATTGAAGAACTAAGGGTTACAATCTCATTCCTAGTCTAACAGATCCACTCAGGTGGTGGCAACTCCTGGCAACACGGAATGCCACAACACCACATTAAAGCACCTAAACCAAAGCCTTACAACGGGGCTCGAGATGCCAAAGCGGTGGAGAACTTCCTCTTTGACTTGGAGCAGTACTTCAAAGTCACGAGGATAACTGATGATGACATGAAAGTGTTTGTCGCAAACATATATCTGTTTGAGGATGCAAAACTCTGGTGGCGGACCAAATATGACGAAATTCAGAAGGGTCACACAAAGATCGACACTTGGGACGATCTGAAGCGAGAACTCAAAGCTCAATTCTTTCCCGAGAATGTGGAATTCATCGTTTGATGGAAGTTACGACAACTCCGCCACAATAATTCAATTCGGGAGTACGTGAAGGAGTTCTCAACCATTATGCTGGATGTTCTGGACATGGCCGAGTTCGATAAACTATTTACCTTCCTTGAAGGACTAAAGCCGTGTGCGTGATAAGAACTCACAAGGAGGAATGTCAAGTCCTTGTCGGAAGCGAAGATCGTCGCAGAACGACTCACTGACAATAGTTTGGAAGAACACCCGATAAAGGCGGCACCCTACAGGCCAAGATTCCAGAAGCCCGACAACTACAAGGGCAAAGGCACCGCAGACGATACAAGATGGAGGGATCATCCGCAAAGAGAACACCCTCCCAATGGGCCACCTCAAAGGGATTACCCTCCGAGGGGGAACCAACAGAGACCCGCACCTGCCTGCTTCTTATGCGGAGGACCCAACATGGTTCGAGAATGTCCGTAACGACAAGCATTGAACACCATTATAGTGGAGTCTGTGGCGGAGAACATAGCCAACATCACCGCCAAGAAGGAGAAGGGCAAGTCTCCCGCAGTCCTCGACACGGAGGATTATTCCAGCGAAGATGAAGACACTGGAAGCCCTAACATGGGAGTAATGCGCCTCCTCAATGCCCTCAAGACTCAAATGGGGGAGCAAGGTCCAAAGAAGGGAGCCACCAAGGCGGCACACGAGCTGATGTTCATTGACATCGAGCTTAATGGAAAGAACACGCGAGCGATGGTCGACTCAAGAGCAACTCATAACTTCATCGCCAAAGGAGAAGCAAAGTGACTAGGGCTCAAGCTAGAAAAGAGTTCGAGTCATGTCAAGGCGGTGAACTCTGAGGCACGAGAAATCAACGACATCGCAATGGGACGTCCCACTGAAGATTGGAGGATGGAAGGGTCAAACCAACCTGATGGCAATGCCTCCTGATGACTACCAAGTCATTATGGGGATGGAGTTTCTCAAGTCGGCAAAGGTGGTACCCATGCCCTTCCTTGACACTTTATGCTTGATGGGGGAGAACAATCCCAGCATTGTTCCCACGGTGCGTTCGACACCAGAAAGCAAAAATCAACTCCTCTCCGCCCTACAAGTGAAGAAAGGAGTTCGACGAGGCGAACTCACAATGGTGGCTGCAATGAAGCTTGAAGGATCACTCGATGGAGTGGAATGAGAACCCACAACAGTCTCTAGAGTACTCAAGGCATTCGAAGATGTGATGCCACCCGAACTACCAAATCCCTTACCGCCAAAGAGAGGGGTGGATCATCGAATTGAGCTAGAGCCAGGGACTAAGGCCCCATACCGACCACCTTACCGTATGACGCCACCAGAGTTGACAGAATTATGGAAGCAACTCAAGGAACTGCTCGATGGAGGATTGATCCGCAGCTCCAAAGCTCTATTTGGAGCCCCTGTGCTGTTCCAAAAGAAGAAGGACGAGAGTCTCCGCCTCTGCGTGGACTATCGAGCTTTGAACAAAGTGACTGTGAAGAATAGATACCCCATTCCACTGATCATGGACTTGTTCGACCAACTTGGCCAAGCAAGATACTTTTCCAAGCTGGACCTGAGATCGGGGTACTGGCAAGTACGAATTGTCGAAGGGGATGAAGGAAAGACCACTTGCGTAACACGCTATGTAGCTTACGAATTCATGGTGATGTCGTTCGGCCTCACGAATGCTCCAGCTACGTTCAACACCATGATGAATCAGCTATTCCATGAGCACTTGGACAAATTCGTCGTGGTGTACTTAGACGATATCGTGGTCTACAGCCGAACCTTGGAGGGGCACTTACAATATTTGAAGATCATCTTCAAGATCCTCCGAGAGAACACTTTGTTCGTGAAACGGGAGAAGTGCTACTTCGCCCAAGAAGAGATAGACTTTTTGGGACACCGGGTTGGGGGCGGAAAGATTCGAATGGACAATGCAATGGTCCTAGCCGTAGTGGAATGGCAGCCACCTAGAAAGGTCACAGAACTCAGGTCATTCCTCGGTTTTGTGAATTACTACCGAAGGTTCATCACCGGTTACTCGAGGCGGGCAGCTCCATTGACGGACTTGCTCAAGAAGGAGAAGGCATGGCACTGGTCCCAATTGTGCATGGAAGCATTCGAAGACCTGAAGCGGGCGGTGGTCGAGGAACCAGTCCTCAAAGTCCCCGACTATGGGATGCCCTTTGAAGTACACATCGACGCCTCAGACTACGCCATTGGAGGCATCCTCATGCAGGAAGGACATCCCGTCGCCTTTGAGAGTTGTAAGCTAAACGACACGAAGCGACGATATCCTGCCCACGAAAAGGAAATGACGACAATAGTGCATTGTCTCCGTGTTTGGAGGCACTATTTGCTCATATCATGCTATGTTGTGAAGACAGACAACATAGCGCTAAGTTACTTTCAGACTCAGAAGAAGCTCTCGCCAAAGCAAGCTCGATGGCAGGATTTCTTAGCTGAGTTCGACATGACGTTGGAGTACAAGCCGGGATGCTCTAACGTGGTGGCAGATGCCTTGAGCCGCAAGATAGAACGAGTTGCGGCTGTTCGAGGAGAAGCTGGGAGCAGTGTGAGCCAAGTGCAATCCAACTTCCGTGTGAAGATAAGCATGGGTTGCTCAAAGACACCCAGGCGGAGGCACTATTCAAGTTGATCAAAGATGGGAAGACAAGGAAGTTTTGGGGCCGAGACAGAATCATCTTTACCAAAGGAAATCGATTGTACGTGCCTAGGGCAGATGGCCTACGCAGAGAACTATTAAAGGAGTGTCACGATACTCTCTGGGCAGGGCACCCTGGCGTACACAGAACAGTGGCCCTACTGGAGAGGGTATTCTATTGGCCAAAGATGACGGACGATGTCGAGGAGTATGTGAAGACATGCTTGATCTGCCAACAAGACAAGATCGAGCGGCAGAAGCCTGCGGGTCTCCTCGAACCCCTGCATGTTCCTGAGCAACCATGGGAAAGCATCTCCCTAGATTTCATAGCGAGTCTACCCAAAGTGAGGGAATTCGGTTCAATCCTAGTGGTCGTGGATCGCTTCTCCAAATATGCCACGTTCATGACAGCCCCCTCGCACTGTGCACAGCAAGCGAAGCCGCAAAGCTCGTGATGCAGAATGTCGTGAAACTTTGGGGCATGCCAAGGAATGTCATCAGTGATCGAGACCCACGATTCCTTGGCAGATTATGGACAGAGGTGTTCAAACTACTGGGGTCTCAACTATACTTCTCCACAAGCTTACACCCTCAAACGGATTGGCAGACGGAGCGCATGAACACACTCCTTGAACAATACCTCCGACAGTTCGTAGCGGCAAACCAAAGGGACTGGACGAAGTTGCTAGACATAGCCCAGTTCTCCTACAATCTGCAAAGGAGCTCCGCAACCAACAAGAGTGCCTTCGAGATTTTGCTGGGACGACAACCAAACACGCCCCACTCACTGGTTCTTGGCTACACTGGAAGTAGTCCGATTGCTTATCAAATGGCCAATGAGTGGCAACAAAATCAAGAGATCATTCGAGCCTACCTCGAATCGGCAACACGCAAAATGAAGAAGTAGGCCGACGAAGGAAGGAGACATCGAGAATTCAAGGTCGAAGACCATGTACTGATAAGACTGCACCCGGCATCGCTCGCAATCTTTCGGTGCAAGATACACAAGGGCCTCGTGCGCAAATATGATGGACCCTATCCCATCATCAAACAGGTAGGGCCAGTGGCCTATCGACTCCAACTGCCAGCATGGTGCAAGATACACCCCGTCTTCCATGTGAGCAACCTGAAGCCCTACCACACCGATCTGCATGATGACAAGCGTAACATTCTAACATGTCCACCTGCCACAACCAAGGCGGTGCAAAGTGAAGCTCCCTAACGGCAACAAAGAGCGGGAGTACCTTGTCAAGTGGAAGGGACTCCCTACCTCCGAAGCTAGCTGGGAGAAGGAGAGCACCTTGCGACATGAAGAAGCTGTCATCACCGCATTCAAGAAGGGGTCGATGAGGGCACCTACTTCGTAAGAGGGGGAGAATGTTAGTGACCCTTGAGTTTGTCAAGTCCTGTACGTGGCATGACGGTCCCTAATGTGCATTGTAGATACTTGTAAATATTGCATCTTTCACTTTCATGTAAAACGTTCGCACACCACCCACCACTCTTGCCCGCGACTAGGTAACGACCCTTGTTTCCTAGCTGTGGCATGGGCCGGTGGGGTGTGCAGATCATGTAATTATGCATTGCAAAAGCGCTCACGCACCGCCCACTGCTCTCGCGCACGGCTAGCTAACGCCCCTCGTTTCCTAGCCGTGGCATGACCGGTAGGGGTGTTGGGCCATAGGAAATTTTGTCATGCTCCTCGTGCTTTTGGGAACCCCGGGGGTGGCACTTGGGGGTTAGGCTCCACAACTATATTGCCTATGGGTATCCACACTCTAGTTCATTCGTACAAGCATTCGCACATGCATCCGTTCAAGCATTTGTAAGCATTTTCCTTGAAAATCGGCCATTCGGCCCAAACGTTTTTGCATCCAAGCACACCGAGGTTCGAACGCGGGCGATCCGTTAGCCCGCGACTTTCGAAGATTGGCTACACGATCATTGCCCAAGGCTTATCCCTTGTGGGAGCAAGGGAGCCGCACGGACATTTTCCGCCCAAGCAAGTTAGTCCGTGACAGAATAAACCCTAAAGACTTTTATATAAAGTCTATAATAGCTTCATATTTTTTTAAAAAAATATTTTAATTCATGAAATAATTTTTTGATGATACAAAAGAGGTACTATGATTGAAAAAAATATTTTACATCAAAATATTTCATAATTTTTAATTTTAATTTTAATTTATATATTTTGGGCAAAAGTCTTTAGGGCATATTTGATACCCTGTATAAGTCTCTTGTATAATATTAAGATAATACTATACAGTTTTTGGGAAGAGTATTAACTAATACCTGTACTAAAAATAGTACCCCATAAGTTGCCATAAGGTGTATTAGTAATACACTCTCAAATATCTTTATTAGCCTGCACTAGAATTTTCAATATTTTGAATACTCATTTTACTTTCGGTCAAAAATTAAAAAATATATTAAAAAATAATTTTAATTTATAAAATATTTTTTATGATAAAATATTATATAATTTTTATATTATATTATATTATATTATATTATATTATATTATATTATATTAAATTATAATAATATAATATAATATAATATTATATTATATTAATATAATATAATATAATATAATATTATAATAATATAATATTATAATGTATATTATTATATATTATATTATATTATATTATATATAATAATATACATTATAATATATATTATATATATTATATTATATTATATTATATTATACATGTTAGTCAATACATACTAGTACTATACAGGCTACTACAGGTGTGCACCAAATACTGTATAATAATAATACAATACAGGTTAGTACTATATATAGGTTAATCAATACATACTAGTACTATACAGACTAATACTATACGGTGTACCAAATGAGTCCTTAATGCATTAGAGAGTTTAAAGATATATTTTCTAGACTCTAATATCTGTCACGCCCCAACTTTGGGTTGTGTGATCGGCCAGGGTCTATGTCCTACCCTGAAGCCTACCACATACACCGAATAACAAGATATCGATAATACACGTTATCCCGAAAACATGCGAATAAAAACAACAATGCAACTTTTATTTAGTTTTAAAAGAAGGTTCAATAATTTTAAAAGAGTTGCAAAACATAATCCTAGACACCACGACTACGACTACTGGACGCTGCTACGAGATCTACGCCACTGCCTGCACTCCGGCTACACCATGACTCCAAGCCTTACCTCAGTTGTCGGGCTCTGCAAAAATAAGAGGGATAAATCATGAGTCCACATGGGACTCAGTGAGCGGTCCTTTCGAACCTCCACATAAATTCCCAATAATAACATGCATATAAGTCAGCAATTCATAGTTATAGAGATCCAATCTAGTCATGATATAACGATCGGCTCGAAGGCCAACCTGTATAAACCATGCACCCGGCCAAAACGGCCCTACACCACAAGATAATAATCCGGCCGCACGGCCCACATATCATATAAGGAAGGTCGAACAATCACCGGGCCGTCGACTAGGATGGTCAACTCGCCTCAGGAACCCACCGGGTTAGGGATAGCTAGTCCCACCCAACTCGGGTCTAACGTCAGCGTGGCCCACTGACAAAATCTCAAGACCCTCTACCACCCGGGCCTAACACCTAGCGAGCCCGCAGGTGCAATCTCAAGACCAAATCACCCGCCGAGTCAAGCATTAGTCCTTTCGACCGTTCATGTTTCTCAGCCGACCATCGCAAGCACAGTACACATACAAATTGTTCTAAAGTTTTCGTATTAAAAAACCCCGGGCATTCACCTGTACTCGGCCCTATTATTTCGGGCCATACCAGTCACACACTATTGCTCGCTAGTTGTTCCCTAGGTGTGAAACCTAGCTTGTCTACATTCAAGTTTCTCCGAATAATTAAGCACCCTAGAATTTCCTTATAGTCATCTAGAGTCAATCGCTAGATTTCATAAGTGTAAATTACAGGTCCTGAGTGTAGAAATGTCTGAATACAATTATGTCACAGCACATAAATTAAAAGGGAATCATTCTACAACTACTACCGTAATTATTCACATGATCGATTTCTACAACAACATGATTAAATTCTGCATTTATAAAAAAATTCCAGCAAGGTAAGCAATTATCTCACAAGGTAACAATTGAGTATATATATTAGAAATAAATGAAACATTCCCATGATTCACATGCCATATTAAGATCCTATCCATGTATGTACTACCAAGAACATTTCCTTATAAATACTAAGATCCTATCCATGTATGTACTACCAAGAACTTTTCCTTATAATATAGTAATCTCAATCCATCACTACCAAAGTTTCATATACTATGTGAGTAATCTACAACATAAAAATATGATTTAGCACCCTACATGTAAGCATAAAACATAACAAGCCCTTTCTCCCCCTAATA
This sequence comes from Canna indica, assembly GCA_034359265.1. Classification (NCBI taxonomy): domain Eukaryota; kingdom Viridiplantae; phylum Streptophyta; class Magnoliopsida; order Zingiberales; family Cannaceae; genus Canna; species Canna indica. The sequence goes on along the minus strand of CP136890.1, from coordinate 60,522,240 downwards.
CCCACTCGGCCGAGCCTACCGAAGGTTGTTCATGCTCAGCCGAGAGCGAGTAGGGTAGGGAAGTAAGGTTTCAGCCATGATTGAGAAGAATCAAGTCATCAATCGCGAGAGAAACTCAATCCGACGGCTTCCGACCACTCTATAAAATTGTGGAAAAATTCGGCAGGACCTTCCCCCTGTTTTCTTCATGTGGTTGGCCCTAATCATCGAGAAAAATGATGAGAAAACTTCATGCGAACAAATAAATAACATTTGAATCAAATCTTGGAAGAAACATCAATGAATCGGCGGAATTTACTTGAGAAATCGGAGAAAACCCTTAAACCTTGGGTTGGCTACCCGCCTACCCTACATAACAAGGTTCGATCCACTCATCTTGATCAAGGAAGAACAATGGATGAGCGGCGGTGATCTCGCTTTTTCCGACGGCGGCACAAATCCAACACCGTCTCCCGACTTCCCCTTCCTCCCTCCCCTTTCTCGGGCTGTGTGCGGCTCCAATGATAAGCCGCACGACTGGGTATGAGGGATTTATTCCCTCATGTTCACTTGACCATTATTCCCCTCCTATTCACTTAGCCCCTACTCGGCTCAATTCGAGTCCGATTCGAGCCCCGATTCAATCCGCATACACGATTTTGAACTCGACTTTGCTAAGACATCTTATGTTTAAGAAGGAAGGAACATTTAACAAATAAAATTTCATAAGGCTTAAATTATACTTTCTACTCTTGGCGATTCCGCGACTCGACCCGACTAACTCCCGATCTGGTGCGCTGCACCAAAAAATAATTTTTTTATATTAGGAAACCTCGGGTCTTACAACCTACCCCCCTTAAGGGAAATTCATTGTCGAATTTTGTTAAATTATAAGGACTTACCGGTTCTTTAAACAAGGAAGGGTAGCGCGCTCTCATGTCTCACTCTACCTCCCAAGTGGCTTCTTGACTGGAGTGGTGCTCCCATCTAACATTTACAAGAGGGATTTCTTTGGACCTCAGCTTTCTAATTTGGCGGTCGAGGATCTCCATCGGCCTTTTCTCGTATGAGACAGCCGAATCCACCTGAATAATAGAAGGTTCAATCACATGAGAATCATCTCTCACATATCGCATGAGCATGGATACATGAAAAATCGGGTGTACCCTGCTCATGCTAGGGGGCAAGGCCAGCTCATAAGCTATAGCACCCCTCCGCCGGAGAACGGGAAAAGACTCAACAAACTTGGGGCTCAGCTTTCCTTTCTTCTCAAATCAAGCTACCCCCTTCGTGGGGGAGACCTTTAGAAATACTAGGTCGCCTTTCGCAAACTCCAGTTCTCTGGCCTTCTTGTCAGCATATATTTTTTAGCGACCCTGAGCCGCCAACAATCGTTCCTTTATAATTTTCACCTTCTCCACCACTTCCTCAACTAGATTAGGACCCACCATGAGTGATTCTCCGGCCTCAAACCAGCCCATTGGAAACCTACCCCACCTCCCATACAAGGCCTCGAAAGGAGCCATGCCAATGCTATTGTGATAGCTATTGTTGTAGGCGAACTCAATCAATGGTATGTGTTTCTCCCAACCGCCAGCCAGGTCCAGAACGTAGGCCCTCAGCATATCTTCCAAGATTTGGATGGTTCTCTCTGACTGTCCATCCGTTTACGGATGGAAAGCTGTGCTGAAGCGCACTTGAGTACCCAAGGCTTCCTAGAAGGGCTGCCAGAATTGGGCTATGAACTGGGGTACTATGGTATGCCACAATCCTGTCCAAGAATAGTCTGGCGTACTGCTCAGCAGAAAAGGTGGTCTTGACCGGATTGAAATGAGCGGTCTTTGTCAACCGATCTACCACCACCCAAATAGAGTCAAATTCGCCCCTTGACCTAGGCAGTAGTGTCACTAGATCCATAGTAATTTTTTCCCACTTCCACTCGGGAACTTCGAGGTTTTGCAGTAGCCCTACGGGCTTTAGGTGTTCGGCCTTCACTTGCTGGCAGACCAAACACTTGGATACGAACTCTGCTACCTCCCTTTTCATACCCTTTTACCAGTAATGCTGCCTTAAGTCTCCATACATTTTGGTGGCTCCTGGATGCATTGTATAAGTGGAACGATGCCCCAGCTCCATAACCTGCCTGCGTACCTATGCCATGTCAGGCACCACTATCCAGTCTCTGAACCTTAGGTCACCCTTTGAGTCCAACCTGAAATCATTCTATGCATTGCCTCTCTACACTATGTCCTTTGTCAGGGCACAGAAGGCATCATCCCCTTGTGCGGTACACAACTTATCCACCAGTGTGGATTGTACCCGCAGATGCGCCACTAGGGCACCTGATGCTGACACTACTAGAACTACTCCCCCATCTAAGCGTAGTGATAAATCTCGCGCTAGCGGCCTCCTCCCGACTGCTAAATGGGCCATGCTGCCCATGGACTTCCTGCTCAGCGTGTTTGCCACCACATTGACTTTTCCGGTGTGATACAAGATGGTACGATCATAATCTTTCAGAAGTTTGGGACATCTTCTTTGCCTTAAATTGAGCTCCTTTTGAGTGAGCAAGTACTGGAGGCTTTTGTGGTCGGTATAAATCTCACAAGTCTCACCGTACAAGTAGTGGTGTCATAGCTTCAGAGCAAACACTACCACCTCCAGTTCCAAATCATGTGCTGGGTAATTCTTTTCATGCACTTTCAACTGACGAGACGCATAGGCGATCACCCTACCTTACTACATCAGAACGTAGCCCAGGCCAACCCGAGAGGCATCACAGTATACCATAAATTCTCCCAAGCTTGAAGGTACAGCCAGAATTGGTGCTGACGTTAGACATTCTTTGAGCTTCAGGAAGCTCTCCTCACACTTCTCGTCCCAAACAAATTTGACCTTCTTCTTGGTTAACCGAGTTAGAGGAGCTGCAATTTTTGAGAAATTTTCTACAAACTTTCTGTAATACCCGGCTAACCCCAAGAAACTGCGAACTTTAGTCACACTGGTCAGCTCCTTCCAGTCCTTTACCGCCTCTATCTTGGAGGGATCCACACTGATTCCTTCCTTGGACACTATATGACCTAGGAATCCCACACTTTCTAACTAAAACTCACACTTTGTGAATTTTGCATACAACTGATGTTTTTTGAGGGTTTCCAGGACCATCTTCAAATGCTCGGAGTGCTCCTCCTTGCTCTTGGAATACACTAGGATGTCGTCAATAAAGACGATCACAAATCTGTTCAAGTATTCTTTGAACACTCTGTTCATGAGGTCTATAAAGGCCGCAGGTGCGTTAGTCAATCCAAACGACATCACCAGAAACTCATAATGGACATAGCGAGTCCTGAAGGCAGTCTTGGGTACATCACAGTCTCGGATTCTCAACTGATGATATTCAGACCTCAAATCAATCTTCGAAAACCACTATGCCCCCTGCAACTGGTCGAACAAATCATCGATTCTAGGCAGCGGGTAACGATTTTTGATTGTCACCTTATTGAGCTGTCTATAGTCGATGCACATGCGCATGAACCCGTCCTTCTTCTTCACAAACAGGACCGGAGCACCCCACGGAGACACACTTGGGCGAATGAAGCTCAAGTCCAACAACTCTTGCAATTGAGACTTTAACTCCCGAAGTTCGGGCGGCGCCATCCTATAGGGTGGAATGGAGATCGGTGCTGCCCCGGGCTACAATTCAAAGCAGAATTTGATTTCTCTTCTAAGTGGCAATCCAGGCAATTCCTCAGGGAAGACATTGGGGAATTCACATATCACCGGAGTTCCTCTAACTTCCTGAGCTGTGGCCCCCCTTTCCTCAACCACAGATACGAAGGCCAAGAAATATTGACAGCCGCCTAACAACAATTTACGAGCCTTAAGGGCTGAAATGATGCCCATGGGCTCATCCTTCCCTTCTCCACGGAAAGTGAATTGTGGGAACCCGGGCTTACTAAACGTGACAACAATTTATAGTTATAGGGATCCAATCTAGTCATGATATAACGACCAGTTCAAAGGCCAACCTGTATAAACCATGCACCCGGCCAAAACGGCCCTACAGCCCAAGATACTAATCCGACCGCACAGCCTACATATCATATAAGGAAGGTCAAACAATCACCGAGCAGTCGACTAGGATGGTCAACGAGTCTCAGGAACCCACCGGGTTAAGGATAGCTAGTCTCACCCAACTCGGGTCTACCGTCAGCGTGGCCCACTGAAGGAATCTCAAGACCCTCTGCCACTAGGGTCTAACACCTAGCGAGCTCGCTGGTGCAATCTCAAGACCCAAATAACCCGCCGAGTCAAGCATTAGTTCTTCCGACTGTTCATGCTTCTCAGTCGACCATCGCAAGCACAGTACACATACAAAGTGTTCTAAAGTTTTCTTATTTTAAAACCCCGAGCATTCACCCGTACTCGGCCCCGTTATTCCGGGCCATACCAGTCGCACACTATTGCTTGTTGGTTGTTCCCTAGGTGTGAAACCTAGCTTGTCTACATTCAAGTTTCTCCGAATAATTAAGCACCCTAGAATTTCCTTATAGTCATCTAGCGTCAATCGCCAAATTTCTTTAGTGTAAATTGCAGGCCGTGAGTGTTGAAATATCTGAATACAAATATGTCACATCACATAGATTATAAGGAATCATTCTACAACTACTACCATAATTATCCACATGATTTCTACAACAACAGGATTAAATTATACATTTATAAAGAAATTCCAATAAGGTAAGCAATTATCTCACAAGGTTACAATTGAGCATATATATTAAAAATAAATGAAACATTCCCATGATTCACATGCCATACTAAGATCCTATCCATGTATGTACTACCAAGAATATTTCCTTATAAATACTAAGATCCTATCCATGTATGTACTACCAAGAACATTTCCTTATAATATAGTAATCTCAATCCATCACTACCAAAGTTTCATATACTATGTGAGTAATCTTCAACATAAAAATATGATTTAGCACCCTACATGTAAGCATAAAACATAACAAGCCCTTTCTCCCCCTAATACCCACTCGGTCGAGCCTACCCAAGGCTGTTCATGCTCAGCCGAGAGCGAGCAGGGTAGGGAAGTAAGTTTTCGGCCATGGTTGAGAAGAATCAAGTTGTCAATCGCGAGAGAAACTCAATCTGAGGGCTTCCAGTCACTCTAGGAAATTGGGGGAAAATTCGGCATGACCTTCCCCCTTTTCCCTTCATGTGGCCAGCCCTAATCATCGAGAAAAACAACGAGAAAACTTCATGCGAACAACATAAATAACATTTGAATCAAATATTGGAAGAAACATGGATGAATCGACGGAATTTACTTGAGAAATCGGAGAAAACCCTTAAACCTTGGGTCGGCTACCCGCCTACCCTACATAACAAGGTTCGATCCACTCACGTTGATCAAGGAAGAAGAATGGACGAGTGACGGTGATCTCGCTTTTTCCGACGGCGGCACGTATCTGGCGCCGTCTCCCGACTTCTCCTTCCTCCCTCCCCTTTCTCGGGCTGAGTGCGGCTCCAATGATGAGCCACACGGCTGGGGATGAGGGATTTATTCCCTCATCTTCACTTGACCATTATGCCCCTCCTATTCACTTAGCCCCTACATGGCTCAATCCGAGTTTGATTCGTGCCCCGATTCAATCTGCATATATACATGATTTTGAACTCGACTCCACTAAGACATCTTATGTTTAAGATGAAAGGAACGTTTAACAAATAAAATTTCATAAGACTTAAATTATACTTTCTACTCGCAGCGATTCCGCGACTCGACTCGACTAACTCACGATCCGGTGCGCTGCACCAAAAAATAATTTTTTTTTATATTAGGAAATCTCGAGTCTTACAATATCTCATTTTTATCATAAAAATTATTTCATATATTTAAATTATTATGTATATATATATATAATGGGAATCGGGAACTTTAGGTTCCGGATTTGGAAATTTTGAATCTTCAAATCTGATTTGGAAATTTCCCCTTCCCAAAATTTAGATTTGGGAAATTGCTGAAATTAAATTACATTTAATTAAATTCTACAAAAATCAGAAAAATAAGAATTCAATTTAAATTTAAGATAAACTAGAAATTAAATTTAAATATATCATAAACATGATGATAACAAAAATAATTAGTATACTAATATTTTTTAAAAAAATTGATGACTTGGACAACTCTGATAACCTGGAAAAAAGGAGAAAAAATTAAATAAGAGGAGAAGAAAAAAAGGAATAAAGAAGAAAAAATAGAGGAAGAAAAAAAATCAGAATAGAGGATAAAAGAAAGAAGAGAAGAAATAAAAAAAGGAATAGAGAAGAAGAAATTGAGAAGAATAAAGAATAAAGGAAGAAAAAAAAGAAACAAGCTAGGAAAAACAAATGAGAAGTGTTGGAGAAAGAAAGATGGGTGGGATATAAATGAGAAAGTTAAATTTTTAAAAAATTATTAATAATTGAAAAAAAAACGAGCACATATGTGGCGCATCAACGAGCACGCTCGCCTACCCACACCAGCAGGAATAGTGGCGCTTTAATTTTGCGCTAGTACGTACTCTAGCGTACGTTGGTAATTTTCGATGCCTCGATGCGCCGATATGTGGCGCCAGTAACTTTGAGCACCACACTCGGAGCCCATTTTTTTTATTACTATGTCTTATTTTTTTTATCTTTACATTTTGATGCCTTTATTGGGGTCGGAATTTTTTTTGCCGATAAAACTAAGATTTGTTGTAGTGTATATATGCTCGGTCTTGTTTTGTTGCGTTGCCCAATCAACTATATCTTTATGATCAGTCTTAGTTGGTTGACCGACTTATCCCTATTTACTAAAGGATAAGTTATCTCTGCACATGCTCCATCAATTCTGCATAAATGTCTCCCTTATACATTATTATTATAATATGACAAAAAATTCAAATGTATGTATATATTGTTAAAAATTCAGAATCCTAGTGCAATTAATGTGTAAACTCTCACGCAAACATACCAGAGAGGTACACAATTCCATATATAAAACGACAACTTTTTCATAGGACAAATACAAACATATATTCATCTCCTGCCACCTTTTACTGAAAACCAGTATATGCAATTAATAACATATATGTTTATAAACAGCGAATCACTGGAGTAAAAAACAAACAGTAAAAGTAGTGTAGGAATTGTCGGTCATTGATGCTAGGCGTTTAATGAGCATTTCTCAGCCATGGAAACAAGAATTAGGTTATTCCAATTGTATATTTCTCAAAGAAGCCGGCCTGATCAACTAGCTATATACTGTTTAGTATTCACTTTTAGGTCATAGATTCATCATATATATGTCTGAAGAAACGCACGCAAGATATATATATATATAGAAATCCATGAGCATCATAACGAGGTGGACCAGCAGCAAAACTCGAGGAAGAGGGGAAATCTTGCACTGAGTTAGAGGTGTAGCTGCTCGCGCGGGTCATATATTGCAAGTTCAATTCCAGCCCAGGGGACCATTCATGAGATATTCTACTGTGTTGCATCCATGAGCAGTATGATATCTCTTTCTCTCTCTCTCTCTCTCTCTCTCTATATATAAGAGGGATGCGCGACGTAATGAAGAAGAAGAAAAAGGAGTCATCGACAACAGGAAAAAGCTAGTCAGGTGGGGGGTGACGAATCAGGACAGAAGTCTGTGACTACTTTTGTAAGCAAATAAACAAGGGAAAGCTTTCCTACTATGAAGAGAAAGAATCTGATGCAGTATTGCAGTGGCTTCATGGCCTAAGTTTCTCTAGTGGTGGCAATTAAGAAAGAGGAGAAGGAAATTTTGCAATGTGCTTATTGATCCATGAAGAGTATCATGGAATCTTGTGGACTGTGACTGCATTAATAATTCTTCTGCAAGGCAACAATGATGAAGCCAGTTCTTCACAACTGATCTAAAACAGTGGAGGAACAAAAAGAAGAAAGTTGAAAACCTAGATAGCAGGAATAACAGGATATAGAGTTACAAAAGTAACTAACTAAATCATATATTGAGAACCCAATTAAAGGAAAAAATTGATGAAGTTGAACCAATTAAATGGCCAGTCTCTATTTTCATCAGCAATTAATAAAATAACACGGGGAGATAAAGAATGCCATACAGATCTAATTAAGACGATGGAAGATCAAGAAGAAGAAAGTTAGAAACCTACATTGCAGCTGGAATAAGAGTATATAGAGTTAGGAACAATACTAACTAAATCATATTGATCGAGGACACAGTTAAAGGAAAAAATTGATGAAGTCGAACTAATTAAATGGTCAGTCTAATTTTCATCAGCAATTAACTAATTTTCATCAGCACCCGGCTTTGTGCACCTTGGTCTTCCCGAACTGGTCCAGATACATGAGGAACTCGATGACGTGGACGCCGCTGCACCGCGCGAGTATCAGCTGCGGTCTGTGGTTCCTTCGGTACTGGAGGAAGGTGTTCCAGTTGCGCCGCTTCTGCGACTCGTACCGACTTGGCGGTGGAAGCTGCTGAGGAGGAGGAGGAGGCGGCTGCGGCGGTGGCTCGGCAGGGTCAGAGGAGGATGAAGGGGCTTCGCCGCCGCCGTCAGGTGCTCCGGGTTGTGCTGGTTCCATGCACGAGAGGTTACTCGATCTCTCCGAGATATCAAAATAATTAATGAAGCAGCGTTGTATGATCTAATACTAGTATGGTTCTGAGACTGTGAGGTGATTTAGGGACGTATGGTTTGGGTGGTTTCTTAATTTTATTGTTCTCTTAACTTGTTCGTGGGGAAAGATTGAGAAAAAGAGGGAGAATATTTGTGGAGGGGAAGGTGATGAATTGAAATGGACGTCATGAGAGAGAGAGAGAGAGAGAGAGTAAATTCAAGTTGGTAGGTCCTTGTGTTGGAATATTTTTGAAAGTGCCTTGTTCTGGGTTTGTTTTTTTATTAATTTATGTATTATCAATAAAACAAAAGATAAGCAGCCTCACATTATTGTCTTGTTTTTTTTCTTTTTTTGCCGACGTTGAAGGTAGGGGTTCGTCATCAGCATTAAGATGCAACACTAATTAACAACGTGAAGTCTAATGTTTTGTGACTCTTCTCTCCGGCTAGAGGTCACAATGGGATGGCCCGTCCATTGGTGGCACGGCCCGACCCGACTGTGCTCAAGGGGCGGGCTGGCTCGCCCCCTTGGGCACATGGGCCGTGCTCGGCACGGCCCGCTCGGCACGGCCTGATCGGCACGACATTGGCCTGGCCAGGCTTGACTGGGCTGGTCCTACGTCCACAGGCTAGGCCTGGTGCCACCCAGGCCTAGCTTGGTCTGCACCCAAGCTTGGTTTGGTTTTCTATGCTAGACTTGAGCATAATATATTATACTTACTAAAATTATATAGGAACAAATAATTAGTCTTGGTGTGATGGTTAGTTCCTAAAAAAATATAACTAGTGAATGTCGGCAGTTCGGGTCTTACCGCCGACCTATATTTCTTCTTTTTAATAAATTTGGGCTGGGGCGCCCCTTTGAGCAGTCGGGCGGTGCCTGGCACGACCCATTGTCACCTCTATCTCCTGCACCCCTCTCTTCCCCCTTCTCATCTGCCTCACCCTCCGGATCCGCCCGATCGGTCTAGTCAATCATCCCCGTCCCCTTCCGCGACCGTGGCTACATCGTCGCAGACGTCGTCCACTTCTCCGGCTTCGGTCAAGAAGGCAACTTCTTGGGCTCAGATAATGCCCTTGGACTTTCCAACTAATCTCATCCTTATCGGCAGCCCGTGGACTTTCCGGGGAGAAATTTTGATATTAATGCTCTGGAACCCCCTATTTAGGCCTTGGGATGAACTCTTTATTTACCATGGCTTCGGTATGGATTCGATTTCACTCATTACCTCTTGAATTTTGGAATATAGATTATGTGGTTTCTATTGCTCAATGTTTTGGAAAGATTATAAAAATTGACGATCGTTATTTTTCTTTGAAAGAGGCTGTTATATTCGTGCGTGTGTTGAGATTGATATTTCTTTGCCCATCTGTCAGGGCGTGTGGATTTCGGAGGATGAATTCGAATTTTTCCAACCCATAGTTTATGAAAATCTTTATGTGTTTTGTTTTCAATGCGGTATGATTGGTCACCGTGATTGAAATTGCACGATTCTTTTAAATCACGCTTCTTCTAAGTCGGATTCTCTTAATTCCAAGAGCTGTCGCTCAGAGGTTTCTCCTGTTCCGGTTGATTCTTCGAAGTTGCCTTTATTAGTTGACCCTGAACTGAATTTGGTATCGAAACCTTCTTGCAGCCCTTGGATACAAGTCTGTAATACCCAAAATCTTAATAATAATATTTTATTCTTGAGCGGAGGATTGAGGATCATAGTTAGTGCGGATTGACGAGAAGCTTCGAGATTAGATCCTGGTAAATATTTAATGTAGAAAAATTAAGGAAGATTTTATTTTCGTTATCTCTATGATTTAGTATGCTAGGATGATAGCGGATCTCGAGGGAATTTAGCGGTGCAATCGGATCTCGAATCGGAGTTAGAATGGGTGAGCTATGGGCTATTTAGTTCGAATAGTTTAGTTTGGGGTATTTTGGTCATTTGGACCCAACTAGTGTCTATAAATTAGACATTGGAGTGTGCGGCCAGCGGTTTTAACCGCACGCCACCCGAGGCAAAGGAGAGAGGAGAGAGAGGGTGCCGCCGAGAAGGAGGAGCCGCTGGAGCCAAATTTTCATTTCGTTTTCTCTTCGTCCGGTGAGTGGATTTAGGCTTTCTTTTCCCCAAATTTTCCTTTCGTGATTCATTTTACTAGCCCCAAGTCTCGGGATTTCTCATCAAATTTTGACGCATTTTTCTCGTATCAAATCGGAAATAAAATCGTCGTTCTTCCTTTTGTTGATTTATAAAAAAATAGAATTTTAAAAAAATCATTTTTCTCTCTTGGCCTTGTGCAGCCGCCGCCAGCGCCATCGACCGGGCCGTGGCCAGTCCAAGTCGGCACCGCCGGGCGTGTCCCGCGACTAGGCTAGGGGCTAGGCGGCTGCCAGACCCTTGGGGCAGCTTACCTAGCCGTGATCTTTCGGGCCGCGTCGAGAGCCAGGCGGTGGAGAGCCGCTGTTGGACGACGGGGACCCCATCCGGCCGGATCCCCGGCGGTGAGCAGTGGCGGCGGTTGGGGAAGGGGCAGCGATGGTGGGATGGGTGGATGAGGAGATGGAGATGGTGACCTAGGTGGGGAGATGAAATGGAGGGCTGGATTGAATTGGTTGAGATGAAGGGCATAGATTTGGTCTTGTGTTGATGGAGGGCTGAGATTGAATCAGGTTAGATGAAAGGCTTAGATTACATCATGTAGATGGAGGGCTGTGATTGCATCAGGTTAGATGTAAGGCTGTGATTGCATCATGTAGATGGAGAGCTGTGATTGCATCTGGTTAGATGTAAGACTGTGATTGCATCATGTAGATCGAGGGCTATGATTGCTTCTGGTTAGATGTAAGGCTAAGATTGCATCATGTTAAATAGAGGGCTATGACTGCTATTGGGTGAAATGGCACACTAGAGAGGGGGTGAATAGTGTGTTAACTAAATTAATTAGCCTAAATTCAATTTTAGACGTTTCTTAGATTACTTAGGCAATTTACGAACGAATGACTAAGTACAGGAGCGAGTAATAAAGATAAACAAACAATACACAAAAATAACAATGCTAACACAATTGTTTATAGTGGTTCGGCCTAAATACCTACTCTACTACCTAAGCACCCCGCTTAGGATTTCCAAACTAGGTTTACTAGATTAAATCGGTTCCCTTACAAGAGGACTTTGACTTGAAGAGACTCACTCTCAATCTAAGGCACTTCCACACTCTGAAGTCTCCGCCTTCTTATCGAGAGTTCTCTTCCACCTCAACCCTAAGGGATACCTAAACTAATCCTAGTAAGCTATGTTTACACAAGTGGCTTTATATCTTCTGTACACAGGTAACCACTTAGATCCAAGACCTGACACTAGGTCTTACACAAACTCAACTTCAATAAGTAAACATGTTCAAATAACAATAAAGATTACAATGAAAAGAGCTAAAGAATAAAACCAATAATCAGTGCTCTTTTCCAAGCCTTCAAGCCTCCAACTCGCCAAGTTGTTGAGCTTGAATTGAAGCCGAGTTGAGGAGAAAATTGGGCGCTTGAGAAAATATTACGAAAGAATAGAGCGCTATTAATCGATCTTTAGAAGGCTCAAAACTCTCATTTTTATGCTTAATAAAATCTGTAAGAAGGGTTAAAGGAGTTAGATGAGGGATATTTTTAACCTCTCAAAGAAACGACAGCTGAACGGGCGAAAAATGGGCGTTACCGCCATTCGGTCGCATGCTGGTCGATCGTCGGTCGAACGACCGATCGACCCCTCAAGCGATCGCTGGCTCAGTCTCTTGGTCCGGTTGACCGACGGGTCGATCGCCAGACGCGATTCCTGCAATCCGCAGTCCTGTCGACCGATCGGTCGACCGATGCGCCATCTGCCAAATTTTGGTTTCAGTCGATCGATTGCCCGGTCGACCAAAGTAGCCTCTGCCAATTTTTGGCACTGTTTGGTCGACCGAAATGGCTACTGCCATTTTTTTAAACCCCATTTGGTCGACCGACCGGTCGACCGAACCTAGGCTGAACTTGATATTTTGAGCCTTCTTCTTGCGCGCTTCATTTCCGAGTTTCGGCCTTCAACGAGTGATAACTTGGGGAGCTTTCCATGTGGTCTTTAGACTCGTCCAATACGACTTTAGTGCACACATCAAACTTCGAGAAATTTCTGCGATGAACCTGAACACGTTGACCAATGTCCTTCCTGTTGGCTTAAGAGTCTCTCTTAAGCCTCGATCTTTATTTTGATGATAACAAACATGTGTTTAATCCTAGTATGAAGTTTTGAGTTCAGGTTGAGGTTGCGATACTCATGCCAATTCCGTTCAATCATGACGACGAAAAAGATCGTCGAAGAAACGGAAGAAGAAGACGATGAAGAAAGGCTCGGGGATTAAGTCAAGTAGATTCAATGTACTATATCCTTAGGATAGTTTATCCCAAGCCTAAAATGTAAGGTTATCCAAGTTGAAACTTGGTAACCAAATTCTTAGAAATGGCATGTAAAAATGTAAGGAACTAATCATCCTCAGCCTGGGTTCGATCGACCGGTCGGTCGACCGAACGAGGCATTAGAATGGTGCAGCAGCCTATTCGGTCGACCGAAGATCGCTAGAAATTGACCGAAGCATTCGGTCGATCGAAGGTTGCAATGACATAATAGATAGGCTGCATCGGTCGACCGACAGAGGCGATAAAATGCCCGAGAGTAGCGATCGACCAATCGGTCGACCGATCACGTGTTAGCGGGACTCGCTGCAGCCAATCGGTCAACCGACGGGTCGATTTTTTATCCGTTGAACGATCGTTCGTCTGAGGGGTTATAAATACCCCTCACCTACCTTCTTTAAAGCTTCTCAGAAATTTTATTAAACATTTTAAAGAAGTTCTCCAAGCCTTCATATATACGATCAAAGCTCTTGTGCGCTCTCTACTCCCAATATCAACATCTTCCAAGCGCTTCTCTCTGCTTCAACTGTGCCGCATTCATTGAAGTCATCATCCATTTGCAAGTTGAAGAAAAGAAGGCGGTGGAAAGAAGCTTAGTTCATTTTTTTTTTCATTAGCTCTTTCCTTGTATTTAATCTTTATTGAAACTTATTTTCTCGTTAAGATAGCTTGCTAGGTGTGCTAGGAAACACTTAGGGTCAACTTTGTAGATTCGTATTTTGCCTAGATGAATAGGATTGAGGTGTTCTCCAAGTGAGAGAGAAGGGTGTCCTCAAGTGTATTCAAAGGGAAACATAAAATCTATAAAGTAGTGTTTAGAAATCCTTGGTAAGGAGCCAAGGAAGTGGAGTAGGCGGTTGGCCGAACCACTATAAATTGCTTTGTTTGCATTGCTTTTTACTCGCTTTCATTATTGAGATTTAATTGTGATCACATCATTCATCAAAGAACAATTCCATTAAGCTAAGAGAAAATTAAATTAAAAGAAATTTAAAAAGGGGATTGACACTATTCAACCATTCCTTCTAGTGTCAAGGTCCACCCAACACTTCCAACTTTGCGATTTCTCTAATATTTCAGATCGAGGACATTGAGCGCTAACTGATATGGAACCTGAAAGATATTCTTAATGAACCATTAGTTCCATGTTTGTTATCATCAAAACCGAGATTAAGACTAAGGTAGAAAACCTTAGGCCAATAATCTCCCCCTTTTTGATGATGACAAATATCCTTAAGAAAATATACATATTAAAGCATAAAGAATATCAATTAAGGGATTTCTCCCCCTATCAACATGCATATCTATATAATAGAACTCCCCCTATCTATTTGCATTGATTTCCTATATTTTCTTCCCCTTTACCAATATTTTTCTCCACCTTTTGACATCAATCAAAAAGGGCAAAAAAATCAACCTATAGTCAAAGTTGAGTCTCTAAAATTATTTTTCATGAAACATGAAAATCTCAACTGAAGGAAAAAAATATATTTGATATGAAACTAAATCATACATGATAGAAAAGAGTGATAGATAGAATTCAAAACAAAATCATATATGCACTCAAGTATGAATATTTTCGTGAATATTGATTCATTTTCATGACATTTTTAGATTTCATTCAAAACTTTCAAAATACCAAGATATGGTCATTTAAGGCATGTATATTAAGTTTGAAGTGGAACTAATGTCATTTGATCGAAATATGAAGTTAGCACGGTTTCATTTAAATAGACATGAAAACATGAAAATGCTAAGTACCAAATTTTGCTATCTACTCATGTTTTCTCAAACTTAGGCACATAGACATCTAACATGAGAGAATCTAAGTATATGAGTCAAGTTTGGGCTTAAAATGAAATTTCTAAGTCACTTTGTTGACTTAGGTCAATGTATAATTCAAGTTTACAAAAAAATCAAACTTTTGAATCCTTATAAAATCATATTCTTAACTAAAATTTTTAAAACTTTAACTGGACAAAATAATTTTTTCAAGGAATCTAGAGGTTCAAGAATTAGTCAAAAATCCATTTTCGCTAAATTCATAAAATTCTTGAAAGTCCAGGGGCATTTTCGTAAATTTCAAGTGTTTTTCCGAAAGTTATCATTTTTGCTTCAAACTTTCCACACATCGCTGAATGATCATTTTTCATCCTATATGTTTTCAATGAAAAAGTGAATTATCTAAGTTCATTTTTCATCCTATATTGTTTTCAATGAAAAAGTGAATATTTCTAGCTATCATTCAAATTCAAATTATCAAAATCATTCCTATGATTGATTTTACTCTAGCAATGGTTTGAATGATATTAGACAATGAATCAAAATAATATACATGAGTTTTCATTTGAAGTTTTTGATGAGAAAACAAAGTATCGGAAAAGTGAGTATTTCAAGTAAGTGATACTTAATTTGAGTTTTCGAAATTCAACTTCAAAATTCCATTATAAATCAGATTCTTGATGAAATTTTTTGAAATTTTTATACAACATACTAGATTTTCCAATGAAAGTGCAGCTTCAAGAATTATCTCAAAATCAGTTTTCTACATTTTTCTAAAATTCATTGAGTAAACTGTTTTAAAATTGAAATTTCAATGGTATTTTCGCGATTTCCAGGAATTTTTCAAAACATGTTCAATTTTCATTCAAACTTTTATGACACCATAAAATGATAATGTAAAGAGTTTATGTCAAGTTTGAAATGAAAATTATGTCATTAAGTCAAGATATCAACCTATAATGGTTTCATTCAAAAGTAAGCTAGTTATCATGAAACTTGCTAAGTTTCAATCTTATCATTACTCATGATTTTTCAAACTTAAACCTATGGACACCTAACATGAGTAAATCTAAACTTGTTTCTCAAATATGGATTGAAAATGAGACATCTTAGTCAATTTGTTGACTTGGGTCAACTTGGTTCAAAAGAGGTTATCATGTGCATGAAAATATGTCATACCTATTCCTAAACATGTTTATGAAATTTTGGACTTAAAGTGAAGTGTCCAAGTCGATTTATTGACTTGGGTCAAATTTTTCAAGCTCAAGTCCCCTAATGTGATCTAGTTATCATATTTTTCATCTACACATAAATTTTCAAGTTTAAACAACTAGAATCATGTCATGTGTGTATCTAAACATGTTTTCCAACTACTAACTCAAAATGAGGTCTTTAATGTGAGTTTCAACATAGAGCAAGTTTGATTCAATTAAGATATCATGAAATTGCCTAAGTTATCAAAATTTTGCCTACTCATGAAATTTCATTCATGGATTTGTCATGCAACATCAATCATGAGTATATAGAGACATCATAAAAGCATGAATATTCAAGAATTATATTAAGATTTTGCAAAAATAAACTCATACCTCATTCTTGGAAAATTTCCCAAATTTTTCATTTTCTTTCCAAATTTAATTCTTTTAGATAGCATAACCTTCCATTAACATTTTTAACTTGCAAGTAGACTTTATTAGTAGATAATGAAATTAAGGCTACTAGCAAGCTAACCAAACCAAATAGCAAAGAGTGATTCAAATATCATTTTCAAAATGCATCTTTGCTAGATAGTTTGTAATTCGTTTTAAATGAAATCAAGTGATACCAAAATGAATTTTAAGAGATCACAAAAATAATAAATATGAAAATATGATCTGCAACCCTTCCTATTGGTTGAAAACCGAAAGACCACAATGAGCCTACGATTTAAAACCGCAAGGTCGCATGAGCCCATTACAGACTACATAGGTCTCTGAAGAGACCGAGAAATCAAAATAAAAAATCATTTCATAAAACGAATCGAGAGCACGGAGATCAACTAGAGTTAAGAATAGTATCATAATCTTCAACTAAGGTAATACAATGAAAGTTAGAAGATGATACCGGAATAGTTTTGATGCCAACATTACCTAAGGCATCAAGAAGACTTGAAGTTGCAACTTTGAAATGGTACAATCTTTGAATCCTCAAGCAACTTCAATCAACCACCTTCATCTCATCCTTGTGTGGTAGCTCCCCTTACAATAGAGCAAGGGACCTTTGGTACCCAAATGACATTGGGTCCTTCGGAGTCAATGGGCTTAGGTAACCAAAGTGTCTTAACAACACTAGGGTTTACTTTAAAAGCACAATCATAGATAGCATTGCCCATATATACCACAACAAAAACAATGTCTATGAAACTTTTTCTTTTCATTTTTAACATGGACATCAGATTTAATGTTAGAATGCTTAACATAAGAAGGATGATGGGTATGAGCATTCTTAAGTAAAATATTTTTCTTCCTATAGTTTCTAAAGGATGAAACATTGGATAAATTATGTATTTTCTTACTCAAGAGAACAACCTCATTTTTCAAGTCATTAATAGACTTATGCAATGCATGAGATTGAGATCTCAACAAACAATTTTCATTTTTCAAACTCTTATTTTTCATTTTGAAATCATTTGAAGAATCATTACCCTTAAGTTTTAATCTATTTTTCAAGCTCTCATTTTCATTTCTAATTCTGGATGTCTTGTTTAATAATTCATCATTTTCAATCTCTAACTTTTCATTTCTACGTTTTAAGTTCTTAATTTCAAGCTTCAAATCATTATGGTATGTATCAAGCATACTAGTGTTCTATTTTTCATTTTCGACTTCTAAGGCATGCAAGTGACTAGTAAGGTTAGAGTTCTCCTTTTTAATTTTCTTTATTTCCTTGTTCTTTTTCATGAGTAATTCATAGATTTTTCTATATTCATCAACTAGCTCATCATAAGACATGTCAAATGAGCTTGAATTACTAGAATCACTATTATGACAAGAAGCGGAAGACTTTACCTCATCGTTAAGACCCATGAGACAAAAGTTTGATGTAACTTTATCGTCATGTCTAGAAGAGACTTCACTTGATTTGGATGTGGATGGAGAAGCACACTTCTTCTTTTTGGATTTCTTCTTCAAGAGAGGACAATTCATCTTCTTGTGTCTCGTCTCTTGGCAAAGGAAGCACCTAAGTTTTTGTTTCCGATTCTTGCTTGTGCTTCTTTGGCTAGAAGTGCTTTGGGCATCAAAACTGAGGTTAGTACTAGGGGGATGACCAATGTCATCACCACCCTCAACAAAAGTATTAAGCTATTCGGTTTTAGCATAATCATATAACATATTTAATGTTGCCCAAATATCGAAAGCCGAAGTGCAATACATGACTTTTTCAAGGATGCTATTAGGTAAGGTACAAAAAATGCTATACATAGCATCTCCATTAAATTGAAACATTTTCTTATCATGTTCATTCCAATAATGCATGTCAACCTTAGGTTCAATATATTCTAGTTTAATCATGTTATAAACATCAAGACCTCTAGTCTTTAAGTAAGTGTACATCCTAGACTTCCAAAGACCAAAGTTCAATTCATCGAACCTAGGAGGTGAAGAAGCTACCGACTCTAGTGCCATTCTAGGATCGAGACAAATTGTGGAAGGGATGGTGAAATCACAATCTATGACCCGCTCTGATACCAATTGTTGGGTGAAATGGCACACTAGAGGGGGGGGGGGGGGGGTGAATAGTATGTTAACTAAATTAATTAGCCTAAATTCAATTTTAGACGTTTCTTAGATTACTTAGGCAATTTACGAACGAATGACTAAGTGCGGAAGCGAGTAATAAAGATAAACAAACAATACACAAAAATAACAATGCTAACACAATTGTTTATAGTGGTTCGGCCCCAATGCCTACTCCACTACCTAAGCACCCCGCTTAGGATTTTCAAACTAGGTTTACTAGATTAAATCGGTTCCCTTACAAGAGGGCTTTGACCTGAAGAGACTCACTCTCAATCTAAGGCACTTTCACACCCGAAAGTCTCCGCCTTCTTATCAAGAGTTCTCTTCCACCTCAACCCTAAGGGATACCTCAACTAATCCTAGTAAGTTATGTTTACACAAGTGGCTTTACACCTTCTGTACTCAGGTAACCACTTAGATCCAAGACTTGACACTAGGTCTTACACAAACTCAACTTCAATAAGTAAACACGTTCAAATAACAATAAAGATTACAATGAAAAGAGCTAAAGAATAAAACCAAGAATAAGTGCTCTTTTTCAAGCCTTCAAGCCTCCAACTCGCCAAGTTGTTGAGCTTGAATTGAAGCTGAGTTGAGGAGAAAACTGGGCGCTTGAGAAAATGTTGACGGAAGAACTTAGCACTATTAATCGATCTTTAGAAGGCTCAAAAGTATCCTTTTTATGCTCAATAAAATCTGTAAGAAGGGTTAAAGGAGTTAGATGAGGGATATTTATAACCTCTCAAAGAAACAACAGCTCAACGGGTGAAAAACGGGCGGAAAATGGGCAAAAAACTAGCCGTTACCGCCGTTCGGTCGCATGCCGGTCGATCGTCGATCGACCGACCGATCAATCGCTCGAGCGATCGCTGGCTCAGTCTCTCTGTGTGGTCGATTGACGGGTTGATCGCCAAATATGATTCCTACGATCCGTAATCCGGTCGACCGACGCAAGTTGCGACTTCAGCGATCCGCAGTCTGGTCGACCAATCGTTTGATCGATGTGCCCTCTGCCAAATTTTGGCTTCAGTCGGTCGACCACCTGATCGATCAATGTAGCCACTGCCAATTTTTAGCACTATTCGGTCGATAATCCGGTCGACCGAAATGGCTACTGCCATTTTTTTAACCCCATTCGGTCGATCGACCGATCGACCGAACCTAGGCTGAACTTGCTTTTTTCAGCCTTCTTCTTGCTCGCTTCATTTCTGGGTTTCGACCGGTCTTTAGACTCGTCCAATACGACTTTGGTGCACACGTCGAACTTCGAAAAATTTCCGCGACGAACCCGAACGCGTTGACCAATGTCCTTTCGACTTTGCGATTTATTCGATATTTCGGATCGAGGACATCGAATGCTAACTGATATGGAACCTGAAAGATATTCTTAATGAACCATTAGTTCCATGTTTGTTATCATCAAAACCGAGATTAAGACTAAGGTAGAAAACCTTAGGCCAACAATTGCATCATAATAGATGGATGGGTGTCATTTGATTTTATTTAGATGAAGGGCTGAGATTTTAATACTGATTTAATGATTGTAACACCATTATATTCGTTCGTAACAGTGATTTATTAAATAAACTTAAGGTAATTCTTCTATTATTCTAAATAATCATTTGGAGGCCTTAAGGTTAGCAAATATATTCATGTTATATATGGAATTTCACCTAATCGACGTTGTGGATTCATTGATGAGGTCTTTTCTCTATTAGACCTCTGAATTTTGAAGGTAGTAGGCGGCCGATGCCTCATTTTGCATGCCAAGTTGAAAAATCATATTTTATATATTTTTGTGATTCAATCTGAGATGATTCATGGATATAGTAGTTAATGAGGTGAATCTTATCCTAGATCAGTGATTCCTATGATGAGTTATTTTATCCTGTTGTTCTATTCCATTAATTTACGATTGTAGTTCCTTTTTGCACTACCTTCATGGTACACATGCTTCTTTTCTTACAATTATTGGATGTGCTATAATTCTATTTCATGATTGTTTATTTATGCTGAGTATTCATGATTTATGAGTACTATTTCTACATATATATCTGTTTGTGATTGTGGACCGGGAAGCTCGTCAGCCGCCATATTGATGACAGACTCAGGTGGCAAGAGTGAGAAGTACGCTGAGACAGAGGTGATCAGCGCCCGACTCGTAGATCGACGGGTCTTTGGATTATTGGACAGACGGGTCCCAGAATATTAGATCAACGGGTCCCTGGAACGGGAAGCTCGTCAGCACCGCCACATTGACGACCGAGTTAGGTGGCTTGTGTGGATGTTGGATGATTATTGTTGATTTGTGGACATTATATTTATTTATTGTTAATTACTGGTTATTATATACATGTCTGGATGTGTTTGTGATTGTGGATCGGGAAGCTCGTCAGCCACCACACTGACAACCGACTCGGGTAGTGTGAGCGTGAAGTACGCTGAGACAGAGGTGATCAGCGCCCGATGTTGAGTGAATACCCACACTAGAAGGGGGGGAGGGGGTTGAATAGTATTGAGTGACTTTTACCTTCTACTTGATTTCTTTCGAGTTTGAATTTTAATGAAACCAAATTGATCACGCAATTAAGTTAAGATGCTTGACAAGTAATAATTAGGCAACAAGCACAATGAAACAAATAATGCAAAGACAAATAGTTATAGTGGTTCGATCAACCACCTAATCCACTACCTTGACTCAACACCAAGGATTTCTAACCAAATCCTTTATAGACTTTGTGTTTCCCTTTGAATACAATCACGGTTCCCAACCCTTTGAGAACTCCTCAAACCTATTCACCTAGGCAAAACACAATTCTATGAAGGAAACCCTAAGTGTTTACACTAGCACACATAGCAAGCTACTACTAACGATTACAATTTAAGAACAATGAAGAATGACAAGAAGGAGCTAAAAATGAAACCAAGAGTGTAAGCTCCTTCCAAGCCTCCAACTCTTCAAGATGGTGAGCTCGAATCGTTGTCGGAGTTGACGAGAAGATCGCTTGAAGAGGATGAAGCAATCAATGAAGCAAGCGAGCACAAATCAATCTTTGAAGGCTTAAATATCTCTCTTTGGAGTGCACTAATGATCATTAAGAGGGTTTAAGAGAGGTTGGTGAGGGGTATTTATAACCCCTCACTCGGCACATCACTCCAACGAACATTTTTTTGCCCGTTGGACGCCGACTGGTCGCTTGTCGGTCGATTATCGGTCGATTGATTAATCGATCGCCCAACGACCGCTAGGCTACTGCCCTTTCTCGGCCACATTTGGCCTACCGACTAGTCGACCAAATTGGCTACTATCAATTTTCGCCTTTGTCCGATCGACCGACCGATCGATCGAATTGGCCGCTAGTAGTTTTTGGCTTTGTTCGGGCTTAAATCTCTTTTTGAAGTGCACTAATGATCATTGAGAAGGGGTAAGAGAGGTTGGTGAGGGGTATTTATAACCCCTAACTCGACACAGCTCTCTAACGGGCATTTTTCTACTCGTCGGACGCCGATTGGTCGCTTGTCGATCGATCGTCGGGCGACTGACCGATCGACCACCCAGCGACTGCTGGGCTTTTTCCTCTTCTCAGCCATATTCGGTCGACGGATGGTCGATCGAATTGGCTACTGCCAATTTTTGCTATTGTCCAGTCGACCGTCCGATCGACCGAATTGGCCACTGCCAGTTTTTTGCTTCGTTCGGTTGATCGATCGGTTGACCGAAGTGGCTACTGCCAATATTTTACCTCGTTCGGTCGACCAAACCTAGACTAAGGTTATTTTTTTACATTTGTTTTGTTACACGCTTTTTCATGGGTTTCGTTACCAAGTTTTGACTTGGATAATTTTATAAATAGGCTTGGGATGAGATCCTAGGGATATATTACATAGAATCTACTTGATGATCTATGAACTCTACTTAATCTACATCCGAGCCTTTTTGACGATTTTTGTGTTTCTCCGAGCGAAGTTCGCGCGCGTATCGTAACCTCAACCTGAACTCAAAACTTCACACATATATTAAATACATGTTTGTTATCATCAAAATAGAGATCGAAGCCTAGGGTGAATCCTTTGGATTATTGGACCAACGGGTTCCTAGATATTGGACCGATGGGTCCCTAGACCGGGAAGCTCGTCAGCACCGCCACACTGTCGACCGATCCTGGTGGCTTGATTGGATGGTTGGTTAATTACATGATGTTTATATTTTGTTAAGATATTGGATATGTGCATTTCGGTTGTCATTTATACTTATGGATGGTTACACTTGATGAATGATATATTTCTTGTGATTGGATGATTATTGCTGATTATTCCTCTCGTTGTTGCTTATATTGTATACATGTCATTTGATGTTTATGCATGATGACTGATTTGGTGGATTGAGGACTGATCCGCTCACTAAGTCCTTGTGGTCTTACTCCTCATTTTATGATATTTTTAAGCACCTGAGCAAGATCAGAGAGGTACTGGGGTGCAGTAGCAAGACTGGTGGCGGCGGGTCTCATGACATGTCGTGATCAAGGAGGATACCGAGTCCAGCCATTTTTATTTTGTGGAGTCATGTAGACTTGGTTATTTCGTTTTCGCATTTTTCTTAGTTTGGAATGTCCTTGTTGGGACTTTAAAGTTTTGAAAATAAATTGAACATTTAGCATTTTGTTTTAATTAGTGGTTGGGTTTCTTTTAGGATTTGATATTTTTCTTTCAGTTTTAAATGTCATAAAATATTTGGGTTCATTACTTGTTTATGTATAGTTCATTTTGGGGTTAGGCTTCGAGGTACGTGGCGTACCCTAGCTGATCATACCGGATTTGGGGTGTGACAAAGTCCAATGCCGAAACCCTTCCTGATGGGGCCCTCGTAGTGCGCGCTCCCCTTCGGGGGACAACCATGCTCGGGCAGGAGAGGACACTAGGGCTTCCAAGGGACGCATACGTTGGGGTGATGATTCCTTGTCTTCACCCAATATTAACTCTAAGGTAAAAAACCCTGGCCCACACGGTAATGTTGTTATATATGATTATGCTATGAATGTTGATGATGAGCCTAAGGAGATTCTTGACAATATTCTTATGAATGATTCTGCTACTGTAAACTCTGTTGACTTACCTTATGAGGGGTCTAATGCTTGTATGAATCAAGAATTCTATTCCTCCCTCTTATTGTCCTTCCTCTTATTGCCCTCGTAATGCTTGTATTAATTTTTCTTTTGTTCAGCCTTCCTCTAATTCTCTAGAGGAGCTTGCCACTAAAATTGTTATTATTTTTAAGAATTCTATTCCTCCCTCTTATTGTCCTTCCACTTCTAGGCCTGCCAAAAAGAAGGTTTTAAAACCTTCTAAATCTTAAAATTTACTAGGCCCTAGAGGTGATGGATTAAATAAATTTAAGAGGCATAGTAAGTGATATTGATGTCCCTACTGATAAGATTCCTTCTCTGATTTCCATTCTTACTATCCCTTTACTTTATTAGATATATGAAGGTGCTTAATTGGAATGCTAGAGGGGCTGATCGCAGGTCAGTGAAAAACTTTCTTTTTTCTCATATTAGAATTAATCAGTTTAAGGTAATTTCCTTACAAAACTCACATGGATTTAAATCATGCTAAGAGACTTGTTAAGACTCTTGGAAAAACTTGGAAGACTGCCATCCAGCCTAGTCTAGGTGCTTCTGGTGGTCTTATTATTGCTTGGGATACTTTGTTTGCTAAAGCTAAGATTATTTCTATTGCTTCCCAAATTATTCACATTGTAATTCAATTGGAAAAATCTAAACCTTTTTTGATGTCTTGTATTTATGCTAGTATTGATTCTAGAATAAGATATGTTCCTTGGAATTCCTTTTCTAACATTGATATGAATAGTTTTCCTTGGCTTGCATTCTTAATCTTGAAGATAAATATGATGGTTTACCCTTTAAATTTATTAAATTTGTTCAAGAATTTTCCTTTTTTATTCATCATGCTAGTCTTATGGATTTGGGTTATTCTGGTCCTAAGTTAACTTGGTCAAATAACCATAAAGGTGCTGCTAAAATCCTTATTAGGCTTGATAGAATATTTTCTAATGCAGCATGACTTCAATTTTTTGGTACCTGCTCTATTACTCATTTAAATAGATGTTTATCTAATCATTGCCCCATTATCATTAATATTTCTGCTAGTAAACAACTTAGAAGTAACTTATTCAAATTTCAAAGTTTCTGATTTGGAATATAAAGATAGTAAAAGTGTGGTGACTAATGGTTGGAATTAAAAGTTTGCTTACCTAGTTTAATTTCTTGTGAACAATCTGCCTTTGTTAAAGACAGAAATATTCATGACAATATTTTAATTGTCCAAGAACTGGTGCATTCTTTTTATGATTCTAAAAGTAAAGTGAATTGTATCATTATTAAAATTGATGTTGAGAAGACTTATGACCTTCTTAAAAGAGATGCTATTATTGAAGTCTTGTAAAGGTTTAATTTTCCTGATAAATTTATTAGCCGGATACATGCTTGTATTTCCACTCCTTTTGCCTATATTGTTAATTCTCAGACTTCTCAGTGTTTCCCCTCTAATAGGGGTATTAGACAAGGTGATCATATTTCACCTTTTCTTTTTATCTTGGTTTCTCAGGTCCTCATCTTACTTATAAATAATGTTGTTGATCAAAAGCTTCTAATTCTTTTTAAATCTTAAAATAGGTTATTTGTAAGTCATTTAATGTTTGCAGATGATCTTATTTTATCCATCAAAGCTACTCATAAGAGTTTAATTGTTGTTAAGTCAATTTTTGCTACTTATGAATCTCTTATTGGATAATTAATTATACTAAATTTGATATTTTTTTTCCTAAACATGTTTCTTCTGTTGATAGGAAAAGAATTTTTAATTTACTTGGCATAAAAGTGGGCGGTTTTCCGTTTAAATATCTAGGTGTTATGATGTCTCATAGAAAACCTCCTTCTAATACTCATAATCAAATTATTTCTTAATTTGATACTAAACTTAGTAATTGGAAAGTTTCTCTCTTACCTCAAGCTGGGAGGCTAGTTCTTATTAAATATTTTCTTAATTCTATTCCTACTAATACCATTTCTGTTACTTGGCTTAATAAACATCTGAGTAGTAAACTTGATAGAAAAATCAATGACTTCCTATGGAATCTTGATCCTAACAGGAATAGTGTCCATCTTATCAGTTGGCAAACTGTTACTCTCCCTAAATCTTTAGGAGGGCTTGTAATTCAAGACATTAATGTTGGGTAAAATGACTACACTAGAGGGGGGGTGAATAGTGTGTTTATTAATCTTTTCGTCTAAATTCGATTTTAATCGTGTTCTTAAGCTACTTAGGCAATTTACGATTGAATGATTAAATGAGGAAGCGATAAATAATAAAATAATTAATACAACCAATAAATCAAGGTAAACACAATAATTTATAGTGGTTCAGCCCAATGCCTACTCCACTACCTAAGCACACCGCTTAGGATTTCCAAACTAGCTTTACTAGATTATCTTGTTTCCTTTACAACGAGGATGTTTTCACCAGAGAGTCTCCGCTCTCACACCGAAGACACTTCCACACCCAGAAGTGTCCGCCTTCCTACCGAGAGCACTCTCCCACCTCAATCCTACGGACAACAAGAACTAATCCTAGTAAACTACGTGTACACAAGTGGCTTTACACCTTCTACACCAAGGATACTACTCAATTACAAGACATAACACTAGGTCTTCTTACACGTTCAAATACAATAAAATAAATCACAAAAATACACAAGTAATGGAGCAAATAAATAATACAACAAATACTTAGCTCCAAACATGAGTTCTAGTTCCTCTTGATGCCTCAATGATGAATCATTCAAAGCTTGAAGGCAAGATCAAGGATGTATCGTGGAAACTAGGGTTATCAAGAAGATGGCTCATGAAAAGCTTTAGAATGATCAAGAATTAGCTCAATAAAGGCTTGGATCAATTGTTAAGAAGACTTCAAGAAGATAGGTGAAGGGTATTTATAACCCCTCAACAGAATAACTGCTCAACGGGCGGAAAACTAGTCGTTTTTATCGTTTGATCGCTTGTCGGTCGATCGACCGATCGACCGATCGACCGCTGGCTTTAATCGCTATGTTCGGTCGACTGACGTGTCGACCGAATGAGTTGCGACTTCAGCGATCCGTAATCCGATCGACCGATCGTTCGACCGAAGCAGCTTCTGCTAATTTTTGGCCTCTGTCGATCGATCGACCGGTTGACTGAATTGGCTACTGCCTATTTTTTATACTATTCGGTCGACCGAAAACTGGACAGACTGCTAGTTTGCTTGCTTCTCTTTGCTTGTTTGAGTTCCATCTTTGCTAAGTTTACTTATATAATATTTAAGTTAATAACTTTAAAACATAAATGTTATATAAGGATTACCCCCCATTTGGATTTAATAAAAATATCTAAAAAAGCAAAATCCTTAAGAATCAAAATCTAGTTTTTGGGGTCTAGCACAAATTTTTTGAAAACGAAAATTTTCTAATTTTTTGAGTCAAGAATGGGTAGGCTAAAGGCTTCCAAGAAATCCTAAAAAATATCTCGTTATCTAGTTTTAACCCAACGAATAATTACTGCCATTTTTTATGTCAAGAAACTATCTAGGTCATATAGCCCTCCAAAGAGCTCCCTAGGCTTAGTGAGTTTCTAGGCGGTTTCCGAGATTTCATACTTTGGGGTTCAAGTTTGGTTTCAGGGTTCTTAGCATCATAAAGATGATTTACAATAAAAACTAGACACCCTAAACCTAAAATCTATCTTCCCGAATAATTCGAGCGCGTCGACTAACGTCTTTCTGATTTCCCGATTTCTTTGATATTTCCGATTGAGGACGTCGTGCGCTAACCGATATGGAACCTGAAAGATATCTCAATGATACTTTAGTTCCATGTTTGTTATCATCAAAACCGAGATTAAGATCAAGGTTGAAAACCTTAAGCCAACATTTAAGTCTAAAAGCATCTCTCTTCATGCTAAGAGAATCCATGCTTATCTCAATAACTCTAACTCCTTATGGGTTAAGATTGTTATGAACAAGTTCCCTAAAGTTTCCTATTTCAATACTATTTCCCCTAAAAAATCATCATGGGCTTGGAAACTAATTTTGAAATCTTTTACTAAACATCAGTTTGGTTTTAAATATGTTTTTGGTATTGGTAGCAATACTTCTATTCTTTATGATAATTGGATTTTTGATGTTCCTTTAGCTTTGAAGTCTACCTTTATTAATATGAATATTGTGAATAACTTAACTCATGTGCATCACTTAATTTATAACCATGCCTGGTCCTTGTTTATGGGGCTTACTTTTTGTAATTCTGATCTTTGGAACACCATTTCTAGTATTGAGGTGCCGGTATTTCCCGATGATGATGTAGAGGTTTGGATTGCCAAGGATGATGGTTTCGTAATCACATTCTCTGGTTACCTTTTTTTCTTGAAATCAATATATGGTCTTACTTCTACTAATTGAAATTCAACTTGGGATTTTTTATGGAAGTTATCTGTGGCTCCTGAAGTAAAATTATTTTTATGAAATTTTTTTCATAAGCGTTTACATACCCACAGCAGACTTCTGGATTTAGGCATTTCTATTGGTCAATCTTGCTTATTTTGCAATTCCGTCATGGAAATTGTCGATCATTTCTTTTGGTATTGTAATTTTTCTGCAAGAATTTGGAATTCTTGGCTGCTTTCTCAATGGCTGCTTTCTCAATTTTGACTTTGTTAGTAGAAGTGATTGGCATTTAGGTAGTTGGCTTGCATCTGGTTCAGGATTTTCTTTGAACTCGGATTTAAAAGCTGCTGTTGCTAATGCTATGGACCATTTGGTTTCTAAGAAATAGTATATTGCATGGTTGTAATACCCAAAAATCTTAATAATAATATTTTATTATTGAGTGGGGGATCGTGGGCCCTAGTTACCGCAGATTGTTGGAAAGCTTCGGGATTAGACCCGAGTAATCATTTAATGTAGAAAAATTAAGGAAAATTGTATTTATCTTATCTCTGTGATTTAGCATGCTAGGATGATAGAGGATCTCAAGGCGAATTTAGCGGTGCATTCGGATCTCGAATCAGAGTTAGATCGGATGAGTTATGAGTTGTTTAAGTCGGATATTTAACGGAGTATTTTGGTCATTTGGACCCAATCGGTATAAATTAGACCTTGGGGTGTGTGGCCAGGGGTTTTAGCCGCACGCCACCCGAGACAAAGGAGAGAGGGAACCGTCGAGGAGGAGGAGCCGTCGGAGTCGGATTTTCGCGAATTCGTTGGTGTCGATCAGGGGAAGAACCTACGTGTCTTTTTCTTCTATTTTCTCTCCGTCCGGTGAGTGGATTTAGGCCTTCTTTTCTCCAATTCTTGATTCATGTCGCTATTCTTATGTTTCGGAGTTTTTCGTCGATTTTGATGCATTTTCTTGTATCGGATCGGAAGTAAAAATAATTGTCCTTCCTCTTATTGATTTAAATATATATATATATAGATTAATAAAAAAAGGGGGGGCCTTGAGCAGCCGCTGCCAGGTGGCGACGGGTCAGTCCGGCGGCGACGGGTCAGTCCGGCGGCGACGCTGTTGGCCGGGCTGTCGCCTGCCCAGGAGGGCGCCGCCGGGCGCGGCCCGCGGCTGGGCTAGGCGGCTGCCCACCCCTTGGGGCAGCCGACCTAGCTACTTCCTTTGGGGCCTCCGCCGAGCGCCAGGCGGCGGCGACCCGCCGTCGGACGATAGGAGACTCGGCGAGGTCCCCGTCCGGTCGGACCCCGTCGGTGAGCGGCGGCAGTTGCTAGGGAAGGGAGGCGACAGTGGTGGGTGAGGGCAGGATGAGGACGAAGATGAAGATGACCTAAGGAGATGAGATGAAATGGAGGGTTGAGATTGATTTGGGTGAGATGGAGGGTTGGATTCAATTGGTTGAGATGAAGGGCAGAGATTTGATCTTGTGTGGATGTAAGGCTTAGGTTGCATCATGTTAAATAGAGGGTTGTGATTGCATCATGTAGATGGAGGGCCGTGATTGCATCTAATTAGATGTAAGGTTATGATTTCATTATGTAGATGTAGGGTAGTGATTGCATCTGGTTAGATGTAAGGCTGAGATTGCATCATGTTAAATAGAGGGCTGTGATTGCATCATATTAGATGGAAGGCTGTGATGTGTTCCTATTTAGATGAAGGGCTGAAATTTCATTACTGGTTTATTGATTGTAACACTATTTTATTTATTTATAGCAGTGATTTATTAAATAAATTAATGTATTTCTTTCATTATTCTAGATAATTATTTGGAGGCCTAGCTTAAAGTTAGCAAAATTATTCATGTTATATCTGAATTTTCAACTAATCGACGTTCTGGACTCATTAGTGAGGTTTTTTTCGCCATCAGACCTTTGGATTTTGAAAACAATAGCTGGGTGTCGCCTCGTTTTGCGTGCTAAGCTGAAAAATTATATTTTGTATATTTTTATGATTCGATCTGAGATGATTCATGAATATAGTAGTTAATGAGGTGAATTTTTCCTAGATCAGTGATTGCTATGACGAGTTATTTTATCACGTCCCAGTTCATTGATTTATAGTTGGAGTTTCTTTTGTGCACTGCTTTCATGATACACATACATCCTTTGTTACAGTGCCATAATTCTATTTTATGATTGTTTATTTGTGCTAAGCATTCATGATATATGAGTGCTATTTCTACATATATATCTGTATGTGATTGTGAGGTATAGCAGGAGGAGGTAGAGGATGAGGTATGCACTTAACATACCATTTATTACTTGTTGATAGCACATATTGTTTATACTTATATACTTGCGTGTGTGGTGTTGTGATGTGCTTGTTGCATTTTTCGGAAGCCTCGCTGGTGAGCGGATGCTCCAAAGAGATAGCGTTGGCCTTATTTCGGAAGTCCAACTGGTGAGGGGAGATCATACCCCAAAGACACAGTTCGGAGACCCGAGCAGGTGAGGGGAACGTATGCCCCAACAGGCTAGCTCAGAAGAGCTAGTGCCGGTGAGGGGAGGGCATGCCCCAAAGAGATGGCACTGAGCTGGGTGGTAGTTCGGCGGCCACCCGTCTACCTACCCTATATGGCTGTGTGGGACCGACAGGTCCGAGGAGCATGCATATGATTGAGGTGTTGCATTGCATGCATATGATGCATATGATTGAGGTGTTACATTCTTCCTATTTTATTGCCATAGACATTTTATGCTTATTGACGGATATTGACTTCGTGCATAGAGTTGGATGTATTATTGCTAGTTTCTTCTGACATTGCCGTTACGCTATTTATATCGGCTATTTGTTTTTTTATGCATGATGATTGAGTTGGTGAATTGAGGACTGATCTGCTCACTAAGTCCTAGTTGGACTTACCCCTCATTACTATTGTTTTGAAGCACTTGAGTTAGATTAGAGAGGAATCGAGGTGCAGTAGCGCAGCTGGTGGCGGCAGGGCAGCGGGTCTCGTGACATGTCGTGATCGAGGAGGATACCTGTGTCATTTTAGTGTCTCTTTGAGTTGTTGAGTCATGTTGACTCGGGTTGTGGTTTCCGCATTTATTTTTATTTGAGGAGTCTTATTTATTTATTTGAACTCCTTTTTAATAAACTTGTTCATTGTGTTTATATTGAGTTTTGGTTTGGTTTGATTTGTGATGTCATGTCTATCCTTTTCAAATTTTTTTTTTTTCACTATTCAGGTTATTGTTGTTTTGTTTGAGTTGGGTTAGGCTTCGGCATACGTGGCGTATCCTGGCCGGTCATACCCGATTTGGGGTGTGACAATGGTGAAGGAAGGCCATCCATTTCCTCGGTATAAATTCAATTGTTATGAAGCCTTTAATAACCCAGATGGGGGTGCTGGCATTATTTTTAGAGACTCACAAGGCGAGTGTATTTATGCTTTTACCCATTACTTTTTATCTACTTCTGCATTACAATCGAAAGCTACTTTTATTTCTTTTGCTCTTTCTGTGGCCGTTTCCAGGAACTTGGATCACTTCTTCATTGAGATAGATTGTAAACAGTTGGTCGACTTAATCAATAATAAAGCTGCTCCTCCTTGGAGGAATAGGCCTCTATTTAGAAACATTTGTAATCTATTTTTGAAATTTAATCATGTTCATCTGGTTTTTGTAAGCCGCACGACAAACAATGCTGCTCATTGGGCAACAAACTGTGCTAGGAGAAGAAGGGAGTCCACTGTTTGGACCTCGATTCGTCCTCCTGAGCTCGTTGTAATTTTGGGTGAGGATGCTAGTCATCCTATAAGCCCTGTTTAATATATGTCTTTTCTATTTGGTAAAAAAAAGGTCGGAGTATGTGAGTATCGGTCGGATCAATTAATTAACATTCGAACCAGTGTCACTAGAATATAAGCATACATTCTTAACCACTTAATTAGGCAAACCATAACATATGATATAAAATTTTATTTTATTTAACTTAAATTAATTTTTGATTAATTCGATAAATTAACCGAATGAACCAAACTGGAAATTGAAAACTTTAAAATTTGTAATTATTAACTAAAAATTAATTGGATAAATCAATTTGATTAATCAATTTTTACGATTAATTAATAAAGTTTGCTCACCCCCAATTGAAGGTACCATATGATCGTCATTGCTGGAGGTTAGGTATCAATTATCTATATATATACTTAAAAGCAAGATTCAAGTAAGCCATATGGCACTTTCACAATCCAGCAATGCTAACTTGGCAATTTTAGAAATTTTAGAAAAAATTCTCTTTTTTTAATTACTTTCTCTCTCCTTCTCTTCTCTTTCAATTAATGTAATTATTTTTACGGTAGTTACAGTTTTATCTCAATTAATCCGACATGTTATTCGCAGTTACAGTTTTATCTCAATTACTCTACACATTATTCGCACACGTCTCCAGAGCGGTCTCCTCAACTTCCTCCATAATTTAATGCCCCATCTATAAAATAATGTTAACTCTCTATATCTCTCTTATACCCCTAAGGAAATCTATCTACGTCTCCTCAAATTCCTCCGACTCATTCTCTACATTCTCCTCCCCACCCCCTCTCAGTGCTCCTCTTCCTCCTCAGCCGTCCCCTTCTCCTGAGAGCATCGCCCCCGGCTTCCCCAAGAAGCTAGCTATCCAACGTCCCCGCTCCAGGGTTCCCCTTCACTTCGTCGGCAGCCACGTAGTACCTCTTGGTCCTGTCGTTCAACTTGATCTTCCACAGCGTCGACTGTGTGCATTCGGTGGTCGCCTAAACCTCCACGTTGAAGTCGTCCTCTAATTCGATGTCGTTCTCGTCGGCGTTGTCCGGGAAGAACTTCACCGAGTAGCCATTGTCGACGGGAGATGTCGCCAGTGTGACGCTCAGATGGCAAGAGTCATTGTCGACGTCGGTGAAGCCAGGTCTGATGTAATATTCGACGATGGGCCTGAGGAGGTTATCGTTTGTGTAGAGGACAGGGTCAACGAGGAGGGGGAGGAGAGCGAGGCGATGAGGAGGAGAGCAGCGAGAACAAATACTGTTGGCTTCATGGTTGATCGATGCGTACTTAATTAGTTAATTTGGTTCTGGAAGATGAGGAGAGGGTGCATGCAGGCAATCAGTATTTATATAGAGTTAAACGTGGACATGCTTACACGGAATTGACCTTTTCTACTATGGACTTTTGATAACTTTGTAAGAAAAAAATTATTTTAATTATAGGAAAATACGAGGAAGAGTACTGTATATATAGTTAAGATATAATATCTATGTGACACCCTGATTGAGGGTAGTGTGATCGGCCAGGGCCCACGTCCTTCCATGTAGCCTACTGTCTACACTGACATCAAGAAATCAAAACATATCGACTGAAAGAAACTTAACATACTTTATAAAAAGTTTGCAAGTCATAATATATATAAGTTTTTCAAAACAAGAAGAAACATCAACATCAAATCCAAATGGTTAAATATCAAGTTTTAAAATTCTTTTCAAAGATAACTGTCAGTGCAGAAATAAAACCAATATAACTAGGACTAGTCTAAGACTCATGGATGCCGCTACGAGATATGGCACCGCCTCCACCCTCCAGTTGCACCATGTCGTCACCAAGCTACTGCTCATGTTCTGCAAAATAAAATATAAACTGTGAGTCCACTTGGGACTCAGTGAGTGGCTCAAATGAACCTCCACATAATCCTCAGACCTGCATATATATCATACAAGGCAATAAAGGAATGTACAAGGAGGTAGAGTGTGTTTCTAATACAATTACAGACCCTCAACAGATCCATCAGTACCAACTGTACATGATAACCTGCCACCTTGGCTTATCAAGCCTCTGGCATCCGGCCCTTGGGCCTACTCATAGCAATATATCTCGGCTACAGCCGTCCCTACCATATCAAGTAGTATCATCTCAAGATTAAGGCAAACAATCCCGGGCCGTCGACTAGGATGACCACTAGTCTCCGGACAGCGTCTGGGGTAAGGATAGCTAGTCCCACCCAACTGGGGTCTGGCACCTAGCGGGCCCGCTGGCGCACCTCTATACCCGACTGGCCGAGCTGAGCATTGGTTATTTCCAACCTCCTCGCTCCTCGGCGGATCATCACAAGCACATTACACAATCAAAATCCTAGGGTTTCTCTATATATATATATATACACTTTGGGCCTTTGCCCGTATCTAGCCATGTCCGGCTACCGGGTCAACAATTCATGCCGCCCCTGTTAGTATATGTGCACCTACAATCTCTAAGTGTCCAAGATGTACAAGCAGTCATAGAAGTGTGATAATCTCATATCTAGGTTTCCATAAATATGCTATGAACATCTAGTGACACCTTACATGTTACCTACCTTTTTTTTTTACATTGTCTTAGGTGAGAATTTCCATGAGTCATCCTTGGAATACCATCCAAGGACATTTAGGGCAGCATGTATAATGGAAAGAAAAATGCTCAAATATTACATCATTTACCATATTTAATCATAATGCACATACCTAACAATTCTTATACTACCTTAGGAATAGTAGCACAATAAGGAGCAACTATCTAGCATGGCAAGGTAGTAATAATTTAAATAACATGTATGAATTATAAAACGTGGTAACATTGTCAACATCCAAGTTTAAGGATCAAATGCTAAGTATGGATACAATCTAGCATTTCTACAATTCAAATCAATTAAGCTACTTGCTAAGTTTGGTGTTCTTCCTAAGTATTGTCATATCCTTATGTGATCCTTAAGATCATGAACTTTCCATCTAAGGCAAATCTCTCCTCCTCTCCCCAACCTTGGCCGAACCATGTGCAAGCGAAACCTTGCTCGGCCAAGGTCCTTGGGGTAGGGAAAGATGGAAGATACTTTAACTATACTTTGTCTCTTCAATTCCACGTACTTCTTAAATACCAAAGATCAACTTACCCTTCCCCTCACCCTTTGGCCGACCCTCTTCATGAATCTTAGGGTTCATTCGGCCACTTCAAGGGGCTTTATAGGGGGACATGCTTCATGTTACACAAGGAGTTCAAAGGATTGAATCAAACAGTGGTATAGGGCATCTAAGGGCCTTATTGCCGTCAAGGGAATCGAGGAAAATTTTGGCATGACCTTTCCCCTTTTCCCATGACTCGGCAGCCCGTAAAATACTCAAATCAATGGTTAAAACAGCGAGATCCGACAAGAACATCATAAAACAATGAGTACCTATCGTTGAAATCATAGATCATTGGAAAAACGTGAGAACTCAACCTAGCATCTAGGGTTCGGTCACCCGCCTCCCCCAAACTGTTAAAGCCTTAACCACTCACCTTTTTAAGAAGAGAAAATAGTGAGCAAGAAGATCCCCATGTCCTCGAAGTGATCGGCTCCGGCAATGGCAAGATCTCCGACCAAGAATCCAAGTAGTGCCTCCCCTTTTTTCCCTTGCTCCTCCTCTTTCTCCCTTGCTGCCTTGTGCGGCTCAAATGAATGAGCCACACGGCTGCAAGATGAGGGTTTTAATCACTCATCTAGCTTTCCAAATGAGGCCTCTTGACTCAGTTAACTCGCACTCAAACCTCGACTAAACCCGAACTCAACTTGGGTTCCGACTCAACCCATAATATGACTGGAGTTGACTTAATTTAAGGTATGATTTTATAAAAGGAAGGTTAATTATCCAAATAGACTTCATGATTCATTATCCGAGGCATACCTTTTCACTCGAGGCGATCCTAAGGCTCGACTCGACTATCCCCGGGTCCGACGCGCTGCACCAAAATAGATTTTTATAATAGGAAACTTTTTTTTTTCGGGTCTTACAACCTTCCGCCCTTACGGGAAATTCGTCCTCGGATTTACTTAAATAACAAGGACTTACCGACTCCTCGAACAAGGAATGGTAGCGCTCTCTCATGTCCTGCTCTACCTCCCATGTGGCTTCTTGCCCGGAATGGTGCTCCCATCTGACCTTTTCAAGGGGAATTTCTTTGGACCTTAGCTTCCTGATCTAGTGGTCAAGAATCTCCACCAGCCTTTCCTCAAATGCGATGGCTGAATCTACCTCGATAGAAGAGGGCTCGATCACATGCGAATCATCCTTTACATACTTCCGCAACATGGATACATGGAAGACTAGGTGCACTCTGCTCAAGCTAGGAGGCAATGCCAGCTCATAGGCCACTTCGCCCCTCCGCTTGAGAACGGGAAAAGACCCAATGTATCTAGGGCTCAATTTCCCCTTCTTCCCAAACCGGACCACCCCTTTCATAGGAGAGACCTTCGGGAATACTAAGTCACCCTCTGCAAATTCCAATTCCCTGGCCTTTCTGTCGGCATACATTTTCTGTCGACTCTGAGCCGCCAGCAGTCTTTCCTTAATGACCTTTACTTTTTCTACCGCCTCCTCAACCAGGTCGGGGCCCACCATGAGTGATTCCCCTACCTCAAACTAGCCCACCGGGGACCTGCACCGCCACCCATACAAGGCCTCAAAAGGAGCCATGCCAATGCTACTGTGATAGCTATTGTTATAGGCGAATTCGATCAACGGTAGCCTCTCTCAGCCATCTGCCATATCCAGGACGCACGCCCTCAGCATGTCCTCCAAAGTTTAGATGGTACTCTCTGACTTCCCGTCAGTCTGCGGATGGAAGGCTGTACTGAAATGCACCTGAGTACCCAACGCTCCCTGGAAGGACTGCCAAAATCGGGCTGTGAACTGGGTACCGCGGTCGGATATAATCATCACCGGGGTACCATGATATGCCACAATCCTATCCAAAAACAGTCGGGCATACTACTCCGCAGAGAAAGTAGTTTTCACTGGTATAAAGTACGCGGTCTTGGTTAACCGGTCCACCACCACCCAAATGGAATCAAAACCGCCTTTTGACTTAGGCAATCCAGTCACTAGATCCATGGTGATTTTCTCCCACTTTCACTCGGGCACTTTGAGATTTTATAGGAGCCCCGCAGGCTTATGGTGTTCGGCTTTCACCTGCTGACAGACTAGACATTTAGAAACAAATTCTGCCACCTCTCTTTTCATGCCCTTCCACCAGTAATGCTGCCTTAAGTCCTGGTACATCTTGGTGGCCCCCCGGATGCATCGTGTAAGTGGAATGATGACCCAGTTCCAGTACTTGCCTGCGCACCTCAGCCATGTCTGGTACTACTATCCGATCTCTGAACCTCAGGACACCTTCTGAGTCCAATTTGAAACCGTTCTCTACATCACCTCTTTGTACCAGGTCCTTGGTCAGTGCACAAAAGGCATCTTCCCCCTGCGCGGCACGCAGCATGTCCACCAGCGTGGATTGTACCCGCAGATGGGCCATCAGGGCACCTGAAGCTGATACTGATAAGGTTGCACCCCCATCTAGGCGTAAAGCCAACTCTCGAGCTAGAGGCCTCCGCTTAGCTTCCAAATGGGCCAAACAGCCCATGGATTTTCTGCTCAGCGCATCTGCTACCACATTTGCTTTCCCCGGATGATACATAATGGTGCAATCATAGTCCTTTAGGAGCTCCAGCCACCTCCTCTGCCTGAGGTTCAGCTCCTTTTGGGTAAACAAGTACTGGAGACTCTTGTGATCTGTGTAGATTTCGCAAATCTCCTCGTATAAGTAGTGCCTCCAAAGCTTCAGTGCAAAGACCACTACCACTAGTTCTAGGTCATGCGTCAGATAGTTCTTCTCATGAACTTTCAACTGGCGAAACGCATATGCAATCACTCTGCCATACTGCATCAAGACGCTGCCCAGACCAACCGGAGAGGCATCACAGAAAACCACAAATCCTCCTGAGCCAGAAGGTACAGCCAACACAAGTGCAGATGTCAAACATGCCTTGAGCTTTTGAAAGCTCGCCTCGCATTTGTCATCCCAAATGAATCCGACCTTCTTCTGGGTCAACCGAGATAGAGGGGATGCAATTCTGGAGAAATTCTCCACAAACTTTTGGTAATAGCCGGCCAACCCAAGAAAACTACGGACATCGGTCACACTAGTCGACCGCTTCCAGTTATGAACCACTTCAATCTTGGCGGGATCTACCCTTATTCCTTCCTTGGACACTACATGGCCCAAGAACCCTACACTTTCCAACCAAAATTCACAATTGGAAAATTTGGCAAACAAGCGATGCTCTCTGAGGGTTTCTAGGACCATTCTCAGGTGCTTAGAGTGCTCTTCCTCACTCTTGGTGTAAACCAAAATGTCGTCAATGAAGACGATCACAAAGCTGTCCAGGTATTCCTTAAATACACTATTCATTAGGTCCATGAAGGCAGCAGGTGCATTGGTTAGGCCAAAGGACATCACTAGGAATTCATACTGACCATAGCGAGTCCTAAAGGCCGTCTTTGGCACATCGCAGTCACGGATTCTCAACCGATGGTATCCGGACCTTAGATCTATCTTTGAGAACCATTGAGCCCCCTGCAGCTGGTCAAACAGATCGTCTATCCTCGGCAGTGGGTAGTGGTTCTTAACAGTCACCTTGTTCAGCTACCTATAATCAATGCACATGCGCATTGACCCATCCTTCTTCTTCACGAAGAGAACCAGGGCACCCCACGGTGACACACTCGGCCGAATGAACCCCAGGTCTAGCATTTCCTGCAATTGCAGCTTTAGCTCTCTGAGTTCGGCCGATGCCATCCTGTAAGGGGGCATAGAAATTGGTTTCACCCCAGGCTGCAGATCAATGCAAAAATTGACCTCCCTTCTGGGCGGCAACCCTGGCAATTCCTCAGGAAACACATCAGGGAATTCACAGACCACGGGGGTTCCGCTGACATGCTTTGCTTCACCCCTTTCCTCCTCGACCACAGCTACAAAGGCTAGGAAAGATTGGCAGCTGCCTCTAAGAAATTTGCAAGCCTTTAGGGCTGAGATGACCCCTATTGGCTTGCTACCTCCCTCCCCTTGGAAGATGAACTGCGGTAGCCCACGCTTATTAAACATCACTGCTTTGGCTCTACAGTCCAGCATTGCGAAATGCTCCGCCAGCCAGTCCATGCCAAGGATGACATCAAGCTCAAGAGTGGGTAGGAGTGTCAAGTCCGCACTCAGCACATGGCCGCATATGAGTAATTCACACCCTTGATAAATTGAGGTTGTTAAGATTGCATCTCCCGTAGGCGTTGATACCATCAATGGCCCATCAAGCATAGAGGGTACCATTGGCAGCTTTGCAGCAAACATGGCAGACACAAATGAGTGCGTGGCACCCGGATCAAATAATACATATGCAGCAGACGAACATACTAAAATAGTACCCGTCACCATTGCTTTGGAACCTTCTGCACCATCACGGTTCATAGTATAGACCCGCGCAGGAGGCCTCTCTGAATGACTGGTCTGCGGCCCCCTATTTTGAGTCTGCCCTCTCGGTGCTACTGACCCTACTGACATAGGTGCTTTACCCCTTGACTGGTCAGGCTTCTGACCACTTCCCTCAGGGCAGTCCTTCTTGAAATGACCGACCCGGCCGCACTAGAAGCAAGCATTAGTGCAGTTAAGGCAGGAACCCCATTGCCTCCGACTGCAGCTGCCACACTGCGTTGCCTCAGATCTCTGAGAACCACCTCCTGACACTGCTGGCCTTACTGACCCGGTCCCTTGGCCCCCACGGCCCCGATGGCCATTCTGCCCTCGGCTTTGTTGCTGATCTGCTGTGGGCATTGCCCCCTCACAGTGCCCAGGTCGACTACCAGAACCCTATGACCAAAACTTCTTCATAGCTGGCCCGTCATTTCTCTCGAACGACACCAAAGCTTCTTTCCGCAGGGCTTCGTCCACTACACGAGCCAGTGTAGATTCCTCGGTGAAATGAATAAGCCTGCCAATTTGTGGCCTGAATCCTGCCATGAACCTCTTGAACCTAGCGGTCTCAGATGCCACTAGGGTGGGATGGTACTTGGAGAGACGATTAAACTCGATCTCATACTCCGACACTGTCATGCCTCCAGCTTGGCGCAGCATCTCAAAATCATGGGCGCGCTTGTCACAAACACTCATGGGTAAGTATTGCTCTTTCACAGTCGCCCGAAATTCCTCCCATGTGGGAGGTGGTGCGCCAGCTGCCCTGCGGGCTTTCCAAGTTTGCAGCCAGACCTTTGCCGGTCCCCTCATCTGAAGACTGACCATACAAGCAGCCGCCTCTGATGAACATCCCAGTTCCATGCATAGCTCATAACAATCCCCCAGAAATTCCGTCACTTCCACTTGACGATCTATCTCAATGAACTCTGGTGGCTCCAGGGTGACAAAATTTGCATAAGTTGGGGTTCTGACCACTGGTGCTACCACCTCTGCCACTTCTGATACCACTGAAACCACGGGCACTGGTTGTGGCGGTGGCTGCTGGGACTGCTACTGCAACTGCTATCTCAGTTCCTGCTCCTTATGGAGCGCCTCAGTCAATTGGTTCACCTGAGCCTGCAGTAGATCAACCACTGACTCTTGTCCCTGCCCCTTAGACAGTTCTCTATCTCTGCCCCGGGTCCGGCCTCGGCCTCGACCTCGGCCTCGCCCCCGGCCTCAACGTTCCGTCGAGTTACTGCCACTGCTGCTCAAAGCAGCATTTCGAGCATCCATTTCAGTATCACAAGGATGAAAGGAAAGTGTATGACATATAAGAAATTATTAAAACAAGCTCTTTAAACTACTAACCGCATGGTGCGCTGAGTGCAGGAGTGGTCGCCCAATCTCGTAGAATAACTATACCGTAAGTCGGCACGCTAGCATATGCCTCATACGGTACCCAACAATGAGTCATAGACAACACCTAACCTAGTGCTCTGATACCAACTTTGTCATACCCCGACTGAGGGTAGTGTGACCAGCCAGGGCCCATGTCCTGCCCTGTAGCCTACTGTCTATACTGACATCAAGAAACCAAAATATATCGACTGAAAGAAACTTAACATACTTTATAAAAAGTTTGCAAGTCACAATATATATAAGTTTTTCAAAACAAGAAGAAACATCAATATCAAATCCAAATGGTTAAACATCAAGTTTTACAATTCTTTTCAAAGATAACCATTAGTGCAGAAATAAAACCAACATAACTAGGACTAGTCTAAGACTCATGGACACCGCTATGAGATATGGCACCGCCTCCGCCCTCCAGTTACACCATGTCGACACCAAGCTACTGCTCATGCTCTGTAAAATAAAATATAAACTGTGAGTCCACTTGGGACTCAGTGACTGGCTCAAATGAACCTCCATATAATCCTCAGACCTGCATATATATCATACAGGGCAATAAAGGAATGTACAAGGAGGTAGAG
The DNA here is from genome assembly GCA_034359265.1 of Canna indica. Taxonomy (NCBI): domain Eukaryota; kingdom Viridiplantae; phylum Streptophyta; class Magnoliopsida; order Zingiberales; family Cannaceae; genus Canna; species Canna indica. The sequence goes on along the minus strand of CP136890.1, from coordinate 60,480,794 downwards.
TGTGTTTCTAATACAATTACAGACCCTAAACGGATCCATCAGTACCAACTGTACATGATAACCTGCCACCTTGGCTTATCAAGCCTCTGGCATCCGGCCCTTGGGCCTACTCATAGCAATATATCCCGGCTACAGCCGTCCCTACCATATCAAGTAGTATCATCTCAAGATGTAGGCAAACAATCCCGGGCCGTCGACTAGGATGACCACTAGTCTCCGGACAGCGTCTGGGGTAAGGATAGCTAGTCCCACCCAAATGGGGTCTGACACCTAGCGGGCCTGCTGGCGCACCTCTATACCCGACTGGCCGAGCTGAGCATTGGTTATTTCCAACCTCCTCGCTCCTCGGCAGACCATCACAAGCACATTACACAATCAAAATCCCAGGGTTTCCATATATATATATATACACTTTGGGCCTTTGCCCGTATCTAGCCATGTCCGGCTACCGGGTCAACAATTCATGTCGCGCCCTGTTAGTATATGTGCACCTACAATCTCTAAGTGTCCAAGATGTACAAGCAGTCATAGAAGTGTGATAATCTCATATCTAGGTTTCCATAAATATGCTATGAACATCTAGTGACACCTTACATGTTACCTACCTTTTTTTTTTACACTGTCTTAGGTGAGAATTTCCATGAGTCATCCTTGGAATACCATCCAAGGACATTTAGGGCAGCATGTATAATGGAAAGAAAAATGCTCAAATATTACATCATTCACCATATTTAATCATAATGCACATACCTAACAATTCTTATACTACCTTAGGAATAGTAGCACAATAAGGAGCAACTATCTAGCATGGCAAGGTAGTAATAATTTAAATAACATGTATGAATTATAAAACATGGTAACATTGTCAACATCCAAGTTTAAGGATCAAATGCTGAGTATGGATACAATCTAGCATTTCTACAATTCAAATCAATTAAGCTACTTGCTAAGTTTGGTGTTCTTCCTAAGTATTGTCATATCCTTATGTGATCCTTAAGATCATGAACTTTCCATCTAAGGCAAATCTCTCCTCCTCTCCCCAACCTTGGCCGAACCATGAGCAAGCGAAACCTTGCTCGGCCAAGGTCCTTGGGGTAGGGAAAGATGGAAGATACTTTAACTATACTTTGTCTCTTCAATTCCATGTACTTCTTAAATACCAAAGATCAACTCACCCTTCCCCTCACCCTTTGGCCGACCCTCTTCATGAATATTAGGGTTCATTCGGCCACTTCAAGGGGCTTTAGAGGGGGACATGCTTCATGTTACGCAAGGAGTTCAAAGGATTGAATCAAACAGTGGTATAGGGCATCTAAGGGCCTTCTTGCCGTCTAGGGAATCGTGGAAAATTTTGGTATGACCTTTCCCCTTTTCCCATGACTCGGCAGCCCGTAAAATACTCAAATCGATGGTTAAAACAGCGAGATCCGACAAGAACATCATAAAACAATGAGTACCTATCGTTGAAATCATAGATCGTTGGAAAAACGTGAGAACTCAACCTAGCATCTAGGGTTCGGTCACCCGCCTCCCCCAAACTGTTAAAGCCTTAACCACTCACCTTTGTAAGAAGAGAAAATAGTGAGCAAGAAGATCCCCATGTCCTCGAAGTGATCGGCTCCGGCAATGGCAAGATCTCCGACCAAGAATCCAAGTAGTGCCTCCCCTTTTTTCCCTTGCTCCTCCTCTTTCTCCCTTGCTGCCTTGTGCGGCTCAAATGAATGAGCCACACGGCTGCAAGATGAGGGTTTTAATCCCTCATCTAGCTTTCCAAATGAGGCCTCTTGACTCAGTTAACTCGCACTCAAACCTCGACTAAACCCGAACTCAACTTGGGTTCCGAGTCAACCCATAATTACGCAATGCGTGAATTTTTGACTAGTTAATTTAATGATGCATAAATAATAGTTAATGGAACAAATCATAATTATGTTTTACTGTCTTCCCTTAAAACCATTACTGTCGGTGAAACTTATGTTTCTAGTAATTTATTCTCGCAATTTTTACAATTATTTAAATTTAAATTATATGTACATATAATTACACAATGAGTGAATTTTTGACTAGTTAATTTAATGATGCATAAATAATAGTTAATGAAACAAATCATAATTACGTTTTACTGTCTTCCCTTAAAACCATTACTGTCGGTGAAACTTAAGTTTCTAGTCTGCTGGCCAAAGCTAAATAGTTAACAACTTTATATATATAAAATCTTAAACTATATAAGTTCTAAAATAATAAAAAAAATTATCAAGATCGAAATAATTTTTATAGTATGCTTCAATGCTCTTGTATGCTATTGTAACAAAAATAAAATATTAAATAAATATTTTGAAACAACGATAAGCATGGGCATTCTTAAAGGTAATATTCTTTTTTTGAGATTTTCAAAATGAGACATTTTAATTTTTAGAATTCTTAAAAGAATGAACATTATCTTTCGTGCTCAAGATCAAAATCTCATTTCTCAAATTATTTATGGATTTGTGTATGACATGTAATTGAGATTTTAACATGTAATTTTTATTTTTCAATTTTTCATTTTTTGTTCTCAAAACTTTAATTTTACTACTTATGGTATCATGACAAGAACTAATGGAACTAGTTTCAATTTGTCATTTTCTAGTTTGGATTCATCCAAACGAGAATAAGTCTTACATTTTGTTTCTTCAATATTTTTTTTTTCATTATCTTTTTTTTTTTAACAAGCAAGACATACAATTTTCTACACTCATCTACTAATTTATCATATGACATATTATGAGAACTAAAAGAGTTAGAACTACTATTATCATGACTAGATGAAGGAGAGTGTACCTCATCACTCACATCCATGAGGCTAACTTTGGAAGTGGCTTCATAGTCATGGCTAGAGAGTGCTTCAAGTGAATGAGAGGTGGAGGTGGAAGCACTTGACCTCTTCGCACTACTGGAATTGTCGCTGTCACCGACGGCTCAAGCCGTTGCTGAACTATCGATGACGACTATTATGGACGACTAGTGCCGTGGCAAAAAGTCATCGCTTATGTGTGTCTCAGATAATTTCTGACGGCCAGGGGCGGTCGTTCGAAGTAATTATCAGGGACAGTTGCGTGCGCTGTTGTTGATTTAAACACATCAGTGATGGCCTAGGCGGTTGTCGTTGAAATTAAACTATTAGCCGCGGCTCGGTGCAGTCCAGGACATCAACCAGTTACGATACTCTTTCGGCGATGGCCTAGTGACGGTCAGTCGTGGATAAGCCGTCGCTGACGTTATATCCTGTAATTGAAAAAATATTACTATACATATTACTAACTGAAAAAAAATTTGGAAATTTTTGTATACAACAACATTGACACGATACAATCTATTTACAACCATAAAATATTATACACATACAAATACAACCAACCATACAAGATTTACTTAAATATCAACAATTTCAGCCTCAAACACAGGCAAACAAGTATCAATTATCAAAACTAAAATATATAAACAGCTATAAGCCTCAAACAGAGGCAAACAAGTATTAAAATATCAAATTTAAAGAATATAAACAACTATCAAGTATATAAACAACTAGAAGACTCAAACGGAGGCATACAAGTATCAAAATATCAAATCTAAAGTATATAAATAACTAACAAGTATCTAAGCCTCAAACTGAGGGTAAAAAGTATTAAAATATAATCAAAATACAATAAACCAAAATATATCTCTCGCTGCGGTGGAGGCGGTGGAGTCGACAGTGATTGGGTCGAGGAGGATGACTCAGACATCATCAGTATATGAATGCCGGAGTGAGATGCAATCTGAGTTAGGAGCGCCTGCATGTTCTCCATCATAAGTGTCTGCGCATCCATCATCTGTCTCAACTCGTCATTCGTCCGTCTCTACTCCTCTATCGCCTGTCTCTGCTATGTAAGCTCAGACTCCAAGTTCGCTATCCGGCTCTAGTCCTGTGTCCGAGATGTCGAGGGCCGCTCACCCGCAACGAGAGGGGTTGGTACCCCAAGTGGCCCTTACACGGCTCGTGCCTGGCCACTGTCTGCAAAGCCATAGACACGACTGTGCTCTCAGCCACTTGTAGCCTCGACCCATGCTACATGGTCAAAGTCACCATGTGTCGTCCTCCGTGCTGGATCACGGTCCTCGTGTATGTCTCCTACACACATTTATATTTTAAATACTTTATATATTTAAACTATAAATAAAAATTGCGTAAATCAAATAGACATAAATACTTACCATATATGGTCATCGCAAGCTCATTATACGTGTAGTCCCTCGCCCCATGTCACCGACGATAAGTGCGCTCAAACACCTCCATCAGCGAGGGGTGTTGGGCGGTGCCATCCTCCGCCACCCACGTCTAACATTTGAAATTAAATACATTAGTATCTTTGAACAAAATATATAATTGAATTAAAATTAAGAAAATTATACATACTATACAACGCTCATGCACTACAAAAGACACAGAGCCACCAGTGTGGCGTGCACTTGTGTTGCCCCCCCCGGACATGTAGTTTCTTGACGGAGTCCGGAGACCTCCTGCCACTTAGGCATGGCCCACTGTTCATCGAGTTGGTACCAAACAGGTCTAAGAATCCACTTGGGGCTGTGTCCCCAAGTCTCCCCAATGTGTATGGCCCCCACTTGTCTCATCATGATTTTACGGGCCCGCTGAAGCAGCCCGTTGTAGCGAGCGCGGGCAACGCGCTCCCATGCACTCTCTACAAAAGTGGTTTGGTCCTCCGACCATGTATAATGAGCTTGCATAAAAATAAATTTATCATTACCGATCAATATTTAACATTAACATTAATTTAATAAATATACGTACCGAGAACTCTCGCCACAACAAATCCATATGCTCACGGGGCACGTGAGACCATGTAGGCCGTGCCCCGTGCATAAATCGTTGGATCGTTCCCAATATCGTGCGTGGGACATCCTCCTGTTCAAACCTACACCAAATACAATACAATTCTATATTATGATATATTGAATTATAAATAAATTATAAGCAATAATTAATGCATCTACTTACACTACTAGAATATTAGCTATTAGCCACGGGGACCAACGGCTGCCAGGGCTGTCAGAAACATTCACGGCTTTCTGATGGCCGCACTGGCCATGGCTGATATAACCAAATCAACTGCGGTTTGCATACAACCGCACAAGGCCATCGCTCATAGCTGATGGCGCGCGCGGGGCGCGAAATGAAATAACGTAGTAGCGACGATTTCGCGGGGGCCCAGGGGTCGTTGGTGATTAATTGATGGCGTGAACGTGGCACAAAAATAAAAAACACATCATCGACGGCTTAGAGAGGGCCGATTGGGCCGTTAGTGAGATTATTTACTTGAATCCACGGTTCACCAACGGCTCGCTAGCCATTGGTGATAATCCATTTTATTTGCGTTCGCGCTAGACCCTTCCTCTTTCTTCCTTTTCTGCTATCATCGCGCCGCTGTCACCTACTGTCGACTATTGCTGTCCTGCCGCCGGTGATCAACTCCGTCGTTGACCCTCCATCGCTCGATTTCTCCTCTCCAGTATTCATCTCTATCTCCCTGCCACCCCCTTTTAATTTATCTGCCCGCTGCCCCCTTTTATTGTCTTCGCCCGCTGTCCAGTGTCGACGATCGTTCGCTCACCGACACTCGACAAGAGCGCAGGCGTCTACATGCCAGCGTCGGATTTCGGCTCCAACCTATGCAACAGTAGCCGTCAGTGATGCCGGCTACTGTTAATGATTAGGGTTTAACCCTAATCAATTACTTGATTAGGGTTTAATTAAACCTTATTAATTTTTTATTGTTAGTTATTAGAAATTAATTGTTAATTAGTTAATTCATTTGGTTAATGTTAATAATTGTTAATGTTGATTAGGGTTTAATTATTTTTAGGTTATTTAATGTTATTGTTGATTAGTTTAATGAAATTAGTTTAATAAAATTGGTTTAATGTTAATTAATTAGTATTAATGGAATCGTCCGCTGTGGACTCACGCCAGAATCGTCCATTGTGGCTCGCGGCCAAATCGTCCATGGTGGACTCGCGTTGGAATCATCCATTTTGGACTCATAGCTATTGGCAAAATGGCGACACTAGAGGGGGGGGGGATGAATAGTGTGCTTACTAATTCAATTAGCCTAAATCCCAATTTTGATTGTTTCTTGATTAGTTTAGGCAATATGCAATTTGACGATTAGATGCAGAAGCTTATAAATGATAAAGCAATTAAGCACAACAATAAATCAATGCAAACACAGAATTTATAGTGGTTCGGCCCCAATGCCTACTCCACTACTTAAACACCCCGCATAGGAATTTCAAACTAGATTTTACTAGATTAATTAGAGTTTCCCTTACAACGAGGACTTTTTACCGAAAAGTCTCCGCTCTCCATCCGAAGGCACTTTGACACCCGGAAGTATCCCGCCTTCCTACCGAGAGAACTTTCCCACCTCAACCTAAGGGACAAGTAGAACTAATCCTAGTATTCACAAGTGGCTTTACTCCTTCTACACCAAGGATACCACTTCACCCAATTCAATACATAACACTCGATCTTACAAACTCAAATTAAACAAACAGTTAAAATAACAAATAAAATACAATCAAAAGAGATAAATAATAAAACCAATGTTTGCAAGCTCCTTTCACAGCCTTGGAACCTCCAACTCATCGAGGGGATGAGCTCGAGTCAGTTTCTGAGTTGAGACAGCAGCTGACACTTGAAGAATGAACTCGACAGAGATGCAGAGCGCAAGCTTTAAATCTTTTGGAAGGCTCTAAATCTTCCTTTTGAATACTCAATGAACTCTGCTGAAGAAATGACTGAGGGTATATTTATACCCTGCTGAAGAAACGACTGTTCAACGGATAGAAAACTATCCGTTGCAGGCCATCGGTCGAATGGTCGATTGACCAACTAGTCGATTGGTCTTTCGATCGCTTCTTTTTTCTCTATGGTCGATAGATCGACGGGTCGACCGCCCAGACGCAAAAACATCGATCCTGATCTTCGATCGACCGACGCGATCTGCGTCTTCGGGTATCAGTAGGTTGGTCAATCGACGGTCCGACTGCCCGAGCTACTGCCCATTTTGGGCTTTCATCGGTCGATCGCACGGTCGACCGAAGTAGCTCTGCTACTTTTTACCTTCATTCGGTCGACTGCCCGATCGATCGAACCCAGGTTGAAGTTTATTGCTTCAACCTATTTCTTCTGCGCTTTATTTCCAGGTTCCGGCTTTCAACGAGCATCATCTTGGAGAGCTTTTAATGTGATCTTTGGACTCGTCCAAGTGACTTTGGTGCACTCGTCAATCTCCGAGAAACTTTCCACGATGAACCCGAGCGCGACGATCAATGTCCTTTCGATATCTGATTTCTTCGATATTTTTGATCGAGGACATCGAACGCTACTGATATGGAACCTGAAAGATATTCTCACTAAAATCATTAGTCCCATGTTTGTTATCATCAAAACCATCAAAACCGAGATTAAGGCTAAGGTTAAAAATCTAAAGCCAACAATCTCCCCCTTTTTGATGATGACAAACATCCTTAAGAAAATATATAATCATTAAAGCACAAGGATATTAACTAAGGGATTTCTCCCCCTATCAACATGCATATCTATAAGAATAAACTCCCCCTATCTATATCCATGGATTTCCTATATTTTTCTCCCATTTACCTATACTTTTCTCCCCATTTTAACTATACATTTCTCCCCCTTTTGACTATACATTTCTCCCCCTTTTGACATCAATCAAAAAAGGCAAGAAGGGTCGATCTATTCAAAGGGATGAAAGACAAGTATTTTTTCATGAAGTTGAGACTTCAAAGATTATTTTCATGAAACATGAAAATCTCAACCAAAGGGATGGAAAACAAATGTTTAACTTAGCATGGTTTCATTTGACATATGCATGAAAACATGAAAATGCTAAGTATCAATTCTATGATTTCATTCTAACTTTCAAAGTACCAAGATATGGTCATTTAACTCATGTATTAAGTTTGAAGTGAAACTAATGTCATTTGATCTAAATATGAACTTAGCACATTTTCATTTGAAATAAACATGAAAACATGAAGTTGCTAAGTCTAAATTTTTACTATGTACTCATGTTTTCTCAAACTTAGGCATCTAGACATTAAACATGAGATAATGTAAGTCTATGAATCAAGTTTGGGCTTAAGATGAAACTTTTAATTCACTTTCTTGACTTAGGTTGAGTCAACCTATACTTAAAGTTTTCAAAAATCAAACTTTTGAGTTTATACAAAGTGATATTTTTGACAAAAATTTTGAAACCAATTTGTTTGGATGAAAATTTTTGATACCAATTATTGAATGGTCATTTGAAATGAATGTATCAAGTTTGAACTCAAAATGAATTTTCTAAGTTCATTTTTCATCCTATATTGTTTTCAAATAAACAAATGGATCCTAGCTATCATCCAAAATATCAAAATCATTCCTAGAAATGATTTTACTCATGAAATTGAGTGAATGATATTAGAAATGGAATCCAAATGGTGTACATGAGTTTTTATATGAAGTTTTCGAAGAAAAATCAAAGTATCGAAAAGATTGACGTTTAAAGAATGATGATACTTTGTGTTTTGAAATCCAACTTTAAAATTCACTTTAAATCCGATTGTTGATGAAACTTTTTAAAGTTTTTACTAATAAAAGTAGATTTTTCAGTGAATGTGTAGTTTCAAGAATCATCTAAAAAGGATTTTTTATATTTTTCTAGAAATAACTGAAATTGGTATACCAATTGTTGAACAAATGAAAATTTCATAATTTTTCAGTTATTTTCAATGAATGCTTAGTTTTCATTCAAACTTTTATGACACCACATAATGGTCATGTAAAGAGTGTATGTCAAGTTTGAGATGAAAATTATATCCTTAAGTCAAGATATCAACCTAGCATGGTTTCATTCAAAACTAAACTAGTTTTTATGAAACTTGCTAAGTTTCAATCTTAACATTTACTCATGATTTTTCAAATTTAAACCTATGGATACTTAACATGAGTAAATCTAAACATGTTTCTCAAATATTTTTATGAATTTTCCATTCTAAGTGCTTGGAAACATGTTATACCTATTCCTAAATATTTTTATGAAGTTTTGGACTTAAAATCAAGTGTCCAAGTCAATTTGTTGACTTGGGTCAAACCTTTTCAAGTTTAAGTCCCCTAAAATGATATAGATATCACATTGTTCATCTAGACATGATTTTTCAATTTTAGATACCTAGACTCATGTGATATGTGTATCTAAACATGTTCATTTCATTTTGAGAATAGCTACTTCCCGTTTTGGGCTTCCATTGATCGATCGCCCGGTCGACCGATGTAGCTCTGCTACTTTTTACCTTCATTCGGTCGATCGAAGTTTATTACTTCAACCTATTTCTTCCGCGCTTCGCTTCCGGGTTCCGACTTTCAAGGAGCATCATCTTGGAGAGATTTTGACGTGATATTTGGACTCGTCCAAGCAACTTTGGTGCACTTGTCGATCTCTGAGAAACTTTCCACGACAAACCCGAGCACGACGATCAATGTCCTTCTGATATCTGATTTCTCTAATATTTCCGATCGAGGACATCAAACGCTACTGATATGGAACCTGAAAGATATTCTCACTGAAATCATTAGTCCCATATTTGTTATCATCAAAACCATCAAAACCGAGATTAAGGCTAAGGTTAAAAACCTAATGCCAACAATAGCCAAATTATCCACGGTGGACTCGCGCCGAAATCGTCCACAGTCGATGGACTCGCGTCGGAATCGTCAACTTTGGACTCGCGCAGAATCATCCAATGTGGACTCGCACCAGTATCCACAAATTTAGAAAGTAATCATGACGAGTTGATACGTTTCACGTACGCATCGACAAGTGATGTTTTAATTTTTCAAAACCTTAGATCCGTTCGAGGGTTGTATGTTCGTGTAAACTAAGTAAATGATCTTTTATACGACGTACAACCCTTGAATTGTCCCTAATTGGACAATTTGGAAATATAGTTATTTATATTGCACTCCCTTGTTCTCCGATACGCGCCAAGATGATATGCGTTTTCGGAGAACTGTAGGGTGAAGCTGCCAAAATTTAGAATGAAGTTAATGACTAAAAGAAATATTAAGTGCAATATAAACAACAAGAATTCCGAATGGAATAGGACCATCCCATCTAAAGGCATTACCTAAAGATATAACCAACTTTTTGATAGAACATGTCGGACGATCGAAGTTGGATGTACCGACGAATCCATCATGGAGCTATAACAGAGGAATTTCGAGTAGGCATAACTTACTTCTTAAATTTCGCTTACTCGAATCAAAAATTCCTTAGTGGTGATAAAATCCAATGTCCGTGCCGGAAATGTTCAAACATAAGATTTTTGGATTGGAAAACTGTCACAATGTATTTGTATACAAAAGATATTTTGTGTGCAATTTTCACGGGGAGTCACGTCAAGTCGGAACGTCGAGCAATCCTGTTGTCCATACTCAAGGTGAATCTTCTACTATGGTTGTTTCTTCTTCCAACCCACCTAATCCTTATAGAACAATGATTCATGATAGTCTTGGTGGACAATTACATTTGCATGACAATGTTGAATCAGTGATTGAGATGGTACAACTACCAAATACTACGACAGTTGAAGTCACTGAAGAACAGCCAGCGATACATATTGAATTGCCGAATAAGGAGGTTGCAGAATTTTATGAGATGTTGAAAACTGCCGATGAACCTTTGTATGAGAATTGTCCAAAATATACAAGATTTTTGGCAATGATGCAACTCCTGAACATCAAGTTCGATTATAATATCAGTGAGGTTGCGTTTGATCAGATTGTAGGCTTTATCAATGGTTTGCTACCTTCAGATAACAAGTTTGAGCCAACTTTTTATAAGACAAAAATGTTGATGAGGAAATTAGGGCTTGGGTACGAAAAGATACACGCGTGCCCAAATAACTGCATTTTATATTATAAAAAAATGCACAGATGGAGCAATGCCCGGTATGTGAACATCCTCGTTACAAGGAGAAGAAATCAGTTCAATAGGAAAATATTCCCTTTAAGGTGCTTCAGTATTTTCCACTAACACCGAGCCTTCAAAGGTTATTCATGTCAGAAAAAATTGTTGCCCCCTATATGAGTTGGCATGCAAGAAGTCATGATGAAACAGTAATGACTCATCCATCCGACAGTTAAGCATAGAAACATTTGGATAGATGTTATACTTCATTTGCTAGGGAAACTAGAAATATCAGATTGGGATTGTGCACGGATGGTTATAATCCGTTTGGTAATTCAGCAACTCCATATTCTTTATGGCCAGTGCTGCTAATAGTTTATAATTTGTTGCCGTCAATGTGTATGAAAGATGAATTTATCTATCTTTCGATGATTATTCTAGGTCCTAAGGATCATCGGAAAGAAATTTACATGTTTCTCCGACGCCTAATTGATAAAGTGAATACATTGTGGGATGAGGGAGTTGTCACTTATGATTGTCACCGAAAGCAAAACTTCACCGGAAGCATAACTTATGATTGTGGACAATCAATGATTTCTCGGCCTACGACATGTTGTCTGGTTGGAGCACTCACGGAAGACTCTTTTGTCTGTATTGCATGGAACACTCAAAAGCCTTCAGTCTTGAGAACGGTCGGAAAATTTTCTTCTTTGATTGTAATCGCTTGTTCCTACCATCTAACCATCAGTATCGAAGGAATCGTGACAAATTTACCAATGGTAGAATCGAAAGAGATGAGCCACCACCGATGTTGTCTGGTGAATAGATGTTAGCACGTGTTGAATTGCTTCCAGAGATTACTTTTGGTCGGAATGTAAGAATTTCAGGCTTTGGTCAAACGCATAACTGGGTGAAAAAAAGTATCTTTTGGGAATTACCGTATTGGAGTTCATTACTGATTCAGCATAATTTGGATGTCATACACATTGCTAAATTCTAGTTTTAATCGTTTCATTATTAGTTACGCTAAGCACAATATTAATAGCAAGCGGAAGCGATAAATAATAAAGAAATTAATACAAATAAAATATCAATGCTAACACAAAGGTTTATAGTGGTTCGGCCGCAATGCCTACTCCACTACCTAAGCACCGTGCTTAGGATTTCACACCCAAATCCAATAAATTATGAGTAGCTTACAATTGACGACTTTACACCGGAAAGACCCTACACTCACCTCGAAGGCACTTCCACATCCGGAAGTATCCCGCCTTCCTACCGAGTGAGCTCTCCCACCTCAATTCCTAAGACCTACTCCTAACTTAGTTTACACAAGTGGCTTTGCACCTTATACACCAAGGTAACACTTACACACAAGACCACACACTAGGTTTTCTTACAAACTCAAGTAAATCAATTTAAAACAAAATAAAAACACTTTAATCACAAGAAGAGAGTAAAGAGGACTTATCACAATAAGAACACCTCTTCTTCTTGAGCCTAGCACCCTTGATGAGCCCTCCAATGAAGAACACTTGAAGATGAGGGATTAAGAGCTAGGTTTGAAGGATTAGACCAATGAGGAGCTTAGAGGATGCTAAAGATCACTCTTTGAGGTTTATGGGCATCATTAAGAGCTTGGGAGAGAGTTTGGGGTGGGTATTTATAACCCTCCAAACAAAGGGCTCGTCAATAGGCGTATTTTTGCCCGTTGTTGACGCTCGATCGCTTGCCAATCGATCGTCGGTCGACCGATGGATCAACCGCCCAAGCGACCGCGGCATTCTGCCGCTACTACCAATTCTCTGCTTCGTCCGATCGACCGACCGGTCAACTGAATTGGCTACTGCCAATTTTTGACCATATTCGGTCGACTGACTGGTCGACCGAACCTAGGCTGAGCTTAATTTTTTCAGCCTTCTTCTTGCGTGCTTCGTTTCTGGGTTCCGGCCTTCAACGTGCGTCAAATTGGAGAGCTTTCCATGTGTTCTTTAGACTCGTCCAAGACATCTTTGGTGCACACATTGAACTTCGAGAGATTTCCACGACGAACCCGAATGCGACGATCAATGTCATTCCAATTTTCCGATTTCTTCAATATTTCCGATCGAGGACATCAAGTGCTAATCGATATGGAACCTGAAAATATTTCTCAATTAAACATTAGTTCCATGTTTGTTATCATCAAAACCGAGATTAAGACCAAGATAGAAAACCTTAGGTCAACAATCTCCCCCTCTTTGTTGATGACAAACATCCTTAAGAAAAAATATATATAATGCACAAAGGATATCAACTAAGGGATTTCTCCCCCTATCAACATGCATATCTATGAAAATAAACTCCCCGTATCTATATGCATGGGTTTCCTATATTTTCTTCCATTTTACCTATATTTTTCTCTCCCTTTTGACATCAATCAAAATGAGCAAGAAAAGTCATACTAGTGAAAGTTGAGACTCTAAAATTAGTTTTCATGAAGCATGAAGATCTCAACTCAAGGGATGAAAACATACATGCAAGTGAGACTAATTAATACATGATATCATAGAATGATCAATATAATCTAAAATTGAAAATCATGTACTAATTCAAGTATTGATATTACACGTATCGGTCGAAGTTTCAAAAGTAATTTTAGAAATGATTTTTTCTTAAATAATAATGAGAACGATACCAATAATAGAATTACAATATCATACTTGACGTCTCATTCAAAGATTTCTACGAAAATCTAAAGTATCGAGAAATGAGTACCTGGGAAGAATGATACTTTAATGGCATTTTCGTAAATAAGTGAATCTTTCATGATATTTCTAGATTTCATTCAAACTTTAAAAATACCAAGATATGAGCATTTAAAGCATGTATATCAAGTTTGAAGTGAAACTAAGGTCATTTACCTAATGTTTCAACTTAGCATGATTTCAATAAAAAAATAAGCATGTTAACATGAAATTGCTAAGTATCACTTTTTATCCTTTACTCATGATTCTCCAAACTTAGACATATATACACCTAACATGAGTAAATCTAAATATGTTTGTGAAATTTGGGCTCAAAATGAGATTTCTATGTCAAATTGTTGACAAAGGTCAAACTTTTTCAACTTTGAGTCCCCTAAGATGATCTACATATCACTTTGATGATCTACACATGAATTTTCAACTCTAAACACCTAGAAGCATGTCATGTGTATATCTAAACATGTTTCATGAGTTTGGACTTAAAAGTAAGTCTCTAATGACAAGTTCTAACCTAGGGCAATTTCACTGAATGAAAAATTGACTAAGTACTAAGAATTTTCCTACTCATGAGATTTCAATTATTTTTCATGTTATTTCAATCATGAGTATAGAGACATCAATCGATCATGAAAATTGAGGTATTGAACTAGAAATATGCAATAACCAAAGATATACCTCATCTTTGCGAATTTAGCCAAACTTTTCATTTTTCATTGACATAGCCTTCCATTCTTAATTACCCATAACTTGCATGTATACTTCATAAATAGAAAATGAAACCAAATCTACATGCAAGCTATCAAACTAAATAGCGAAGTAAAAAGAAAATTGAGCAACATTTTTTAAATTCAACTTCAATAAATAGCACATATTCATTTTCATATAAATCATTCATGATAACAAAATGAATCAAGAGATATCAAAATATGAAATATTTGAAAAATAAGATCTCCAACCCTTCCTATTGGTTGAAAACCGAAAGACCATAATTAGCCTATAATTTAGAACCGCAAGGTCACTTAGGTCCGTTATAGGCCACATATGTCTCCGAAGAGACCGGGAAATCAAAAACAAAAATAAATTTTCAAGTCATATCATGAGCGGGCAAAACCAACTCAAATTTAACTAGTATCATAACTCCAACTTTAAGATGACAAGAAATATAAAGGATGTGATACTAAACATACCTAGATGCCAATTTTCATACCCATGGCATCATGATGGCTTGAAGTTGCAACAAAAGATGGATTCTTCATTGAAGTCCATGGTTAACTTCAATTCTTCAATTTCCTTTACCCTTGTGTGGTTGCTCCCCCTACAAAAGAGCATGAGACCTTTGGTACCCAAATGGCTTTGGGTCCTTGGGGGTTAGAGAGCTTAGCTACCCAAAGTGTCTTAACTCCACTTGGGTTCATCTTAAATGTGCAATCATATATAACATGCCCATAGACACCACAACAAAAATAATGACCATGAAACTTTTTGTTATCATTTTTCTTAGCATGAGATTTTGCATTAGAATGCATAGCATGAGATTTATGATGAACATAGGCATTTTTGAAAGAAACATTTTTCTTTCCAATTTTCTTGAAGGAAGTTGAGTTTCTCAAATTATGTACTTCCTTGTTTAAGACCAAAACCTCATCTTTTAAAACTTCAATTGACTTATGCATGGCATATAGTTGAGATTTCAAAATATTGTTCTCACTTATGATTTTTGAATTATCAAATTTTAAATTTTCATTTTCAAGCTTTAAGTCTTTAAGCTCAAGTTTCAATCTATCATGGCATAAATCAAATGAACTAGATTTCAATTTCTCATTTTCTAGCTTTAATTCATGCACATGAGAATTAAGCATCATATTTTCTTTCTTTAGCATCTTATTTTCCTTATCTTTTCTAACAAGCAAGGCATACATCTTTCTACACTCATCTACTAACTCATCATATGACATGTCATGAGAATTAGTAGAACTAGCATTGTCATTTTCATTAGCATGACTATGTGAAGGAGAGTATACCTCATCATTAGCATCCATGAGGCTAAGTTTGGATGTGGCTTCATAGTCATGGCTAGAGGGTGCTTCAAGTGAGTGAGAGGTGGAGGTGGAAGCACTTGACCTCTTCCTTGCTTTGTTCTACATGCTTGGGCAATTTTTCTTCACATGCCCATTTTCTTTCCAAGCATGAAAAATTACCTTTGTTTTTCGGCTATTTGAGCTACTTCTTTGACTAGAGGAGCTATGGGCATCAAAACCAAGATTAGGGGTAGGCGAATGACCATTGTCATCACTACCTTCATTAAATGTACAAATTTCTCCGGTTTTAGCATGATCGTATAAAACATTCAAACTAGCCCATAAATCAAAAGCCGTAGAGCAATGCATGACTTTTTCAAGAATATCATTTGGTAAGGTGCAAAGAATACAATTCATGGCATATCCATTATACTTAAATATTTTCTTATCGAATTCACTCCAAGCATGCATGTCAATCTTAGGTTCAATGAATTCTAGTCTTAACATGTTAAGGACACCAAAACTATTAGTTTTTAAATATGTGTACATCCTATATTTCCGAAGACCAAAGTTTGAGTCATCGAACCTAGGAGGTGAAGACGCTAAACACTCTAGTGCCATTTTTAGGATCGAGAGATGATGTGGAGAAGATGGTGAAATATCAATCTACGACCCGCTCTCTGATACCAAATCTTATCGCCTAATTTCGGTTTTAATCGTTTCTTGATTAGTTAGGCTAAGCATGATATTAATAGCAAGCGGAAGTGATAAATAATAAAGTAATTAATACAAAACAAAATATATATCAATGCTAACACAAATATTTATAATGGTTCGGCCCCAATGCCTACTCCACTACCTAAGCACCGTGCTTAGGATTTCACACCCAAATCCACTAAATTTTGAGTAGCTTACAATTGAGGACTTTACAATGGAAAGACCCTACACTCACCTCAAAGGCACTTTCACATCCGGAAGTATCCCGTCTTCCTACCGAGTGAGCTTTCCCACCTCAATTCCTAAGACCTACTCCTAACTTAGTTTACACAAGTGGCTTTACACCTTCTACACCAAGGTAACCACTTACACACAAGACCACACACTAGGTCTTCTTACAAACTCAAGTAAATTAATTCAAAATAAAATAAAAACACTTTAATCACAAGAAGAGAGTAAAGATGACTTATCACAATAAGAACACCTCTTCTTCCAGAGCCTAGCACCCTTAACGAGCCCTCCAATGTAGAACACTTGAAGATGAGGGATCAAGAGCTAGGTTTGAAGGGTTTGATCAATGAGGAGCTTAGAGGATGCTAAAGATCACTCTTTGAGGTTTATGGGCATCATTAAGAGCTTGGGAGAGAGTTTCGGGTGAGTATTTATAACCCCCCAAACAAAGGTCTCGTCAACGGGTATATTTTTGCTCGTTGCCGACGCCCGATCCCTTGCAGGTCGATCGTTGGTTGACCGATGGATCGACCGCCCAAGCGACCGTGGCATTCTACCGCTTCTGGGTGCACTTTGGTCGATCGGCTGGTCGACCGAATTGGCTACTTCCAATTCTTTGCTTCATCCGGTCGACCGATCGGTCGACCGAATTGGCTACTGCTAATATTTGACCATATTCGATCGACCAACCGTTCGATTGAACCTCGGCTGAGCTTGATTTTTTCAGCCTTCTTCTTGCGCGCTTCATTTCTGGGTTCCGACCTTCAACGTTCGTCAACTTGGAGAGATTTCCATGTGTTCTTTAGACTCGTCCAAGACATCTTTGGTGCACACGTCGAACTTCGAGAGATTTCCACTACAAACCCGAACACGACGATCAATGTCCTTCCAATTTTCCACTTTCTTCAATATTTCCAATCGAGGATATCAAGTGCTAACGATATGGAACCTAAAAATATTTCTTAATGAAACATTAGTTCCATGTTTGTTATCATCAAAACCAAGATTAAACTAGTGAAAGTTGAGACTCTAAAATTAGTTTTCATGAAGCATGAAGATCTTAACTCAAGGGATGAAAACATAAAAATATGGAACCTACAAATATTTCTTCATAAAATCATTAGTTCTATGTTTGTTATCATCAAAACCAAGATTGAGATCAAGGTTGAAAACTGTAAGCCAAAACGGTGAGTTCGACCCAGCGAGGGCGTTTCTGGCATACAGTCTCCATCGAGCCCGAGGAAGAATAGTCATTACCAAAGTACTTCCCCTCTTGAGAGTTCTCCAATGCCACCGACAAAGCCGTTGTCGTAGCCATTGATTCCTCCGGAAAAATAGCTTCCTGAGGGGGATAGGTCCTCCTCCTCCAAAAACACAGCGCTCGAAGCCCTAACCCTCTTCATTCGCTTGAGGGGAGTAGGGGAAGATAAGAAGAAAAAGGTGAGGGGACCCAGAGTCTGTCCGACCCCTAGGCCTCTGGGACAGTTTTGGTGAAGGTGGACAAGCAGAGACATGGGTCAGTGGCCCTTTCCCCTTTTCAACTGCTCAGGCCATCCCTTTGAATTCCTCCTATCTGGACTAAAGGGACGTCTGGTTCAACCTCGAGGTCATCTCGCCTGCAAAGAAGAGTCTAGATTGAGGACATTCAAAATGGCTAAGGTAAAAAAATAACTACCCTATGGTCTCAGACTTATATATCTTGCGACCGAGGACTTGTCATGGTCCCACTTTAACAACTCTCTACAAGAAAAAGGAGTAGAAGAACTGCACTTGTTTAAATACCTAATCACAAGCCTACCCTCGGGCAAATGCCCCACTCCTCCAAGACCAGAATAGTGCTCGAGTTCTGCCTCCAAAACAATGGAAACTTCTCCATGGTCGACACCCTATCCAGAAAGAACTGCCAGTTAGTTGGTCTCGACCTCACTTTGAAGAAATGCCTCTAGAAGTTCTTGTAAGAACTCTTGAACAAGCCAAAGAGCTTCCTCCCTAGGGTGCTACTGAAGAACAACCATAGGCCCTTCTGTGACCCCTTAGCTTGGAAGAAGGAAAAAAGTACATTGAGGCTTGGCTTGACACCGAGGAACTCTATCAAAATTTGAAACAGCGGACAAACACCCAGCTATTCGAGTGAAACTATGTCGGAGAGACATTCGCTTGAATTAGTACCCCGCACTCAAAATGAATAAAAGGCAACCGAACATCTAGAGCCTTCCGGTACACAAAGAAGAACTTAGGATTCACCCTAGAGTAAAAATCGTATCCTCCAAAGAGTAGGGAAGGCTCTCGAAGGCGTCCTCATCATCGGGATGAGAAAGCAACGTGCCTTTGCGGAAGGCCTCAATGTCGCTAGAGCTGGTCATCACCGAGCTCTGCTTGGTGGCCTAAGGTTTTCAACCATGGTCTTAATCTCAGTTTTGCAGATAACAAACATCGAACTAATGTTTTCATGGAAAAATATTTTCAGGTTCCATCTCGATTAGCGTTCGACGTCCCCAATTGGAGAAATAGGAGAAATCGACAAGGACCACTACAAAAAAAATTGTAATTAGTACAAGCTATTTTTGCCACAGTTGTGACATACAGTGGCAAAATGATGATTCTGTGGCAAAAAAGTGTTCGCCAGCCGTTTGTCACGTTAGGTCCACCGCTAAAGGTCATTTTGGCTTTAGTGGCGAACTTTAGCGAATTGCCACAAATTGCAATTTCTTTAGTGGCAAACGAAAAAGTCAAACTACCTCCTCTCTATTGTGGCAAACGGAACTTGCTGATGTCACGTATCTTTTATGGCAAAAATTCTTTGCTACTTATTAATAAATATTTGTTATTATTCTACCCTTTCTATAATCCTTTTCGTGGCAAAAATATATGAAATTTGCCGCTAATAACATGTTACATTTTGTCATTACATATCAAATTTTCTACAAATAAATTTGCCACTACATGTTTGATCCTTTGCCATTAAACGTTAAAATGAATTTGCCACTAACAGGATTTCAAATTTGAATTATTGCAACAACATCAATAATGATTTTGCCACAACTTTGAGAATTTGTGGTGAATAAATTTGTCATAAACACACAAAATTTTATAATTAATTATTCATTAATATAATAATATACCTACTAATTTTAAAACCTACAACTTAGCAGGTATACAACCACCTACAAATCCAACCATCAACAATCCAAAATACATCAAAAATAACATTGTTCACCAGCACAACATACTCCAAGGCATTTAATATCCATTAAAAAAAAGTTTAGGTACACAAGGTAGTTCGTACGCCAAAAATAAACCAGACATACACTGCCCCAATAAAAAGAAGTTCTAGTAAATCTGCTAGCTAGGTACACCTCATTTCTTCTTCTTTTTCTCCTGCAAGAGAAGGAAAGTAAGAACACAAGTCAAAACCATGCAGATTTAAGAACACAAGTCATAACCATGCAAAATTTCTGAATATCTCCTTCAACTTTTTGTGAAGAAAGTAAGGTAACAAGCTAATGGATGCATGCAGATTTAAGTTCTTTCATAAACCAGAATAGCTAACTTTGTTCTTATTGTCTAATATTATGCACCTTTTTCAGGCTTCAAATGGACAAGGAATCCTCCGAACCTATCGTGAGTTGTTGGTTCTCATTTCTAAGTCACTTTATTAAGCAAAAGATATCATAATAGAACTATGTTTCCTCTAACATATTTATATTGTTTAACCCCTTTCAATTCTGCCTGATGAATGTGCTATTTCTATTACTATTAGCTGCCCAACCAACCTCAATCTATTTTTGAGAGTGGTATGAGGCAATATTACTTGTATTAAGTAGCAATATTTATAATTCTTATTTGTACATGTTATTAACCAATAACGAGAACATATTTGATCCCTAAAAGGCATTATTAAAAGTAGTTTTTGTCTCCTCTTTTTTACCTAATCATCAACCTTCCCAATCATTCATAGCCATTTCAATTTGCATTTGTGAACCAAATGAAAATATTTCAAATTTCTGAGCAGATTTTGACATTAAAGGTTTATATTGCATTAGAATGATTTATAGAACCCTCCCTCGACACATATGATAAGCATCTCCATGTGCAACCTATGTTCCTCGCAATATTTTTATTTCTTATTACTTGATGGCCTAGGTTGCTGAATTGTGTAGAGAACAAAAAATACTATATGAAAAGTGGAAGATATACAAGTCCCAACCTCCCCCCAAACAGAACTCAAGACCGGCCCCTGCCAAATCTTTTAGCCCTTTGGAATAATTAAAGCTTTCTGCTTTTCATTTTCTATTTTTATAATTTTGATGTGAACTACATAAGATGTTCTAAACAGGTTATCTTTATAGATATGCTAGAGGATTATGAGGAAAAAACAAGCAAGCTGCACTGGATATAAGAAAATATGGAGTTCAATAAAAGAAATAGTGCATTATTCAAAAAACCACAAAATACTTTGCATAATTCAAAGTATAATAATTTAAATCATCAAGACCTTCAGCTGCATGTTTCCTTTGCAAACCATCAAATGGCATGAAACAGAAAAGAATACCAAGTACATAAAACAAACTAGAAATTTGATCTAGATCTTGAAAGGAAATAATATTGAGAACAAACCTGGTGAAAGCATACAAGCAGGAACACAAATTTAGAATTCTGTAAAGTGTTAAATTTATACATAGAAGGTTAAAAATGAGAACCTAAGAAAGCAATTTTGAAGTAAATAAGATATTAAAGTTGTTCCAAGCCAGACCAAGTCAGCCTTACCTAAATTTTATTAATAAGTTCTTGTAGACGCTCAATTCGCAGACCAACTTGACAAGGATATATAATAATAAAAATACATGTTACCAAGACTTGTAGAAAACATAGCATGAATGAAGAAAGTAGCTGACTATAGATGAAATCCAAGAAGAAATTAATTACCACATTCTCATCCTTTTAAGAACATTATGAATAATTAAGCAACATAAGAAACAATGATGTACATAAGGATCCAATGTCTCTTATAAGACCTCTAGTCCAACTTTGATTTGATTGGGTTATTGGGTCTACAAAGATATAATGAACTTACAACATTAGTGAATAAAAATAAGTTTAGCATTAATTGTTGACATAACAACATGACTAGTGAATGAAAATTATAGTTATATCAGAATGCACATACTTGTACACAAGTTTGCTGACACTAGTTATTATTGGATTCATTGCTAATAACATAGATCTCATTGCTAATAAGCATATTTACTAGAGAATAAAAGCATTGAACTCTCGAGTAGCGGATATTGGCTTAAGGTTTTAAACCTTGATCTTAATCTCGGTTTTGATGATAACAAACATGGAACTAATGATTCATTGAGAAATCTTTTAGGATGATAACAAACATGGAACTAATGATTCATTGAGAAATCTTTCAGGTTCCAAGTCGGTTAGCGCTCGACGTCCCCGATCAAAAAAATCAAAGAAATCAGAGAAATCGGCAAGGACGCTCGTCGGCGCTCGGGATTCTTCAAGAAGTTAGAGTTTAGATTTAGGGTGTCTAGATATGTTGTATATCCTCTTTATGATGCAAAAAACCCTAAAACCAAACCCGAAACCCAAAATATAAAAACCCGAAAACCGCCCTGAAACTTACTAAGCCAAGGGAGCCCCTTGGAAGGCTATATGACCTAGATAGTTTCTAGACATAAAAAATGGCGGTAATTGTTCCTTGGGTTAAAACTAGATGACGAGGTAATTTTTAGTAATTTTTGAAAGTCTTTAGCCTAATCATATTTGGCCCAAAAGATTAGGAAATTTTTGTTTCCGGAAATTTGTACTAGACCCCAAAAACTAGATTTTGATTCTTAAGGATTTTGATTTTTTAGATATTTTTATTGAATCCAAATGGGGGGTAATCCTTATATAACATTTATGTTTTGAAGTTATTAAAGTTAATAAATATTATATAAGTAGACTTAGCGAAGACGGAACCCAAACGAGTAGAAAAATCCAAGCAAACAACCAAACTGCCCAGTCCAGTCTAGGTTCGATCGATTGAAAGCTGCCAACAATTGGCAGTAGGTAATTCGGTCGACCGGTCGGTCAACCAAAGTGTGCCAAAATTTGGCTGTAGGGTCTTCGATCGACCGATCGGTCGACCGGATTACAGAGAAAAAGAGTAGCAACTGAAGCTCATGCGTCGGACAATCGATTGATCGACCGAATTACGGATCGCAAGTCTCACGACTCATTCGTGTTGGCCTGTAGGCCTGGCGGGCCGAGTCACACTCGAACGCCGAGGGCGCTAGGGCCCTATATCGTATAAGATGAAGGTGTGCCCTTCCCTTTCACCAATTTGTTTGGGGTTCGTTGGTTAGCGTCGAATTATGGGAGCTGGTATCAGAGCCTGGGTCTCAGGTTCGATTGTTGGCGTGTAGGCCTGGCTGGCTGAGTCATCAATCACCTCGTGGTGTGTAGGCCTGGTGGGCCAAGTCACACTCAAACGCCGAGGGCGTCGGGCCCTGTATGGTATAAGATGAAGGTG
Organism: Canna indica; assembly: GCA_034359265.1. Lineage (NCBI taxonomy): Eukaryota > Viridiplantae > Streptophyta > Magnoliopsida > Zingiberales > Cannaceae > Canna > Canna indica. Next base: position 60,457,537 of record CP136890.1, on the reverse strand, counting down.
CGCCCTTCCCTTTCACCAATTGGTTTGGGGGTCGTTGGTTAGTGCCGGATTCTGGGAGCAAAATAGAGGTGGTATTGTTGGGTGAAATGGAACACTAGAGGGGGGGTGAATAGTGTGTTTACTATTTCTTATTGCCTAATTCCGATTTTAATCGTTTCTTTGGTTACTTAGGCAAATCGCTATTTATCGACTAGATGCGGAAGCAGTAACTGATAAAGAAATTAATATAAACAAGATATCAATGCAAACACAATAATTTATAGTGGTTCGGCCCTAATGCCTACTCCACTACCTAAGCACCCCTCTTAGGATTTCCAAACTTAGTTTACTAGATTAAATAGTTTCCCTTACACAGAGGACTTTGACTCAAAGAGTCTCACTCTCAACCTAAGGCACTTCCACACCCGGAAGTCTCCGCCTTCTTATCGAGAGCACTCTTCCACCTCAACCCTAAGGGACAACTCAACTAATCATAGCAAACTACATTTACACCAGTGGATTTAAACCTTAAACACCAAGGCTACCATCCATTTTCAAGACCTAACAATCCTAGGTCTTCACAAGCACAAATCCAAAAAAAATAATGTTCAAATAACAATTAAAATTACAATGAAAAGAGCTTAAAGAGTAAACCAAGATTAAATGCTCTTTTCCAAGCCTTTAAGCCTTCAACTTGACAGTAAATGAGCTTGAGTCGTAGTAGAGTTGAGGAGCAGTTGGCGGTTGAAGAAGAACGTTGACGGAAGAGCAGAGCGCGCTGCAATTGATCTCTTTGAAGGCTTAAATCGCTTCTTAAAATGCTCAATTAAATCTGTAAGAGAGGTTAAAGGAGTTGAATGAGAGATATTTATAACCTCTCAAAGAAATGGCAGCTCAACGGGCGGAAAACTAGCCGTTACTGCCGTTCGGTCGCATGTCGGTCGATCGTCAGTCGACCGACCGATCGACCGCTGCTCAATCTCTCTGTGCGGTCGACTGATGGGTCGACCGCCAGATGCAATTCCTATGATCTGCAAACCGGTTGACCGTCGGTCGACCGATGCACTCGCAATTCTTTTCATCTACAGTTCGACCGACCGACCGACCGACTGACCGACGCACACACTGCCACTTTTTGGCCCACTTCAGTCGACCGAATTGCCTGCTGCCAGTTTTTGGTAGCATTCGATTGACCGAACCTAGACTGGACTGGGCAGTTTGGTTCTGTTTGTTCATTTTTTGGTTCTGTCTTCACTAAGTCTACTTATATAACATTTGTTAACTTTAAAACATAAATGTTATATAATGATTACCCCCTATTTGGATTCAATAAAAATATCTAAAAAATAAAAATCTTTAAGAATCAAAATCTAGTTTTTGGGGTCTAGTACAAATTTACCGAAAATAGAACTTTTCTAATTTTTCGGTTCAAATAAGTGTAGGCTAAAGGCTTCCAAAAAATCCCTAAAAATACATCGTTATCTAATTTTTAACCCAAGGAACAATTGCCGCCATTTTTTATGTCAAGAAACTATCTAGGTCATATAGCCCTCCAAGGAGCTCCCTAGGCTTAGTGGATTTCAGGGTGGTTTGCGGGTTTTCATATTTTGGATTTCAGATTTGGTTTTAGGGTTCTTTGCATCATTAAGAGGACATACAACATATCTTGACACCCTAAACCTAAACTCTAACTTCTTGAAGAGTTCGAGCGCATCGACCAATGTCCTTCCGATTTTCTAATTTCTCCAATTTTTCCGATTGCGGACGTCGTGCGCTAGCCAATATGGAACCTGAAAGATTTTCTGAATGAAACATTTGTTATCATCAAAACCAAGATTAAGACCAAGGCTTTGAAAACCTTAAGCCAACAGTTCGATCGACCCGTCGGTCGACCGAACAGAGTGTTTAGGCGAGCGGTCGCTGGCGGTCGATCGGTCGGTCGATCCACGATCGACCGAACAAGCGTCCAAATGACTGTAACAGCTAGTTTTTAGCCCGTTGAGCTGCTGTTTCTTTGAGGGGTTATATATATATACCTCAAATAACTCCTTTAAATACTTTCTTACAGATTTTATTGAGTATTAGAAGAGAGTTTTGAGCCTTCTAAAGAATTAATTGTTGCGCCCTGTTCTTCCGTCAACATCCTTCTCAAGCGCACAGTTCTGTTCCTCAACTTTGCTACGATTCAAGTTCATATACTGTCGAGTTGAAGGCTTCAAGGCTTGGGAAAAAGAGCATTGGCCCTTGTTTCAATTCTCATCTCTTTTTCTTTGTATTTAAAGATTTATTTCAAACCTATTTTATCTGTAATAGCTTGCTAGGTGTGCTAGAGAAACACTTAGGGTTAGGCTTTGTAGATTTGTGTTTTGCTAGGTGAATAGGTTTGAGGAGTTCTTAAAGAGGTGAGAATTGTGTCCTCAGTTGTATTCAAAGGAAAAGACAAGTTCTATAAAGTAGTTGATTAGAAATCCTTGGTGTGGAGCCAAGGTAGTGGAGTAGGAAGTTGGCCGAACCACTATAAATACGTGTGTTAGCATTGGCAGCTTGTTTGTGTTTATTGCTTCCGCGTGATATAAATATCATGCTTAGCCTAACTAATCAAGAAATGATTAAAACCGAATTTAGGCTAATTGATAGATAAACACACTATTCATCCCCCCTCTAGTGTGGTCATTTCGTCCAACAGCACAAAAAATAAAAGCATTGTATATTCTGCACTGTAACTGATCTTGCCTTATTGTTTTCTATATCTTTGATTCTGCATGTGCAAATAAAAGTGTTGTTAAGAGCTTTTACTAAGAAAAAGGAAGTAATACATAGATCTCATGTGTATTTGCAAGTAATACTATGAAAAATGAGACGTTGTTGGATTACTAGGTCCATTTTGAAGGAAGTATGAGATTTTGGTAAGTATTGTTCATTGCATTACATGGTGTTCTGAAATCTAGATTTACTCAAAGAATAACCATGATACATTAAAAACGACGGAAGTATGAGATTCTGTTGATAAATATTGGTCATTGCATTACTAATAAATTTCAAATAAGCAATGACCACTAATCTTAATAGTCCTGCACGCTAAAGTTGAAGCCTTTTGCAAATCAATACTCATGAGAACTTCAATAACCACATTACTATTGATACATTAAAATCAACAACAAATCTACTAATCGACTCCCAAAAATCACAAATTTCGAACATCAAAAATTAGTCAGAAGAGAGAGGCGAGCAAAAAGAGGAAGATAGTGACAGCATACACGGTATCAATAGGGATCACACCGATGGCTCCTTCATTGATAAGCTTAATGACGGGCTCAAGCATCTAAGTCTCAGCCCCCATAAGCCTCCATCTCCACGTATAGCATTGATTCCCATTTCTTTCAAATTCCGAGTATTTATGTCAAGATTCTACACTAGAAGCAAATCAAAGTTCATGAATGGATAAGAAGGCCCGACCTTGAAGAAACGAGGAGAGGATTACTTGAAGCGTTTGGGGTTCCTCTTCAGGAAGGCATAGACGGGGAGCGGGAGTTGCCGCCAAAGAGACCGTGAGGGGGCCGACGATGGCAGGGGGAGACTTACGCAGGAGCGGCGAAAGGAGAGGGATGGAGAAGCGGCCGCTGACATGGTGGCAGTGAGAACCACAGGGGATGCTTGCCTTCTTGAGGGGTAGGGTGAGCCTCTTGCTCTCGAACTTGGGCATGGAAGCAAGGGTTTCGTAAGCGCACTGAAATGCCTTCTTCTACAATGCGGGTGGCATGTCAGCAGCCCTGACCTTAACATTCGGCTCCTGCTGCTGCTTCCCCTTGGCCGGGTCACCATCATCGCAGCAATTTCCATCTCCAACGGGTTTGTTCTTCTCTATGTCCTCCTCCTCCACCTCCTTCTCCTACTTCCGCTACTGGTGGAAATCGATATGCTCCCTCCTATCGAGCTTGGCGACAGACCAGTGACCCAAATTTACCGGAGCGGCGGAGCGAAAGATGTGGGAGGCAGAGGAGGCAAAAAAGTGGGGATAAGAGGCGAAGAAGTGGGGATAAGGGTTTCACTGTTCGAGCAACGGGAGAAGAAAAAGGATTGGGCGGCGAAGTTATTATAAATATAGTATTTGAGGCAATTTTTTTTTGTTTGCCTCTAGATATTATATTTAGAGATAATTAATTAATTAATTCTAAACATTTGCCCTTAACCAGAGCTTTTGTTGTAGTGAAAGGAGAACTTGTGAAATATAAGATTTTGAAGGTTTTGGAGGGAAAATAAAAACTTTAAAAGGATTTAAGAAGTGTTATAAATGATTTATAATTATTTTAAAAAAATTATCAACTAAAATTTGGAAGAAAATACATCGATAATTTTTTAATTTTTTTAAAAAAGTTATTTATAATTTTGTGACACATTTTGGTCAAAAAAATTTGTCGCTAACTCCTTCCGATGTTGAGAGTCGTCGGAATTCTAATGAAAATTTTCGACGATAGATCCTCGTCAAAAGTTGTGGTCAATGACTTCGACATTAATTAAGTATAAAAATAAGTCATTAATATTTCCGACGAACTTGCCACTATAAAGTCTGTCAGAAATTATTATCGACTAAATTTTTGATGAAAATTCATCGATAATCTATTAAAGTTTTTAAAAATAATATGACAATTTCCCGACTCATTTTGGTTGAAATTTTTTGTTGGTAACTCTTTCCGACGTAGAGAGCCGTCGGAAATCTAATGAAAATTTTTGACAACATATTCTCGTCCGAAGTTGTCGTTAATGAATCCAATATTTCTTGTAGTGTGGAGGAGGTCACATGTATTATAAGTCGGGTTTTTTTTAGTCGGGAGATAGATAAAATGGGGGGAATTATTTTTGTCGGCCAAAAAAAAGAGGGAAATTTTTTGCCAATCTTTTTATTTTTTTAAAATTATTTTATCATCTATGGTACACATAATTTGTCACAATAAATAGTTCTATACCTATGGCCAATATATTGTCGCAAACAGTTGTCACAGAATATCATGACAAAGTTGTGGCAAAAAAATTGTCGCAAACGCTTGCCACAGAATATGGTGACAAACTTGTGGTAAAAAAAATTTCTCAAACGCTTGCCACGGTAGAATGATTTGAATCAGTGGCAAAACTTGTTGTCATAAATTAAAAAAACTATAAATTTTGAATGTTGACTCAATTATCAGTGGCAAACATAATGACAAAATTAGAAAATTTGTCACAAATTGTTCGAACTTATATTTTTAACTACAAAAATAATTTTGCCATAAATTTCGTCATAGATTACACCTTTTGTGGCCAATTGTTGTTGCTCACTCCAAAATTTTGCCACAAATTCTTGTTTTTTTTGTAGTGGACGCTCGTCGACGCTTGGGATTCTTCGAGAAGAATACAGTTTAGGTTTAGGATGTCCAGAATATTTGTATTAATCATCATTATGATACATATATCCCTAGGACATGAACCTAACCTATTACCAAGAGTTTCCAAGTCATAAACAACATTACGGATGGAATGTTGTAACATTCCCGGAATATCCCAGATGGGATGTTGTGACATTCTGAAATATTTTGGAACATCCCAAAACATCCCGGATGGACATTTCAGAACATCCTGGAACATCTCGAAACATCCTAGATGGACATTCCAAATCATCTCGGAACATTCCAGAACATCTCGGATGGACATTCCGGAGTAGCCCGAAATAGCCCAGAAAGTATTGGTACTTTCCAAGTCAAACTGTCAAGAATTCCCAAAATACTCCCAATGGCTCTATTTTAAATTTCTACCCATTGAGCTTGTTGGAAACCGAGCTCCTACCATTGGGATCTCTATATAAGCTCCCAAACTTGCCTTCCCAGTGACCTAACACCCCTTGAGACATATTTTGATCACCATTGAGCTTGATTGAGCCATCCTTTGTATAAACCCTAGCTTTGAGCTTATACCTCCTTGATTGATCCTTCAACCTTGTGTTTCATCATCAAAGGCATCAAGAGGAAGCTAGGAATCTGGTTGTGGAGCTAAGTATTTTATTGTTTGATTTATTGCTCTATTAGTATTGTACTTTTGTTGTTGGTTTCATTGAATATCAAGTGTGTAAAGATCTAGTATGTAGATCTTGAGTTTGGAAGTAGCCTAGGTGTAGAGGCTTAAATTCATCGGTGTAAACTTAGTTTGCTAGGATTAGTGATTGTTGTCCTTATGGTTTGAGGTGGAAGAGTGCTCTCAGTAAAAAGGTGGAGACATTCGGTAAAAGGTCCTCATTGTGAGGAAACATTCATAATCTCGTAAAGTTAAGTTTGGAAATCCTAAGCGGGGGTGCTTAGGTAGTGGAGTAGGAATTGAGGCTGAACCACTATAAATCAAAGTGTTAGCATTGTTTACTTTGCGTATTGAATTTCTTATTATTTAGCTTGCTTCCGCTTGCAATTAAATTGTAATTTGCCTAATTCATCAAGAAACATTTAAAACCAGAACTAGGCTAAAGATTTAGTTAACACACTATTCATCCCCCCTCTATTGGCCTAAGATTTCAACCTTGGTCATAATCTCAGTTTTGATGATAACAAATATGGAACTAATGATTTCATGGAGAATTATTTTCAGGTTCCATATCGGTTAGCGCACGACCTCCACGATCGAAAATATCGGAGAAATCAAAAAATCAGAAGGACGTTGGTCGACGCGCTCGTATTGATCGGGAAGATAGAGTCTAGGTTTAGGGTATCTAGATAAATTATAAATCCTCATGATGATGCAAAGAAACCCAAAAAAACAAATCCCGAACCCCAAAATGTGAAAAACCGAAAAATCAGAAAATGGCCCATAAATTCACTAAGCCTAGGGAGCTTCTTGGAGGGCTATATGACCTAGACATTTTCTTGACACCAAAAGTGTCGGTAATTGTTCCTTAGGTAAAAACTATATAACGAGATATTTTAAAGGATTTTTTGGAAGCCTTTAGCTTACCCATATTTAACCCGGAATATTAGAAAATTTCCATTTTAACTAACTTTAAAATATAAATATTATATAAGTAGACTTAGCGAAGACCGAAACCAGAAAAGAACAAACAAAGCAAAAAAATCAGCCCTGCCCAGATTCGGTCGACCGACAGATGGCAAAAACAAGCAGAAGGCATTTCGATCGACTGAGCAGTCGATCGATCGATGCCTAGAATGGGCAGAATGCCTTCGATCGCTCGGCGGTCGGTAACGGGCAAATATCCGCCCATTGAGAAGAGGGGAGCTCTCTCTTCTCTTCATGGCTTATAAATAGGATGTCATGAGATCCTACCTCCATTATGTTGATCACTTCTAACCTCCTTGAGCCATCTTTTGATCAATTCTAAGCCTTCATAGAGCCAATCTTCTGAAAACCCTAGCTTGAGCCAAAAACCTTGATCTTGCCTTCATTCCTTCATTGATTAATCATCAAAGGAATCAAGAGGAAGCTAGGAATCTTGTTTTGGAGCTAAGTATTTTATTGTTTGATTTATTGCTCCATTTAATGTTGTATTTTCTTATTTATTTCTTTGTAATTGAGTTTGTGTTAGACCTAGAGTGTAGGTCTTGAAATTGGGTGGTAACCTTGGTGTTTGAGGTTTAAATCCACCGGTGTAAACTTAGTTTACTAGGATTAGTTGAGTTGTCCCTTAGGGTTAAGGTGGAAGAGTGCTCTCGGTAAGAAGGCGAAGACTTTCGGGTGTGGAAGTGTCTTAGGTTGAGAGCGAGACTCTTTGGGTCAAAGTCCTCGTTGTAAGGGAAATAAGATTAATCTAGTAAAGTTTAGTTTAGAAATCCAAAGCAGGGTGCTTAGGTGGTGGGTAGGCATTGGGGCCAAACCACTATAAATAATTGTGTTTGCATTGCTTCTACTTGTGTTTACTTCATTATCGTATTTACTTTGCTTCCACTTGCTACTCAACTTATAATTTTCCTAAATAACCAAAGAAACGATTAACACCGGATTTAGGCAAAAAGATTAGTAAACACAGTATTCACCCCCACTCTAGTGTGGCCATTTCACCAACGTTACTGCCTTATTTCGTTACAAACCTTCGAGTAAGGGTTTGCTGCCTCGCCCGACTTATTTACTACCAACTCAAAGCTTACACCCATCTTCCCCATCAACTCGGCAAATACTGGAAATCCTAACGAACGAGGGACAAGTCAGTACATCCTACCAACCTAAGGCCGACCCCGATAAGGCAGAAATAAAAGGTCGAGTCAAAAAGACTTACCGGGAATGAATGTCAGCAGACAAGGCGATGAACATAGCGGCAACGTCATCGACGAAGATCTTGAGAGGACAAACAAGGAAGGGGCAAGAAATTGAATCGCAAGAAAACTCAAAAATGAAGGAGAGGAGAGAGCTTTAAAGACGAGGAAGCGACAACCTCCTCATCGGATGATTGACACTCATACTCTAACAGCAGAATGAATCCTAGATAATCGTCCCATCAATGGCACATACGTAAACGTGTCAAAGCATGAACGCCCACATCTATGCACCATGATTACCTCTCTACTAGGATTAAATACAAGAAAATGCAGGCAACAATAGGAGGTCGACACGTGACAAGGAGCACTCCCTCTTCACGCAGCCACTATATTGGGCGCAGAAATCGAAAAGTCACAATATTATGAGACCAAGATACGCTGTAATATCTCACATACCTCGAAGGACTGTACTAGGACCTAGCAGCTGTAATATCCTAGATATTTAAATTTAAGATTTTTCCTCTTATGTGTCTTTGCCAGCCTAGCGGACTAGTTCATGGTCGAGCCGAGTCAACTCATGGTCCGGAGCGAGCTTGCGAGCTCAGGTAAGTAGGATATGAATTTATGAATTTATGAATTTATGAATTTTAGGCTTGGGTAGTTGAAATTATTTAGATTTGATGTTGTGTGTGCATAATTGTTAATTATGTTCATGTGGGTGTATTTAATTAAGTACTTGTGATTTATTAGAATGAGTTTAATTAAATTATTTAAGTCTATCGGATTATCGGATTTTGATTTTGGCTTAAGGTGGATGCGGGTTGTGGATTAAGGGTTTAAGAGGTTAGCATTGAGGAGGGAGTATAAACCCCCCTCCTCATGGCTTGTGGCTCCTATTTTGGAGCCACCCAAAGGTTGAGAAAGGGAGCCAACCGCCGCCTGTGAGCCAAGCCGCCAGCCCCCTTTCCCTCTTCCCCTTAGAGCCACCGCCTGTGAGCCAAGCTGCCGAGCCGCCTGCTTCCCTTCCTCCCCTCTCTCTCTTCCTTCCCTTTGGAGTCGAGCCGAGAAGAGCCAACCGAGCCAGCCCCTCTCCTTCTCCTCTCCCTCCCTCTCTTCTAGTCGGCGGCTTGGAGTGAGCCGCCGCCCCTTGGAGCCTTTTCTTGGGTTGAGCCGATGGCCTTTTGAAACCGGATTTGAGGGCCGTCATCCGGGATTTCTTCCTGAGTTCTTCTTCCAATTAAGGTGAGTGGTTTACCCTCTCTCTTTTGGATTTCAATCGAATTCTTGAAGCCGTTCTTGACGGCTTGGTATTTGTGTTTCGCTTCTTGATTGCTCTTCGCGTTCTTGCCATGTTTCCTTGAGATTGTGCTTGAGAAGACCCTAATCTCCCCACTATGGGGCTCGAAAGCCCTAGGGTAACCCTAGGGGTGCTCGGCCAAGGGGGAAACCCGGGTCGCCCTCAATGTGTTCTTTGAAAAGCCCGAATGAGTTCTTGTTTCCTTTGATATGAAATCTTGATCTATTCTCCTAATTTGAGATTCTTGATTATGAGTTTCTTGCTTAGAATTAAATCTATGATTTTTGGGTAGAAATCATGTGGTAGGATTAAGATCTTGATAATGACTATTTAGGGGTTTTTGAGAAGGGGGTTCTTGACCTTAATGCTTGATTCTTGGTTTAAGAGTGTGGGTTCTTGTTAATCTTGATGAAAAGTATGATTTATGTGAATTAATTCCTGAGATTAGTATTATGTCCTAATGGAAATTTAGGGGTTAATTTCTATTAATTTTCGGATTTAATTCTATAAGTATGCTGAAATTGCATGTTGCTGGAATTGTATGCTGAGATGATGAATCTGTGCTGATTTTAATTTAATGCTGTGATGTGTGTATATGTGTGAATATAGTAATGTAACCTATTATTTCGGTCGGAAAACAAAGTTTGGAAACATAGGACACACTTTGGAGACTAGATTCGGGTTAGACACAGTAGTTCTGGGCAGAACAGTAACCTAAAATAAAATTCTAAAATAAAACCCTAATTGTGATGATCTAAATAATTAAAATAGGGTTAAGGGTGAGCATAATCTGTTATGAACCAACTTATAAAGTATGCATGAAAAAAATCACACAGGTTCATGACATTACGAGTCTAAGGGATAGGGGTCGGGTTTGGAATGTTGAGACGCTTCATAATGAAGACACTCATAGGACACCGTAGGAGAATCCTGACTTAGGTCTTGATGCGCCATATCCTTGAGAATGGTGGAGCGGCTCAATTAGGAGCCGAATTTCGGGCTACGCCCGGGTGGTTGAACTTCAAATTCCCAACCTGCAGAACAAGTTCAGAGGGCCTTTCCCAATTGTTCTGATCTTGGACTCGTGGGATAAGTTCGGAGGGCCTTTCCCGATTATTCCTGTGATGTCTTAAAAGATTAAGTTCGGAGGGCCTTTCCGATTACTCTTGTGATATCACGTCTCGTGGAGCAAGTTCGGAGGGCATTTCCCGATTGCTCCCGAGGTTCCTTATACTAGAATAAGTTTGGAGGGTTTTTCCCGATTATCCTAGTATATGCTGTTGCCTTTGGGCATGGTGGGCTTCGTCCCGATGCACTTCTCTAGTATGTGATGTTGCCATCGGGCATGGTGGTTTTTGGCCCGATGCACTTCGTTATTATGTGCTGTTGCCTTCGGGCATAGTGGGCTTCGGCCTGATGCACTTCTTTGGAGGGTTAGATGCCTTAGGGCATGTCTGGCCTGTTGGTCTGTTAGCTAGTCACACCTTCGTGACCTTGCCTCTTTAGAGATAGATTCTATTCTTGTCATCTCTGTGTTTTATTTGTGAGGGTTGGTAAATTGCTCGTTGAGTTCTTTGAACTCACCCGTTGTCGATTGATTTCTATTTTGCAGAGCTTGACCAATGATGTGGGCCAGAGCAATTGGCGCATCTGGAGGGCAGTGGAGCCGCATAATCTCATAGCAGTCCTAGTTGGGGTCGTAGTCGAGTCCTTTGGTAGTAGTCATTCACTTGTATTAGCTTGATTTGGAGTTGTCGCCCTAAGGGCATTTATGTCATTTATTTCAGTTTTTATTGTATCTGAACTTTTGAACTGTTGTAGAGCTGGAACAGGATTCCATGGTTGTAGAGCTGCAGGCACGAGTGGCTGAGCTAATAGAGGCACTCCGTAAAGAGCAAGAGCTAAGGCAGCAGCCACCGCCAGTACCGGCAGCACCCGCAGTACTAGTGGTGGTTCAGCTAGTGGCACCTGTGGTCAGAGACCCCAGAGCACCTTCTTATGCAGATTTTGTTGCATTCAGGCCACCAGAGTATATAGGGAAAGATCAACCGGTGGAGGTCACTAGTTTCCTGGGAGATTGCTATGAGCTGTATAGGGAGCTTGGTTGTTCTTCTGAGACGACTGCTCGACTGGTCGGGTTACAGCTGAGAGGACCAACTAAGGATTGGCTTCATACCTGGAGGGATCGCCGAGTAGTAGATGCACCACCCCCTACTTGGGAGGAGTTTAGAGCTGGTATGGTGGAGAAGTACCTACCGATGAGTGTCCAGGACAGGCGGTGAAAGAGTTCGAGCTACTGCATCAGATGGGTAGCATGTCAGCGACATACTACAAGATGGAGTTCACATGCCTCTCAAAGTACCATCCCACTTTGATAACCACAGAGACCACCAGGGTCAAGAGGTTTGTTGAGGGATTGAGGCCGCAGATTGCTAGATTGATCCATTACACAGAGGAGACTTCATTGCCCGGATCGTTGATGAGGCGCTCCGAAAGGAGGCACTAATACCAGCAGATAGGCTTGATGGACCTCAGAACAAGAAGTTTTGGCCCCAGCATTCAAGGGGTCGGCTAGCTCATTATGAGGGTACTCCCAAGGCAGCGGATCCGCCGCAGGGCGGAGGTCATAACAGACGATGATCCCAAAGACAGAAAGGCCGGAACAACCCCCACTCTTGGACTCTTTACAAAGCACATCATGACAACCCGTCTCCTGCCGACAAGTGTGTTGCCTACCACCCTGACACCCTACAATGGAACAAGTGATCCTACGATACACCTGATAGCGTTCAAGACTACAATGCTTTATCATGGAGCAACCGACCCAGCACTCCTCAAAGCTTTTCCAATCTTTCTAGGAAAAACCACCCTACTATGGTTTGCCTCTCTTCCATCGGAATCCATCCATTCCTTCAAAGACCTCTTCCGCATCTTCCTTAACCGTTTCACCACATCACAAGTATATCATAAGACGACGGGCGCCCTCTTGACCCACAGATTGAGCTCTTTTGAGAGAAGGGCAACATGAGCCTATGAGAGAATACTTGAACAGGTTTTAGGCCGTAGTGATGGAAATTCCCAATCTTGACCCACAGATTGAGCTCTTTGCATCTAACACGGGCTAAAACCAAGGCTCTTCGCCGACCAGGTCGCCCTTACTAGAGGCATGGTCGAGTTTCGGGAGAAGGCCGTCAGCTTCATAAAGATAGAAGAACTTCGAGAAGGCAAATAGACTGACTGGCAAAATATCGAGGCTGCTATCAAAGATACGAAATCTGGAGACAAAGGCAGAAGAGGCAAAGCCCGCTACCTCCCTGAGCCTAACAACAGCCTAACAGCAGAATGGGCATCAGCGAATCTTCGCTACACTCATACCATGGATAGCTTGTCAGTTTCTTAGGAGACCATGTAAACGTCAAGGGCTACTTATGGATAGCCACAACATTCAGCTCTGTACCGAGAACAAAAACTATAGACATACAGTTTCTTGTCGTCAAGGGCTACTTATGGATAGCAAGTCCCTATTACATGATCTTGGGCCGGCCCTCTTGAACAAGAAAGGAGCCATAGTGTCGAGTCCTCACATCACCATCAAATTTCCCGTCTCGAATACAGAAGTAGAAGTAATTCGTGCAGACCAGAGGGAAGTTCGCGCATGCTATAATGAATGCCTGAAGCTCAAACCAGCTGAACTCCAACCAAAGATATCGGACTTGGATCCCAAGGGAGACAACCAAGAGCGGCTGCAGCCCGCTGACGACTTGGAGTCAGTGCAGATCGGGACATCCCTCGAACATCCCCAAATGACTTGGACTTGGAGCTTAAAGCCCGACTTAGCACCTTGCTCAAAAGCAATGCCGACCTCTTCGCATTGACACCTGCTGACATGCCAGGAATAGACCCCGAGTCTTCTGCCATCGGTTGGCCATCGACCCTCGTGTCAACCCTATGGCCCAAAGGAAGAGAAAGCTCGGAATCGAGTGACAACAAGAATCCCTTGAAGAGACCACGAAGCTACTAAAAGCGAAATTCATCAGGGAGATTCGTTTAACGACATGGCTCGCAAATGTTGTGATGGTCAAAAAGCACTCAAGAAAATGGCGAATGTGTGTCGATTTCATCGATCTCAACAAAGCCTACCCAAAATATTCCTATCCGTTGTCGAGCATTAACAAACTTGTCGACGGCTCCTCGAGATATCAGTACTTCAGTTTCATGGATGCCTATTCAAGCTACAATCAGATCCGAATACACCCTGACGATGAAGAAAAAATGAACTTCATCACCGAGCATCCAAATTTCTGCTATAGGGTAATGCCCTTCGGACTCAAGAACGCATAAGCTACATACTCGCGATTGATGAACAAGATTTTCGAAAAGCAAATCTGACGCAACATGGAGGTGTTTGTTAATGACATGGTAGCTGAAATATATGTGACCGACGATCATTGTAATGATCTCATCGAGATCTTCAACCAGCTTAAACACTACAACATGAGATTAAATCTTGAAAAAGTGTGCATTCGGAGTCCAGGGTGGCAAATTCCTTGGATTCATGCTGACACACTAGGGGATAGAAGCTAACCTAGAGAAATTTCGAGATACCCAAGAGATGCGGAGCCCACGTAACATAAAGGAGGTGTAGGAGCTCACTGGAAGGATGGCAGCTCTCTCCAGATTCCTCTCTAGGTCAGCCGATCGAACTGCTCCCTTCTTCAAAATATTGCGAAAAAAGTAGAACTTTCACTAGGATAAAAAATGCGAACATGCCTTCGGAGAATTAAAATAATTTTTCACTAGCCCATCGGTTTTGAAAAAACCACGACGAGGAGAAACGTTGTTTCTCTACCTCACAGTCACAAAGAACACCCTCAGCTCAGTCTTGATCTAGGAGTAGGAGAAAGATCAAAAACCGATCTACTTCATCAGCAAAATCCTCCAAGGACCATAGGCTTGTAAAGCTCACCTTCGCCCTAGTCATCTCGGCCCGGAGACTAAGGTCGTATTTCTAGAGCCACCACATTCAGGTGTGCACCGAACAGTCCATCAGGCAGGCACTAACTAAGCCCAAAACTTTTAGAATTTGGCATCGAATACTAACCCAGCGGTCCCATAAAGGCACAGGTGCTAGCCGACTTTATGTTCACCAACCAAGAAGATACTCCTAAACAGGAAGAAACTTGGACGTTATTTGTGGATGATGCCTCCAATGAGAAAGGGAGCAGGGCAGGCATCATTCTGGAAAATGGTCATGGAATCGCCTTGGAACAATCCCTTCAATTTCAGTCTAAAGCCGACAACAACTAAGCAAAATACGAAGCTCTGATCGTGGGGATAAAACTAGCTCAAGAAGTGAAAGCTCGGACCTTCGTCATAAAAAGTGATTCACAACTTGTCGTGGGGCAAGTCAGCAACACTTGCCAAGCTAGGGATCCCTCCCTCATAAGGTACCTCACATTAGTACTTTCTTTAGTCACTAACTTCGATAGTTGTGTGATTCAACATATACCTCGGGAAGAAAACACCCAAGCTGACTTGTTATCCAAACTTGCTAGCACCAAAAAGCCTCAAAACAATATGTCGGTCATTCAACAAATCCTCAGACATCCAAGCATTCAACCGGCCGACCCCTCGGCCGAGGTCCAAAAAGTCGAATAGGGAATAGATTGGAGAACTCCTTACGTCAATTTCCTCAAACAAGGTGAGATTTCGGGGAACATCTCCAATCCCGATAGGTTTAAAGGAATGGCAAGTTACTGCGTGCTTTTTGATAACCAAATTTACAAGAGGGGGTTCTCAAGACCGCTCCTCAAGTGCGTCGCCCAGCCCTGAATATCCTCCATAATGGCGGAGGTTCACAACGGCATCTATGGCAACCACATCAGATGGAAGTCCCTAGCGACCAAAATCCTCAGAGCCAGCTACTTCTATCCAATCATGAAAAAGATTGTAGTCACTATGTCAAAAAAATGTGACAAATGCCAAAGTTTCTTAGAAGTTTCTCAACCA
The DNA here is from genome assembly GCA_034359265.1 of Canna indica. NCBI lineage: Eukaryota > Viridiplantae > Streptophyta > Magnoliopsida > Zingiberales > Cannaceae > Canna > Canna indica. The sequence goes on along the minus strand of CP136890.1, from coordinate 60,442,030 downwards.
CAGCCTGAACCGTTACACAGCTCGTACGTCAGCTAGCTATTCCACAAATGGGCCATAAACCTCCGTAGTCCGTTGTCCCAAACACTAGGGCAATTTAAATACTTCGTCGTAGCAATCGATTACTTCACCAAGTGGAGAGAAGGTGAACCCCCATCTACAATTGTAACTCATAAAGTTCAAAAGTTCGCCTGGAAAAACATTATCTGTAGTTTTGGAATACCACGTGAGCACGTGTTGAGCACCCGCAAACAAATGGCCTGGCTGAAGTAGCCAACAAAGTAATCCTGATAGGATTGAAGAAAAAGGTCGACCGCGTCAAGACATATTGGGTCGACGAACTGCCTCACGTTCTCTGGAATTACAATACAACCACTCAATCTTCCACCTCGAAAACCCCTTACCGGCTCGTCTTTGGAGCAAAGGTCATGATCCCTGTAAAGATCACAAAGCCCAGTCTCCGCAAGATTACCTTCGAGGAATAGGGCAACACAAAAACCTTCGAGGGAGCTCGCCAAAATCAAAGAGAAGGCAATGAAGCTTAAGATTGCCCAAAAGTACGACAAACGTGTTAGGCTCAGGATCTTTGCAGAATGGGATCTTGTTCTTCGAAAGATTGAACCATAAAGAAAACCAGTGAGAGAGGGTAAGCTTGCTCCAAATTGGGAAGGCCCCTATCGGATCATAGAGGTCAATGGAAAGGGTGCTTATAGAATTGCCGAGCTCTCCGGATGAGAGCTCACATTATCCTAGAACGCGGCCTCCCTACGGGCCTCCTGCAGCTAAGGATCTACCCTTAAGGGCGTGTTTGGTACCCTGTATAAGTCTCCTGTATAGTATTAGAATAATACTATACAGTGTTTGGAAAATATATTAACTAATACCTGCACTAAAAATAGTACCTCATAAGTTATCATAAGGTGTATTAGTAATACACTCTCAAAGCTCTTCATTAGCATGCACTAAAACTTTTAATATCTTGGATACTCATTTTACCTTCGGCCAAAATTAAAAAATATTTAAAAAATATTTAAAAAATAATTTTAATTTATGAAATATTTTTAATGACAAAATATATTATATAATTTTTATATTATATTACATTACATCATATTATATAATATATATATATATTGTATTGTATTATTATAATATATTACATATAATAATAAAATATATTATATAATTTTTATATTATATTATATTATGTTACATTATATAATATATATTATATTATATTATATTACATATTATATTACATTATATAATACAATATAATATATATTATATATTATATTACATAATATAATATAATAAATAATATATTATATATATTACATTATATTACATTATATTATATTATATTATATTATATTATATTATATTATATTATATTATATTATATATTATATATTATATATTATATTATATATACTATTATAATATAATATTATAGTGTATATTATATTATATTATATTATACAGATTAGTACTATACAGGCTAATACATGTGTGCACCAAATACTGTATAATAATAGTATAATACAGGCTAGTACTATACAGGCTAGTCAATACAGACTAGTACTATATGATGTACCAAACGAGCCCTTAAATTACAACAAGGCTGGAGTCTTCCTTCCATACTTGGCGGTTTTTCCCATTGGGGTTTTCCCATGAAAGATTTTAATGAGGCTCCACCATGCTCCTACGCCCTCAACTGCCCCAAGCGCGCTCCTCGCAAGCTCGGTTTTCACCGAGTCTTATATTCAGCCCTAAATGTGGCCTCCGGCTCAGCCCGGCATGCTCTCGACGAGCAACATGACCCCAAGCACGCTCCTCGTGAATTCGGTTTTCACCGAGTCTAGTCTTCGGCTCTAAACGCGGCCTCTGGCTCAGCTCGACACACTCTCAACAAGCAACATTACCTCAAGCGCGCTTCTCGCGAGTTCAATTTTTACCAAATCTAGTCTTCGACCCTACGCGATCAGGATCCAATTTTCACCAATCCACCTTAAACAATCGTCATACCATAATATTTGACCCTAGCGCCTTACTCATAAAATACCAAGTAGGTAAAAATAGTTTAGATACTACTCTAATCGAAACATGCAGGGAACAACAATTCAATAAAAAACACAATAAGGATAAACAAGGAAGATATCTCTTTCATTCAGAAAGTCCCGCAAAGGGGATAGTTACACTTACAAACCCACAAAGGGCTACTCGTCAGCAAAACAAAAAGAAAATAAAGCTGCCAGACAAAGCATCTACTCAAGAGCATCTCAAAAACATCATCACCGACGAAACTGCGCAACCAATAAATTCTGGCTTAGAGTTATGCTACCATGATTTAACACCGTGCGCAAACTGGGTCAGAGAATCTCCTGCAATCTTGGAGTTGGAAGGATTGGCAAAGAAGGAATTCAAAGTAACAGTGAGGCGAACTAAGAACCATTGACAAGGATTCTAACCCAGCATGATGTTTCCTCAAATCCATGGAAACATGCCTCGCCATAAGCCTGATAGTACATACCCACACTTCTAACTCCTTCTCTTACCCAAATCCTTTAGCCTGATGGTACAACCCACGGCAAACAGCGAACCCTTCGCCAAACAAGTAAGAACAACCTCTGGCGGAATGGTAATCTTCAACACTTCCCAGTCCATGATTCCCAAAATACACAACAAGTACGGGGCTATTTAAAGGCCTGGAACACAAATTGTCACCGTAACCAACAGATCCACGAGGCTTCTTTTTCGTCAAAATTATAACTGATGTTTGATGCTTTGGAAATAAATTACAAAATCTTTATTCATGATTATTTTTCTACCGAAGACATATCTACTACACAGGTGGCGGACATCCGAATTAAAGATCTTTCACAGGCATCAAAAATTACGTATTCATCCCGTGATTAATTGAGGTTATGAATATCGACCTCACTTATAGCTTGACACGTAGTCCTGCAGACTCCGACAGAACTCAGGGGCTTTGGACTGGACTAGGACTATTGGGCCCGATCGGATCAGACCCAACAATGCTCCCTCTTTCATTCCAGATGGAACTACGCGGCTCCATCCAAGGGGCTCCACCCAACTACACTCTCGAGTCAGACCCAAGCCAGACTAAATAGCTCGGCCCGAAGACCCCACCTGGCAATATAAGGATACCCACATCCTACCTTATCAGAAGAGATACGCCATTACAAGACTGCCATCTACGGGATCGACCTCGACCCATTCTGGGCAACCTCACCATGATATTTTCGGGCGACGTCTTCATCTCCACCTGCAATAAATATAGACACGGTGAACCTCAAGTAACCCTAATTCTAATTTCCATTCCCTCCACCTTGGAGTCCCACTAACTGTAGCGTCGGAATGTCTTTTGTAGGTCCCCCCTCCCCCTCTGCCGACGTCAAACCAAACAAGGAGAGACACTGAACTGGACCAGAGGGCTCAACTCTCAGGCAGGAACACTTGACAATTCAATTAAGGGTAGAACTAAGCACATACTCACGTACCGTAGTCCGACCGAGGTCAAACATTTGGAACATTCATAAAGCTGGACAAGCGAACAGAAGTCGGCACACTACTAGTGCTCGACATGAAGTCCATAGACTTCAACCAAGCTCGGGGGCTGTAGACTAAACTAGCTCTTTGAGCCCGATCGGACTAGGCATGATTGCGCCCAAACTCATGAACCAAACTCAGACCCGGCCAAACAAGGATATCAACATCTTTAATTAATTACCAGGGACACGGTACTAATGAGTCCACCGTCTTCGGGAAAAACTTCGACCCATTCAAGACATATCCCCGCGAGATTCTAGGAGACATCATCGCCTAAAATATCCCTAACCTGCCTCATAAAATAGACACGACGCACATTAGAAATACTCTCGGTTCCAATTACATATCCACCATATGGGGTTCCTTCTTTCTTGAGCGTCGAAGTGTAATATCCTAGGTATTTAATTTATTATTCTATTGCGTGTGTTTGCCAGCCTAGCGGATTAGTTCGTGGTCGAGTCGAGTCGACTCATGGTCTGGAGCAAGCTTGCGAGCTCTGGTAAGTAAAGTATAAATTTATGAAATTAGGTTTGACTGATTGGAATTATTTTATTGTGGTGTTTGGATAAATATGAATTATACCTATGTGGGTGCATTTAATTAGATACTTATGATTTAATTAGATACTCATATCATGGAATTTGTGTTTAATGGAAGATCTGTGATTTTATAATTAAATCTTGAGATTTTCTGGGTTTCTAGCCGTTGATGCTAAAGAATTAATATAATTTCCTTGATTCTTGGTTTAGGGATTCTTAATATATATTCTAGTTTTTATTGAATAAAAATTATGAGATTGTATGCATGATTGGCTTGATGACATGAACCTGTGATGTTAGAAATTTAGGAATTTAATTCTGCAAAATTCGGATGTTATTTCATGTTGTGCTGGAAATTTCAATTTGAAATTTATGTGTTATTATGTTATTATGTGATTAGATCTCTGATTATTATGTTATTATAGTTATTTCTCTGTTATTATGTGATTAGATCTCTGATTATAGTTATGTAACCTATTGTTTTGACCAGAAAACATAGTTTGGAAACATAGGACACTTTGAAGAGTAGATTCGGGGTATACACAGCACTTCTGGGCAGAACAAAACCCTAAAACAAAACTCTAAAAGAAAACCCTAATTGAGATGATCTAGATTTTAATTCTATAATTAAAATTGGGTCTAAGGGTGAGCATAATCTATTATGAACCAACTTACAATGTATGCATGAAATAAAACCACACGGGTTCATGACGTTGCGGCTCTAAGGGGTAAGGGTCGGGTTTGAAGTGTTGAGACGCTTCATATATAGTGAGATTTCTTACAATGTATGCATGAAATAAAGTCGCTCACTGAGTTCTTTGAACTCACCTGTTGTCGTGTGATTTCTATTTTGCAGAGCCTGACCAGTGAGGTGGGTTGGATACACTTGGCGTCACTGGAGGGAAGAGGAGCCGTTGGATCTTATAGCAGTCCTAGTTAGGGTCGTAGTCGAGTTTTTCTTTTGGTAGTGTCATGCACTTGTATTAGCTTGTTTTGGCGTTGTAGCTTGAGGGCTTTTATGTTATTATTTTAGGTTTTATTTAATTGAACTTTTGAACTATTGAACCTAATAGTATTTCCGCATTTTCTTTACTTCTGAGTTATTAATCTAAACTTATTTTTGGTTCACTTTTCCTTTAAAATAAAACTTGTTGTTTTCTTTCCGCTACACTATTTGTTTTGGCATGTGCATGGGTTAGGCTTCGGGGTATAAGCATGTATACCCTGGCCGATCACGGGACCCTGAGTTGGGGCGTGATAAAGTTGGTGTGATAGCATGTGGTTTGTCTGACTACGACCTAGAGTTATCACTGTATAGGGCATTGCTAGCGTGTCAGTATACGGTAGGGGTATGCTATGAGATCAATAGGCTAAGTCTGCAACATAGCGCGACCTGTGGTTTGGTTTGCAAAATAGTGGGTGAATTCAGTTGCTTAATCTTGATTAATTTTTTGGTGTTTCCAAATCAATGGAGGTCTTTGATGCCGCAAGGAGCAGTAGTGATATTAACTCCACTGAGCGCCGAGGTCGGGGCTGGGGTCGAGGGAGACCACTGCAGGCCCGAGCGGAGGTGGGACTAGATCCCATGGTTGTGCAGCTGCAGGCCCGAGTGGCTGAGCTGACTGAGGCACTCCGCAGGGAGGAGGAACTGGGACAGTCCCAGGGTAGCACAGCTTGAGGTCGTGAATGGCCCTGTGCTAGAGAGTGCACCATTTTGGGGGGGCTACCTTTGTATGGGTGTCTGAATTAGAGATCCTTGCAATGATTGTTTAGTATCTTGAATGATTCATTGGGTCTCGTCATATAGTTAAATATTTATGGTGCAGTACGGTTAGGGATCCTAGGGGGGCCGATTGATAGAGTTCTAAAAAAGGGATCTGCACAGGTTGGCTGAGAGTAAATTTCTCGTATAGATGAAATTTTGGATTGATTGGAGGATCTTTCTCTTAGATTTCAGGAAATATAAATTATGAGTGTAGAGCGACCTTATGCTTAAGGGTCATGGTTATGTGCGACCAAAGAGCGGTTTTGTTCTGAGGCATGTTTTAGGTGCAGACAGGTTGGGCACTTCATGAGGGATTGTCTTGGAAGAGGTAGCCAGTAGCTTGATCAGACCAGAGGAAAGGCACCGATGTTAGTGGGTTCCGTAGCTCAGAGGGGTCAAACTCAGAGAGGAGGCCAGCGAGCTAGTGGTTCAGAGAGGCCCGTTGCATGGGTGTTCGCTATGAACCAAGAGGGCACTGAGGCATCCACGACAGTAGTATTAGGCAACCTTGTGTAGGTTGAGCTATTGCATATGTCTTGTTCGGTCCAGGTGCTATGCACTCTTTTGTGTCTGCCTTGGTTGCTGTTAAGTTGTCAGGGATATCTTCTGTGCTTGAATTGCCTCTTGTGGTGTCTACACTTACGGGCATTTCTGTGACGGTAGAGACAGTCTTTCAAGGCTACAAGGTTATCATTTGTGGGCATGTGCTAATGGTCGATTTGACACTTCTGTCGATGTTGGAGCTTGATGTGATATTGGACATGGATTGGTTGGCGGACCATTTCGCCTTAGTTGATTGCAGGGCTAAGATTGTGACCTTCAGTAAGCCCGGGATGCCCCAGTTTACCTTCCAGAGTGAGGGAAGGGGTGAGCCGTTGATGGCGATATCAACTCTTATGGCCCGAAAGTTACTTTTTGGCGGGTGTCAGTCATTTTTGGCCTCTGTGTCAGTGGCAGAAGAAGGTGGAGGTGCGGCCAGAGACGTCAGGAGGACACCTATAGTATGCGTATTCTCGAATGTATTTCCTGAGGAGTTGCCAGGATTACCTCCAGAGAGAGAGATAGAATTTTATATCGATTTATAGCTAGGGGTAAACCCGATCTTCATTCCTCCGTATCGGATGGCACCAGCTGAGTTGAGGGAGTTGAAGTCCCAGCTGTAGGAGCTGCTTGATCTAGATTTCATTCACCCCAGTGTTTCGCCTTGGGGTGCTCCAGTGCTCTTCGTAAAGAAGTAGGATGGGTCCATGCGGATATGCATCGATTACCGGCAACTTAACAAGGTAACAGTGAAGAATCGGTACCCGTTGTCCAGGATTAATGATTTGTTTGATCAACTTCAGGGAACACAGTGGTTTTCTAAGATTGACTGCGGTCAGGGTATCATCAGTTGAGGATTCGGGATAGTGACGTCCCTAAGATTGCTTTCAGATCAAGGTATGGGGACTTTGAGTTTCTGGTGATGTCATTCGGGCTGACTAATGCACCTGCAGCATTTATGGACCTGATGAACCGAGTGTTCAAGGAATATCTGGATAAGTTTGAGATTGTGTTCATTGATGACATTTTGATTTATTCCAGGACCTGGGAGGGGCATGCTGAGCACTTGAGGGTAGTTCTGGAAACTTTCAGGGAGCACAAGTTGTATGCCAAATTCTTCAAGTGCGAGTTCTGGCTGGAGAGTGTAGGGTTTTTGGGTCATGTAGTGTCCAAGGAAGGAATAAAGGTGGACCCTACGAAGATAGAAGCAGTTCAGAACTGGAAGAGGCCGACCAATGTCTCGGAGATTCGCAGTTTTCTGGGATTGGCTGGGTACTACAGAAAGTTTGTGGAGAATTTCTCCAGGATTGCAGCACCATTGACTCGCTTGACCCAGAAGAAGTTTAAGTTCGAATGCGATAGTAGGTGCGAGGAGAGCTTTCTGAAGCTCAAAGACCGCTTGACGTCGACGCCAGTTTTAGCAGTACCCGCGGGTTCAGGAGGTTTTGTTGTTTATTGTGATGCCTCTCGAGTCAGCTTGGGTTGTGTGCTGATGCAGAATGGCAGAGAAAATGGCTTGAGCTGTTGAAGGACTATGACTGCATGATCATGTACCATCCAGGGAAGGCTAATGTGGTAGCTCATGCTCTGAGCAGGAAGTCTATTGGCAGTCTGGTACATTTGGCAATCAGAAGGAGGTCGTTGGCTCAGGATTTGGCCCTATGTTTGGATGGTGGAGCAATCTTGTCAGTATCAGATTCTGGTACGCTGGTGTCTTACTTGAGAGAGCAGTCTACATTGGTTGATATGCTGTGGGCAGCGGAGGAGGAGGATGCTTTTTGTACACTCACTAAGGACCTGGCCAAGAGAGGAGATGCAGATAATGGGTTCAATGTGGACTCGGAGGGTGTCCTGAGGTTTAAGAACCGTATTGTGGTACTAGATATAGCCGAGGTTCGCAGGTAGGTGCTGGAGATGGCTCATCGATCCACCTACACTATTCATCTGGGAGCCACGAAGATGTACCGAGATCTCAGGCAGAACTATTGGTGGAAATGTATGAAAAGAGAAGTGGCCGAGTTTGTGTCTAAGTGCTTAGTGTGTCAGCAGATGAAGGTTGAGCATTTGAAGCAGGCAAGGTTGCTCCAGAACTTCAAGGTACCAGAGTGGAAATGGGAGAAGATAATCATGGATTTCGTTACTGGGTTGCCAAAGTCCAAAAAAGGCAGTGACTCCATCTGGGTAATGGTGGATCGCCTAACCAAGTCATCGCACTTCATACCAGTCAGGACGACCTTTTTAGCCGAGCAATATACGAGGTTATTTTTGGATCAGATCGTTGCTTCTCGTGGAGTTCCAATTATGATTATCTCAGATTGGGGCACTCAGTTCACGGCTCGATTTTGGCAGTCCTTCTAGGGGCATTGGGCACTCAGGTTCAATTCAGTACCGCATTTCACCCTCGGATGGATGGTCAGCCAGAGCGAACTATTCAGACACTGGAGGATATGTTGAGGGCATGTGTCTTAGACCTAGAGGGCAGTTGGGAGAGACACCTACCTCTGATTGAGTTTGCTTATAATAATAGCTACCACGGTAGCATTGGGATGGCCTCCTTTAAGGCGTTGTACAGACGGTGGTGCAGGTCACCTGTAGGCTAGTTTAAGGCAGGAGATTTCCTTATAATGGGATCTCATTTGGTGAAGGAGGTTGTGCAAAAAGTGAAGCAAATCAGAGAGAGGTTGTTGGCAGCTCAGAGTCACCAAAAGATGTATGCGGATGGAAAGGCTACAGAGGTAGAGTTTGTGAGGGGGACATGCTGTTCCTCAAGGTGTCCCCTATGAAATGGGTAATAAGGTTTGGTAAGAAAGGAAAGATAAGCCCTAGGTTCATTGGGCCGTTTCCTATTCTCAGGCGCAAGGGAGTCGTGGCCTATTAGTTGGCCCTACCTCCTAGTATGGACCGAGTATATCCAGTATTCCATGTGTCTATGCTGAAGAGGTATATTCGGGATGAGTCCCATCTGATCGAGCCTACCGCAGTGGAGGTGGACTCAGCAGTCTCTTATAAGGGAGAGTTATCCTTCATTATTTGATGATGTGGTGAGTTCTTTTTTTTTTCTGAAATTCGAGGATGAATTTTCTTTAAGGAGGGAGGATTGTAATATCCTAGGTATTTAATTTATTATTCTATTGCGTGTGTTTGCTAGCCTAGTGGATTAGTTTGTGGTCAAGTCGAGTCAAGTCATGGTCCGGAGCAAGCTTGCGAGCTCGGGTAAGAAAAATATAAATTTATGAAATTACGTTTGAGTGATTGGAATTATTTTATTGTGGTGTTTGGATAAGTATGAATTATGCCTACTTGGGTGCATTTAATTAGATACTTATGATTTAATTATGTGTTTAATCAAGCCTAAAATAATTTAATTAAGTTATCGGGTTAGTGGGTTGATCTTGGCTTAAGTGGATGCGGGTTGGATTTAGGTTGGAAGGGTTAGGGTTGAGGAGGAATTCTAAAACCACCTCCCCTAGGTTGTGGCTCCAAATTTTGGAGCCACACAATTGTGAGAGGAGGAGCCAGCCGACAGCCCAAGCCGCCCCTCCTCTTCTTCCCTTGGAGTCGCCGCCACCAACAGTCAAGCCGCCCTCTTTCCATCTCTCTCTCTCTCTCCAAGCCGGCGGCTTGGAGTGAGCCGCCGCCTCATCTTCTCCTTTCTTTGTGTCGAGTCACCGGGGTTTGGAGCTGGAATCGGAGGCCATTGATTGGAAATCCTTCTTGGATCTTTTTTCCTTTTCAAGTGAGTGGTTTTATCCCTCCTATTTGGATTTTCTTCGAATTTTCTTGAAGCCGCCTTGAGGATTCTTGATTTTGATAATGTCTTTTTGTGTTCTTGAGATTTTCTGGGTTTCTATGCCATTCTTAGATCTTAAATTTTGATCTCATATCATGGAATTTGTGTTTAATGGAAGATCTGTGATTTTATAATTAAATCTTGTGAATCTTGGATGCAAACCTCATCTTGGAGTTCTAGGTGTTCTTGATGCTAAAGAATTAATTTAATTTTCTTGATTCTTTGTTTAGGGATTCTTGATATATATGCTAGTTTTTATTGAATAAAAATTATGAGATTGTATGCATGATTGGCTTGTTGACATGAATATGTGATGTTAGAAATTTAGGGATTTAATTCTGTAAAATTTGGATTTTATTTCATGTTGTGCTGGAAATTCAGCTTTCTAAAATTTATGTGTTGTTTATTGAATCTGGGCTGATTTTTTATTTCTCTGTTATTATGTGAATCGATCTCTGATTATAGTCATGTAACCTATCGTTTTGACCAGAAAATATAGTTTGGAAACATAGGACACACTTTGAAGAGTAGATTCGGGGTATACACAGCACTTGACGGTGATGTTGCCTTTGGGCATGGTAGGGATTCGACCCGATGCACTTCTTGACGGTGATGTTGCCTTTAGGCATGGTAGGGATTCAACCCGATGCACCTCATTGATGGTGATCTTGCCTTTGGGCAAGGTAGGGCCTCGACCCGATGCACCTCTGTGATGGTGATGTTGCCTTCGGGCATGGTAGGGCTCGACCTGATGCACATTTTTAGATGACGTTGCCTTCGGGCATGGTAGGGCTTCGGCCTGATGCACCTCTTTGAAGAGATAGATGACGTGGGGATGGATGGCCTTCAGGCCTGGTAGCTAGTCACGTTTTTGTGACGTGGCCTTTTTAGATATAGAATTTATTTATGTTATATTTGTGTTTATTTGTGAGGGCGAATAAAGTCGCTCGCTGAGTTCTTTGAACTCACCCGTTGTCGTGTGATTTCTATTTTGCAGAGCCTAACCGGTGAGGTGGGTTGGATGCACTTGGCGTCGCTGGAGGGCAAAGGAGTCGTTGGATCCCATAGGAGTCCTAGTTAGGGTCGTAGTCAAGTTTTTCTTTTGGTAGTGTCATGCACTTGTATTAGCTTGTTTTGGCATTGTAGCCCGAGGGCATTTATGTTATATTTCAGGTTTTATTTAACTGAACTTTTGAGCTATTGAACCTAATCGTATTTCCGCATTTTGTTTACTTCTTAGTTATTAATCTAAACTTGTTATTGGTTCACTTTTCCTTTAAAATAAAACTTGTTTTCTTTTCGCTACACTATTTGTTTTGGCATGTGCATGGGTTAGGCTTCGGGGTATAGGCACGTATACCATGGTCGGTCACGGGACCCTGAGTTGGGACGTTACACACGCACATCAGAAATACTCTCAGTTCCAATTACATATCCACCATATGGGGTTCCTTCTTTCTTGAGCGTCGAAGTGTCTTTGCAGGTCATCCCCGGAGTCGTGTCGGATTAGGAGACACGAAGGCCCGCATCACCCATACTTTAGGCAAGAACGCTATCATTTAAATTTTCAATTTGTGATCACAAATATTCATTTTCCAATAAGTCATTTGAATTTTGCAAATCAACATTTTTCTTCTCTAATTAAAGTTTATCATTTTTTAAATTGTCTATTCCTTGCTTTAAACTATTACATGAAATCAATAATTCATCATTTTCGTGTTCAAGTAATTTCTTTTCCTTTCTAATTTCCTTAAATTACTTTTTAATAACATTAAATTCATCATGCATTTGTCCAAACTCATTTTCTAATTTTTCTTGAGTAAAACCCATATCTCAAAAATAAGTAAATTTAATTATCTCATCATCCTTTGCAACGAGGCAAAGGTTGGCTCTCTCTTCCTTGGTGTCATCCTCACTTGATAAGGATTCACTTTTATCCCACGAAAACATAAGTGCCTTCTTTTTATTTTTGAACTTGTCATTCTTTGAAGATGAGGTGAAGGTGAGCTTTAGTTGTGGGCAATCCTTCTTCAAATGCCCGGGGTTGTTGCATTGGAAGCACAAGTATTAACCTTTGCCCTTTCTCTTGATATTTGATCGGCTAAGAGATTTCATGAACCTCCTAGCAAGGAATGTCATGTCCTCTTGATCATCAAATTCTTCTTCCTTTATGGATGTGTCCTCATCTTGATGTGATACTTTTAAGACAATACTCTTGCCTTCAGGGGCATCTTCTTCCTTGTATGCCCTCATATGGATCTCATGTGTCACTAAGGATCCAATGAGTTTGGTGAGCTTCATGATACCAAGATCCTTGGCCTCTATGATAGCGATCACATTTGGTTCCCATGCTTCGGGAAGTAATCAAAGTAGCTTTCTTACTTTTTCTTCTTCCCTAATTTCTCTTCCAAGATTACACAAACCATTATTAATATTTTAAAAATGAACATATATATAATCAATGGATTAATGAGGAAGCATTTAAATAGTTCATAATCCTGCAATAGAAGATTAATTTTAGACTCCTTCACTTGAGAAGTCCCTTCACGGGTATTTTCAAGCGTCATATTTCAAAAGTCGATTTACAAGTAGAAATTCTATTAAACTAATTAATTGAAGTCCACGATGAAGTGCATTCTTGGCTTTAGCATTAACATTAAACAATTTCACTTCATCTTGTGTTTAATCATCCATGTTCTTAGTGGGTTGTTTATAATCTACTTGTATTATTCTTCATACATTTAGCCCTTGTGATTGAAGGAAAATATTCATCCTAATTTTTCAATAAGCATATTTGTTCCCATCAAACAAAGGGAGTGCATGGGTAAAGGTCTCTTGAGATAGTATAAATTCAGTGGCCACTATATGTGCAAGGTAGATGGTTAAATCTAATCATACTACTAATCTCTGATACTAAATATTGGGTGAAAGTTCATAATAGAGGAGGGGGAGGGGGAGGGGGGTAATACTGTGTATCTAAGATTTTTAAGTTCAATTCCAAAGTTTTTTTAGCTAATTTTTCACAAGATAACTTAAATGCTTCACAAAATGAGAATTATGATATGAAAATGAACTAAACAAGTAAGCAATTCAAGGCAATGCAAATACAATAGTTAATTAAAGTGGTTCGACAACCTTGCCAACATCCACTACATTGGTTCACCATCAAGGATTTCAAACCCAAATCACTGTTATTAGCTTGTTTCCTCCTAAGCGATTACACCGAGGACTTATTCCTCAACCCTTGAGGACGTCTCTCTCTTTCCCAAGGAAAAATAATCAATTACAAACAACCAAGGTGTATCACCTACACCTTTCAAGCAACCAAACAAGTGTTGATGAAATGGCCACACTAGAGGGGGGGTGAATAGTGTGTTTACTGATCTTTTCGCCTAATTCCAGTTTTAATCGTTTACTTGGTTACTTAGGCAATTTAACAAATCCAATAACAAGCGGAAGCAAAGAGAATATGCTAATTAAGCAAACGCAAGAGAAGCAATGCAAACACGGTGATTTATAGTGGTTCGGCCCCAATGCCTACTCCACTACCTAAGCACCCCGCTTAGATTTTCAAACTAAGCTTTACTAGATTAATCTTGTTTCCCTTACAACGAGGACTTTGACCCGAAGAGTCTCGCTCTCAACCTAAGGCACTTCCACACCCGGAAGTCTCCGCCTTCTTACCGAGAGCACTCTTCCACCTCAACCTAAGGGACAACTCAACTAATCCTAGTAAACTAAGTTTACACCGGTGGAATTAAGCCTCAAACACAAAGGCAACCATCCAATTTCAAGACCCACACTCTAGGTCTTACACAAGCTCAAATACAAATAAATAAACAAGAAAATACAACACAAAATGGAGCAATAAATCAACCAATAAAATACTTAGCTCCAAACAAAGTTTCAAAGCTAGGGATTTCAAGAATGGTGGCTCAATCAAGCTCAAGGATCATCAAAATATGGCTCAAGGTATGTTGAATTAGGGGTTGAAGGCTTGCTAAGGCTTCTATTTATAAGCCTTGAGAAGATGGCATGAAACAGCCGACTCAACGGGCGAAAAACTAGCTATTTCTGTTGTTCGGTCGCAGGTTCAGTCGATCGACCGAGTGATCGAAAGCAAACTGCCACTTTCTTGCACACTTCGATCGACCAACCGGTCGACCGAATTGGCTACTGGCAGTTTTTGGCACCATTCGATCGAACGAAACTGGGCAGACTGCACTTCTTGTTTTTTTTGCTTGTTTGCTCATTTTCTGGTTCCGTCTTCGCTAAGTAATAACTTTAAATCATAAATGTTATATATGGATTACCCCCCATTTGGATTCAATAAAAATATCTAAAAAATCAAAATCCTTAAGAATCAAAATCTAGTTTTTGGGGTCTAGTACAAATTTCTGGAAAACAAAAATTTTCTAATCTCCCAAGTCAAATATGGGTAGGCTAAAGGCTTCCAAATTTTTTTTTAAAATACCTCGTTATTTAGTTTCTACCCAAGGAACAATTATCGCCATTTTTTATGTCAAGAAAATGTCTTTGTCAAATAGCCCTCCAATGAGCTCCCTAGGCTTAGTGAATTTCAGGGCGGTTTCCGAGATTTCATATTTTGGGGTTCGGGTTTGGTTTTTGGGTTCTTTACATCATAAAGAGGATTACATTACATTCTAGACACCCTAAACCTAAACTCTAACTTCCCGAAGAATCCCGAGCGTCGATGAGCGTCCTTGTCGATTTCTCTGATTTCTCTGATTTTTTTGATCGCGGACGTCGTGCGCTAACCGACTTGGAACCTGAAAGATTTCTCAATGAGACATTAGTTCCATATTTGTTATAATCAAAACTGAGATTAAGACCAAGGTAGAAAACCTTAGGCCAACAACAAGTATAATTTAAATAAAGAAAAATACAAACTAACGAGCTCCAAAATTAAAACAAACTCCTATAGAGCTCCACAACGTTGCCTCCTCACTCCTCAAGGACTCAAAAGATCACTTCTTGAAGGTTTGCAATGCTTGATGAAGAGTTGAAGGCTTGAGTATGTGAATTGGAAATTAGGGCTTCACAATGATCTCTTTTAAACTTAAAGACTCAAGGTTAGGCACAATGAACAGAAAAGTCGCATAGAAGGGCCGGTCAAGGAATATTTATAGAGAGTATGAAGGCATGGAGTGAAAACTATTCGTTCAATGTCTATAAAAAGACTTGTTGGGGCCATCGATCGACCATCGATCAAAGTTCAATCGATCGAGGATCGGTCGAGCTTTGACTGAACTCTATCAATTTGGATTAGGCTCTTTGTGGAAACATAAAAAATTAAGTTTTGAGGTCTTAGAGGTTAACTACATCATATTAAACCCTAGACCTAACATAGACACGCACGAGCAATGAAGTTGTCGATTCTTGAAATTTTACAATTTTTGTTTGGACGATGAACTTCGCACACATAGCGTTCTCTGGTCAGAAATGAAAACTTGATAAACTCATTAGTTTCATGTTTAATTGCTATCATCAAAACTAAGATCGAGGCTAAGGTTGAACCCTTGGGCCAACGCGGCTGCAACAAACGCTGCTATCGTTGCAACTTATTAGTGATGGTCGTTTCAGGCACAGCCTCTTGCAATAGTTGCAATCGTCGGTGAAACTGATAATACAAGCAGTGATAAAAAAAAATATTTTATGGATTAAAATTATTTTGTTAGAGTTACAAAGTTATTATAAAATTTGGGCAAAAGTTTCTAACATATTAGAGACTTTTGTCAAAAGTTTATAACACTAAATTTAAGTTGAAACAATAAAATAGTATGGTCCAAAATATAATTTTACACCTATCACATCTTTTATATCAAAAAACTATATTTCATAAATTAAAATGAATTTTTTTTAGAGTTATGAGGCTACTCTAAACTTTCGGCAAAAATCTTTAACGCATTAAAATTTTTTGTCCAAATTATGTAAAACAAAACTTAAATTAAAATTAGTAAATATTTTGGTCCAAAATATTTTTTTTAATACCTTAACACCTTTTTCATATTATAAATAATATATTTCATGAATTAAAATTAAAATATTTAGAGTTATAAAGTTATTTTAAACTTTGGGCATAAATTTCTAACGAATTAGAGACTTTTGCACAAACTCTATAACACCAAATTGAAATTCAGAACAGTGTAATATTCTAACTCAAAATATTTTTTAAACCTTAGCACCTATTCTATAACATAAAAATATATATTTTATTGACTAAAATTAATTTTTTAGAGTTATGAAGCTAACAATGAATTATTTTGGTCAAAATATTTTTTAAACCCTAGTACCTCGTCAGTATCTTATAAAATATATTTTATGAATTCAAAATTATTTTTTCGGAGTTATGAACATATTATAGACTTCTTAGATATTTTGTCCAAAATCTAAAATAGCTTTATAATTATAAAAAATTAATTTTAATTTATATAATATATTTTTTATGATATAAAAAAGATGATAGAGTCTAAAAATATATTTTGGACCAAAATAATTAATGTCATATTGAACTAATGAGTGTGGACACATCCAAATTCAAAACATTCGATAATTATATAATGTATTCCTATATCTATGACTTGACGTTACGTTTGAGTATCCTTTTCCCAAACCAGGTCTGTTTAGGTGTGCGTGAAGATTTTTTAGATTGGCCTATGTTAGTATTTGACTTTTGTTTGTTGACTATATTTGGCAAAAAGAGCTTATGGTGTTTTCTCATATTCAACAAGATAAAAGATCTACTTATGCAATGATGAAGGTTTCAACTGTGAAGACACAGTCTTAATTGCTTATAGTCTTAAAGGATTTCTGGATGGGCTGCATGATACGATCTTGATAACTGATGGACTTCTGGTTTGATGATGATTTTGTTAACTGATTCTGGATATTTAAATCATCATTATTTTTCGTCCTGGTCAGTTTACTTTCGAAGAGTTTCTCTTCACTTATTCCTTAGGCGTTTCTTATTTACATAAATGATCTTTTGTAAAAATGCCTAAGCTATGCTGATGGTTTCTATTAAAGAAAGCGGTGATTAAATGCGATTGAAGTCAGCATTTATTTAGATCTTCCTGTAATCTTTCAGGGACACCTATAAATATTGGAGAAGAGATCTATTATCGATAACTCCATTGCACGGAAACGTTGTTGCCACATATAGAGGAGTTGAAACTGCTGAGTGCAAACTACTGAGTGCATAGAGGCAACAACCTTTTATCTTTGAGAAGAAGATTGGATATCGGGTGGATAACTCACTACAACATGAGGCTGTGTGGAGGACGAAACTCTGTGACTGTGATATCATAGAGAGGTAAGTTGGTATTTACTTGTAATAACAAATAAGTTTTTATTATTTCCGATTCACTATAGTATTGATAGTCGGATTTCGAGTGTGAAATCCAATGGACTTATATTGTACTTATAGAGAGTGAATTGGGCATTTGTACAGTGAGTGCCGCGCAGATTAGGTGACTAGTTTGTCATTGAACTGCGTAAACAAATCTCATGTGTTTGCATTGCCTTTTTTGTTTTGGTTCTTACTTTGCTACAATAGGCTAGTATTTGAGCAGTTGCAACTTTCTAACCAACTGTCCTTTACAGAAGTTCTCTAAGAGACCTATATATATTGTCATTTGGCATCACAGCGATTGTGCTAACATTTACCTACACAAGATCCTTAGTGTGTCGCTTATCTTTCAAGCTCCGGATGGAAGGAATGTCAATGGGAAATTCTGTCAATGTTCCTCCACTTCTTATTGAAACAAACTATGCTTATTGGAAGGCTCGGCTGAGAGCATTCATCAAGTCCATAGATGATCGTTGTTGGGATACTATAGAAGATGACTATACTCCTTCACTTGGGACTGAGAAGAAGCCAAAGAACCTATATACGGAAGCATAAGTTGTTGCTGCTAACTATGATAACAAAGCCCTTAATGTCATTTTTAGTGGTGTGGATCCCTCTCAGTTCAAACTCATCTCTTCTTACACTCTTACAAAACAAGCATGGGAAATTTTGGAGACAAATCATGAAGGATCCTTGACTCTTCGTAAGTCAAAAGTTGAAATTCTCAATACCAAATTTGAGAATCTGAAAATGGGCAAAGATAAAAGCATCCAAGACTTTAATGGGCATATTAAACACTTGATGAACAATGCCTCCAACCTTGGAGAATCATTCTCAGAAGAAAATGTGGCAAGAAAAGTTTTAAGATACATGCCTACAAAATTTGATATGAAGGTTGCTGCTATAGAAGAAGTTCATGATCCATCTTCTATTACTCTTGACACCTTGATGGGAAAACTAGAAACTTATGAGTTGGAATTGTTTGAGAAGTACCCTCTCAAAGAGAAAAGGAGAAATTTTGCTTTCAATGCTACTGACGATAAGAACAAGTCTGAAGATTGATTAGAAGAAGAGATGGATGCAACATATGCTCTTATGACAAAGAATTTTAGAAGATTTCTAAGAGCCAAGAACAAGCAGAATCAATGTGCAGTTCAGACAGCAGTTTCAACCGTCCAGTTCTACCGGATCCAAAAACAAGTTCGTCTTTTGGGGAAAATAGAAAAGGTCAATCTTCTATTGATAAATCTGATCTTAAGTAGAAGTTTAAAGGTGTTCAGTGCTTTTAATGTGAAGGATACGAACATGTGAGGCCTGAATGTACTAATGTACAGAGAAATATCAAGAAGTCTTTCACGGCCACCTGGAGTGATGATGATGAAGAAGATGAAGCAGAAAAATCTGAGCAAGGAAACTATATAGCTTTTGTTGAAGCCATTTGTATTCCAGACACTAAGGATGAGGATAACAAGATTCAATGTGTTGACAGTCGTGAAGAAGCCTATCAGGAGATGTTAGATAAATAGGTTGAAGTGACAACTTTCAACAAGACCCTCCGAAATCAAAATAAATTTTTGATTGAACAAAAAAAGAAACTCGAGGAGGAAGTCGAAACCTGCAAAAGTCAAATTACTGAGAAATCTAACAAAGAATCCAAGTTGATGTATGAACTTGAAAAGGTAAAGAAAGAATGATGAATGATGAATTCCATTAGTACTCTAAATAAAATTCGGGACAGTCAAAACTCCATTCTCAACTGCCCGTGAAGAATTTTTTTAAAGACTTCTCAAAACAACAACAGTTCACTACTTGGAAGAGAAGAAAAGTGCCCATATGTTTCTACTACAAGTGTAGAGGACATATAATTGCAAATTATTTCAAGCTTTCCCACCGGCTAAAGAGAAAGGAGCATGGAGACTCTTCTAAACAAAAGTTCAAACAAGTTTGGGTAAGAAAAGCTGAACTTAACTGTAAAGTTGCTTTTATGTCAAAGACTATTTCTTCTCATGGATCATGGTATTTCGATAGTGGTTGTTCTCAACATATGACATGGAATTCAAAAAATCTGGAAAATATTCAGGAACATAAAGGTGCAAATGTAACATTTGGAGATGGAAGACATGAAAATGTCTTAGGAGTTGGAATTCTCAATGTTCCAGGAATTCCTAGGTTAACAGATGTTCTGTTAGTGGATGGTCTAAAAGCAAATCTTGCGAGTATCAGTCAATTATGTGACCAGAATCTAGATGTCAAGTTCAACAAAAATAGTTGCAAAGTCCTTGATAAAAATGGTGATTGTATTCTTGAAGTAAGTATATCTAGAGATAACTACTACAAGATTGCTTTCTCATCTATATGTCTTTCTGTTATTTCCTTTGATATAAACTTGTGGTACAAAAAGTTAGGTCATATAAATTATCACGACCTAAAAAGGCTTGTTAATGCTAGGGCTGTAAGAGGGATTTCTAAACTCACTGGAGAACCTAAGTTGGTATGTGGCTCTTGCCAAGAAGGAAAGTATACAAGGCAGTCTCATAAGCAGTTGTAACTGATGACAACTTCAAAACCTCTAGAATTCCTTCACCTGGATTTGGTTGGTCCCATGCAAATTGAAAGCATTGGAAGTAAAAAATATATCCTTATTTGTGTAGATGATACTCACAATTCACTTGGATAGAGTTTCTAAGGGAAAAATTCAATGCCTTCAGCAACTTCAAATCCTTATGTCTAAAACTCCAGAATGAATAAGAACTTCCTATTATTAAAGTGATTAGAATAAGAAGTGATCATGGAAGAGAATTTAAAAATGTATCTTTTTTAGAATTCTGTGATGATAATGGTATTCTTCACGAATTCTCTGCTCCAAAGACTCATCAACAGAATGGTGTTGTTGAAAGAAAAATTGTACTATCCAAGAGATGGATTGGGTCATGCTAAATTCCAAGGAGATCTCTGAAAGATTTTTGGCTGGAGCTATCACTACTGCTTGCTACATTATAAATAGAGCATATCTCAAACCAAAGACTATAAAAGCTCCTTATGAATTATGGAAGGGAAGAAAGCCTAGCCTTACCTATTTTCATGTCTTTGGTAGTAGGTGTTATGTGCTAAATGATAGGGAATACCTTGGAAAGATGGAAAGCAAAAGTGATGAAGCAATATTCCTTGGATATTCAACAAATAGCAAAGCCTATAGAGTCTACAACAAGCGCACTTAAACTATTATAGAGTCACCAAATATGAAAGTTGATGACTTACAATTCTACCAGAGGCAGATGCAACTGTTGACAAGACTACCCAGAGTCCTTCTAAGACAATAAAACAGATTGCTGAAACTACCAATACAACAGACTCTAGGACTAACACTGATCAAGAAAAGGAAAGTGCTACTGAGAAGTCTACAAAAACTCTCAAGAATCATCCTTTGAAGAATGTTATTGGTGATGTTCATGAAGGAGTCAAGACTAGAAATCAGTCCAAGAAGAATGATCAAGACATGATCAGATACACTTGCTATACTTCAACTGTTGAACCCAAGAACATCAAAGAAGCTCTAAAAGATGAATTTTGGATCATAGCTATGCAAGAATAGTTGCAACAATTTGTCAGAAATGATGTTTGGGAATTGGTTCCAAGACCTGAAAGTGTCAATATAATTGGAACCAAGTGGGTTTTCAAAAACAAGACTGGTGAAGCAGGAAACATCACAAGAATCAAGGCCATACTTATTGCTCAAGGCTACAATCAAGTTGAAGGTCTGGATTATGGTGAAACATTTGCACTTGTTACAAGATTGGAGTCTATTAGGTTACTTCTTGCCTTATCTTGCTGTTTGAAATTCAAATTTTATCAAATAGATGTTAAGACATCCTTCCTGAGTGGGATTCTAAATGAGGAGGTCTATGTTGAACAACCAAAAGGGTTTGAAAATTCTACTCATCCTGACCATGTGTATAAGCTGAAGAAAAATTTATATGGTCTCAAGCGGGCACCTATAGCTTGGTATGAAAGACTAACTCAGTTTCTGCTCATGAAAGGTTATAAGAGAGGAATAGCTGATCAGACTCTATTCATCAAGAAAAGGGAGTCTCAATTGGTAATTGTTCATATTTATATTGACGATATTATTTTTGGTTCAACTTTTAAATTACTTGCTAAGAAATTTGTGCATGACATGAAATCTGAATTTGAAATGAGCATGGTTGAAGAAATAAGCTATTTTCTCAGTCTACAGGTCAAGCAATCTAAAAAAGGAATATTCATTTCATAGAGTAAATATGCTAAGAATCTAGTTCACAAGTTTGGACTAGACAGTTTTAAGGCAGTTATAACTCTTATTTCTACTCATGAGAAACTATGCAATGATGATAAAGGGAAGAGTGTTGATCTCACCCTATACAGAAGCATGATTGGTAGCTTATTATATTTGACAACTAGCAGACATGATTTATGCTTTAGTGTTGAATTATGTGCTAGATATCAAGCAAAACCAAAGGAGTCGCACCTTCAAGCTGTTAAAAGAATTCTCGAATATCTGAAAGGTACTTTGGATTCTGGTCTTTGGTATTCTGTTGATTGTGATTCTTGTCTAGTTGGATTTTCATGTGCATATTGGACTAGTAATATTGATGACAGAAAGAGTACATCAGGCAGTTGTTTTTATGTTGGATCAAATCTCGTGACCTAGTTAATCAAGAAACAAAGTTTTATTTCTCTTTCTTCAATAGAGGCAGATTATTTGGCAGCAGGCAGTTGTAGTACGCATTTAATTTGGATGAAGAGTATGTTACTTGAATATGGTCACAGTCAAAAAGAAAAGGTACATTGTTGTGATACAATAAGTTCTATCAAAACTTCAAAGATTCTATTGTGCATTCACGTGATAAACTCTTTGATTTAAGATCAATGTTCCAGTTGAAAGGAAGCAGTTGCAACAGGTATTCATTGCAACTGAGAATAGTGGGTAACATCTTCAGTTCTTCAAAAAGGGATTCTAAATGATGATTGGTAAAGTAAGCGAGAAACTTTTTTAATGTTCGCACGTGTGCTTTCTTTTATGAAAGATAAGATTGTATAAGGATGCAGCTTTCTTCTCAGAGGTCATTAGTACAACGCAGTCAAAATCTTTTTTTGCCCAATGATCGTATATCATGTCATAGATTTTTCTTCTTTTAAATGGGATATATGAAGAATCTCTAAATCTTCCTTGGACAGTGTGTTACATGATGAATAAATTGGTTTTCAGAAATTTATTCTCTCACATAATCAATTTTTTCAGCTGGTGTTTGTCTTGTAACCGTAACTTCACCATTGAGTTTTCGGCGGAGGCTATACTTTAATGCGAATGTGAACAAATATGTCATCATTTATGTCATTTCTACGTTGCAACTTGGTTCAAATTCTTGAGAACTTAATCGACAATCTCATTCTTCCTTCATTCTACAATCTATTTAAGCCGAATTTCTATTACAGAGCAGTAAAATGGAAAAACAATGAGCTCAGAGAAAAAGATGGAAGCTTCGTTGACAAAAGAGATGGTGTTCTCAAGTCCTGCTGAAACTATCGATACACAAAATGCAGCACCATCCCCTGAAAAAAGATCATCTCCATCTACCTCTCATGGTCAAAAGCAGAGAAAGAAATCCAAAGGAAAAGCTATAGAACGTTCTGGTAGAGGTATTGTATCCCTATCCCTCACATTATTTTTTTATAGTTCTGCAGAAGGGTTATTGTCCAAGGGGGAGGATTTTTTTGAGGGGGAGAATAAAGAAGCAAACAAATTTCTCCTGAATCTATTTTTAGAACTGACAAACATCTTAACTTAATTCCAATACAACCAAGTTCTCGGGATGAGTGGATTGAAATGAGACCTGATGCAGTTTTAACGGCTGACATAAGAGCAATCTGTGATGATATGTATAAATTACAAGTGTCTTTAGCTGAGCTTCATCTACAGATATTAACTCTTGAGCAGAAGTTTTTCGCATATTCCACTGCTGGCACTACAGCTTGGCCTATTGGATAAGACTCTGGTTCATCTGATCCAGATAGCTCAAAGTAACTACTTTTTCTCCTTTGGCTTGTTCGGCCAAAAAGGTGGAGATATGTGTGGTTTTTGAATAAATGGATTCTGGTCTTGTTATGGTTTGGTTAAGGTCTGGTCTGAGGTAAAGTCTGAACCAATCTATGATGTGATGTCTGTCTGTTGGTTATGTGGTATGTGGTGCTTGTTGGTACTGTTCTATAACTGCTCTGTAATGCCTAAATATGAACCCTATGATGGTAATGGTTCTTTTTATATGATGAATAATTTTGAACTCTGTGATGGCTAAGTTTGAAAACTATTTAATCTTGAACGAATGTATGGTTACATCTGTGAAAAAAAAAACTCTTCTTTTATTATGCTCTCTTTATAGCAATATTTATGACATGTTGGGTTTTTGCCAAATAAGCCAAAGAGGGGGAATGCTAGTATTTGGCTTTTGTTTGTTGGCTATATTTGGCAAACGGAGCTTCTGATGTTTTCTCATATTCAACAAGATAAAAGCTCTACTTATGCAATGATGAAGATTTCAATTGTGAAGACGCGGTCTTAACTGCTTATAGTCTTAAAGGATTTTTGGATGGGCTGCTTGACACGATCCAGATGACTGATGGACTTCTGGTTTAACGATGATTTTGTTAACTGATTCTGGATATTTAAATCATCATTATTTTTCATCCTGGTCAGTTTAGTTTCGAAGAGTTTCTCTTCACTTATTCCTTAGGCGTTTCTTATTTACATAAATGATCTTTTGTAAAAACGCCTAAGTTATGCTGACGATTTCTATTGAAGAAATCGAGGATTAAATATGATTGAAGTCAACATTTATTTAGATCTTCCTGTAATCTTCCATGGACACCTATAAATACTGGAGAAAATATCTATTGTCGATAACTCCATTGCACGGAAACGTTGTTGCCACATATAGAGGAGTTGAAACTGCTGAGTGCAGACTGTTGAGTGTAGAAGAGGCAACAATGTTTCATCTTCAAGGAGAAGATTGAATATCGGGCGGATAACTCATTACAACACGAAACTGTGTGGAGGACGGAACTCTGTGACTGTGATGTCATAGAGAGGCAAGTTGGTATTTACTTGTAATAACAAATAGGTATTTATTATTTCTGATTCACTGTAGTACTGTTTGTTAAATTTCGGGTGTGAAATTCAGATGACTTATATTGTACTTATAGAGAGTGAATTGGGCATCTGTCCAGTGAGTGCCCCGCAGATTAGGTGACTGGTTTATTACTAAACTGTGTAAATAAATCTCTTGTGTTTGCAATAGGCTAGTATTAGAGCAGTTGCAAATCCTAAACAACTATCCTTTACAGAAGTTCTTTAAGAGACCTATATATTGTCAGTCACACGGTCCATGCGCTTGAGCTAGGTATCAAGTTTGGGATAACACAAAAGTAAATAAAATCAATTCAACAATAAAAACAATGAAAAATTAAATAAATAATTGAAACATATTTTAAAAAATAATAAATTATTAATTAATTTATATAAAAAAATTAAAGATGAGACTATGGGCGGGCCCTCGGGCTCGAGCGCCGAGGCTTGGCATGCATATCGGGTTGAGCATGACCCATGTGCCCTTGAGGAGCCACCTAGCTTGATCACCTAAACTAGACTTAGGTTGACACATCATCGATGTCAGATCAGCAGTTTAACGAAAAACTTAATCTGAGTCTGATTGTGTGATACAATTGAAACGAATGGAGAGTTAAAGTATGCATTTGAAACAAATAAAAAATCGTGATAGATTTAAAAATTTTGATAAAATCGTGATATATTCATTAATTAACTCTAATAAAAATTAAAAAGATGAGACTATGAGCAGGCTCGGGCTCGAGCTCGGGCGCCGAGGCTTAGCATGCATATCGGGTTGAGCATGACCCATATGCCCTTGAGGGGCCACTAGCTTGATCACCTAAAGTGGTCGTGCTGCCTGTTAGCCGATCTAATACATTGCGACCTTTAGCCAAATAGGATTTACCCATGGTCCTCAAATTCAAAAGTTTCTATCATAAATGGCAAATTCCCAGCATGATTACGTTGATTGGACTCAAAATCATGTCCTCTTTCAACAGCTTTTGTCACACCAGTATTACATAAGTGCCAACTCGGTGACATTATTAATGATTATATATATGTTAACCAAATATGACGTGGGAATTGACTAATCACTAATGTAGGGCCTACAATTTTTCACAGAGTAGGCCTTTCTAAGTGCCCTCTAGTTTAAGTACACTACTCTAACCATTCATTAATAAGTCACTAAAACAATCCTTTGGCTAAGACCTAGCCTAGGTCATTATTAATTGGTCCATGTATAATATGAGTTAATAAAATCTATGATAATTAATTGATTCTCAATGAATTCATAGAATATATAGAGAGAGAAGTCATTCATAATTACCAACCACGACATTGAATGAAAAATTCCAAAAAATAGGATGGCACCAAAAAAAAAGTGTACGTGAAATGTGGGTGTATGCGTTGTTTGTTGCAATTTCGTTGTCAAGAAGAAAACGAACTCTCATGTGACCCAATTCATATATAATTTAGTACCCCTAGCTTCGATTCATATATATATATAATACTCCTTAGCCGAAGATATTCTTTTTCAATATAAGGAGTGGAGTTATTAATTTATACATCAAATTCTAAAATAGTTATTAAATTAATTAATATAAGGAGTGGAGTTTCAAAAGATATATTGTCAATCACTAGGTATATTATTCTAGGAATGAAGAGCCAAATATTATACTTGAATTCTAACAATGCATCTAAAGTGACCTAAAAATCATTTATCTTGTTCGAAAAAGAAAATAATTAATATATGTGATATTTTTATAATTTTAAATTTAAAAGTACAAAAGTCAGTATAATTTTTAAAATAGTCTATTTTTTTTCATAAAAAATATATTGTGAAATAATCTTTAGGATTATAATTATTTTTTAAAGTATAAAAACGTTAATGATTTTATTTTAAGTTAAAAATATTGGTAAGTCTTCACACTAATAAAATAGTAGCCATCACTTATGGCTAACACCAAAACTAAGTCATCCGTGTGAATATAAAAGACAAAAAAAAATTGTCTCGTGTGGAGCGCAGAATTATTTAATTTTTTTAAAATATATATTTTAATCCACGTCGATCACCAAGTAACATATTTAACGGAGCTGGAGACGGACAACGTACTAATGGGAGGATACAATTGAAACGAATTTAAAAGCACGTGATACAATTTGGTGAAATGAAACAATTGAATAAATTTGAGAAAACTATAAAATACATGATATATTTAGGTAATTATACTTTATTTATCATGTAGATTATTTGAAACCCTCTTCTTAATTATGAATTGCTTTACGTTTTATTTATAGTGTCATTGTCACACTCCAACTCGAGCATGACCGGCCAAAGTATTACACGTATTCCGAAGTCTATTCTAACCAACATTTAAAAAAAAATATACCCTGAACAACTCATGACATTAATGTAATGCAAAAAATATAACAGAGTGAAGTATAAAAAGAAAGCAACACAATTATTTAATAATATCGAATATTTCAAAGTCCCTTTTTAAGAATAGTTAACATGAATACTAAATTTCAATATCAAATACGGAAACTACAAAAATCCAGACCAAACATGACTCATAAAAAAATATATAAAAAGGACTCCAACTAGGATAACACCCCTACGACCACGACGTGTCACGAAACGCGTTGCTCCTGCCGCCACTAGCTGCACTATGGCAATCCAGTACCTCTCAGATCTCGCTCAAGGACTGAAAACAATAATAATATAAACTGTAAGTCCGCTAGGACTTACTGAGCAATTATCCCTCAATCTACCATGTACATTAACAACAAGCAACAATGCAATGATTATTTAGAAAATAATTATTCATCAATAGCAGTTAACGAATGCACCTATTATTCCTCTTGCGATTTAAATACAACAATATACGTATAGCTCTGCATCCAAGCATACGATGTGTATAATGTACATCATTAATAACCAAAATAAGACTTAAACATTTTTAGCACAATATATCAACCAATCAAACAAGCCACTCGGGTCGGTCGTTAGTGTGGAGGGTTGACGAGCTTCCCGGTCCAAGGACCCGTCGGTCCTACAGGTTGGGCGCTAAACACAACTCTGTTTCAGCGTACCTCCCGCTCAGCCACTCCGAGTCAGTCGTCGATGTGGCGGTCGATGTGCATCTCGGTCTACAACCACAAGCACAACCAATCAACCATATGGTCAGCAGTAAATATCTCAACAGTGAATGTATTATTTCACGAAGGCAAGTATATATATCTTGGGACCCCAGAGGTCCACACAATACACATATATCTTTCTCATAGCCGTACATTGGCCCGTACCACAATACATGATATCACAATCCACACAGTTATAAAACAAGTAAATATATATCATATAGCAATGAAATGAACAGTAGTAAAATAGTAAAATAACTATCATAGACACTTTATGAAATCACCCGCTCGTCACCCCAATCCTCTCCTCACATGGCCGGTCGGCCCCTACTATGTTTTTCTCCTCTATAGTTCGGTGTCCCTAGGATGTCGAATTAAGGAAACATGGCCTAGGTGTATCTAGGTTCATAAGTTTTTTCTATTTTCACGTCCCTACGTCTTGTAGACCTCGTCGAGTCCAATCATCCATAATGTAGCAAGGGAGGTCTAAAAAGTATCATGTTCCCTAATGGGACAGCTTATTTACCCCTAAATTAAAAGATTTAATTAAATAGAGCAACATATACAGGATTTAGAGAAAAATCATCTCTACATTGGTATGCCTAAATTGTTTACACTTGGTAAAACATGTCCTAAATTTGTTTGCCTAGGGTAAATTATGTGCACCTAGAGGACATGTTCCTAAACCTACCAATTAGCAACTCAAACCCTTAACCCTCCCTCATGAATATCAGCTCTCCCTAGATCAACTTATCAAGAATTTAAGAACAACCTAAGAAGCCGGCTGTCACGCCCCAAACACTAGGTTACGTGACCGGCCAGAGTGCAACCAAACACCCCGAAGCCTGACCCATTACACAAGCAACTAAATAGGTACAACTTGAAAGCAAAGTTTTTATAACATAAATACGAAATGGTTGATAGCAACTCAGTGACAAAAACATAATCCACATGACAGATATTTCACAAAAATAACTCAACCAAAAGTTTAACATCTCTAGAACACTCTAAAGACTATAATGTCTCAATTCTCAAACATAGACTCGACTCAACTTGACTCGACTACGCCAACTAGTTCACGAGATCGCTACCGGAGCCCGCCATCATCAGCTGTGCCGTACCTCAGAATCACACTCTATAAAACAAACACAGCAATAAAAGTGAGTATGAAACTCAGTGAGTGGTCTCCCAATTCTCACCAAGTAGAGTCCAGTAATAACAATATATAATATATCAAGTGAGTGCGGATGTCAAATTAATTATATAAGGAATGAGCTATCATCCGACTCTACGGAGAGTGCCCTCTAATTTCTGAATCCCAATTAAACACTCTTCTCAAGTTCACTCATCTAGAAAGGCCCTCTAGACTTAGTGTCCAACTGACTCTCCCCTTGGGCTCACTGGTCTAGGAAGGTCCTCTAGAACCAGTACCCAACTGTATTTCCCCTCTGGCTCATTGGTCTAGGAAGACCCTCTAGAACCAGAACCCAGTTGTATCTCTGCTTGGGTTCATTGGTCTAGGAAGGCCCCTATAGAACTAGTAACCAACTGTATCTCTGCTCAGATTCACTGGTCTAGGAAGGCCCTTTAGAACCAGTACCCAACTCAGTCGGGAAGGCCCTCCGACCCATGATCGCTTGTACGCTGTGCGTACCACTCGGCCTGCATGCAACACATAGTCATCACGTACGCTACGCGCACTACTCGGCCTGCCCGGCCTAATGTCGCCTCATGCGCAGAGCGCACCACTCGGCCAGCACGGTCCGATACCATCTCGTGCGCGGAGCGTAGCACACGTCCCAATGAGGCCCACTGCTAACTCGTGCGAAGGGTGCACCACTCGGCCCAATGAGGCCCACCAAATGTCCATTTAACTTCACATAAATTCACTCGAGGGATACACCCTCATGTTATCACGCGATAGCTTACTTTTCCACTAATGTTAGACTAAAGATTCAATTGTTTACAGCGACTCGAGAACGGTGTGCGGAGTCCGCAACTCGGCTCACTATTCACACACAAAAATAATTTCACCCTACTATAAGTGGTCATTTCCTAACCGTACACCTCTGTTCAAGTTACCAAAACATGTCCTATGGTTCCAAACTATAGTTTACATGCAAATTAATAGGTTACATCGATATGTTCTAACGCAGGCTCACAACCTAATAATAATTTGATTCTCAGCCTATGAATAACAAATTTCAGCAATCAGCATGATTCATTTACATCCTATACTATAAAATTTCAGCATACATAATAAAATTTCAGAATATCATGTGTAATTTCAACATCATTAACATAATTTTTTCAGCATCAAATACTAAGGGTCTGTTTGGATACAGATCATTAAGGGGAAGGGAAAGGAAGAGAGGGGAAGGGAGGGGAGGAGAGGAAAAAGGAGAGGAAAAATTAACCTTGTTTGGATATAGTTTAATAAGGGTAAGGGAAGGAAAGGGAAGGAAAAAATTAACCTTGTTTGGATGTACTTTGTAAGGGGAAAGAAAGGGAATGAGAACATCTTTTATTTAATAGACAATTATATCCTTTTTATTTTTATGTTATATATATTTTTTCTCTTTTTGCCATTTCTATTCCTACACATATTAGGAATTTTTTGGCCGATTACAAATATTAGGATTAGGCAGAAGATACTATGAAGGAAAAAAATTGAGAACGAGAGATTTTTTTTTGCCTTCGTATTCAATAGAGATGAGAAGATGTCACTATGATTTAATAAAATATTATATGTGTATTAAGATAATAATGGTACTTTTGTAAATTTATTTTGGGCGAATATTTATATTTTTTTTACCCCCATTAAATCCCAAATCGGGGTTGAAAGAAAATTAGGGTTTGGGGGAAAACCAAGGTAAATAATTCCCCCCCAATTCTTTTCCCCTCCATTAAAATTAGAAAACCAAACAAGGGAAAAAATTCCCCTCCCTTCCCTTCCCCTCCATTAACCTCAATCCAAACATGGTGTAAAGGAAATTCTTCATCAATTACAAAGAAAAATTTCTGCATTCACATACTAAGTAATTTCTGCATGAATTTTTTAGCATCTATTTATTAATTCCAGCATGAAATTTTCAGCACTTACACATTTAAAATTCAACATAACAACTTGAAAATTTTAGCAACATTCATCGTGCAATTTCAATGATTAAAAAAAAAATCAGAATATATATACATCCAATATCAATGTATATAACCCTTAATCATGCATCAAGTTCATCAAATAATCCACAATTACATCATGTAAGAACCTATCCTTAAAAATACCTCTATTCCCATAGCCGACCAACCCTAGAGCACACCTAGGGCTGCTGCACATTGCA
This sequence comes from Canna indica, assembly GCA_034359265.1. Taxonomy (NCBI): domain Eukaryota; kingdom Viridiplantae; phylum Streptophyta; class Magnoliopsida; order Zingiberales; family Cannaceae; genus Canna; species Canna indica. The sequence goes on along the minus strand of CP136890.1, from coordinate 60,410,834 downwards.
AGGGAAATCCTAAGCCTCCCTCTTTCACTAAACCACCACATACGATCAATCCAAGCAATCAATTCCACAACATCCTCAAAAACTTCATGGGAAGGGGGTGACACATACGGGGAAAGGGAGAAGAGGAGGGGGGAAAATCCACTCATCGGAGAATGAAGATCGAAAGGAAGACGAGATTCTTTCTCCCTGGAGCGCTCGATAACCGTTCTCTTCGCGGAATCCGGCCGAACATCTTCTACCTCCTCCCTTGCTCTCTCACCCTTTTCTCTCAGGTTCCGTGCGGTTGTAGCAGTCATACGGTGCCCCATTTTATTTTTATTTTATTTTCAGCCAAATGACTAAATTACCCCTATCTTAAGTTATCCACTAAATCACCTCTAACTTACTTGATTCAAGTCTGAATCCAGGTCCGATTGAACCGTTGGATTCCACTTGGAGTCCTCTTTACATTCATGACACATAAAATCTTTTTGCAATTAAAATTCAAAATTAAGAAATTTTCCAAAGTATCTGGGTCTCACCTCAAGTTAAGCGCCAACGCTCAAGCCCGCGCGCACCATCTCGCGTCACGCGCAACCTGCTAAAATCAATACACATAAAATATTTTAGCGGGTATTACAATCTTCCCCCCTAAAAGAAATTCGTCCTAGAATTTAGCGGTTAATGAGGAACTTACCATCTCCAAAGAACAACTGGGGATATTTCCCCATCATATCCTTCTCCAACTCCCAGGTCGCCTCCGAATGGTGTTCTCATCGCACCTTTACCAAGGGGGCTTTCTTAGACCTCAATTTTTGAACCTGCCTGTCCAGAATCTCTACAGGCCTTTCCTCATAAGAGACGACTACGTCAACCTCGACCGCAGTAGGCTCCAGCACATGAGATTCATCTCTAATATACTGCTTCAGCATGGATATATGAAACACGGAGTGAACCCTGCTCATGCTAGGCGGTAAAGCAAGCTCGTACACCACCGCCCCTCTCCGGCTAAGAATGGGGAACGTCCAATGAACCTGGGGCTTAGCTTCCCTCATTTGCCAAATCTCACCACCCCTTTCATAGGCGACGCCTTGAGGAATACCAAGTCTCCCACCATAAATTCTAAGTCCCTTGATCTGCCATTCGCATATATTTTCTGCTGACTTTGAACTGCCAACAATCGGTCCTTTATCACCTTCACCTTTTCTACAGCGTCAAGAACCAAGTCTGGCCCTAACATCTGAGTCTCACCCGCCTCAAATCATCCTACTGGAGATCAACACCTTCACCCATAAAGGGCCTTAAACGGGGCCATGCCAATGCTATTGTGGTGGCTGTTGTTATAGGCAAATGGCAAGTACCTCTCCCAACCATCCTCAAAATCCAACACGCATGCCCGCAGTATATCTTCCAATGTCTGGATAGTCCTCTTTGACTTACTGTTAGTCTTAGGGTGGAAGGTTGTACTAAACCAGACCTAAGTACCCATGGCTTCATGGAAGGACTGCCAGAACCGAGCGATGAATTGGGTACCCTCGTCAGAAATGATCATCACCGAAATCCCATGGTAAGCCACTATCTGGTCAAGGAAAAGCCTAACATACTGCTCCGTTAAAAAAGTCATCTTGATCAGGATATGTGTGCCGACTTGGTCAGCCGTTCCACCACGACCCAAATAGAGTCATGACCTCCTCTAGACCTCGGCAAACTGGTCACCAGGTCCATAGTGATTTTCTCTCACTTCCACTCCGATACATCTAAATTCTGGAGCAACCCTGCAGGTCTCAAATGTTTTGTCTTAACCTACTGACAGGTCAAGCACTTGGACACATACTCGGCCACTTTCTGCTTCATTCCTTTTCACCAATAATGCTACTGCAGGTCATGGTACATCTTCGTGGCCCTTGGGTGCACAGTGTACGAAGAGCGATAACCCATCTCAAGAATCGGCCTCTTCACTTCAGCCATATCTCGTACCACAATTCTATCCTTGTACCTCAGGACATCCTCAGCATCGATCCAAAACCCATCATCTGCATCCCCTCTCATTATAAAATCTCTAGTCATCGCGCAAAAAGCATCCTCCTTTTGAGTTGAACGAAGCATCTCAACTAATGTAGACTGCACGTGCAAATGTGCCACCGGATCCCCGGTGTCGAACACTGAAATCATGGAACCACCATCCATGCATGTCGCTAGCTCTCTGGCTAGAGGTCTCCTCTCAACAGCCAGGTGTGCAAGACGACCCATGGATTTCTTGCTCAAGGCGTCAGCAACAACATTCGCCTTTCCCGGGTGGGACATTATGGTGCAATCATAGTCTTTAAACAGCTCAACCCACCTCCTCTGCCTTAAGTTCAGGTCTTTCTGCGTCAACAGATATTGAAGACTCTTATGATCTATGTAGATCTCACAGGCCTCGCCAAACAAGTATGGCGCCAAAGCTTTAAGGCAAACACTAGAGGGGGGGTGAATAGTGTGTTATCTAAATCTTTCGCCTAATGTCGGTTTTAATATTTTATTTGATTACTTAGGCAAATTGCAATTTATCGACTAAATGCGGAAGCAATAATAAAATAATTAAACACAAACAAAGATAACAATGCTAACACAATGATTTATAGTGGTTCGGCCCCAATGTCTACTCCACTACCTAAGCACCCCGCTTAGGATTTCCAAAGTAGTTTAACTAGACTAATTAGTTTCCTTATAATGACGACTTTACACCGGAAAATCTCCGCTCTCAAACCGAAGGCACTTCCACACCTGGAAGTATCCCGCCTTCCTACCGAGAGTACTTTCCCACCTCAACCTAAGGACAACTCAACTAATCCTAACAAACTAAGTTTACAATGGTGGATTTAAGCCTTAACACCAAGGCAACCACCAACTCAATCAACCTAGCACTTTAGGTTTACACACTTGATAAATACAATGAAATAACCAATAAAATACACAACTTAATGGAGCAATAAATCAAACAATAAATACTTAGCTCCAAAAGAAACTCCCTAGTCCTCTTGATGCCTCAAATTGATGAATCGATGAAGCTTGAAGGCTATGTCAAGGAGATGAGAGATCAAACTTGGGTTTCACCAAAGAGTGGCTCAATAAGGCTTAATGATCATCAAAATATGGCTCTAGAAATGTTAGATGAAGGGTGGAAGGCTTGCTAAGGCTTTTATTTATAAGACTTGAGGAGTTGGCATGAAACAGCCAACTCAACGGTTGGAAAACTAGCTATTTCTGTCGTCCGGTCGTAGGCCGATCGATCGGCGATCGATCGACCGAATGACCGCCGAGCGACCAAAACTGGAAAAATCAACCAAGTTTGCTGATTTTTCTGCTCGTTTGCTCGTTTCTCGGTTCGGTTTTTGCTAAGGCTAATTATATAACATTTACTAACTTTAAGTTAAAACATAAATGTTATATAAGATTGCCCTCATTTGGATCCAATAAAAATATCTAAAAACTCAAAATCCTTAAGAATCAAAATCTAACTTTTGGGATCTAGTACAAATTTCCAAAAAATGAAAATTTTATAATCTTTCGGGTCAAGAATGGGTAGGCTATAGGCTTCCAACAAATCTTTTAAAATATCTCGTTATATAATTTTTACCTAAGGAATAATTACCGGCATTTTTTATGCCAAAAAAATGTCTAGGTTATATAGCCCTCTAAGGAGCTCCCTAGACTTAGTGAATTTCAGGGCAGTTTTCGGGTTTTTATATTTTGGGGTTCGGGTTTGGTTTTTAGATTCTTTGCATCATAATGAGAATTTACAGCACATGCTACACACCCTAGACCTAAACTTTAACTCTCCGAAGAATCGTGAGCGTCGACGAGCGTCCTTGCCGATTTCTCTGATTTCTCTGATTTTTCCGATTTTTCCGATCGGGGCATCGAGCGCTAACTGATATGGAACCTAAAAATATTACTCAATGTAACATTAGTTTCATGTTTGTTATCATCAAAATCAAGATTAAGACCAAGGTAGAAAACCTTAGGCCAACACTGCCGCCAATTCCAAATCATATGTCGGGTAATTTTTGTCATGATTTTTCAACTACCGCGACGCATAGGCGATGACCTTGTCGTATTGCATAAGGACGCATCCCAAGCCTACTCTCGAAGCATCGCAGTAAATGACAAATCCCCCAAACCCCGATGGTAACGCAAGTATAGGTGTTGACGTCAAGCAGCCCTTGAGCTTTTAAAAACTCTCCTCACATCTATCATCCCAGACAAACTTGACCTTCTTCTGAGTCAACCGGGTTAGAGGGGCTGCAATCCGTGAGAAGTTATCCATGAACTTCTGGTAATTCCCGGCCAGACCAAGAAGCTACATATCTCAGATAAGCTAGTTGGCCTTTCCCAATTCTGCACGGCCTCAATCTTGGCGGGATCCACCTTAAACCCTTCTCAGGACACCATATGCCCCAAGAACCCTACACTTTCCATCCACAACTAGCACTTGAAGAACTTAGCATAAAGTTGGTGCTCCCTGAGAGTCGCTAGAATTGTCCTCGAGTGCTCACTATGCTCCTCTCTGTTCCTAGAGTATACCAAAATATCACCAATAAAAACAATCACGAACTTGTCCAAGTACTCTTTGAACACACGGTTCATCAGGTCCATGAAAGCAGCGGGTGCATCAAGTCCAAGTTGATCGAACAGGTCATCAATCCTTGACAACGGGTATCGGTTCTTAATGGTAATCTTGTTCAGCTGTCTATAGTCAATGCACATCCACATGGACCCGTCCTTCTTCTTAATGAAGAGCACCGGAGCTCCCCATGGAGACACACTTGGGCGAATGAAACCCAAGTCCATGAGCTCCTGCAGCTGGCCCTTGAGCTCCCTCAACTCGGCCGACGCCATCCGATATAGGGGAATGGATATCAGTTTCACCCTCGGCTGTAACTCAATGCAGAACTCAATCTCTTTATGTGGTGGCAACCCCGGAAGTTCCTCGGGGAACACATCAGGGAACTCACATATCATCGAAGTCTCTCTCAGCCCTATAACCGCACCTCCAATTTCATCAGTCATAGACACAAAAGCTAGGAAGGACTAGCAGCCTCCACGGAATAACTTCCGAGCCTTCAGGGCAAAAATCACCCTACAAGAGTCCCCTTTTCCGTCACCCTAGAAGACGAGCTGTGGTAACTCTGGCTTAGTAAATATAATTGCCTTGGCCCTGTAGTCCACCTTCGCATAATGGGCAGCCAGCCGGTCCATACCCAGAATAACATCCAACTCCAATGATAGGAGTAAAATCAGATCAGCTACTAGAAGGTAGTCACAAACATACACCTCATAGTCATGAAAGACCAATTCGGTTACAGCCATATTGCCCGTAGGCGTTGACACCACAAGCGGTGTCTCAAGCAATTTTTCCTCTCTTCGTAATAAAGGTGCAAATGAAACAGATACAAAAGAATGAGTGGCTCCTGGGTCAAATAGAACATATGCACTAGCATAACCAACTAAAAGTGTACTTGCTACCACGGCGTTCTACGCCTCAGCGCCGTCTGGTGTAAGTGAGAAAACCCGAGCGGGACCCTTCCCAAAACTACTCGGTCGCTGCCCTCTACCCTGTGACTGACCCCTCTGAGCCACAAGTTGTAGACACCAGTGCTTTCCCCCATGACTGGGTTGCTCCCTGACCCTACTGACTGGATAGTCCCTCTTCAAGTGCCCCTGCTGACCGCATCCGAAATAGGCATCTGAACGACCATAGCATACACCCCAGTGTCGTCTGCCACACTGTCCACAAAGATGGCGGTGCCTTAGGCCTCCTCGGCCTTGCGCGGCCTCTGACCATGCTCTGTCCTCTGCTCACCTGCGAAACTGGCCTAGCGACGACACCTTCAGAATGGGTCTATCGCCCCACTCATCCATCAAATCTAGACCTCTTCCTCGAGTGCCCCTCAGGTCACTCTACATGTACTAGAGCTTCCTTACGCATCGCCTCATCAATTGCCTCAGCAAAAGATGTGCCCTGTGTGTAGTGAATAAAGCAGCCAATCTGCGATCGTAGTCCCTCCACAAATCATCTGATCCTAGCCGTCTCAGTAGCTACCAAAGTAGGGTGGTAGTGGGACAGCCTAGTAAACTCCATCTCATACTACTGGATTGTCATCTTGCCCGTGTGGCGCAACTGCTCAAACTCTCTTGCCCACCTCTCGCGGACATTCCTGGGTAGGTACCGCTCTATCACTGCGGCCTTAAACTCGTCCTATGTAGGGGGTGGCATAAGATCCCCCCTATGGGCCTCCCAGGTCTGGAGCCACTCTTTGGCCGATCCCATCATCTGTAAACCCACCATGCATACTGCCACCTAGGATGAACACCCTAGCACCTGGCAAAGCGCATAGCAATCACTGAGAAACTTTATGACCTCTGCTGCCTAGTCAGTACCAGTGAACTCTGGGGGGATCAATCTGACAAACCTCTCATAAGGAATCTCACGGCACACAGTCTCATGACGATGCTCTGCCCCAATCACCGATGGCACTAATTCCTCAGTCACTGGAACCGTTGGTACAACTGGCTTGGGTTGAGGCTATTGTTGCCTTATTTCTCGCTCCTTACGGAGCTCCTTAGATTCAATTGTTTACAGTGACTCAAGAACGGTGTGCGGAGTCCTTAACTCGGCTCACTATTCACACACAAAAATAATTTCAACCTACTATAAGTGGTCATTTCCTACCCGTACACCTTTGTTCAGATTACCAAAAATGGAGGAAGGTTTCAAACTATAGTTTATATGCAAACCGATAGGTTACATCGACATGTTCTATCATAGGCTTGCAACCCAACAATAATTTGATTCTCAACCTATGCATAACAGATTTCAGCAATCAGCATGATTCATTTACATACATAATAAAAATTCAGCATCCACATACTAAGTAATTTTAGCATCATTAACATAAGCTTTTCAGCATTGAATACTAAGGGAAATTCTGCATCAATTACAAAGAAAAATTTCTGCATCCACATACTAAGTAATTTCAGCATGAATTTTTCAACATCTATTCAATAATTCCAACATGAATTTTTCTGCACTTACACATTTAAAATTCAGCATAACAACTTGAAATATTTAACAACATTCATCATGCAATTTTAATGATAAAAATAAGGGAAAATCATACTTTTGATCCCCACAGTTTGCTCGAATTTTGGTTTTAGTCCTCATAATTTCAAAATTTTGGTTTTAGCCCCCACACTTTATTCCCGTTTAGGATTTGATCCCTACCGTCATATGAGGCCTAAACGGAGCTGATGTGGATAACAAATGATGACTGGATAGTGCTGACGTGGACCTACAGGGACCAACTTTGTAAACTATGGAGACTAAAATCAAAATTTTGTAAACTATAGGAACTAAAACCAAAATTCAAGTAAATTACAAGGACTAAATTATTATATTTCTTAAAAAAAATAAAAAATCACAATATATTTTTAATTTTATTTATAAATAATTATAATATTTAAAAATATTAAAATTGAGCACACTATAGTAATTTACATTAATTTGGGTGGATTTAAATCGACGCCATCATTAGGCGTCGATTTTTATCCGTTAATTACCCTAATTTAGTGTGAATTCCGTAGTGGTTGTAGAATTTGAAAACCTGCTCTCCCGATCTGCTCATCTCTTTACTGATAACCTCCTCACCTCCATTTTGACCCTAAATTTGACTCATTCAAAGCGGTTTAAATTAGATTTTGAATGTCAAAAAGGGTTGATTTTCACTCTTATAAATGTCAGTTTTCCATGCATTTGCTATAGTGGCAACACTATAATACAAGGTTATTGCAATGATTTCGTGGGCATTCATGGAAAACCGATATTTATTAGAGTGAAAATCAACAATTTTTTACGTTCGAAATCTGATTTAAACCACTTTGAATGCATTAAACTTAGGATCAAAATGGAGGTGAGGAGGTGATCAGTGAAGAGATGAGCAGATTAGGAGAGCAGGTTTTCGAATTCTGCAACCACTGTGAAATTCACACCTAATTACGGTGTTAGTTTAAATCCACCCAAATTAACGTATATTACTTTAGTGTGATCAATTTTAATATTTTTAAATATTATAATTATTTAAAAATAAATTTAAAAATATCTTGTGATTTTTTATATTTAAGAAAAATAATAATTTTGTTCCCTATAGTTTACTTGAATTTTGATTTTAATCCTCATAGTTTACAAAATTTTGGGTTTAGTCCCTATAGTTTACAAAGTTCGTCCTTGCAAGTCCACGTCAGCAATGTCCAGTCAGCATCTGTTATCCACGTCAGCTCCGTTTAGGCCTTATGTGACAGCAGTGAACAAATCCTAAACGAAAATAAAGTGTGGGGACTAAAATCAAAATTTTAAAACTATGGGTCGGACTAAAACCAAAATTCGAGTAAACTATAAAGACCAAAAGTATGGTTTTCCCTAAAAAAAATTAGAATATATATACATCCAATATCAATGTATATAACCCTTAATCATGCATCAATTTCATCAAATAATCCACAATTACATCATGTAAGAACCTATCCTTAAAAATACCACTATTCCCATAGCTGACCAGCCCTAGAACACACCTAGGGTTGCTGCACATTGCAAGGGGAGTCCTAAGCCTCCCTCTTTCACTAAACCATCACATATGATCAATCCAAGCAATCAATTCCACACAAGATTCCACAACATCCTCAAAAACTTCATGGGAAGGGGGCGGCCCATAGAGGGAGAAAGGGAGGAAGGAGGGGGGGAAATCCACTCATCGGAGAATGAAGATTGGAAGGAAGACGAGATTCTTTCTCCCCGGGGCGCTCGATCACCGTTCTCTTCACGGAATCTTGCCTAACCTCTGCCACCTCCTCCCTTGCTCGCTCACCCTTTTCTCTCAGGTTCCGTGCAACTGTAGCAGCAATACGATGCCCCCATTTTATTTTTATTTTATTTTTGGCCGAATGACTAAATTACCCCTATCTTAAGTTATCCACTAAACCGCCTCTAACTTACTCGATTCAAGTCTGAATCCGGGTCTGATTGAACAGTTGGATTCCATTCGGAGTCCTCTTTAAATTCATGACACATGAAATATTTAGCAATTAAAATTCATAATTAAGAAAATTTCAAAAGTATTTGGGTCTCACCTCAAGTTATGCACCAACGCTTAAGCCCACGCGCACCATCTCGCGTCACGCACAACCTGCTAAAATCAATACACATAAAATATTTTAGCGGGTATTACACCGGCGGCAACCCCATCCTACAAATCTTGAACGGCAATTAAAACCCAATGAAGAGGCAAATTTCATACAAGGATTTATCATGTAGATGGAGAGTAAACGGTGAATTAAACAAGGGAGGAATTCTGCCCAAAAATTAGGGGTGAGCAAGATTCACCGATTCACCGAAAAGACCAAAAAACCGATCGAACCGAAACCAAATTAACCAAAAAAAATTGGTTCGGTTAACGGTTAATTTTTTTTTGAAAATTCAATTTTTGGTTCGGTTCGATAAATTAATCGAACGGTTCGGGAAATTTACCGATTAACCAAAATCAATTTTAATATATAAAAAATAAAAATTATATATCATATGTTATGGTTTGCTTTGATGGTTAAGATGCCAGTCAGGACTACCTTCTTAGCTGAGCACTATGCGAGGTTGTTTTTGGATCAGATCGTCGCTTATCATAGTGTCCCTATTATGATCATCTCAAATCGGGGCACTCAGTTCATAGCTTGGTTCTGGCTATCTTTTCAAGATGCATTGGGCACTCAGGTTCGGTTCAGCACTGTATTTCACCCTCAGACAGATGGTCAGTCGGAGAGGACCATTCAGACTTTGGAGGACATGCTGAGAGCATATGTCTTGGATTTGGAGGATAGTTGGGAGAAACACTTACCCCTGATTGAGTTTGTCTACCATAACAGCTATCATAGCAGCATCGGGATGACCCCTTTTGAGGCATTGTGTGGGCGGCGATGTAGGTCGCATGTTGGCTAATTTGAGGTAGGGGATTCCCTTATGATGGGACCCGACTTGGTTGAGGAGGCAGTGGAAAAGGTGAAGCTAATCAGGATGTGGTTGTTGGAAGCTCAGAGTCGCTAGAAGATGTATGCTGATGGAAATGCTAGGGAGGTAGAGTTTGCTGAGGGGGACATGGTGTTCCTCAAGGTATCCCCTATGAGTTGGGTCATTTCCTATTCGCATACGTAGGGAAGCTGTGGCATATGAGTTGGCCTTACCTCCCAGTAGGAACCGAGTGCATCTGGTGTTCCATGTATCCATGCTAAAGAAGTATGTTCGGGATGAGTCCCATGTGATTGAACCTATCGCAGTGGAGGTGGATTCAGCAGTCTCATATGAGGAGTGACCAGTTGATGTGCTAGACCGTCAAATCAGAAAATTGAGGTCCAAGGAGATTCCCCTAGTAAAGGTCAGGTGGGAGCACCATTCCGGGCAGGAGGCCACCTGGGAGGTGGAGCAGGATATGAGGGAGCGATATCCTTTGTTGTTTGAGAATTGGTAAGTCCTTAAGCCTTGCTAAAATTTCAGGATGAATTTTCCCTAAGGAGGGAGGATTGTAATATCCGAGATATTATGATAATTTTTATTTATTTGTCTTTGTCAGTCTAGCGGACTAATTCGAGGTCGAACTGAGTCGAGTCATGATCCAGTGCAAGCTTGAAAGCTCGGATAAGTAGGAATATGAATTATGCGATTTCTTTTCCTGCTTAGATAAATTTATTTAAATTGTTTTAATGTGTGTGCTTGATTTATTAAATTGTATTGCATGAGTTCAATTAAGCTAAGGCGGGTTAGCAGGTTGGATTCGGGCTCTAGATGGATGCGGGTTTGATAAGGGTTGAGGGTTTGGGGAGGAAATTATAAACCCCCCTCCCCCATAGGCATGCGGCTCCCTTTTGGAGCCGCACAAGAATTTTGGAGAGAGGAGCAGTCGAGCCACCCCTCTCCCCTTCTTGGAGCCGCCGCCTTCAAGGATCAAGCCATCGGGATTTCTTCCCCCATCTTAGAGCCGCCGCCCCTTCCCCCTTGTTTAAGACGAGCCGCCGCACTCATTGAGGCCGGATTCGGAGGACGCCGATTGGGAACTTTCCCCGATTTCTTCTTCCTAATCATGTGAGTGGCTTACCTCTCCTTTCCTTGAATTTTCTCTTCGTGTTCTTGAGCCGTTCTTGAAATCCAGGTGTTCTTGTTGGTTTTTCCGTCGAATCTTGAGTTCTTGCCGATTTCTTTTGTTGCCATGAAAAGAGGAGGCCCGAAGACCCCCCCCCCCCCAATGGGGCTCGGCAGCCCTATAATTATTCTGTGCTCGTCCAAGGAGGGAATTGGGTCGCCCTCAAAGTGTTCGATGAAATGCCTAAGAGGAGTTCTCGATGTTTTGAGGACTAGGCTTTTAAATTCCTAATCTTGATTATGTTCCTATGATGCTACGCATGATTCCTATCTAAATCTTTAATTTCAACATATGAATTCATGTTTTGCATGTGAATAGATTTAATCTTGTTGCCATGTATGTTCTTGTTTGGGTTCTTGATGTTGAAGCTTAAGTCTTGATTTAAAGATGATGTGGATGCATGCTAAATCTTGATTAAGAATTATAAATTAATCTTTGTATGATTTATCTTGATGTTATAAATCTGTTGTGGTGGTAATTAAGGATTTAATTACTATGATTTTCGAATTATTATCATGATATGCTGAAAACTCCATCTTGCTTAAATTTCATGCTGAAATTGTCAATTCAAGACTGATTTTGAAATCTATGTTGTGATGCGCATAGTTTACTAAACATAGTCGTGTAACCTATCATTTTAACCAGAAAATATAATTTGAAACCATAAGACACACTTTGGGAATCCGATTTGGCTTGGGTGAATCAGTTTTGGGCTCAACAGTAAACTGAAAATAAAACCCTAAAACAAAACCCTAATTTTGGCAAATGGAGATTCTAATTGTATAATTAAAATTCAAGGGGCAGCATAATCTGTTAAGATCCAACAAAATAAATTATATGCATGAAATAAAACCTCATGGATTGATGATATTACGGGTCTAGGGCGTCAAGAGCGGCCAGTGGTTGCGACATTCCCCAGTAGGGACACCCCTAAGACACCGTAGGAAACACTTGACTTAGGTCTTGTTAGTGTCATATCTTTATGAATGGCGAAAAGGCTTGGATAGGAGCCGGATAACAGGCTTGGCCCGGAAGGTTGGATGGTAATTCCCAACCTATATTTAAGGAATAAGTTCGGATGAGCGAATCTCGTTTATTCCTGCGATTATTTAAGGAATAAGTTCGGATGGGCGAATCTCGATTGTTTCTACGTTTCTTGTTGAACAAGTTTGGATGGGCGAATCCCAATTGTTCTCGCGTTTCTTTAAAGGAATAAGTTCGGAGGGGCGAATCCTGATTATTCCTGCGATTATTTATGGAACAAGTTCGGATGGGCGAATCTCGATTATTCCTGTGTTCTTTAATGAATAAGTTCAGATGGGCGAATCCTTATTATTCTTGCGCTATCTTTAAGGGTATGATTATTGGATAAGTTCGGATTGGTCAATTCCGATTATCCTCATAACTCTTTAGTGTGATTTGTTGCCTTAGGGCACGGGTAGGTTGAGGTCTGTTGTACTTCACTGCTAAGTGAATTAATTTGCCTTTGGGCATGTGATAGTCAGATGGCCTGTTAGCTAGTCATACGACTTGATGCATTATCCCCATATGAGATAGGGGCATTTATTCATTTATCTCTGTGGTTGATTTTTTTATGGTGGGGGTTGGTAGAACCGCTCACAGAGTTCTTTTGAACTCACCAGTTGTTTATTTCTATTTTTTTGCAGAGCCTGACCAGTGAGGTGGGTTGGAGCACTTGGCGCGGCTGGAGGGCAGATGAGCCACATTGATCTCATAGCAGTCCTAGTTAGGGGTCGTAGTCGAGTCTTTGATAGATTTATCATGCATTTGTATTTAGTATTTTGGAACTGTAGTCCCTTGGGGACATTCATGTCTTTCATTCAGATTTGCAAACTGTTGAACTTTGATTTATTTATTTCCGCACTTTAAACACTTTGCTAAAAACTTTACTTCTTAAATGGAATCTGTTTTATTTTCTCAATCATAATAAAATATGTTATTCTTTCAACTATGTTTTATTATGATTTAGCATGTGCATGGGATAGGCTGCGGGGTATAGGCACGTATACTCTGGCCGATCGCGTGACCCTGAGTTGGGGCGTGACATTAACAACTTACCAAATTTCGCCCCGAGACTCTGTTGGTGAAATGGCCACACTAGAGGGGGTGAATAGTATGTTAACTAAATCTTTTGCCTAATTCCAGTCGGTTTTTCATGTTTAATCATTTTCTTACAACTTAGGCAATTCACAATTTGATGATTAGATAAAGAAGCAATGAAATAAAGCAGTTAAGCAAAACCAAGAAGAACAATGTTAACACAAGGGAATTTATAGTGGTTCGGCTAACCGCCTACTCCACTATCTAAGATCCGTGCTTAGGATTTCACACACAAATGCACTATATTAAGAGTAGCTTACAATTGAGGACTTTACACCGAAAATGCTCTACACTCCCTTAGAAGGTATTTCCACACCCGAAAGTATCTACCTTCACACCGAGTGAGCTTTCCCACCTCAATTTCTAAGAACAACTTCTAATCTAGTTTTACACAAGTGGCTTTACACCTTAAACACCAAGGTTACCACAAACTAACTAGACCACACACAAGGTCTATTACACGAGCAAATTGATACAATCAAAATCAAACCAAAAATACTTCAATCACAAGTAGAGAGAAAAGATGAGTTATCACAATAGAATCACCTCTTCTTGTTGAGCCTAGCAAGCTTGAATGACCCTCCAATGGTGAACACTTGAGATTGAGGGATCAAGGACTAGGTTTGGAAGACTTGATCAAGAAAAAGCTTAGAAGATGCTTAGGATCCCTCTTTTAGTTTTTTAGGCATAAACAACTCATTGGGAGAGAGTTTTTAGTGAGTATTTATAACCCCCCAAAACCAAGGTGTCATCAACGGGCGTTTTTTTGTCCGTTGGCGATGTCCGATCACTTGCCGATCGATCATCGATCGACCGACTAATCGACCACCCAAACGATCGCGACAATCTGCCGCTTTTGGGCACCCTTCGGTCGACCGACTGGTCGACCAAATTAGCTACTACCAATTTATCGCCACATTTGATCGATCGGTCAGTCGACCGAATTGGCTACTGTCAATTTTTGACCGCATTCGATCGACCGAATTGGCCACTGCCAATTTTCTGCAATATTCGATCGACCGAACCTGAGCTGGAAATCTCTTCTTTGGGTCTTCTCATTGCGCGCTTTATTTTCGAGTTTCGTTCTTCAGTGTGCTTCATATGTTCTTTCGATTCTTCCAAGACGTCTTTGGCACACACATCGAACTCTTTTGAGTCATCATATCAAGATTGATGTCGCAAGACTTGAAACCGACTTTTGTCTTTTATCGATCCTGCAACCTTGAACTTTGTTAGATAGATTAGGTTTGTTATCATCAAAATAATCATGAAGATAATAGAGCACGAAGGAAAAAACCTTCGACCAACAGACTCCGCTAACTCGCGTAATTTAAGTCCTCGCTTTCCTAATAAGAAACCAATTAATTATAATCAAAATCTTGGTTATAACAGTCATGTTGAACTTGTGGATTTTATTTATCCTATGAATTGGTTTATATTTTATTTATAGTGCCATGCTGAACTTGTGGATCTTAGGTTAATCGTGGCACCAAGGAAATATTATGTCGTATTCGAAGGTCATGTGAAGGGTATTCACAACAATTAGCCTAATTGTCATAGAAGCATTTCACATTATAATGGTGTGTTATTTAAATCATATGAGATATTAGCTGAAGCTCGAACAACTTATGTATTGTACGATAAAACGTGGATCAGATCTCCACCTATTCACCTGTATAATTTGGGATCAAGCTTGCATGCAACTGAAAATGTACCCTTTGATCATGCTCAACCAGAAATGGCGAAGGTTTACTGGTTCGAAAGGTGCAAGATGTGTGTGACATTACACCACAAGCACAACAAAAAATTATAAAAAAATCGACATAAAAAATCTGCCACCTGTTCTAGGCGCCGGTTTAAAACCGGAGCTTAAAATAGGCAAGCGACGGTATGTGAGAAACTAGTGCCTTACTAATCCAGGCGCCCGTATAAACAAGTTCCTCGAAAATCGATGCTAGTGCAGGTGTCGATTTCAGGAAAAAAGCAACCTTATTTAAAATTTTAAAATTAATACAAAAAAAATAGCCCACGTTGGAAAAAAAATATTAATAGTTTTTATTTATTATAAATACAATATGTTTAGTCTCACATCATTTAAACTTTTTTCCTATTATTTTTAAACATTATAAATATATTGATAAACTTAAAAAAAATTGTCAACTAATAAAAATCTTAAACATTATATTAATATAATAAAATATAAATATTTATTTATTTATATATAATAAAATATAATATTTTATATGTTTTATAAATTAATAATATAAATAAAATCAATATATACTATTAAAAAAATAAAAATATATGTATTTGAATATCGACGCTTGTATTAGGCACCAGTTTTCACAAACCAATGTCTTTTGGTCATCGATTTTGTAGTTTTTTTATCCTTTGTTATTGACCCTCAAATCGACCCTTTTTGGTGCACATGAATTCATATTTAGGCTTCAAAAAGCACTACTAGAAATTGAGTCTTCAGCAACGGCTATCAGCAACGGCCGCCCAAGCCATTGCAAATATGTTGTATATATCTGCAACGGCTTTCTAACGGACATGCGAGCCGTTGCTGATAATTTTAATTATCAGCAACGATTTGCTAATGGACAAGTGAGTCGTTGCTGATGATAACTTATCAGCAACGGCTTTCTAACAAGCGAGTGAGCCGTTGCTGATAATTTTATATAAGTCGCAGATCGCGCCCGCCCCTTCTTCCTCTGCTACTACCGTCGCCTCCTCCTCCCGCCTCTCACCGCCGTTGCCGACGCCGACGCCGCCGAGCTACCGCTGTCGTCCGTCCTCGATCGCCGATTTTAGGTATTCCTCGCCGCCCGGCCTTCTCTCCCCGTTGTGGCCGGCGGGAAATCCGACCGAAACCCTATTTTTAGGGTTTCGGTCGGCAGCGGATGGCCGATGATCGCCGCCGGAGCTTGTACAGTGTCCGGTCACTGTACATCGACGCCGGAGTCCACCGGACTCCGGCGCCGGAAATCGTAGTTTTAGATTTATTTATTTATTTATTTATTTATTTATTTGTTAATTAATTCTTTAATTAATTGTTTAATTTGTTATATTAATATTTAGGGTTTAGATTAATTTTTAGAGTTTATATTAATTTTTAGTTTAATTTAGTTAGATTAATATTTAATAATGGTAGGTTAATTATTTAAATTAATGAAAATGATGTAGATTAATATTAATTAATTAGTTAAAATATTGTTAATTAGTCCAAAGTTGTCCTCAGTGGACTCGCGTCGGAATTGTCCACTTCGGACGCGCGCCGGAATCATCCACTTCGGACGCGCACCGGAATAGTTCATTTTAGACTCCCGCCGGAATCGTCTAATTTGGACTCGTGTCGGAATTGTCCAATATGGACTCGAACTTACTCGAAACATTTAGAAAATAATCATCCATCCGACAAGTTGATATGTTTCATGTACGCATCGACGAGTCGGATATGATTTAGCAAAACCTTAGATCCGTTCGGGGATTGTATGTTCGTGTAAAAGAAGTAGATGATCTTTTATACGACGTACAATTCTTGAATTGTCCCTGATTGGATAATTTGGAAATATAGTTATTTGTATTGCACTTACGTTTTTCTTTTAACCATTAACATATTCTAAATTTCGGCAGCATCTCTCTTGTTCTCCGATACGCGCCCAGATGATATGCGTATTCGGAGAACTAGAGGGAGATGCTGTCGAAATTTAGAATGAAGTTAGCAGTTAAAAAAGTACTCAGTGCAATATGAATAACATAAGTCCCGAATGGAATAGGACAATCTCACCTAAAGGCATTAACCAAAGAAATTGTCATTGATTGACAGAATCATGTCAGCCGATCGAAGTTGGATGTACTGACGTCTTGGTCGTGGAGCTTTAACGAATGAGTTTCGATTAGGTGTAACGTACTTCCTAAATTTTGCCTATTTGAATCAAAAATTCGTTAGCGTCGGTGATAAAATCTGATGTCCGTGCCGCATTTGCTTTAATGGACGATTTTTGGATCGGGAGACTGTCACTCTGCATCTATATAGCAAAGGATTTGCACCAAGATATTTTCTATGGACTTGTCACGGGGAGTCACGTGAAGTCGGGACGTCGAGTAATCCTGTTGTTCAGACATATGGTGAATCTTCCTCTACTGGTGCTTCTTCATCTAGTCAATCTAATCCTTATAGAACTATGATACTTGATAGTCTTGGGTGTCAATTCCACCTGAATGATAATGTTGATCGGCTAGTTCTTCAGACATCAGTCCCACCAGATACTACAGCGGTTGATATCATAGAAGTACAAACTGCGATAGAGATTGAATTACCGAATAAAGAAGCTGCAGAATTTTACAAGATGTTGAAAGCTGCCAATGAACCTTTGTATGAGAATTGTCCTAACTACACTAGGTTTCTAGCAATGACACATCTCCTAAACATCAAGGCCGATTGTAATATCAGCGGGGTTGCGTATGATCGGATTACAGGATTGATTAATGGAATGTTGCCTACTAATAACAAGTTTGAGCCAACTTTTTATAAGACTAAAAAGCTAATGAGAAAATTGGGGCTTGGGTACGAAAAAATACACGCGTGCCAAAATAACTACATTTTATATTATAAAGAAAATATGCAGTTGGATAAATGCCCTGTATGTCAACATCCTCGTTACAAGGAGAAGAAATCGATCTGACAGAAAAATATTCCGTTTAAGGTGCTTCGGTATTTTCCACTAACACTGAGGCTTCAAAGATTATTCATGTCGAAAAAGATAGCCCCCTACATGAGTTGGCATGCCACGCGGGCCGAGGCTAGTACATCCAGACACAGGCGGCCACGCGGGCCGAACAAGTGGCAGCCTCCACCAGCCACAGAGTCACGTAGATTTATTAGCGTGATTGGGGAGCGGTAATATATCATGAATTATGAATCATTACAAATTCATTATATCATAATATAATATTAAAATTTATTTTTGTTGTGTAGGTTCGAGCAAGAAGAAGTGCCGAGGAGCATTTCTTCTACTATTCGACGATACATGCACGGGGAATGGCCTACATGATCTTACGTGCCTAGCGAGCACGTCGACATGTTATGGCGCGAGTTTGGGGCACGTATTATTTTTTTATACATGCATGATGATTAATATTGGTACTGATATTATTATTCTGCAGGCTCGCTATACATGGGCTGAGGACTAGAGGCCCTTCATTTACGCTGCCTAGGAGGCTATTTCTCGGGCAAGGTACAATGGGTAGCTGGGGCAGGCCTGGTCCCCAAGCGATGGCACGAGCTGGGACTACTAACATCGCGGAGACTCGGGGATACGGCCCCGATTGGATTACTCCGGATATATGGGACCAGCTCGTTGGAATATGGTCGACGGATCAATGGCAGGAGGTTTCTAGGAATGCCGCTAGAAATCGCATGTCGGGGAGAGCAGCGCGTCACACCGACGGCTCTATTGCATTTGCAGTGCACGCGAACCGTATGGTAAGTATACCTTTTAATTATATATTTTATTTGTTACTATGTGTACTAATTAATGTATTATGTTTTGTAAATGTAGACGACGGTGTCGGATGACGGGACTGTCCAGCGACCCTCCCCGATGGCGGTGTTTGAGCGAACTCACCGTCGAGCACATGGGACGGGGGAGTACATCGACAACCGCGCTGCGTACATTATGGTAACTATATATTTGTTTAAATTATTCATTATATATTTATAATTTAAGTTTTATGACAAATATTAAACAAAAAATCAAACTCGAGTAGGAGACCTACAGCCAGACGGTGGTGCAGTGCGGGGGCACCCCCGAGGACTTTGACGCAGCAACGTGGGTCGAAGCCGCAGGTGGCTGGGACCATGGCCGTGTATATGGCTTTGCAGATAGTGGTCATGCGCGAGCCGTGCTAGGGCCACTTGGGGCACCGACCCCTCCGGTCGCTGGTGAGCGGTCGTCCATCTCCAGATCCAGTTATGATCATAGTAACAGAATAAGGACTCTAGAGGACACGTTCGTGCGTCAGACTGAGATGATGGAGCGCTAGAGTCAGATGATGGCGGGGATGCATGCTATGCTACGCAACATGTTAGGTCATCCCGAAGCAGGCATCTCTTCGGCATCATCTCATCCATCGTCCTCGAGTCAGTCCACGCCGGTGTACACTCAAGCACTCCAGACCCCACCAAATGGTCCAGGCTATCCTCCATCGTCATCGTGAGATTTTTTTTATATTGACTTTGTTACTGAGATATTATACTTGTTTAATTTATTTTGTTTAGATATTAATACTTCAATTTTGCATTTGAATAGTTTTTATACTATTATGGATAATTATAAATATAATTATAATTATTTTGATGTATATCTTGATGTATTTGTGATGTGTGAATGAATGTGTGTATGAGTGTATGGGTGTGTGAGTTATGTATCAGATAATGTATCAATGTATCAATGGAAATTTGAAAATTAAAATTTTTTCGTTTCCAGGTTCACATCATCAGCAATGGCTTTCCCACGGTCGTCCGTGGGAAAGCCGTTTCTAAAAGTTTATCGAAAGACGTTGCTGATGACCTACAACAACGGTCTTTTACTAACGGCGTTGCTACGGACTCACCAGCCGTTGCTATTAATGTTTTCAGCAACGGCTCCATGTCCGTGGCAAAACCGTTGCTGACAATATTATTAGCAATGGCCCGAGCGGTCGTTGCTAAGTTATCAGCAACGCGCTTTTCTGCCACGGCTCCGTTGCAATGGGGAGGGCCGTTGCAAGCCGTTGCTGATGGTTTTCAGCAACGACTAGAGCCGTTGCTGATGCCCATTTTTTCAGTAGTGAAAGAATTAATTTCTCAATTAAAACGGCTCGGTATTCTATTGCTTTGTTGTAGTGAAGAAAAATGAGCATGAGTGACGGAAAAATCCATCACCAATGCTTGAAAATCCATCACTGAAGGGTATTAGTGATGGAAATTTTCATCACAATGTTCGTCATTGAAAACCTCTTGGCTAATGCTCCATTTTCTCTTCTGTGGCGAATTCGTCCCTCACAAAAATATATGACAGAAAAGTTTCTGTCATAAAATCAGTCACTAATATCGATGATTGAAAATAGATTTTCGTCACTAATTGTGATATTAATTATGATTTTCAATGCATCCAAAATTCGTCAATTATATTATTATATTATAAATTATAATAATATTATAATATTATAATAATTTTTATACTTTTACAATGTTATAAAAGATAATATGATATAAAATGTTCAGGTCTCATGAGGTATCAATTTATAAAATTAAGAAAATTAGGATAAAAAAATTAATCCATAAGAGACTAAAAAAGATATATATTTATGATAGTTAAGAATAAATAAATAAAATATTTTTAACCCATGTGAGACTAAACAAAACAATGATAAATTTTGCTTTAATAATATTTAGTTTCATTTTATGATTAATTTCTACTCTATCACTGATCTATCACTATTATGTGGTGAATCCGTGACGGACATGCATAAAAAATTTTAGTGACAGATTAGTGTCGAAATATTAGTGATGAAAATGATTAATCAACCATTATTCTATCACTGATGCTATTTATTAAAAAAAATTGACCAAATTAATCAAAATTTTCGTGATAAATTTATGACGAACAGTTTTGTACCGAATTTTTCATCACAAGTCTATCATTATTTTAGAAAGATGAAACTTCGTTTCACTCCGTCACAATTTTAATTTCACAAAATTTTTGTCACTTATTCTCACAAAATTTTAACCTGTTGTTCATTGCTTGGATCAACTACTGCATTAGAAGTAGGTCCTGTAGTCTCCAACAAATGCAAACCATGTGGAGTTGCACTTAGTTATTCCAAAACCTACATTTCTGAATTCACACTAGGGGTACTTTTATCACCCTAGTTGATTTATATATAATTTACCTCATCTTCCTTCAATTGCAACACATCATTAATACGTGACTTATGTTGCTTTAAAGACCTGATGCCACCGAAACATCCTAGGTGCATTGGACTATGGATCATAAGCATCTTTGTTCAACGATGGAATGTGTTCAAAATCATACATGCTTGGCAAAGTATGCTAATTATTATAGTATCAAATAAATACTTGCATAGAGTGCAATATTATTACATACTTACATTCAAAACAATTGAGCACCCTCTAATCACAACTTCGGTGATTTCCTTGTTATTAGGTTTTGTGCCGACTTGATATGCTTCACCAAGAATGGAGGAGCAGAGACTGATGATGGAGGAGCAGAGATGAACGACTGACGAGTTGAGACAAACGATGCAGAACATGCAGGTCCTTCTCATTCATATTGTATCACACTCAGACATTCATATACCGATGATGTCCCAACCATCGTCCTCCTCGACCCAGCCGACGCTCCCAACCCAATCGTTGTCGACTCCCCCGCCTCCACCGCAACCGTGAGACTTTGATTATATTTTAATATTTGTTAGCCTCCGCTTGAGGCTTAGATACTTGATAGATATTTATATATTTTACATCTGATATTTTGATACTTGTTTGCCTCCATTTGAGGCTTATAATTATTTATATACTTGATAGTTATTTATATACTTGATAGTTGTATATATACTTTTACTTTTGATATTTGATACTTGTTTGTCTCCGTTTGAGACTTAGATTGATTATATTTGAGTAAAACTTATATTGTTGGATGTTAATGTATGTGTATGATGTTTTGTGGTTGTAAATTATGGTTGTAATTAAATAGATTGTATTGTGTAAATATTATTATATACAGATATTTTCAAAATTTTAATTTTTTTCAATTACAAAATATAACTTCAGCCATGACTTACCCACGGCTGACCGTCACTAGGCCGTGGCTGAAAGCGTATCGTAAATGGTTGATGGTCTAGGCAACCCAAATATCACGGTTGCTAATAATAGCACCGAAGGCTCAAAGACGCGGCTGATAGTTTAATTTCAGCGACAGCCTCCCCGGGCTGTCATTGATGTATTCAAATCAGCGACTGCACGCACGATTGTCGTTGATGATTACTTGGGACAACCGACTTTAGCCGTCACAAAATATTTGAGACGCACACATAAACAACAATCTTTTGCCACAAGTCGCACCGTCCGTGATAGTCTTCACCAACAATTCAGCAACCGCACGAGCCGTCGAAGACAACGACTATTCTAGTAGTGCTAGTTGTATTCATTTAATCCTTTTAAATTATGTATGTATTTAACTAGGACATCTCCAATGGTTTTGTTCTTCTGAGGGAAAAATATTGTACAACAGAAGTATAATATCATCATTTGAACATAGGCATCTATGTCATTCTCAGCTTCTTCTTAGTTCACACATTTTTGTGTTCACCATTAAAATATTAAAGTTAGAACTCACATTTGTCTTCTCCTCGTTCATGTTAAATCAGCCTTGGACCTAACTCCACCCCAAAAGCTAGCTCAAAGAGGGAGGATTGCCTGATCTATTTAAAGGTCATCTAGACCACAACCTCAAGCAATGTGGGACTTTAGCACACCCCCCTCACGCCCAGGATCCACATTTGGAGCGTTAAGTTCTGCAGGTGGCCCACAATCAACAATAGGTCTGGCTCTGATACCATGTTAGAAAATCAACCTTGGACCTAACTCCACCCCAAAAGCTAGCTCAAAAGGGGGAGGATTGCCCAATCTATTTAAAGGTCATCTAGACCACAACCTCAAGCAATGTAGGACTTTAACACACCTCCCTCATGCCCAGGATCCACATTTGGAGCGTGAAGTTCTGCAGGTGACCCACAATCAACAATAGGTCTGGCTCTGATACCATGTTAGAAAATCAGCCTTGGACCTAACTCCACCCCAAAAGCTAGCTCAAAATGGGGAGGATTGCCCAATCTATTTAAAGGCTATCTAGACCACAACCTCAAGCAATGTGAGACTTTAACACACCCCCCTCATGCCCAGGATCCACATCTGGAACATGAAGTTCTGCAGGTGGCCCACAATCAACAATAGGTCTGGCTCTGATAGTTCAAACATAATCAACTTTACAAATGACTTCAAGCCTAGTACAAGTGTCACATCATTCACGCTAAAAGGTACTTCTTCATCTTTAATCCTAAATGCACTATCCCGAAGAAAACATGGAGGAAATGCCGACATAGAAGGAGGAGGAAATCGCCGACAAAAAAGGGAAAATATGGTGAATTGGGTGAGGAAAGGGGGGAATCTAGTTAGGGGTATTGGAGGAATAATTTTGGTAGTGGAATCGGTGGGAACCAATTCTATTGATTCCACTACAAGCTGCCCCATGTAGTGGGACGCGTGGTGTCACTGCATTGGGGCTGCACTATATATTTTACATGCAGTCGCAGCTACATGCAAGTTTTGTGATGCATGAGAAAGTAATTCTAAGCATTCAGCATGGCTCATCAAGAACAAATTGTTCTAATTTTTCATCTAGATATCATTGAGGCAATTAACATAATAAACGAGGTCAACTGTGAGTAGCATAGTTGGTAATAATATTTTGTATATTTTTTAGAAGTCTGAAGTTCAAACTCCAGTATAATCTACATTCACTATAAAAAAAAAAGAACATAACAAATGATGACCTTGGAGATTGCTAGTTCCTTAGACGATTAGATCTAACTAATTCCTTCACAATCTTGCTCAGTTAAATCACTACAATAAAATAGTTGTAAAAACATCTCCTTAAATCTGCTCCTCCAATTTTGTTAAAACCAACGCCTCTCCCATATAGGCCCTCATTTTCAATAGGTACTCGGCTCCTTAATCCCACATCGATTAATCATATTACTTCTTCGAATAATTGATCTTAGCATCGATCTTAACATTAAATTTCTTTCGAAGAAATAAAACTCAAATTCAGTAAACCCACGTCGAATCTATTCATTATTGATTCAAATTGATCATGGGTACCAATTTTTTTATTTAAAATAATATCAATTTTTCAATTAATTTTTGTAATGAATAATTACAATTGTAATTGCAACACATGTTAACTGCAGCTAGCAATTACAATTGTAGGACATTCCGACGTGTATCTTTCATTCCAAGTAGTATTATCATTAATAATATGTTTGCTTTATTATTAGTTAAGGTGACATTAATTACGTAACCCTTAAATGAAAACGTGGCTTAATAGTGTAAATCTTGAACTATGTACGTGATTGAAACTTTTGTGTTACTTTCCCATTTAATAGATCGAGATTGCATTTTAAGGAATACAAATTAGTTGTTGGATATATGATTACGAAATAATTTCACTGGAATTCATGACATTCATTAAACATGCATATTGGAGTAATTTCTATTGATTTTATCTAATTTTTGAAATAAAAGAGGTCAAATCCACGCATTAATAAAGTTGGCGAAGTGTCCTTGTCATCTAATCACTAACTTGTTCCTTCTAATTAAAAAGACAACCACATATTTTTACTATAATAAAATCGGTTTCGACAATTAATGGATGGTTGAGTTGGAAAGAATGAGTGTATACAATACATGCATGCATAAGATTCTTATTGAGCTCAAATAGATATTAATATTATAACTTAATCACAAGGTTTAATTATAAGCATAAGATATTATTTCTATTGAATTATGGACAATTTTTTTTCACTTCCAAAACCAACAACACATCATCAATTTAAATTAAAATATATTAGCGAGAAGACAAAAGCTTCAAGTCACCTATTGGTAGTATAATTGATGATAATATATTATATATTATTTAAAGATTTAGGATTCGATTTTTAATATGATCACCTATCTTGATTTTATCTTTATTATTATTATTATATAAAATAAAATAAAAACTTCAAACTTTTAGTCTGCATCCGTGCATGACTCTTCTTGATGGAAACAGGCAGAACTATCAAGTAAAAGGTCACTGAATGGACCCTCAAAATCTATGCATTAGATTGCACCAGCTCTATTTTATGCCTCAAACGCATTCTGAACAACTTCAGTCATGCATTATTCTTGCATCTCGGATTTTTTTAAAATAAAAAAATTATGTTAAAAAAGTATAAGAATAAAATAAAGTCATTCCGTAACAAGAGCAATATTTTTAAATTCAAATTGATGTTCAGTGGATCTAAAATAAAACAAATATGAAAAGTTTTTATTATATAAATGTCATCCGAAGTTTTATTTGATTTTTAAATTTGACTTCTTATAGTTTATTAATTCAATTTGATTAAATCAACCAATCTCATTTTGTTGCATTTCGTCGATTGTTGTCTAAGGGCAAAAATTCAATATTATTTGGCTTCTTGGACTCACAAATATAATATTTTTATTTGTAGTATTATAGACGATCAGTGTAATAATTGTTTAAGATTTATTTTTAAAAAAAAAAATCCCATCTGTTCTTCAATTCGAAGCATTAAGGTGGACCACCATGCCAGAAAAAGACAAACTTTTTTTTACTAAATTATGAACTATAAATTTCAAAATAACAAAAATCGACACTACAAACAAAATTTATCAAAATCAAAATCAAATTTTACCATGTATAATTAATGCTTTTGTATGTTGTTTTGACAAAAACATAATATATTGATGAAACAACATACATACAAAAAAATTCTATCTCTTTCTCTTCTCTTTTCTTTTCTTTCGATCGCCATTGATGGCTTTGTGAGCGCATGTACCATCGCCGCCAACCTCAATAGACAGAAACACCCATCCCTCTTATTTTCCGCCATCACTAGTGTCTTGAGAACCTTCGGAATCCATTTCCCCCTCCTTATAAGATCTTAGGTGCAGTATTAGGAATCCATAAAGATTAGGATCTGAGCAAGAAAAAAAAAAGAGGAGAGGAGAGAACGGGAGAGAAGAGACAAAAATATTGAAGAATAATTTTGGAGTTTCATTTTGACACTGATTAGTCGAAAATCGATATATTGGGGGAAGGAGAAAATGTCAATGAGTGGATGTCAGCGCAGTCCAAATAAAGACAATTGAAAAAAAATTGTGTTTAGTACATTGATTCACCAATAATAATTTATTTTTTTATTAAAATAATATATAAGGGCATCAAGAGTACACTACCAAAATAAGTTTCAGTTTTGAAAAAAAAAATTGTGATTGTGATTTTTGTCATTTTAAAATTTATAATTTTGAATTTGATATTAAAAAAAAAAAAAATTGAGAGATAAGCATGTATTAGAGAACACCAAAAAAAGAAGTCAAGAAAACAGACAAAAGACTTGATCTTTGGGAATCATTGGACATGGACACTTCACCCTAACATGTCCTTGGAGAGAAAATTATTAAAATCCAAGCAAGCATTCCTTCCCTTTTTTTCCTTCCCTCCTTTTTTTTTCGAATTCATTTTGCTTCTTAACTTCGCATTGTTTTTTATTAAGCTAAGTTGTTACGTGCCTTTTTCTTCTTTGGTCTTCTTTCCCTCCTCCCTTTAAGCTTTAAATGACAAGTGCTTGTCCTAAGAGTGACTTTTAAAATGGGCAAAAGAATCCAAAGCATAAAACAACAACATATTTATTCAAACATTATGGCTCATTGTTTTGGGTGACCCTACCACCAAAGGATTCCTTCAATCATTCATTCAGGGTGGAGTCATATACTCAAAGGCTTATCGAAAGCAAACCCAATTCCCAATGCTTTCGTTGACAGGAATTTACATTTGTATATTGCCAAGCTGTGATAGACTACAACAAGTAGAGTTTTATTATCTATGATAATTAATTTATTGTAATATACTAATCGTGCAGTATCAAATTATACAAAATATAAATTAATTGTAATATATTAATTCGCAAAGTTAAACATTGTATCATAGTAAGGACTTTTATGTTGGAATTCTAAAGAAAATGGCGTTCCCTCTATTTGCTAGAAAAGCAAAATTGCAGTCATGTGAATGGATATCCAAAGTTTAATATCCAAGAAATTCTATTATATTCATTGGTGGATAGGACAAACAAAACTGTTGCACAAGTGTTATATATCATGATGAGAAAATAACTACTATTTCCTGTAGAAATCACTGTAATTAAACTGGGCAAAGAATAATTGGAATACTAAAAACTACCGCTATTTCTTAATCCATTATGTTTGTACTTTATAAGTATGCATTGAAATTAAAATGTTATCAGTTGAACAAATATGAACATACCTTGCACAGAAAAAGTGCAGGCATGAACACCTTAATTTTGCTACGAGATACTAGATGGTCAGATGACCGAGCGGTTATCAGCTCTATGGAAGTTGATTTAACGTCAGGGACACAATTAACTTACACAGTTCCTGACATCACAATAAGTATACAAGACTTCCGTGACCATATTCAACTTGTGTTGCAAACACATGGTTATCAAGGATGGCAAGGAGGAGAAAGCAATCTCCTGCTATCCCGCTCACTAATTGGAAGGCTTTCTAATACCAGCCACACGAACTTTCGTTATAATGTTCAGCATGTGGCAGATCACTTAGCAAGTCGAGGGATCCGAGCGATTCCTGGACAAATTCGAACAACGGAAAGCTTACAAGGCCAACAATGGGTAATTAGACCCGCATCTATTTCAGTAGTAAGGAATCCCCAGACTTCAAGCATACAAACAAGATCAGATGGTGCACTTGCAATTCACTTTGCTGACTATACGATTACACCTGAAGCATCAGCCCCAGAAGACGAAGTGGAACAAGAGTTCGCCGCCATGATACACTGTGACTGGGATCCTGCTCATGAGTACGAGCCAGATTGGAGTAGTGAGTACGACGAAGAAGAGGATGAGGACCTTGCAGTCCTACGTCATCTCATGACTACAAAGTTTTAGCAGCCAAATCAGGAAGGATGTACGTATCACCTGAACTCTCAGAAAAATTCTTCAGAAAGATGCCCCCTATAATGGGAAAGGAGTTAGAAATTGCATTCTCCCAAAAACACCCAGGAAACAATGTTGGTGTGTTCCCTCGAATACACTTTACCTATCAATATTTGGAGGAACAATGCAAGAGGGCTGCATTTCAGAGATCACTCAAAGATCTTTCTATTTGCAGTAAAATACCAATACCGGGTTACTATCGAAAGGAGAAGAAATATGGGTTACCGAGTGTATTCTAATAACTCGCGAATCAGGCTATCTTTGTCATTGTTGTAAGAAGTTGGCTTTGACTATCGTTAGTTCTCCAAATGAAACGTTTTTCAAGTTCTTGGTAGAATTCTTCAGTTTCTTCATACAGCGTGTTCATAGCCTTTTTAAATAAATTGTCTTCTTCTAAAAAATTTTCAAAGTCTTCACGTCTTTGACGTGTTAGGCCTTCAAGATCTTCTTCGTTTTGTCGAGCTGTGGAGCATTCTGGTTGCTCTTTGATCTTGGAACTTTCTGCAAATTGTCTACTTCTGTAATTTCTTGAATCTCATCGTCCCAAGATTGGAGGGCCATGGCGACTTCTTCTTCTGGTTTTAGTCGGTCACACATTGTATGAATTGTCATATTCAAGAACTGAAGAATGTTGGCAGGTGCTTGTTGCGTTTCTATAATAGCACCTTCCAGGGCTGCAATGTTTTCTATCATGTGGTCTGAAATTTCTTCTGTGGTGATAAGATTAGAAGTAAGACGGGAGAGTGCATCGGCAAGCACATTTGTCTTCCCATCAATGTGCTCGAAATTCACATTAATCCCGGTACCCGTAATAAAATCAACGAAATTGATCCATCTTACTCGGGATGGCTTGTTCTGACTGGATTTATTATGAAAACTGATTATGGCTTGGCAACCAGTCCTAAGTGTAATCTCTTGTTTGTCCAGATAATGAATTTTAAGGGACTTCATTGTTTCCATGCAGGCGTGAATTTCTGCGTCAATGGTAGATTTTAGGCTTCATTAGCTTCGGACTCGACTGTCAAACAGTGAAGCTTGGACAGTGCAAAATTAGGTTCATTTTAGGTAATAAACATGCTCAAGAAGTACTAATACTAATTATGATAAATAATTCTTATGAGTTTATTATACCACATCAACTTGAACTTATGATAAACAATGAATATGCTCATTTAAGGTGCAAATATATTGTTATGAAGCTATAATATTGCACCAATTGGAACTTACAAAAACAACGTGATTGAAATCTAAATCAGCTATGACACGTTCATTTGGGAGGTGGAAATATTGAAATAGGTTCGGCGGGAGATCGCAATCTTCTCAATCTAATGAACGAGAGTCCGTTTGAAAATTATCTACCCCAAACCCACCCCCGAGTATATGAAGGCATCCTTGTTTATTTCATTCCTTATTTATTTCTATTTCGAATGATTTAGTTTCATCCAATCAAACACGCCCTTAATTTATTTTCTTTAAGAAAAAGCTCAAAGTTTCCTGGTAAACATGGTTAGCATCAATTTGCTCAAAGCCTGTTGAGGGCATCGAGTGGAAGAATGCTGCATGTGAAAAAAGAAGTGCATTTTGATTAGAAATACTCAACGCAAAGTATCTGCTATGACTTATCAGAAACAAGTGTACATTTTCGTTAGAATTTCATTATTGCGCAGAAGCTACAGTGAGGTATCACAAATTTAAAAACAATAATAATACGTGTGGACTAAATCAAACACATACATCTCAAAAAAAATTTAAGTCAAAAAACCAAATCAAGCAAAACATAATTATTCAAGATTTAGGCTTACCCATGCTAACAAGAAAAGGTCCTAAAGATAGTAACCAATGGAAAACTATATATGTTTGCGGTCATCATCAGCACCCTCATCAAACATTCCTGAAGATCCCACACGGAAATCAAGTTGTTTTTGATGCTTTGAGCGTCGACGCTCATCAAAGTCTTCCCATCCTTCAACCTAGAGAAATATTGAACGGGCAAAATTGTGAAAAAGGAAACAATGTACCTGATCAAGAGAAGAGAGCAAGTAACTTTTGATACCCCCATGGTAAGGTTACTTCTTTGTAATTAGAAAAGCCAAACTTTAGTTAATATCTAAAATATTCAATTATTTCAACATGTTTCAAATCCATCCTGTGGTTTTATTCATATCAAATATCTAGTGATTTTAATTTTATTTAAAATGTATCTACTGCCAGTGACTACTAATTTAAACACGTGGAGGTGGCTTGGAGATGCATAGTGCTAACCACCATATCTACACTACCGAGATCAAAGTGTACTACTCTCTATATAGCAAGGAAAAGTTTGTCACCCTCCTAGGATAGCAGATGTCAAAATAGCTAATTGTGAATCAAATATCTCATCAATTAGAAACACGTTGAGTTTTCCAATGGCAGTCATGAATTCAGGGATGAGAGTTCAAAATTCAAAACTAAAGAATAAAAGCTAACGAATACCTGGCGAAGAACATCGTTTGTAATTTGAGTGCCATGGAGATCAAGAGTGGACAGCTGAGAACACATTTTAAAAAGTGCCGGAGGAAGAGATTTAAGACCATTGTTTCTGAGAATCAAGACCTGCAGCATTGGCAAAAAAAATTAGGCAACAAAGAACTATGATGTGTAGTAGTACAATATGAAGAATAAATTTTGATTTATTTAAATACTTTTTACTTAGATAAACTAGCATATATTGAAATGTCATTGACAAGAAAAATAACTTGCACATACATTAACAACCAGAGCACTTAAGTAGTTTCATTCATATAGCAATTTGGTCAAGCTGTTAAGGTAATAGTCAGGCAGTGAAAGCATTTTAGCAGACAACATATGTTAGTAAAAGCTTAACATCGAAGTAGTATAATTCAAAAGATCTTTAAAAGGTCTACTATTTGTCAAGCATACAGATCGGAACAGTTTTATATTTCAGTCATTAAGTCAGTTATGTGCATACAAAAAATGGATAACAGTGTTAGAAACAAAGGTCTGCTCAAACCAAAGTTTTTGCAACCTAAACCAGTGCCTTCTGTCTAAACCAGAAAACCATTCTACTAGTTAAAAAAATACCAAAAACTTCATACATTACTTGGCAATGGAATATGGATGATGCTTGTCAATATCAAAGTTTAAAAAGTACTGCTACAAATATTCACATTGATAGGATGAAGGAACAGTAAATCACCTATATTCGATCATATGGGGCAACACAACAGCTTTTTATTCTTATCAATACTAGCAATATGGTTTTAAATACCATACCGCACTGCTCGATATGGTCCGTGTCTACCGATAATGGTCGTACCAGGCGGTACATGCCCGGTACCAACTTTACCGGGTCAGTACCGCCCGAATTTTTTTTTACCCATTTCAATTAGTCATTTGGACCGGTTTTTTAAGGGCCCCAAACCCCTCATTTCATTATCCCATCCCAACCCCTCATCTCTACTCTCTCTCAAACCCTCTCATTCTCTCTCGACTCTTTTTTTCTTTCATTTCCATACCGAAATGCGATTGAATTGGCACTGAAAGCTCAAGCCGATCCCGCATGACAGCACTAATGTCGGTCCGAGAATGTCTTTATTGTGAATTCATTGCTCGTTGTGGAGGATCACTTGATTGAAGAATATCCCCACGTGTCCAAATGCGATCAAGCACCAACAGAAGTCCGAAAGCTATTTAAGGAGTTGCTTGACAACAAAGAGCAACATAATCGAGATGCCAAACAAAGAAGAGAGTTCGGCCGAAGAGCTACTGAAGATGTGCACTACGACTAATTTCAGGGTGGCAATGATGATGTTGAGGATGATCCAGAGCTTGCAACCGCCATGAGTGCTTTGTTAGAGCAATAAGCATTTGAGCGAGATTGTTTGTATTATCTAGGATCTCAATTTGGGTATGGCAGCGATAGTGGCAGCGACAACGACAACACCAGCAGCGTTAGCTCAACTTTGGCTACTGAAACAATGAACCAAAGTGGTTATATTTCCCTCATATTGGCCGAAGCTCCAGTACGAGAGCACCTTCAACCTAGAAGGAAGAAGAAGGCTTTCAAGGCTTATTCTCTTCCCTCAGATCAAGCGGTAGGAGATCTTCTATTGATGTAACAGACCTTGATCCCAAGGTTTTTCAACTCCAGCAACAAAGTAACCGCATATGGATGATGCTTGGAGTAAAAACAAGAAATGGGAGTTGGAAAGAGCAATCTCCAAATGGTTCCACTTCAGTCCGATTCCACCATATGCAGCCAACAATCCCTACTATCGATCTACATATCGACAATTCAAAAGGTCGACTCACGTATTGTCCCTCCAATTTCTTATGAAATTTCAAGTCCATATCTTGATGCAGAGGTTGACAAGATTCGAAAATGAATCGTTAGTTTCAAAAGGTTCTGGGAGCAGTACAGTTGCACATTGATGTGTGATAGCTGAACCGAGACAACCCGAATGAGCTTCATGAGCTTCTTAATCTACTGCAACAAGAAGGTGGTGTACTAGACATCAGTGGATGCTTCAGATAATTACCATGACGCACTCTACATCTCAAAGCTGATGAAAGACATGATCGAGAAGATTGGTCTGTACAGCATCATGTAAATCGTAATCGACAATAGCACAAAAACTTCAAATGAGAAAGTCAGTTAAATGAAGATGATTATCCTCGGATATACCTCATGTGCAACACATTGCATATACCTCATGATGAAAGATATCAATGATCGGCCAATCGTAAAGTCCAATGGTGAAGTCCATGATGGAAAAAGGCAACAAATCACCCGATCTATTGAGAGGAGCGACCGGCCTTGATGAACTGGAACGTTTAACGGAAAAATTATTGTTCAAATATCCAAGGACGATGAACAAGAGTCACCAATGGGCGCAGAAGGTATACAGCATCCACAACGCTCAAACAATGAAGGCAGCTGAGGAAGTTGGTAAACTATTAACAATGGCCTATCTCCAGAAGGCCAGGTTAGAACAAGCTGCGACAAAGGACAATTGGGCATCAGACGCATTAGGACCAGTAGAGCACCATATCAAGAATCTGGTCCTATGCCACAAAATGCTGTGCAGTAGTAGACAAAGTAACGTCTACTAAAGAGATAAGGGCAACGTCCCATCAAAGCATCAGAATCGGAGCGAGTACAATAATTATCGTAGTGTCTATATCGGCAAGGACAATAATTGCCATAGCTAGGCTGTATCTACAATCACATGGGTCCACACCCTTATGAAAAAGTTACATATGATAAGTTTTTTTCATGAAAATGCTGAAAAGATTGTTTAATTAATCATAATTAATTATTAGTCATAACTCATTTTTAGATGAAATTCTTTAATCAAGAGCAACTCGATTTACAACAAATTTCATTGCATTAATGTCGTTCTAGCAAAGAAACGTTGGTTTAAGGACCATGTTCACAAGCCGAGAATGGTCTTCATCAAGATATACGACGAGATCTGATGGAAAGAAACCGAGAAGCACGTGTTGAACTAACGCTTGGGCTGCGTTGCATAAATTATCATCGCCATGGAACCATTTTATGTGGTTCTACGAATGGTTGACATGGAAAAGAAGCCACAAATGGACTATATTTACCATTACGTTCAGCAAGCACAAGAAGAAATCAAGAAGCTCTTGAAGGTCCAAAACAAATATAAGCCCTTCATTGATATCATCACCAAAAGATGACATACTCAAATGGGTTGTGGCATACACCAAGCACGTAATAGTTTTTTAATTTGTTCAATTGTTTCATTTATTTTCAAATTATTTAATTTTTGTCCTAATTTCTAAAAAAAATTATTGGTTATTATTTAAACCTGACATATACAATTTGAATCATGGACGAGACGCTATTATATGCTCTTCGTAAGGTTATCGTGTGTATGCCGGCATCAAAAGTAGAAGGTGCGAAGGGTATCTCGGAAATAAGAAATTTCAGAGATGCATTTGACAGATTCAATGATTCATTTGCAATTGATTGCCAATACACCATAGATCTAGGTATACAAAATATCAAATTTATTTCTTTTTAAAGTTATTTATTAGTTATAAATCTCATTTCAATTTTTCATTGTGCAGTTGAATGGTTGTTGCAATTTGAATTCGATACTCCAAATCTTCGAAAGATTGACGTACGACTGTACGAGTCCTCTGAGAAACAACATCATCAAGTGGATACGAAAGGAATTGGTCCACCTTCTCACTCATACATACGAAGCCCTGCAATCGACTTTCATACGCTCGTTTAGAGAAGCTGGTCTATGTCCACTACAATTTGCGGCTTCGGATGCGAGCATTTCAAACCGAAAGAAGAGAAGAAAAATTGAAGATAGATCCTTTCGTTGTTGATTTTGTCCAAAGTGAGAATGACACGATGATGGATTGGTGGAGCGCGATGAAAAATGATCATCAACTTCTGGACGAATCAAGCAATCCACCTCAACTAGGGCTGTCCATTCGATTCAAACCGAACCGAATTTTTTTTCTAATAAAAATCCAACCCGAAAACTAAACCGAATACAACATAACCCCGACCAAATCGAACCAACCAATTTCGGTTCAGTTCGGTTCGGTTATGAAACCGAAAAAACCAAATTGTAATGTCCATATTGACTTTCTTCTTAAGTTGCTAAGGAAGCAAACATGTACTTTCTGCTTTCATTATTTAAATCCATGTCTACCATTACTGATAAAAATTATTGAAACAATTGAGATACAAAATCAAAATGAGGGAACAAAGTGAATCGGCTAAATGCCAAATCAAAAAAATATTTTTTTTCATTTTTTCAGTTTTTGGTTCGGGTCAGTTCCCAAATTCTAGGAACCGAATCCGAACCAAATACCACAAATCGGGTTCGGTCCAGTTCAAAAACCGAACTTGTCCGGGTCAAAACCGAACGGGACGGAAAATTTCGGTTCGGTTCGGTGTGACCCGGATAGTGGACAGCCCTAACCTCAACCTTCAAGATTTTTATCTAAAACAATTGAAAGGAACAACCAAAGTATATAAAAGGAGGGTCAAAGACAAACATCGACCAGAACCACGAGGAGGACTAATAGCATTGCAAGATTACCATCATGACATGATAAGTAGCTTGCAAGAGGTCGAGTCCAATACTTTTACTAGTTCCTACTCGCAGTCACAAGACTATGCTGATTTAGGACTAGTGCTTAGGCTCCCATAAAAGAATGTCTGATGTCAATGTGGTATTATAGATACCAAAACATCATGACTTGAGAGAATTTTCAAATGTGGGCTTTGCAAAGATACAAAATCGAGATTGTTACTTTTTTCGGTTGGGGTTGTTGAGATGCTTACTTTTTTCGGCAAACGTCATTCTTTGGCATTTTGAAAAGTTTTGGTATTCTTTTCATTGAAAATTAAAGAAGAAAATTGTCCTTTTAATGTATTGGACCATGTTTGAAAAATTTATGAATGTTTTTTCATCATTTATTAGTAGATTATTTGTGTTTTGTAGCTTAAAACCATGTTTGAAGCTATGTTTTGAAGATTACATTTGAAAAAAAAAAATTAAAAAAAATCTCGAGATAGACCTCGGGCCGAGATTGGTGCCAGTAAGAAATTTAAAACCATGACTAGAAGTACTGCAAAGTATACCCCTTGGTACACCTATATTGCACTAGACTAGGACCAATATGGATACCATTTCTCATACTTCAATGTGGTAGAACAGTAACTCCTACAATATGGATCCACTAATTAGGCCTAACCTAGCTGAGTGATTCTGTGCAGGAACTCTATTCTGTTGTATGCTATCATCAACATCAGAATACAAAGAACAATAATCCTTCACTGTACATCAACTTATAGACGGAAGAGTGATTGACATTTGACTTAGAAAATGATCTTCTATGCACCTTCCTCAATTATTAATCTGACCATTTTAACATCATTATATATTAATTTATTTTCCAAATGCACGTCCCATATGTATGAGGGAAGCTGTCCTGTCCTAGTAATTTTTTTTCTCTGTTAATTCATTTATAGGGAAAGCAATTAGCATGGCACTGCACATCGGTTACAACTACACAATACTAGAATAAAAACTAAAATAGAAAATAATTCTTATTCTACAAGCACACTATAGAAAAAACAGGCTAAAAGATGCAAAACATCTGTTGGAAGTCGAACATTATTTCAGCATAGCTAAAAAATTGTAGCATAAATAAACAAAGAAAAAATTTATTGTTTCATACAAACAGAATTTTGGTGTATGTTATAATGTACTATTTGTTCACTATTTGAATCATCTAAAAAAACAATTAATTTTAAAGATATTCAATCATATAGGAACCTCATTCAAATACCAAAAAGAAAAGATAACCTTTAAGTCGTGCAAATTCCCAACTGTTTCTGGCAGATCCTTTATTAGATTACATGATAAATCAATCTGCAAAAAGTGGAGAAACAAATTGATCATGTGATACATCTTTTATATAAAGCCTAGTCATGATACCAATGTATAACGGTCAAATAGGATTATTTTCTTCTTGAAACCTTTTACCTTTGTTTTCATGAAATGGAATTTAGAAGAATTCATGTTTATTTACTTTTATCCATGTATGGAGAAAAGAAACATCTCTACTCCGCTACAAAGTTTAGTCTGAGTGCATCAAAATACCTAAATGGCTCTAAGTCTAACATGCATATAGCAAGAGGCAAGATCATATTTACCTCTAGTAGAGATCTACAACTTCCTATAGATGAAGGTATCAAGCTCAACCTGCCATTGCATGACAAGAAATTTCAAAAAAAAACAAAAAAGGAGATCAAATAAGAGAACATGTAAACTCAATATAAATTCATCTCAACCGGATTACAAGAGAAAAAATACATCATCAAGCATGTAACTGAAAGAGTAGGTGTATATATTGACTAACAGTCTAACACTCCCTCCGGGTGTAAATGGGCCCAAGACCAGATGCAAGTTTTCAGGTTGGAGAAAAATGAAACATGAACCTAGATGCAAACTGAACTTGAGGAAAACCCCAACTCATTTGGGGCAGGTTTGGATGTGGATTATTTTGAGTCAGTTAGAATCTGAATTTAAATTTTCTGGTTTTTTTCTATTTGAATTATTTATCTTTAATTTTTTAATTAAAAGTTGGGTATAGTTTGGCTGATTATCACTTTGCTAAAAGAAAAGGGTTGGATCACGTTGATCTGTATAATATTTTCTGATTATTTTGGATTTGTATTTTTTTATTTGAACCAAAGTTAGATTGGTTGTGTTTGGGGGATTTAAAATAATACTCAAAATCCAACAAAGATCAAATTCCAGAAAGTAAGGCCAAAACCAGACTCGACAAGGAAAAAACTAGAAGTTACGAGTTTGATGAGGTCAGTTTAGGTTTCTGGTCAGTTTACATTTATCCCTTCTCTTTGACACCCTTAAGAGACATACCTAATTGTAAACTATAATTTCATTTAACAATCAACTTCAAATTACATGATGTACGACAAAGTGTCGAGATCAAAAACAAGTTTTGTTGGACTCTTCCATGGGCATGCCAAGTAGGTGTTGGCCTAAGATTTTCAACCTTTGTCTTAATTTCAGTTTTGATAATAACAAACATGAAACTAATGTTTGAGCAAAAAATATTTTCAGGTTCCATATCGGTCTGCGCGCGACGTCTGCGATCGAAAAAATCAAAGAAATCGGCAAAAACGTTCGTCGATACAAGGAATTCATTGGAAGTTAAAGTCTAGGTTTAGGGTGTCTAAATTCATTGTAAAATCCTCATTGTGATGCAAAGAAACCCAAAAATCGAAATCCGAACCCCGAAAACCAGAAAAATCAAAAAACGGCTTAGAAATTTTCAATGTCTAGAGAGCTCCTTGGAGGGCTATATGGAAACAAGTTAAAGATTGATTTAGACATCTCCCAGTAATTGCTTCTATCTCCTAGGTAGAAACAAGTTAAAAATTGATTTTTAAGGAATTTTTGGAAACCCTTAACCCACTCATATTTGACCCGAGAGATTTTAAAATTTTCGATTTTCGCAAATTAGTATTAGAACCCAAAATTTCGATTTTGATCCTTATGGATTTTGATCTTTCTGATATTTTTATTCAATCCAAATAGGGGGTATTTCCTTATTTACATTTATGTTTTAAAATTAATGGAGAAAAAAAATAAATAGAGACATTAACTTAAAATTAAGAAATGTAGATTAGACTTGAAATCAAAAAATTGCCCGCCCAAAACAGTAGGTTATCGGCCGACCCCGACTGATTGTTGGCCAACCAAGGATCAGCCGATGGTCGACCGGCGGAGAGCCAACGACTCTATTTTGAACCATTGTGTTAGGGACCTTCGGTGTTGTCAAATCCTGTATGTGTCATGACGGTCCCTAACGTGCATTGTAAATATTGCATCATGAGCATCCATGTAAATATGCATTGTAAAACGCATCCGCACACCGCCGACCGCTCTTGCTCACGCCTAGGCAAACGGCCTCGTTTGCCTAGGCTTGGCATGGACGGTGGGGGTATGCGAACATAGGAATTTTGTCATGCTCCTCGTGCTTTTGGTTACCTTGGGGGTGACACTTGGGGGTTAGGCTCCACTAGTATAGTACCCAGGTATAGCCTGGGCATAATCTAGTCTTTCATTCTAGCTTTCGTTCAAGCATTTTCCAGCATTTTCATGCAATCGGCCATTTGGCCCAACAACGTTTTTGCGTCCAACACTCAGAGGTTCCGACCCATGCGAAGTGGGAGCCCGCAGATTCCTCGCATGGGAAGCGAGGGAGCAGCACGAACATTTTCCGCCCAAACAATTAGTCTGTGACAGTTGGTATCAGAGCGAGGCAAGCTCGCAAAGCTTTGGTGCAAGCAATCGACGCAAACCGTCAACAAACTCGTGCCTTCGTCGTTGAAGACAAACGACGTTGGAGCACTCAACAATCTCACAGGAGAGATTTTCGTGACCAATCATGGGTCGCAAGACAATCGGTGAAACAAGTGGCGTCGTCGACGCAATGACGACCGTTCCGCAGGAAGTGTTGGTGGAAGAGCCAACGCGAACACAACCAGTCGGGCAGACCAGAACGACTATCCAACGACTTGGAGAATTGGAGAGAATTTGTGATGCTCACGCGGCAAGCATGGCCCTAGTCGGAAAGATAGTCAACGCGCAAGAAATCTTGGAGTCAAGACTAGATGGACTCCACAATGACACTCAAGATGCAGTCAAACATCTGCAAGATGAGATAGCAAAGCTAAGGCTACAGTCAAATTTCTAATCCGAGAGATCGACTCGGACGGTGGCAGTTCACGGCAGAACGAGGCGCCACAACACCACCTTAGAGCACCAGAACCAAAGCCTTATAATGGGGCCCGGGATGCCAAAGAGGTGGAGAACTTCCTCTTCGACTTGGAGCAGTACTTCAAGGTCACGAGGACAGTTGATGATGATATGAAGTGTCAGTTGCAATCATGTATCTGTCTCAAGATGCAAGACTTTGGTGTCGGACCAAGTATGATGAAATTCAGAAGGGGCAAACCAAGATTGACACTTGGGATGAACTCAAGCGCGAACTGAAAGCACAATTCTTCCCCGAGAATGTGGAGTTTATCGCCCGACGAAAGTTACGACAACTTCGTCAAGACAATTCGGTTCAGGAGTATGTGAAGAAGTTCTCCACTATCATGTTGGACATTTCAGACATGGCCAAGACTTATCAACTATTTACCTTCATGGAAGAACTACAGCCGTGGGCACAGCAGGAACTCTCTAGGATTCAGAGTTTGTCGAAAGCAAAGATCGCAGTAGAACGACTCACTGACTATAGCCCAGAGAAAAATACGGCAAAGGCGGCACCTTACAAGCCGAGATTTTGGGGATCCAACAACTCCAATAGCTACAGCTCAGAGGTGAATACGACTAAAGCGACGCCTTTCAA
Source organism: Canna indica (assembly GCA_034359265.1). NCBI lineage: Eukaryota > Viridiplantae > Streptophyta > Magnoliopsida > Zingiberales > Cannaceae > Canna > Canna indica. Next base: position 60,370,686 of record CP136890.1, on the reverse strand, counting down.
ACCGAAGTATTGGGGGCCCGACAACTCTCAAGGCAAAGGATTCGTAGGCGATACAAGGTGGAGGAATTATACCCACCGACCATACATCCCGATAGAACATCCTCAAAGGGGGTCCCCCCCCAAGAGGGAACCATTCGACAGTCTCGCCTACTTGTGCATTGTGTAAAGGGCCTCACTCAGCCCAATGATGTCCAGAACGACAAGCCTTGAGCGCCCTGATAGCAGAAACCGTGGTGAAGACAATGTCCAACGTCTCAGTGAAGATAAGGGCAAAGGAAAAGCAGTTGCCTCAGCGAGCCACAGTGGGGGGTCATCGAGCGATCCAGCGAAGACGAGTACAATGGGAGAACTAACATGGGAGCAGTACGACTGCTCAATGCTCTCAAGACTCAAGTAGGGGAGCGAAACCCACGACAAAGCGTCTAAAAGCGACGAATGAGCTGATGTTCATCGACATCAAGCTGAACGGTAGAACCACCCGAGCACGGGTAGACTTGGGAACAACTCATAATTTTATTGTCAGAGAGGAGGCAAAGCGAATTGGACTCAAACTAGGAAGAAGTTCGAGTCATGTCAAAGTAGTGAATTCTGAAACACGGAAGATCGACAGCCTCGCAAGAGACGCTCTGTTGAAAGTTGGAGGATGGAAAGGGCAGATCAACCTGATGGTCGTGCCCCTCGATGACTATCAAGTCATTCTAAGGATAGAGTTCTTCAAATCGGCAAAGGCGGTACCCATGCCCTTCCTCGATACGATATGCTTGATGGGGGAGGGCAACCCTAGTATTGTTCCAACAGTGCATTCCGCACCAAGAAACCAGAACAAACTTCTTTCTGCCATATAAGTGAAGGAAGGAGTCCGACAAGTGCGCGCAGAGCAGATGGTTCATAAGACGCATGTGCGCGCAGAGCAGATGGCTCATAAGACAAAAGAGTGTGCATGGCAGATGGCCTCTAAGTCGCAATATTTGTGCGCAGAGCAAATGACTCATAAGACGTAAGGCTTGTGCACATGGCAGGTGGCCTCTAAGTCGCAATATTTGTGTGCATAGCAGATGACTCGTGAGATACCCGCGCATGGCAAATGGCTTGTAAGACACAGCGGGCAGCGCGAACCCACAGCAAGGATCGAGAAGCAAGCCCCATGTCGACCTCCTTACAGAAGGGCCCCACCAGAGTTGGCGGACTTCGAAGTTGGAGGTATTTGCAAGCAGAAAGGACATTCCACTGCTTACGAGAGTCGAATGTCGAACGACACGGAGCGACGGTACCCAGTCCGCAAGATGAAGAAATGGAATATCAAGAATCCAAAGCTCTCCAACGCCTTCAAGAAACAAGTCGACGAGGGCGTCGACTTCGTAAGTGGGGGAGAATGTTAGGGACCTTCGATGTTGTCAAGTCCTCTATGTGTCATAACGGTCCCTAACGCGCATGTGCATTGTAAATATTGCATCATGAGCATCCATGTAAATATGCATTGTGAAATACGTCCGCCCACCGCCCACCGCTCTTGCTCACGCATAGGCAAACGGCCTCGTTTGCCTAAGCGTGGCATGGACGGTGGGGGTGTGCGAACATAGGAATTTTGTCATGCTCCTTGTGCTTTTGGGAACCTTGGGGGTGGCATTTGAGGGTTAGGCTCCACAAGTATAGTACCCAAGTATAGCCCGGGCACACTCTAGTCTTTCGTTCTAGCTTTCATTCAAGCATTTTCTAGCATTTTCATGCAATCGGCCATTTGGCCCAACAACGTTTTTGCGTCCAACCCACGCGAAGTGGGAGCCCGCGACTTTTCAACATTGGCCAAGCAGATTGGCTTAAGGCTGATTCCTCGCACGAGAAGCGAGGGAGCCGCACGGACATTTTCTACCCAAACAGTTAGTCTATGACAGTTGGGTGCCTTCACCCGAACCTACCCCACTTGGCTCTCTATATAAATTTAACCCTAGCCTTCCTTATGTTCATCAACACTCATTGAAATATTATATGTGATATTAAAGTTTTGATTGAGTCACTTTTCATTCCAAACCCTAGTTTCATCATCTATCCTTGATTGAGCCTTGTTTCTTCATCGATTCATCAATTTGAGGCATCAAGAGGACTAGAGATTCAATATTGGAGCTAAGTATAATTTGTTTGGTTTATTGCTCCATTTACTTGTATATTTTTTAGATTTATTTGTTGTATTTCAACTTGTGTAAACCTAGGGTGCTAGGTTTGTTTGATTGGGTGGTTGCCTTGGTTGTAAGGCTTAAGTCCACCGGTTTAGTTAGTTTACTAGAATTGAATTTGTTGTCCTTTACGTTTTGAGGCTGGCGAGTGCTTTCGGTAGGAAGGCGAAGACTTCGGGTGTGGAAGTGCATTCGGGTTGAAAGCGGAGATTCTCTGGTGTAAGTTCCCCATTATAAGGAAAAAAATTAATCTAGTAAAGCTAAATTGGAAATCCTAAGCGGGGTGCTTAGGTAGTGGTAGGGCTGAGCAAAACACGATTTGACCCGAAAAATCCGAAAAAACCGACCCAAAAATTCAATTCAGGTACAACGGGTCGGGTCGGGTTACAATTTTCAAAATTTCATATAAATTTTCAGGTCGGGTGGGGTTCGGGTGAAAACCCTATTTAACCCGACCCGCCCGATTTTAACTTAAAAAAAATAAATAACCCCTCATTTCGGCCCGGCCGCCCGAGTTGTCCGACCCAATGACCCATTGACTCAAGCCCGACTCCCCGCCCCCGGACCCCGACTCAAATTAATCCCCGATTCCCCGAGACCCCGACTCAAATTAATCCCCGATTCCCCGAGACCCCGAGGACCCCGATGCCCGCCCTAGACTCCCCTCTACATTCTGCCCTAATCGCTGATCCCAACTCCCCGAGGACCCAGTCACCCCACCCCGCCGGCCTGCCGAGTCGCCGACGCCGGTCCTCCAGCCTCATCACCAACAACTGCTGCTCGACAAACGACAGGCGACAATACTCCCTCCCAGCTCTCGAGTCTCGATAAGCCTACAGGCTACAGCCTTCCACTCTTCCTCGCCAACAAAAGCCCACCGGGCGCCGGCGATCCTCCTCCCGACACTCCGAGTCTCCCGACACTGCTACCCGCTGGCGATCAGGCAACAACTGCTCGTCTGCTCCAACAATCCTGCCCAGTGCCGACCGGCCAAGACGTAGGCTCAACTGCTAATGTAAATAGGTAATAATGTTAATGTATTTGATTTGATTAATTTTGATATGTATTTGATAATTGATTTGATTAATTTTGATATAATTTTGATTTGATTAAGGTTGATATAATGTAATACTGTCCCACTGTGAAATAGATTTCACGGATTATAATTTTGATTGATATAGATTAAGTATATATTAGTTATAGATTATTAGATTAAGTATAATTGATAAGTATATATTAAGTATAGATTAGTTATACTTATAAATTTCTTTAAGTATAGATTAAGACATTAAGTATAGGATATAAGAAATTAAGACATATAAGTTTGTGATTAATTGTTTGGTGATTAAGTTGATGTCTTTGTGGTTGATACTTGATGACTGGATGTGGCTATTGGTGATTAAGTATTTAAGTTGATGTCTTATTTTTTTCTTAGATGTGTGACAATATGGAAGTAGAACAAGAAAGGATAGATGAACCACCATCTACTAAGGAAGGTGAATCAAGCAAAGCTGATGAGGCAGAGGGATCACTTCCAATGAAGAGGACTAGTTCTAAAAGGTCGACTGTATGAGCACACTTTGAAGAAATCTATGATGTTCAAGGTGTCCGAAAAGGCAAGTGTTTATATTGTGCTAAAGAGTTTTATTGTGATGTTAAGAAACATGGCACAACTTCACTTCACAACCATTTGAATAATTGCAAGAAGCACCCACATAGTGTAGAAACTAGACAGAAACAATTGTCTTTGCAATCATCAATTGTGGGTGATAATATGGGGGTGTTAAGTACTTGGAAGTTTGATCAAGAATATAGTAGAAAGTGTCTTTCATTGATGATTGTTCTTGATGAGCTTCCATTTAGATTTGTTGAAGGAGAAGGGTTTAAAAAGTTTGTGCAAAGTTTAAACCCCAAGTTTAAAATGCCTTCTAGATGGACAGTATCACGGGATTGTTCACAACTATATAAAGATGAAAAAGCAAAGTTGAAGATGTTCATTAGAAATAATTCTCAGTCTATTTGCATTACCACTAATACATGGACATTTGTGCAAAATTTAAATTACATGGTTGTAACTGTTCATTTCATTGACAATGATTGGAAGTTGAATAAAAAGATTTTGAGTTTTTGTTCAATTAGCAGTCATAAGGGTGATGCAATGGCATCTGAGCTTGAAAAGGTGTTGAAGGAATAGGCATTGAACGAGTTTTTTCTATATCAGCTGATAATGCTTCTTCCAATCAGAAAATGATTAATACATTGAGAAAAAAAATTACAGTGACAGGGAAAGTTGTAGCAAGTGGTAAGTATATCCATGTGAGGTGTATTGCTCACATATTCAACTTAGTGGTTCAGGAAGGGTTGAATGATGTGAAAACTTCTGTGACAAAAATTAGGAATGCAGTTAAATATGTTAGATCATCACCTGCTAGATTGAAGAAGTTTAAGGAGTATGTTGATTCTGAAGGTATGAAATGGTCCAAGTCATTGGTTTTAGATGTGCCAACTAGGTGGAACTCCATTTATTTGATGTTGAGCACTGCTATGAATTATGAGAGAGCATTTGATGCTTTTGAGAGTACAGAGCCATATTTTAGGGTTGAAGCAGAATCAAATGATCATGGGGGTGTCCCTAGTTTTATTGATTGGCATTTGATTAAGAGGATGACTAACATGTTGCATCAGTTTTATCTTGCTACTCTACATATTTCTGGTTCCATTTATGTCACTTCTAATACTTATGGGACTAAAATTAGTGACTTATATGTTAAATTGTCTGATTGGAAAGAAAGTGATGATGTAAGTATTGGACTAAAATTAGTGACTTATATGTTAAATTGTCTGATTGGAAAGAAAGTGATGATGTTGAGTTGAGAGATATGGCAATGAGCATGCAAAGTAAATTTGACAAGTATTGGGGGAATTATGATAGAATGAATAAACTGATTTTCATGGCCTCAGCTCTTGATCCCGTGAAAAGTTTGAATATATGGAGGATGCTCTACAACAAATTTATGGTGATGAGAAGGGTAAGCACCTATTTGATTGTGTGAAAATTGTCATGTCTGGGTTGTTTGAGGAGTACAAAAAGAAACTACAACCTGATCCTAGCTCCTCACTTATTACCCAACCAACCGCAGTCTCAACTGGTGAGGGTATGGAGCAAAGAGGTCTTCTGAAACAAAGGATCAAGCGTAAAATGGTAGAAAGTGGGACAGTTGGGGATAGAAAAACTGAACTAGATATGTATTTGAATGAAACTACATATGAGGATGATAAAGGAGACTTTGATTTGCTGAAATGGTGGAAGTTTAATTCTAAGAGATTCCCGGTGTTGTCAAATATGGCTCGAGATATTCTAGTTGTCCCAATTTCTACAGTGGCTTCAGAGTCCGCATTTAGCACTAGCAGGAGCGTACTTGATCCATTTAGGAGTTCTTTAACTCCTAATGTTGTAGAGGTTTTGATATGCACTCAAGATTGGCTTTGACAAAGTCATGAGCATATAAGAGTTGAAGAAGATTTGGAAATGATTGAGAAGCTTGAGAATGGTGAGTATTTTTTAAATGCTTATTATTTAACTTATTTAATGTTTGTTTATTTCAATTATTTACTTCTTTTATGTCTATTTATTAGAAATGGAAAAGTTCAATCAAAAAAATAGTCAAGGAATTCAATCAAGTGCGAATGTGGGAGTATCATCATCTAACGTGGACATCATAGACTTACATGAATGAGTACGGTAAATATTCATTCAATTTTTAGATATTTTTAATGTTAGTTGCAATTTTAATATATTATTGACTTCTTTGTTATAATTTTAATTTTGTAGGTTGAAGTGTTGAACCATTGAAGACTTGAAAGTGTGAAATGAAATTGTGAATTTTTATATAAATTTTGGAATGAAATTGTGGACTTGTTCATTTTCATTTTGGTTATGTACTTAGTGAGTTAGTGTAATTTTTATCTTGTAGGTTGAACTTGTATCTTGTATTTGTATCATTGTATGTGACTTGTAGACTTGTGGTCTTGTGGATGTTTTGAGGAATGTGGAGTGTGGACTTGTAGTCTTGTATGTGACTTAGTGTATTACTAGACTACTAGTTAAATTGTGGTTATGTATTGTGGACTTAGTGTAAATTGTGAAAGTGGTTACTAGACTACTAGTTGTTATGTATTGTGTGGTAATTTTCAATTTTAGTTATGTGTTCGTATGTTTGAGTTTGATTGTATGTGTAATTTTCATCTTAGGAATGGAAGTTGTTATGTGGTAATTTTAGACTTTTAGTTATGTGGTAATGGTATGTGTAATTTTCATTTTATTTATGTATATAGAATTATGAAGTTGAAACTTTGAATGATAGTGAAGGGATGATAGGTTAAACGGGTCGGGCCCCGATTTTTTCGGGTTATTTGGGTCGGGCCCCGATTAAAAAATCGGGTCGGATCGGGTATTTTTTTTTTTGAACTTTTCAGATTAATACCCGATCGGGTCGGGTCGGGTATTGACCCGACCCGCCCGATGCTCAGCCCTAAGTAGTGGAGTAGGCATTGGGGCCGAACCAGTATTATCAAGAGGCGCTCGAGCACTCGTCAAGGCGCCTGGGTGAGGCCCGAGCGTCTCACCTGTATATGAGGCAGGCAGTTTGAATGAGGTGCCGCCTTAGGTGGCGCCCATGGAAAAAAGCGCCGATGGGTAAGAAATTCTAGCTGAAAATTGCTGCTTTGAAAGAAATTATAGAAAGAAATTGCAGCTTTCTTTGGTCAAAGGAAGGCTGAAAATTGTAGATTTGAAAGAAATTGCAGTTTTCTTTGGTCAAAAAAAGGCTGGAAATTGTAGATTTGAAAGAAATTGCAGTTTTCTTTGGTCAAAAAAAGGCTGAAAATTTGCAGTTTTAAAAGATATTCCCGATCGGGTAAGAAATATTCGTGATCGGGTGGAAAGTAAAGGTATTCCCGATCGGGTGGAAGATATTCCTGATCTAGTAAAGGTATTCCCGATCGGGTAAAGGTATTCCTGATCGGGTAGAAGATATTTCCGATCGGGTAATGGTATTCCTGATCGGGTAAAGGTATTCCCAATCGGGTAAACCCCTTCCCTATCAAGACCAAAAAACATCCAGATCGGGTATTAATTCCAAAATCAATAGAAATAAGTTCCCAAAACACCCCTTTGACCTCCAAACTCCTCACCAGACAACAAATACTCAAAGTTTTCATTGTAGAACTTTCTGAAATCAAGTTCTCAATCAAAACTTTCTGAATCATGTTCACTGATTTCAGAAAGTTCTGAAATCTCAATCAAGATGAAATTTCGGAACTAGATTTCAGTTCTGAAATCTGAATTTTGATTTCAAAAGTTCTAAAATTAGAAATCTCATTTTTGAAATGTGAAGTGTCCTTTTAGCATATTTTAGTTTAACACTATTCCTATTCATGGGTTTATCATTGAATAATATATATAATATTATAAGAGTCTTGCTTCTCTCGAGCGAGCGCCTAGGCTAGCGCCTCAGGCAATAAAGGACCTTGGCGCCTTGAGGCGCCTAACGCCTCATGACAACACTGGGTCTAACCACTATAAATCTCTTTGTTTGCATTGTCTTTACCTGTGTTTGCTCAATTGCCATATTTACTTTGCTTCCGCATTCATTAAGGTAAAATTAAGAATTAACCTATGTAATCAAGCATCCGATTAAAACCAAATTTAGGTTAAGTTTTTAGTGAACACACTATTTATTCCCCCTCTAGTGTAGGACATTCGACTTACAGTAGGCACCTTCTTCCATAGCTTATAGTACACACAAAAACCATGTGACAGAACATAGGGATACCAAGTTACCAACAAGTTACTTATCTTAAAGGACTGCCTGTGGTTTGGCAAAACTTTGGCATATAAAAGATAAGAGACTAATTATCACTATGCCGTGCCTAATTGCTGACTGAACCACATTACAATAATTATCATTATCAGACAATAAGCATCACATTGTTACGGAACCTCTTTGCAAAAAGCAGGGGGAAGGGGGAGTACATCAATGGAAGGCTGCGTACAACAACGGAAGGATGAATACATCAGCCCTCCTCAAAGCCCACAAAAACGGGATTGCTTTGAGCACCGGGTCACCCTCTAAAATATCACATCGTTGTATATGAGATTTTACATTCAAAAATCTAAGTCCTTATGAACTTGAACAAAATAATTAAGACAAGACGAAACTATATTTGGAATGTTTTCTAATATGCAACTTAGTGCTATTGTATCAAGCTTGATTATCTACCATTATGTTATGATCTAATTTTTTGTTCATTGAGTAAGCTAATTTTCTATAACTTAACATTGAAATTTATTAACATGCACCATAAATCATCTACCCAGAATCCAAATACTATTATAATGGGAAAGGAGAGGGGAGAAGGGGAATTTATAGGGCTTGTGCATTCTATCATCCACTTGTATCTTTCTTTCAAACTAGTCACTCTCGTAATTAGTTAAACCGGTTAACAGGATTAGGATGTGTTATTCGTATTCTGAACTTGGTTACTATTTAGCCAAAACCTGATAAGTAACAGCAAAAATATTGACTATGACCAGCACAAAAAACCTCATTTAATACCTATTATTGGCCACTTTCAGTATTCGGAGTTGATTCAGTAATCCTATTTCATCTGGTAAGCTTGTTATCTTGTTATTTGCAATATGGAGTTGACAAAGAGAGGTCAAAGTGCCCACTGCAGATGGCAACATAGTTAAACTGCCAAAAAAATAATAAAACAATGATGTACGTTATGTTGATTGAGAAAAAAAATCATAAGCAGACTAAGTTAGAATTACGTGTACTGGAAAATATTACTCAGGCTCCAAGAAAATATGATATAATACAAAGAGCAAATAACATATAACCACAATTATGAAAACATGTAAACTGTGCAATATCATAGTATATAATGAAGCTGTTACTTAAACAGGAGTCATTATGTGAACTAAGATGAAGAAACAACGATAAGAAATATCTATATATATATATATATATATATATATATATATATACTGAAGCACCCTGATTCAAGTCATTCTTTTGTCATTGAACCAAAGATGTGGCATCTAACAATCATCAGTTACTAACTAAAGTTAATAGTGTTATTATAAAACTTAAATTTATTGCCAAAATCAAGTTGATAAAAAACGAATGAGTCAAGGTAAACAGGAGAAAAATGGTCGGTCCACCATGTCTTTGGTTCATTAAATGACCATCATGTTTCCCACATAAAACAATATTAATTTAATAACTTTTCTTATTACACTGAATGTAGCACATATGAAGAAATAACGTTGATATGAATACAGGAGCCATTTTGAACCCCTATAAAAATGAATAATGCACACATGTAATTATGTTTTAATTTCCTCGACATATGTAAAGAACAAGCAGTCAAGCAATAGTACGGATATCTAGCTTTGAAGTTAGAGTAGGAAACCTGATGATAACATTGAATTGTCAGTTAAATGGTTCATCTCATACTACTGAGGAAATAATTTTGAAGCGAGCCAAAAGATGATGACCATATCTTAACATCAAGAAAAATTGGAAGTGGAAAGCAAAGAGACCCCTATGAGAGAAACATGGTTTCCTTGGTGAGGCATAGCACTTCTAAAATCTAAAGTGAAATTCATTCAGTAAAATATAAAGGATTATGAACTAGAGGCAAGTGAATAAAAGTTAAGAGTATTAATAGTACAACAAAATCTTTATACAAGCATTCCTTTATATAAAGTGCAAATAAATTAAATGTAAGCATCCTCAGTTCTTCCTGTTTTCTTAACAAATGTGTATATCGCATAAACATAACATTCATTACATGTGCAATGTGTCATAAATCAGAATAAATCTCCTCTTCATAGTGTAAACCTATGCAATGGCCAAGAATTAGTTACATGTGGATAGCATCATGAGTCAGTTAGAAACTCCACCACATGATTAGTTTAAAATTCAAGTGCTTCATATTTGTAGATCTGATGGTGTTTCGGCAGCAAGTGCAACTTCAGGGACTTGTGACTTCATTCTTATATCTACTCATGATTGGCTTGAATAGCCATACAGCTATTGCTCACATTTTGATTCAACTGCAATTCCATAAATCTTAACCAAGTTCTTCAACTGCCCAGGTTCTATGGAAGATCACAACAATCTCAAATGATTGTGTGTTTTGGGTCTCATTTTGTAACCTCTCTGTTGAGGTGAGCCAAAAAAGATCACTTGTATTCATTCATGAAGGGGTGTATATAAAAGAGATGTGCAAGATAATTGTAAGTGAGGTATAACCTAAGCTAACATATACTAACACACATATACCTACAAAATTATATCATTCAACACTCCCAACACTCCTCTCAAGGTGGTGCATAGATGTCAATCATGCCCAACTTATCACAAAGAAATTTAAAACGAGGCACAGGCTTTATTAAAGATCTAGTAAAGATCTGATGTTGTTTCTTCTTGAGAGGATGTTTGAGGAGTAATGATCTTCTTGGAGAGGACGAATCTCGGACAAAATGACAATCAACTTCAATGTGTTTAGTCCTTTCATGGAATATAGGATTATTTGCGATATGAATAGCAGACCGATTGTCTCAGTGCATAACCACATGCTCATGAGATGAGAAGCCAAGTTCCTGTAGTAGAGACTATTGATCCCATTAATTCACATGTTGTGTGGATCATAGCCCTCTACTCAGCCTCAGTCGCTCAGCGCTTGAACGTGTTGGCCTAAGATTTTCTACTTTGTTCTTAATCTCGATTTTGATGATAACAAACATGAAACTAATGTTTCATTGAGAAATTCTTTCAAGTTCCAAGTCGGTTAGCGCATGACATCCGCGATCGAAAAAATCGGAGAAATCGAAGAAATCGGCAAGGACGCTCGTTGACGCTCGGGATTCTTTGAGAAGTTAGAGTTTAGGTGTAGGGTGTCTAGCATGTGTTGTAAATCCTCATGATGATGCATAAGAACCCAAAAACCAAACCCGAACCCCAAAACATGAAAATCCGAAAAATTAGAAAGCCCAGAAATTCATTAAGCTTAGGGAGCTCCTTGGAGGGCTATATGACCTAGACATTTTCTTGGCACCAAAAGTCCCAATAATTGTTCCTTAGGTATAAATGAGATATTTTTAAGAGTTTTTTGGAAACCTTTAGCCTACCTATATTTGACCCGGGAGATTATAAAATTCCCTGTATTAGACCCTAAAAGTTAGATTTTGATTCTTAAGGATTTTGATTTTTTAGATATTTGTATTGAATCCAAATTGAAGGGTAATCCTTATATAACATTTATGTTTTAAAGTTATTAACTTAAAGATAATAAATGTTATATAAGAGGACTTAGCGAAGACCAAAACCAAAAACGAACAAACAAGCAAAAAAATCAGCCCTACCCAGATTCGGTCGACCGACTGGTCGACCTGCTGAAGAAGAAATCGGGCAAAAGGCATTTCGGTCGACCGACCGATGCCCAGAATGGACAGAATGCCTTCGTTCGCTCGGTCAGTCGACCAACGATCGACCAGCAAGCGACCAGCGGTCGATAACGGGCAAAAATTTGCCCGTTGAGAAGAGAGGTGTTGCTCTTCTCTTCATGGCTTATAAATACAAGGCCATGAGAGCCTTCGTCCTTGATGTTGATCACTTCTAACCTCCTTAAGCCATCTTTTGATCAATTCTAAGCCCTCATTGAGCCAATCTTGTGAAAACCCCAGCTTGAGCCAAAAACTTTGATCTTGCCTTCATTCCTTCATTCATTAACCATCAAATGCATCAAGAGGAAGCTAGGAATCTTGTTTTGGAGCTAAGTATTTTATTGTTTAATTTATTACTTCACTTAGTGTTGTATTTTCTTGTTTATTTCTTTGTATTTGAGTTTGTGTTAGACCTAGAGTGTAGGTCTTGAAATTGGATGGTAGCCTTGGTGTTTGAGGTTTAAATCCAACGGTGTAAACTTAATTTACTAGGATTAGTATTGTTGTCCTTTAGGTTTGAGGTGGGAGAGTGCTCTCGGTAGGAAGGCGGAGACTTCCGGGTGTGGAAGTGTCTTCGGTGTGAGAGCGGAGACTCTCCGATGAAAACATCTTCGTTGTAAAGGAAACAATTAATCTAGTAAAGTTTAGTTTGGAAATCCTAAGTGGGGCGCTTAGGTAGTGGAGTAGGCATTGGGGCCGAACCACTATAAATCGATCGTGTTTGCATTGCCTATTGTGATTGCGCCTTAATTGCTATACTTACTTGTTTTCGCGCATTGCTTTCTTGGTTGTGTTTAATTGTCTTATTTATCGCTTCCGCTTGCTATTCGAATTAGTGTATTGCCTAAGTTATAAGAAACGGTTAAATTCGATAAAACTGGAATTAGGCGAAAAAATTAATTAACACACTATTCAACCCCCCTTCTAGTGTGGCCATTTCACCATCAGAACGAGCTACCAAATTATGCTTCTTGCTTCTCCAAGTAACTAGATTTCCACCAACATATGTGCAATACCCTGATGTGGATCTTCTATCAAGCCTTGAGCAAGCATAATCAGCGACAGCGTCAGAAAAACTTCTATTCTTATGTGTTCATTCCTTTCGAACCTTAATCCTTTTTTCCTAGTGAGTTCTCAACAGTGTGTAGAATTTTGAGAAGAAGAGCATTCTAGTGGGAGTTCTTGGGTTGATGTGTACCGCATAAGAAATATCTAGCTAAGTAACGATGAGGTATATTAGCTTCCCAATAAACTTTCTAAACATAGCAAGGTCTTCCTCTTCATGTCTAAAAGTGATATTAGAATCAACAGCACAACTGCTGATTTTACAACCCAACTAGACTAGACTAGCTCTTTGGGCTCGGTCGAACCACACTCAGAAGCACCCCTACTCATGAACCAGACTCATATCGAACCAACTACAACTTAGCCTGGGGCTCCATCCGGCCAAACAAGAATATCAGCATCCTTCATTTATCACCAGAGATTTGGCAGAAATGAGCATGCGATCTAAGAGATAACGATCGACTCATTCAGAGTATATCCCTGCAAGATTCTAGAAGACATCATCGCCAAACACCCAGACCTGCCTCATAAAACAAATACGTCACACATCAGGTATACTCTTTGAACAATTTCCATACCCATCATCTGGAATTCCTTCTTACTTGAGCGTTGAAGTGTCTTTGCATGTCACCACCAGAGCCGTGCTAGACTAGGAGACGCAGAGGTTTGCAGCACTCCGACTTCAAGCGAGAACATCTGGCGCCCACCGTGGGGCCGAGTAAACCTCACCTATCCCACCATGGTAGATACCCGGAGTCGAGAGAATGATGTCGCCAATAGGCAGCAACCTAGGAGCAGCGCTCCCCAGCTACCTAGAGACGCTAACATGGCGAGGAGCGACGCTCCGTTGTCTAATGACTCAACGCTAGAGGAGCTACGACGTCTGATCGTCGATCTCGAAACACAAAACCAAAGGTTGACAGCCCAATTCAACGTGCTAACGCAATCTAGATAGAACAACATCCAACTGAGCGTGAGCTCTGCCGCTCAGACCATAAAGAAGATAGCCACCACGAAAGAACCGAGGGTCCGACCTCAGTCTTTAGAGACGAAATCTCCCACACACAACACCAAAGAGAAAGAACCAAGACCACAAAACCACATCATGGCAATCCCTCTCCCCAACAACTTCAAATTGCCGACTATTCTCCAACCTTACGACGGTACGGGTGATCCGACCACTCATCTGACGATGTCCAAATCAATGATTCTTCTCAACGGCGCTACCGACTCCATTTTGTGTCGAGCTTTCCCCACCTTCATAGAAAAGGTCACGCTTCTATGGTTCTCCACCCTCCCATCAAGATCCGTACACATCTTTCAGGAGCTCGCCAAGGCGTTCATCGACGGGTTCTCCTTATCTCGAATCTATTCCAAGACTGACTCCCTCCGCTACATCAAGCACGGACAAAATGAATCGCCGAGGGAATACCTGAAGAGATTCAATGTCGTAGTCATGGAGATCCCCAACCTCGACTCTCACATCGAGATATATTCTATCAAGCTCAGCAGGAAGCTTGGACAGTTCGTGGACTAGATAGCTTTATCCAAGCCAATAACCATGGTCGAGTTTCCGGGAACGAGCGGAGTTCCGGGAACGAGCGATATGCTACATGGAGATGGAAGAGCTCAGAGAGGCTAGAAAAGCCGATAGGCAGACCAATAAAGATACTGTTGAGGACAATAAAGCAAGAAGCTTGATAAAAAAAAGGAGAAGGACGAGATCACCATGAGCGAGACGACGACGAAAGGAGTAGGTCGCCCTCCCGAGCTAACCCTAGATACGGGAATACACTCCACTGAACACCAAAAGGGAGACTATCCTCCGGGGAATTTATAATTTACAACTGCAAGTATCCCAACAACGCGGGAAAGCAAAAGTCCCACCTAACACCAACAAAAGTAAGAAGTGCAAATGTGCGTAGACTTCACCGACCTAAACAAGGTCTGCTCGAAGGACTCCTATCCTCTCCCGAGCATAGACAAACTTGTTGACGGCTCCTCGAGGTATATGCATACTCAAGCTACAATCAGATCTGGATGCACCCCGATGATAAGAAAAAAAATGGCCTTCATCACAGAGCATGCTAAATTATGTTATAAGGTGATGCCTTAAGGACTAAAGACGCAGGCGTCACATACCAGCATTTGATGAACAAAGTCTTTGAACAACAGATCGATCTGAACTTGGAAGGATATGTTGACGAAATGGTCGTCAAAACACTGGTCGCCAAAAACACGGCGACGACCTTAGTGTCAGCTAGCTCAGAAGCTACAAGATGAGACTAAACCCAAAAAAGTGTGCTTTCGGAGTCCACGGCGGCAAGTTTCTCAAATTCATGCTTACGAACCGAGTAATCAAGGCAAACCATGAGAAATGTCGAGCAATACAAGAGATGTGTAGCCCGCAAAATATAAAAGAGATGCAACAGCTTACAGGAAGAATGGTTGTGTTATTGAGGTTCCTCTCTAAGTCAGCAAACAAAGTTGCCCTCTTCAAAATCCTAAAGAAAAACAAGACTTCCAATGGAACAAAGAATGCAAACAAGCATTCGGAGAACTCAAAAACTTCCTCACCAGTCCCCCGATTCTGGTCAAACCTCAACAAGGGGCTACGCTTTTCCTCTACTTCACATAGAACGCCTTAAGCTCGGTACTAGTTCGAGAACATAGGAAAGATCGGAAGCAAATCTACTTTGTCAGTAAGGTAGGTCCTAGTCAAGCCCGAGCTCTATTCTCCCCCTAAGCAACATACCTAGGTAATTGCTCTATATAATTGGTCTTTGAAAGGATCATAAAAAAAAAACATTCTTGACACCCATTTGATACATTTGCCACCCTAGATTTACAGCCCAAAAAAATAAGAAACTTCATAGAATTCAACCAAGTCATTACGAAAAAAGCTCTCAAAACAATCAACCCCATATTTTTGAGTAAATGCTTTTGCAACTAAGTGGGTTTTGTATTGATCAATAGTGCCTCAATAGTGTCATCAAGAAGGTACTTGATAGTGAAAATCCAATTGTATGCAGTTGGTCAAACACTCAAAGGACGAGAGACAAGATCACATGTGTGTATAAGAGTAAGGCAGGCTGACATTCCACTTGCAGGTCAACGAGAGCTTCATGATATGTCCTATGAATGGTAATATAAGACAAGGACAAGACAAAAGTATGAAAAGGTGGCAATAGATAAGTAAAAGAAACCATCCACTAATAGAGAGGTAAAAAGACGTTTATGAGCAATAAGTAACTTAGTGGTAGGATCTGTCGACAAAGGAGGGGCAGGAGGTGGACACAGCCTAGAGATTGCTTCCTCATTCCGTCGTTGGTATACAATAAAAGGATGAAAGAAGGTATTAGTGCTAGTAGAGGATCAGTGGAGATGGTGGGGAATCCACACCTGATGGAAGAGGAGGTCCATTGTCCTAGATAAAGAAGAAGATGATGTGGAAAATAAAGTGTCTCCTCAAAGGAAAGATCAGCAGAGGTAAAGAAGTGTCTTGAGGCTAAGTTCATAACATCTGTACTCTTTTTGGATGTCAAAATATCCAATGAAGACATCGAATAGCCCTAGGAGATTGCTTATATAACCTGGTCCAAGAGCATGGACAAAGGTGTCAGATTTTGTTAAACAATTCAATTCTGTTGAGAAGTATAGGGGCATGGTGTTTTATGTCTAATCCCATGAGAAGCACCAAAAGAAACAAAATCATATTACAAGTATTCTTGAGCATTATCAGTAAGCAAAGTTTTAATAGAGACACCAAATTGAGTTTTTATTTCTGAATAAAGTTTTGGAATACAAGAAAAATTTCACACCTACACAGTCTACACTTCAACAACTAAACCCTTGTTATACGAGTGTGGTCATCAATGAAAATAACAAAATATCTATATCCCAACTGAGTGACAATAGGATTAGTAACATAAATATCAATATGAACAAGGGTACTACGACTATGTGAGCTAGGGTATTTGCCTGACTCGCAAGCTTCACATTGAAAAGGAACACAATGAATAGAGTAAGGAAGAAAATCCTTCAACTTTCAATCTACGGATGATCAATCATGCTAGTGGATGAACAAGTGGAATAGTAGGAAAATTCCTCCAGAGTCAATTCCCCTACCAATTGTCTTCCTCGACTTTAGATCTTGAATGACACAATGAGAAGAGTAGAAAATTACACAAAAATTGACCGATAAACACAATAAACTTAGAAAGATAATAGACTCTATCAAGATTAAAGGCATTAGGCATTCTAACAAACCCTAAACCATGAACAGAAGATGAGGAACCATTAAGAAGAAAAACATATCGTACTTTAAAATTTGATTGAAAGATAAAGAAAAACTTAGATTACCTAACATATGATTAGAGGCACCAAAATCGAGTATCTGACTAGGACATACCATGAGAGGTAGTGGCAGCAACCGCAAGAGTGAAAGACATCACTATCACTACAATAGAGGTACTAGAAGAAGAGCTCATTTATAGGAATCTCTCATATTGAGCCCTAGAAAGCATCAATCTCGAAAGCATCACTGATTCTGGGCAAGAATCATTGTGAGTGATACGTGAGGAATTTGTAGCTTGAGCTTAAAGCGGTCGACCAAATTTCTTTCGGCAATGTTCAGAGAGATGGTTAGACCAACCACGATAAGTACAAGGAGGAAACGAGTTCCTCCCATGGCCACGGCCACTAGTCTGAAGGAGGTAAATGGTATTATCTATCATGAATGAAGACTTCACACTCTAAAGTGAATGAGGTAAATCTAGCAATGAGGAATTCCTCCTATTGCTCCTTCTGAACAGAGACATTGGCGGTGAAAGTATTTTGAATAACTCTGAACAAAGCTCAGATCCACTTTCTTTCTTCCAATTTCATATTGAATAATTCTAAGTACAAGTAATAAATTTTGGATATACTTTTATCTTGAAAATATATCCTTTTAAATGTTTCTCATATGCTTTTGGCAGTAGAATGAAACATGACAATTGAGGCAATTTGAGGTTCAGGCTGTTGAGCAACCACGAGAGAACGCAATGATTTGCCTCTCAATCTTAGTATTCTTCAATATTTGCAATATCTGGTATATCGCCATCAAAATGTTGTCTTATTTTGTGATCCACATAAAAGCCAGAAGGCCCTTCACCAAACGAGATAATTTGTACCAATGACTT
Organism: Canna indica; assembly: GCA_034359265.1. Taxonomy (NCBI): domain Eukaryota; kingdom Viridiplantae; phylum Streptophyta; class Magnoliopsida; order Zingiberales; family Cannaceae; genus Canna; species Canna indica. Next base: position 60,352,750 of record CP136890.1, on the reverse strand, counting down.
TGACAGAGGTACAAACAGCCGTCATCTTGAGATCCTAACCCTAATACTATCTGATGAGTAGAGGACCTTTAGAGGAGAGTGGGCAGCCCTTTTTGGAGATAAGTTGCACCATCAAGGAGGAAAGCTGCCCTGAAAAGAAAGATTCCGAAAAACCATAAAATGGTTGCTGCTCTTGCAGGAGAGCTGCTGCTTTTGATGGAGGGCTGCTGCCCTTGCTGGCAATTGCAAGGGAAAAGGCTGAGGGCGGTTGCTGTCCTAGTTGGCAGCAGAAATGGTTGCTGCAGCGGGATAGATGGAAGAGGAGGATAGAAGAAAGAAGGTAAAGGGGAGAAGAGGATTAGGAAAATCCTAACCCTAATGTAAACTTGCACTTATACCATGATACCATGTGAAGAACAGGAGTTGATCTTCATTACAAGATGTCTCCAAGAATAATACGAGATCAAGTGAAAATTGTACGGTAACAATGAGAACAACATAACTAACCTATTTTAACAATCCAAGTAAATACTGAAGTAGAAATACAAGTAACCGTAACCAGAAGCATAAAGCGATGAGACTAGTGAATGTATATATGTCAGATCGGCCAATCGTTCCTGTAACTGGCAGCCACATTACTTAGATTCACATGAGATAAGCAATAACCTATTAGGCAATATTTCATAAATGATGATGTTACCACTTTTAGATTCATATTAGAAAAAGAGTACATCATAAATATCCATTTCATACTTACTAGTTTTGGTTTAATGACAAGACAGTCAAAGACTTCAAAGATGATAGACCCTCCCAATTTATGCTCTCATCTGTTATATTATTTGCATTTAGCAGCAACTTCTACATATACGATAGCAAATAAAATACCAATCATTTGTTGCTTCCAGAAATAGAAATCAGTAAGAAAAATCTTTAAAAGCCTAAAGATAAATAATATAACAGAATTTCTAGTGAGATAAAAAAAAATAGAATATTAAAAAAAAACCTTCAACCAACAATAAAAGGACTAGAGGGTTACATTCAGTGACTTTAAATAACCAACTTTAGTTGGTACTTCTCGAATCAAGTTGTTGCTGACGTCCAATACTCTTATAGAATGTCCACAAGACCAAACTTCTTCTGGCACTGCCTATCAAATTATATGAATAAGATTTTCTACTTCATAGAACAAATAAATAGGATGTAAACTTAACACCACAAGTACATGTATTTTCCTGAATAAGAAGATTCGAGTTCAAATTCATCAACAACCCAACCCCATTAGACTTGTTTAAGTCAAATTGAAACAATATGGCAAACTTTTGATTCAAGGCAAGGTTCAAAATTTCGGTTTCCGTACCGGTACCGGAAATGGTACCGGCAGCAACAGATGGCAGCACTGTACTGCTGCTGTACAGCTGCTGCAGCAGCATGACTGTTGCTGCTGTGCCGTGTGCAGCAAGGCACGAGCTGCAGCAGCAAGGCACAGCAGTGCACACGGCATAGCATGGCACAGCACGGCAGTGCTGTGCCATGCTGCTCCCATACCGGCCGCTCGATAAGGGCGGTACACTGTAAATACCGGGCTTACCACCCGGTATTTATTGGTATACTCGGTGCCGACGGGTACCGGGTGTACTGAATACCGTAAAGGTAAACAAACGTGAGTAATTACCTGAAATCATAACTTGAACTTCGGATTTTCCCATATCCATAATATGGATTTGGATTGTCCCAGATCCATAACTAAATGGCTAAAGTTCCAAATTTGCCCTCCATTTCAAAATATGGTTCGCTTATTTTATTAATTAGAGACTTTTCTAAAAATCTTTAAGTGGCTCAAAATAAAATATTTTTTATTATTCATAATATTTTTTTTTCAACAATTCATATTAATATTATAGTAGATAAAAAATTATTTTTGTGGCTAATAATATTATTATTTTATTTTTGAAGCATTTAAAACATTTTTTAAAAATCTTTAAATACTTAAATTATACACTTGTTAAGTAGAATGCAACATAAATTAATTTTTTAACAATTATTGTAGTATTTCTTTTAGTGTCTAATTAATTAATGCTTAATAAATAAATTCATGTTGTATTTTACTTAACAAGTTTATAATTTAAGCATTTAAAGATTTTTGAAAAATATTTTAAATGTTTCAAACATAAAATAATAATATTATTAGCCACTAAAATAAAATTTTATCTGCTATAATATCTATATGAATTGCTGAAAAAAAAATATTATGAATAATAAAAAAAATATTTTATTTTGAGCCACTTAAAGACTTTTAGAAAAGTCTTTAATTTGTAAAAGGGGAAACCATATTTTGAAATGGAGGGCAAATTTGGAACTTTGGCCATTCAGTTATGGATCTGGGAAAATCCAAATTCATATTATGGATATGAGAAAACCGTCCAAGTTATGATTTCGGGCAATTGCTCAAAAAACGTTATGTACCGAGCATACCGTCCGGTACGGTACGATTTTTTTAATCTTGATTCAAGGTGACATCATGTGAGTCAACTGTTATTGTTAAACCAAGAAAACAAATAATTTTCAACAAGGCCATAAATGTAGCAAACATTAAAGAAAAATTTCAAAGCAATATATGGAGTGAAACAAAAGCTAAGAGCAGCAAGTAGGTCAATTATTCAAAGAAACCACAATTATCACATTATAACACAATGTACAAACTACATATTAAAAGAACTAACATCCAAGATATATCCTAGAGAGGGTCATGGTTTATAACTTTTGAAAAGCATGACTGTGAAATTACAAACATGTGTTAATGATCAAAGAGGACAAATAAGTTAAAGAGGTTCAGTGAAAAGCAAGTACAATTTTCAAGCATGCAACAATGAATGGTAAAATAGAAGCATTATTCCAAAAAAAGCAGTTTTGTCAAGTAAAAACAATAGGTAACTTACTCTCATATGTAACCATAACATTATATTTAGCAAAGTTGTTGTAAACATGTACATATGTATATACTCAGAAAAAAATATATGAGCTCATGCTCCTGTACCTCTAAGTTGTTCTCCGATAAGGCTACAACACCAGTTAACTTCCATCTTTCTGACCGACTTTTCTCAATAACTGTTTTTGTGCGACTAATGTAAGGTTGGTTAGCATCCAAAATCCTCCTTGGGTTTGTTGCTTGGGATGTAGAATCTTTGGTTATGGGTCCATCCTGTTCAAGGACACGGCTTTTGCTCATACTCAAAATAGATAAGAAATATCATTAAAAAAACAACAGTCCATTTGCAAATAAAGGTCAATCAAGTTACATGCAATATTCCCTCGCCAGTCATGCCATCTTTGATATATTTTCAAATATACTGGTCTTTTTACAGTACTAGAATGTAGAGACACAACTAAAGAAATAATTTCATAACATATGTTGTTATTCCTAACCAGAGGAATGTGCATTGTAGACAAGCCATATTTCCTATATAACCAAAATTTTCAGAGTGATGCAGTCCTCGGAACCTTTTCTAATTCAACTCTTTATAATTCCTTTTAAAGCTTAGTAAGCATCAATGTTTTGACTTTTACATGAATGAAAATTGATAAATACAATCATCACTAATGCTCAGGGTAACAGTGAGAGCATATGGTGTTTTTTAAGACCCTTCTTTTTCCTATTCGACCTGGAGTAGTTGTGCAACTACTAAGGATATAACTATGCTGAGGGTAGAAATTAGCAACAGAAACTATGCTTTTGAGCAATGGTTCCTGTCGACTCCAAAAATAGAACTGTTGCATCACACTAAGCTTTGCATTGGAGAGAAATACAATGCAGATCAGGCTATATTGTTGGATTTGTTAACATTGTCAGTACCAAAAAAGTTAGACAATAAAGAGTTTAGCTCTATACATGAAAGCCTTCAAAGTACTACACTACAAAAGAGAAAATAATACACTACAACAAAAGAATTTTTTTAACATTTTTTGGTGTAAAAAATATATTTTGCCATGAAAAGTGCCAAACTTGTCATCAATGAGCGTCAAAATGGGGGGAGGGGGTCGCAAAAAAAAATTTCAACACAATTGAATGAATGGAAACAATTGCAGAGCCATAAGTAAGTGCCAAAATTTAAATTTTTGATGTCACTAGGTGTTGGAAACATTAAGACTTGATGTTAACTTTTTTAGTTCCGATACCTTTTGGTGTCAAAAATGTCAAAAATACTTCAAAATTTTGACACTTTTTGGCATCAAAAGCTAGCTAGATTTTAATTTAATTCAATTATGGTGTGATAAATTAATTTTAAATCTTAACCAACCTTTATTAAGTAATTTTTCATTTTAAACAAACTCTAAATTAACTCACGGTATATTAGTTACAGAAATTAGTATAGAGCATTTCTTTTCCATCATCTGATGTGGGGCTAAAGTCACTATAGTGCAAACAAATGATGAAGAAAATGGTAATGGAAAGTGTCCGGAGGAGGGCATTTGGGATGCTTTCAACACTACCAAATTGGTTTCTAAAAATTTTCAAAAAAATAATATATTTTTATTTTCAATAGTTTTACTAGTGTCAAGATAAATATGTTGAGAAAAGATGATTTTCCTGTAGTGGTAGTATGACTTGAAGCCAATTAATTATCAGCATCCAGTTTTATAATTTAACTTTTGGATAGGAACTTTCTTAAAATATGTTAAAGGAGTGTTTGACACAACAATAGGAAGTTGTTTGTTATCGGCAACTGTTAGTTGTTCACCTTAAAAGTTGGATAGTAGTGTAGCTTTTGCTTTTGGGTTCATAAACCATTATTTAATGTTTCTCCACCAAACACCAAAAAAAAAACTAAAATGCCATTTGAAGAACTGAAGCGCCAACAAAGTTTAAATTGGCACCAAAGATTCCTAATAAACAGACTGAATTGTTAATGTTTCATGACTAAACACATGTTAACAAAAATGTATATTGATTATATTTAAAAGAACCAGCAAAATGATTTCCTGAAAATAAGATCAAGATGCATCACCCATGATGGACAAACAAGTTTTTTAAGTTAAAAATAGAAAAGATCCATAAGAATGGTAAATTGATTTTTCAAATTGTATTAGCATATATGGTCTGATATTCAAGACTTCAAGCATTAGTTAACAATTACATAATACACCAAAAGGTTTGCAAGTTAATGTTCAAGTAGTCATGAAGAACAAGTATTGAAGTACATAAAACAGCTTCAGAAAGATTTAAGGCCATTTAAGTACTCCATATAATTACTGCAACAATAGATGAAACTTGTGAGAAAAAAATTAACCTAGCACAAGAAAATTAGAACAAATGAACTTAATTGGATGAAGAATAGCTCTATTTCCACTGTTTTACAAGTGCCCATTTCTCAACATAAAGATGAAGCAGATCTATCAAAAACAATACATATGAAGGCTAGGAAATTACCCCTTGATGAACACCTTGAGAAGCTATCAGCATGAGCTTCGACCCATTTGTGACTCGCATTGACTTCAAGCTATCTTTATCCGTGAGAATTTTGCCTGCAATAGACATAGTTATTGATGAGAAATTCAGTTGCCCAAAAACAAGTAATGCTAATGCTGTAAAGATCGTAATTTCTCTGAACATCAAACTAGAGCATAGAGCTTATGCCCTTCAGCCCTATTCAATTTGTAATCATAAGGAGACCATTTATAAAATCTTAACAAAAACCCTCCGCATCAAGGCAAAATCCATCATCCATTTACCAAAATTGAACTAACTACCAGTTGACAGTTGAATTACTTTTCGAAAAGATAAAAATTTATTTCCAGTACTGCAAGATTTATTGCAAACGAGTAAACAACCCTGAATCAACGGAATTAAGAGCCAAGCTCTCTATGGTGCTCGCATTTTAATGGATGGATTGGCTCATCCTCCAGGAACGACGAAAGATTGGAGCAAAATAAGATGAGAGAGGGAGAATGAAGGAAAGATGCGGAAATAGGAAGGAGAAGGCACCTTTGAATATTAGGGTTTGGCCGCGAGGGAGAACGTTGGTGAGGGATTGGAGGAGAAATTTTAGGTCGGCGACGGTGGCGTCCACCGGGAGGGAGACGGGCAGCGCCCGACCGGTGAACTTGACGTGGACGGTAATGGCTGGCCGATCGCAGGCGACATCGTTCGACCCTCCTTCCATTCTCTCTACCGCTCGCTCTCACGCGACTTTAGCGCGACATCTTTACGCAGGCAAGTGGGCATATATATCCATGTTAATCCTCAATTTTTAAAAAATTTCAAATATTATTGATAAGTGAATTTTACTTTCCTTCGTTCCTTTCAACATCCTCAAATAGATAAAATTTATAGCAATTTCCCCACATCCAATTATGATGAAAGGAATTTTTCAGATCCGGAGTCCAAATTTCCAAATCAGGAATAAATATTCATAATACTAATTTTATCCCTCACAAAAATATCTAACCAGTTAGATATTTTGATAATATTACGTATTTTTTCCAAGATAGTATGAGCTCCATTCAAATGAAGAGAATAAGCGTAGCAATGTATCAAAAGAAAATCCTCACTTGAAGAGCTCTCGTTACTAAGTGAGAAATCAATCGTTTTAACATCATCAGCAGATACCGACCTTAGAAATCATCTGTTCATATGACGAGAAACCTTGCATAGAATATGATCCGTCAATGTTTTCATTTGAGTCAGGTTAATGGAAGAAAAGATGGCTTTGAAGTAGTCTCTCGCAATGTGAGCCACATTAGAAATACCTTCAACTCAAGCTCCATTCGAGTCTTTGATTCTATGGAAAAAATGAGATAGTCGTTTACCTCGAACCTTTGCATGAAAAAAAAGATGTATTCCTATCGCCCACTTTAAGCCAACGCATTCTAACCTTTTATTTATAGTGTATTTCTTCTTTTTCCACTTCTGAATCAAGAGTTGCTTTGAGATGTCTTATTGCAGCATTATCAATAGGAGAACGATGATTCCTGATGAAAGAAAGTTGTTGTTTCAAGACACTTTGGTAACTGGTCGATAGCCTTCGGGTTGCGCAAATATATATAAATATAATTTTATTTAAATAATTATAAATAATAATAATAATTAGTATAAATTTATTAATTTTGCAAAATTATATATATAATATTTTATCCAAAAATATAATATACCTGTATGTTGCACATTTATATATGTAAATAATTAAATTGTACAATCGTGACAACCAAAATTATTAAAATTAGTTTAAATTAAATTATATTTTTAAATAATAATATTCATACTTAAATAATTAAAAATAATAATAAATATCATAGGTATATATGAAAATTTATAAATATGAACAAAACAGTACATATGAAAATTCTTTTAAAATATATTTTTCTTGTTTATTTGGTTAAATTCGTACACTAATATATTCATAAATAGTAAAAGATATAGATTAAAAGTCATTGTTAGTTTTTTATATTTAAATGTCATAATTTTAATATTGGTAATGAATTAATTTTTCTTATAATCTTTTCAATTTTGCATATTCGTGTTATTGCTAAACTATTTATTTATTAATAGCATTTTCTTATACTATTCGATTGATATTTATGTGTACGTACTATTTAATAGAAGTAAATTATAAAATTAAAATATATGGCCAAATAAGTAATTGAAAATAATGAAATAATAATATTATGTTTAGGATATAAAAAAAACAAATATCCAATTATATAATAAATAATTATCTTTAAAATTTTAAAATATTATATTTTAAAATTCAACTATAAACTTTTGCTTCGGTACCAAACTCAAAATTGAAACATGAAGAATATGAAATGAATAGAAAAATCACATTAATTAATTATCTCTCTCAAAATTTTATTCTGCATACCATTAAATCTCTAAATTCCTGCATGGTATGAAGACCCCCTCACATTTTTCGTCGCCGGCCCCTCCCAACAGTTCCCGTATGCTCCCTTCCTCCTTGAAGACCCCCTCCCATTCCTCTACCTCTGATCTCTCCCCGCGGCATGCTTCTACGCCGATCTCTTGGGCGCACATCTTGAAAGGAGGGAAATCAAACTCCCTCTTCCCTGCTCCGGCGATCTCTCTTCAGAAGATTCAAGCCAACCTACCGGTAAGATCCAATTCACTGAGGATCAACTTCAAGCCTTAACACAACCTTGGTCTTCACGCCTAATCGGCAAATTCCTTGGTAAGACTCCTTCAATCCTCTCTGTCTGATTATGGGCTGATCGGCTTTGGAAATCGTTTGGTTTCGAATCTGTTTATGATATTGAGGATGGTTTCTTCGTTTTTCGATTTGATTCGATTGACTCCGACAATAAAATCTTAACCGGAGGGCCATGGCAACTGAGGGGAGACATCATCCGTCTCATGCCATGGCGCCCGTGTTTTCGTCCCTTTTTCGAAACAATTTCAACTTCTCTGGTGTGGATTCATTTACGGGGTTTACCCCTTGAGTTCTGGAATGATGAATGTATTTCTCTTATTGCTTTTGGTATTGGTCGGCTTCTCAAGATTGATTATCGATATCAAGGTTTGGAACGTGGTAAATACATTCGTATATGTGTCGAAATTGATCTTATGAAACCGATTCGTCAAGGTATTTTTATTGAAGTCCCAAACTTCTAATTTTTTTAGCCGATCACCTATGAAAATCTTCCTTCCTTATGTTTTAATTATGGCCTGATCGGCCATTTTATGTCGGAATGTCCTAAGATCGAATCTTCGAATACTTCACCATCAACCCATCCCTCCCCCGTGTTACCCTCTACCACCACCTTTCCTATGACAACAAAAAAAGCTTCGGCTACCCCTAATCTCACTGATCGAGCTCCTTCATCTAATCCATCGGAACCAATTTGTGGTCCATCGGTGCTCGTCCAAAATCGGCGTCAACGCCGGCTATTGCCCCTACCGAAGCGTCCTCCTGTTAAGGAAGATGATGACGTAGGTGCTGAGAGGGCTAATCTCATGGACACGAGCAAGGATGCCACGGTTTCGGTGGAGACTCCAAGTGTGATTATGGATTCGATTGTCAACTCAACCCATTACCTGGTTCACTTATCACCCGTTTCTGATAACTTTATATCTGTCCCCGTGCATGAGATGCCCCATTCTCTCCCAGTCTCTCTCATGACTTCCCAAGGAAATCCTAAATCTTCTCCTTCCCCTTCCTCCTTTGTGGATATGGCGAAGGATCTTGAAGTAGTCTTCTAGGCTTCAGCCTCGGCTGCTCCTCCCCTTCCCCCTCCTCCTAAGATTGCTACCAAGCAGAAAGCTAAAGGTAAGAAATTACCTAAGCACCCAAAGGAGGCCCAATCCCATCATGGTGTCGACAAGCCCTCTTCCTCGAAGAGGCCGAGACCTTTAGCTCAGCTCATGGAGCTTCAAACCATCCCTGTTTTAGAGGCTTCCAAAATTCAGGGCAGTGCCTCCACTCTTGTTTAAATGATAATTTTAAATTGGAACTGTAGAGGGCTTGGCCGCAAGCAGTCCAAGATTTACTTTTTCATTATAAACGTACTCTTCGTTTCCCTCTCGTTCTTCTGTGAAAAACACACATCTCAGAGGCCGACGCTTTAAATTTTGTCCCTAAAATGGGTTACTCCTGGACGGGCTTAGTCGTCTCCTCAATTGGTGCTTTAGGAGGGCTTCTAGCGGCCTAGGATACAACTCGGGTTAAAACTCAGATGTTATATATCCATAACCAGTATATTCATGCTTTAATTCAGATAGATAAACTTTCTCCTTTTATCATTTCCAATATTTACACTTCCACTAATCATGTTGTTCGTAATAATCTCTGGTCTGTTTTGAAGAGCATTGATTTAAATAGTTATCCATGGATGTTAATTGGAGATTTTAATTGCATTCTTGAGCCCTTTGATAAATGTGGTGGCCTCCCATTTAAATTTACAACTGCTATTAACGTTTTCCATAATTTTATTATTGCCTCGAGTTTAACTGATCTGGGCTTTGTTGGCCCCAAATTCACTTTGAGTAACAATAGAATGCTTTCTCATCGCATTTTTGTTCGCCTAGATGGAGCTTTTGCTAACAATTCCTGGCTATATTTTTACAAAAATGCTATTATCACTCACTTAAGTAGAAATGTCTCTGACCATTTCCCTTTATCTGTTACTCTTGTCCCCTCTGCCAAACCTAAGCCTAATCTTTTTAGATTCCAAGTTTTCTGGACTGAACACACTGAGGGTGACAAGGTTGTTCAAAATGCTTGGCATAATTTCCCTCTTTCCTATCTTTTTCAATCCTTCTTTAAAAAATTAATTCTCACTAGAAAAGCCTTAGGTCACTAGAATAAATTAACTCTTGGTAAGCTTGAGGACCTTCTTCAGTCCACTAATAATGAAATTAGGGCTCTTGAATCTCTTGAAGCCACTCTTGGCCTCTCTGAGAACCAGCAACTTAACCTAAGAGCTATTAATAAATACTAAGTGGTGGTCTAAACCAAAAACCCAATGGATTCATGAGGGTGATGTCAATACTGCCTACTTCCATCGCACAATTATGAATCGCGAAGGCATAACAATCACATTAAATTCATCCAACTGGATGAGTTTACTTCCTTTACCAATGACAAAGACATCTCCCAAGCTTTTGTCAATCACTATTCTCAACTCTGGTCCACTAATCTTTGTGACACCACTTATTCCTTATGACCTGACTTTAATACTATTGATCAATCAAGCCATAACTTCTTAACCCCTCCCTTTTCTAAATCAGAAATTTGGGAGGTTATTAAGACTTTCTCTAATGGAAAAAGTCCTCGATACGATGGCTCCACAATTGAATTCTTTAAAAAATATTGGCACACTGTTGGAGATTCTTGCTAACACTGTTGTAAGGAATTCCACCAATCTGCTAGCCTCCCCCTTGATTGGAACAGAACCTTACTCATTTTCATACCCAAGAATAAAAACCTCACTGGAATCAATGAATTTAGGCCTATTGCCCTCTGTAATTTATCTTATAGAATCCTTAGCAAATTCATTGCCAATATACTAAAAATTTTCCTTCCCCATCTCATATCCTGAGCAATATGCCTTTATTAAGGGCAGGAATATACATGACAATATTCTCATCACTCAGGAAATTGTCCACTCCATCTTTTTAACCAAAGGCAAATACCCTTACATCATTTTAAAACTTGATGTTGCTAACGCATTTGACAACATCTCTAGAGAAGCCCCCCCCCCCATTCATTGATTAGATACATGCTTGTATCTCCAACCCAACTTTTGCTTGCAATGTTAATGAAATTATTTTCCAATTTTGCAATCCAATAAGGGTGTTAGATAGGGAGACCCCATTTCTCCCTTTTTGTATATTCTGGTGGCTAAAATCCTATCCAATCTCATCAATAAAGTTGCCAGCTTGAACCAACTCTCTCCTTTAAACATTAAGGGCAAGTTCAAAATCAGTCACTTGATGTTTGCTGATGATTTATTAATCACCATCAAGGCCAACCCAAAAAGTCTGCTTAAGCTAAAAAATATTCTTGATCAGTACGCAGCTCTTATTGGTCAGTTCATCAACACTTCAAAATCTGAAGTGTACTTTCCCAAGCATACCGATCCAAATACTATCACCCACATTACTAATTTCCTGAACAAGAGGAAAGACACCTATCCCTTCAGGTACCTTGGTACCATGATTAACCCTAGGCAAAATCCCCCTAATGCTTATGAATCTCTAACTCAGAATATTCAACATAAATTAGCCAATTGAAAAACCAGATTCCTTTCCCAGGCAGGGAAACTGGAACTCATCAATTCTGTCCTAAACATTGTCCCCTGTTGGCCTAAGGTTTACTACCTTGGTCTTAATCTTGGTTTTGATGATAACAAATGTGGAATTAATGTTTTATTGAAAAATCTTTCAAGTTCCAAGTCGATTAGCGCTCGACGTCCCCGATCGAAAATATCGAAGAAATCGAAGAAATCGAAGAAATCAGCTTGGACGCTCGGGATTCTTCGGGAAGTTAGAGTTTGGGTTTAGGGTGTCTAGAATGTGATGTAATCCTCTATATGATGCAAAGAACCTAAAAACCAAACCCAAACCCCAAAATATGAAAACCCGAAAATTGCCCTGAAATTCACTAAGTCTAGGGAGCTCCTTGGAGGGCTATATGACCTAGATATTTTATTGACACAAAAAATGGCGATAATTGTTCCTTGGGTAAAAACTAGATAACGAGGTATTTTAAAAGAATTTTTAGAAGCTTTTAGCACACCCATATTTGACCCGGGAGATTAGAAAATTTACGTTTTTCAGAAATTTGTACTAGACCCCAAAAACTATATTTTGATTCTTAAGGATTTTAATTTTTTAGATATTTTTATTGAATCCAAATAGGGGATAATCCTTATATCACATTTATGTTTTAAAGTTAAAATTAGTAAATGTTATATAAGTAGACTTAGCAAAGACGAAATCCAAACGAGCAGAAAATCCAGCATAACCAAACTGCCTTGCCTAGGTTCAGTCGACCAACTGATCGACCGGCGGCATTTCGATCGATCGAACGTTGCCCAGAACGGGCAGAATGCTCCAATCGCTCGGGCAGTCGCTGTTGTTGAAATGGTCACACTAGAGGGGGGGGGGGGGTTGGATAGTGTGTTTACTAATTTTTTTGCCTAAATTCAGTTTTAATCGTTTCTTTGGTTACTTAGACAAATTACAAGTTGAGAAGCAAGCAGAAACAAAGTAAATGCGATAATGAAATAAACACAAATAGAATCAATTCAAACATAATTATTTATAGTGGTTCGGCCTCAATGCCTACTCCACTGTCTAAGCACACCGTTTAGGATTTCCAAACTAAGTTTACTAGATTATATCATTTTCCTTACAAAGAGGACTTTACACCGAAAAGTCTCCGCTCTCAAACCGAAGGCACTTCCACACACGAAAGTATCCCGCCTTCCTACCGAGAGCACTCTCTCACCTCAACCTAAGGGATAACTCAACTAATCCTAGTAAACTAAGTTTACAATGGTGGATTTAAGCTTTAACACCAAGGCAACCACCAACTCAATCAAACCTAGCAACCTAGGTTTACACAAGCTTTAATACAATGAAATAAACACCAAAATACAAAAACTAATGGAGCAATAAATCAAACAACAAATACTTAGCTCAAAAAAAAACTCCTTAGTCCTCTTGATGCCTCAAATTGATGAATTGATGAAGCTTAAAGGCTATGTCAAGGAGATGAGAGATCAAACTATGATTTTCAAGAATGGTGGCTCAATCAAGCTCAAGGATCATCAAAATATGGCTCAAAATATGTTGGATGATGGGTGGAAGGATTGCTAAGACTTATATTTATAAGCCTTGAGAAGATGGCATGAAACAACCAACTCAACGGGCAGAAAACTAATCGTTTCCGCCGTCCGGTTGTAGGTCCAATCGATCGTCGATCGACCGACCGAGCGATCGAAGGCATACTGTCATTTTCTAGCACACTTCGGTCGACCGTTCGATCGACCGACTTGCCTACTGCCAGTTTTTGGCAGCATTCGGTCGACCGACTAATCGACCGAAACTGGGCAGACTGCTTGGTTTAGCTCATTTCTGGTTCTATCTTCACTAAGTCTACTTAAATAACATTTACTAACTTCAAGTTAATAACTTTAAAACATAAATGTTATATAAGGATTACCTCCATTTGGATTCAATAAAAATATCTAAAAAATCAAAATCCTTAAGAATTAAAATCTAGTTTTTGGGGTCTAGTACAAATTTTCGAAAAACGAAAATTTCTAATCTCCCGAGTCAAATATGGGTATGCTAAAGGCTTCCAAAAATTACTTTAAAATATCTCGTTATCTAGTTTTTACCCAATGAACAATTACCACCATTTTTTGTGTCAAGAAAGTGTCTAGGTTATATAGCCCTCCAAGGAGCTCCCTAGGCTTAGTGAATTTCAGGACGATTTTCGGGTTTTCATGTTTTGGGGTTCGGGTTTGGTTTTTAGGTTTTTTGCATCATAAAGAGGATTACATCACATGCTAGACACCCTAAACCTAAACTCTAACTTCTCAAAGAATCCCGAACGTCGACGAGCGTCCTTGTCGATATCTCCGATTTTTCCGATCGCGGACGTCGTGTGCTAATCGACTTGGAACCTGAAAGATTTTTCAATGAGACATTAGTTTCATGTTTATTATCATCAAAACCGATACTAAGACCAAGGTAGAAAACCTTAGGCCAACAATCTCTCCCTTTTTGATGATGACAAACATCATTAAGAAAATATATTCTTTAGAGCGCAAAGGATATCAAACATGGGATTTCTCCCCCTATCAACATGCATATCTATATAATAGAACTCACCCTATCTATATGCATGATTTTCCTATATTTTCTTCCCCTTTACCTATATTTTTTCTCCCCCTTTTGACATCAATCAAAAAGGACAAGAAAAGTCAATCCGGTCAAAATTGAGACTCTAAAATTAGTTTTTATGAAGCATGAAGATCTCAACTCAAGGGATGAAAACATACATACAAGTGAGACTAATCAATACATGATATCATAGAATGGTCAATATAATCTAAAATTGGAAATCATGTACTAATTCAAGTATTGATATTACACGTATCGGTCAAAGTTTCAAAAATCATTTTAGAAATTAGTTTTTCTTAAATAATAATGAGAACGATACCAAGGATAGAATTACCATATCATACTTGACGTCTCTTTCAAAGATTTTGACGAAAATCTAAAGTATCGATAAATGAGCACTTGGGAAGAATGATACTTTAATGTTATTTTCGTAAATAAGTGAATCTTTCATGACATTTCTAGATTTCATTCAAACTTTCAAAATACCAAGATATGAGCATTTAAATCATGTATATCAAGTTTGAAGTGAAACTAATGTCATTTAATCAAGATATGAACTTAGCACGATTTCACTCAAAGTAGGCTTGAAAATATGAAAATGCTAAGTATCAAACTTTGCTATCTACTCATGTTTTCTCAAACTTTGGTACCTAGATATCTAACATGAGTGAATCTAAGTATATTGATCAAGTTTGGGCTTAAAAAGAAATTTCTAAGTTCATTTTTCATCATATCTTGATTTCAACCAAAAAATCATTTTTAGGATATCGCTCAAGATATAAAAATCATTTTTAGAAATGATTTCACTCAAAGAATAATGAGAACGATATTAGAAATAGAATCAAAATAGTATGCACAAAGTTTCATTTGAATTTTTCGACGAAAAATCAAAGTATCGGAAAGATTGATATTTCAAGAGGATGATACTTTGCATCTTTGAAATTCAACTTCAAAATTCCACTATATAAATTAGATTCTTGATGAAACTTTTTGTAGTTTTTACTGAAGAAACTAGAATTTTTAGTGAATGTGCAGTTTCAAGAATCAGTTAAAAAAGGATTTTTCTACATTTTTCTGGAAATAATTGAAAATGCTGAATTTTCAATGGCATTTCCGTAATTTTCAGTTATTTTTAAAACATGCTCAGTTTTCATTCAAACTTTTATGACACCATAAAATGATCATGTAAATAGTGTATGTCAAGTTTGGAATGAAAATTTATGGACACCTAACGTGAGTAAATCTAAACATGTTCCTCAAATATGGATTAAAAACGAGACCTTTAAGTCAATTTGTTGACTTGGGTCAACTTGATTCAAAAGATATCATGAAATAACCTCTATATCATTTTATCCATATCCATATGAATTTCAGGGCGGTTTTTGGGTTTTCATGTTTTGGGGTTCGGGTTTAGTTTTTGGGTTCTTTGCATCATAAAGAGGGTTACATCATATGCTAGACACCCTAAACCTAAATTCTAACTTTCCGAAGAATCCCGAGCGTCGACGAGCGTCCTTGCCGATATCTTCGATTTTTCCAATCGCGGACGTCGTGTGCTAACCGACTTGGAACCTGAAAGATTTCTCAATGAGACATTAGTTCCATATTTGTTATCACCAAAACCGAGATTAAGACCAAGGTAGAAAACCTTAGGCCAACAGTCGCTTGGTCGGTCGAACGATGATCGATCGGACAAGCGATCGGCGGTCGATAACGGGCACAAATTCGCCTGTTGAGAAGAGAGGTGTTTCTCTTCTCTTAATGGCCTATAAATATAAGGCCATGAGAGCCTTCCTCCATACTTTTGATCACTCCTACACTTCATTGAGCCATCTTTGATATTTTCCAAGCTTTCATTGAGTCATTACTTGGAGAAATCCTAGTTTGATATCTCATTCCTTGAGTTTTCTTTCAAGCTTGATTTGATTCATCATCAAGGCATCAAGAGGAGCTAGGATTCATTGTGTTGGAGCTAAGTATTTGTGTTGTTGTTTTTTTGCTCCATTACTTGTATATTTTCTTGTTTATTTCATTGGATTTGAGCTTGTGAAGACTTAGGTTGTTAGGTCTTGAAATTAGGTGGTAGCCTTGATGTTTGAGGTTTAAATCCACCGGTGTAAACGTAGTTTACTAGGATTAGTTGAGTTGTCCCTTAGGTTGAGGTGGGAGAGTGCTCTCGGTAGGAAGGCGAAATACTTCTAGGTGTCGAAGTGCCTTCGGTTTGAGAACGGAGACTTTCCGATTGTAAAATCCTCTTTGTAAGGGAAACGATATAATCTAGTAAACTTAGTTTGGAAATCCTAAGCGGGGTGTTTAGGTAGTGTAGTAGGCATTGGGGCCGAACCACTATAAATCATTGTGTTAGCATTGATATTTTGTTTGTGTTTATTGCTTCATATTTATTGCTTTCGCTTTCTATTAATATCGTGCTTAGCCTAATTAATCGAGAAATAATTAAAATCAAAATTAGGCGATAAGATTAGTTAACACATTATTCACCTCCCTCTAGTGTAGGCCATTTCACCAACATCCCCCTGCATTCTCTTGTTGTATCTTGGATTTCCAAGAAATGTTTAGCCAAAATTACTAGGTCCATCAGAAACTTCCTCTGGCAGAACAAGCTTGACCAAGATAAACCTCTTGCTTTGATTTATTGGGACCCTGTTACTCTTCCCAAGAAAGAGGGGGGCATTGGCATCCAAGATTTACACACTAAGTGTCTAGCTCTGCATAGTAAGAGGATCCTTGATTACTTGTATAACTTCTCCTCCCTCTGGGTCCAGCTTGTTCAAGCTAAATACCCCCTTGTGACTCCTCTTAATAAGGAAACCTCCAAGAATTGCTCTGGGTCATGGCGCCTATTCCTTAAAGCTTTTAGAGAACTCTACCTTAATTTCAGAAAGCACATCAAATCTAGAAGCACTACCTCAGTTTTATATGACACCTGGATTGACAATTTGACTCTTGCTCTTAAGCCAACATATGTTAATGTTGATGTGGTTCATTCTCAAATGCTGGTTTCTGATTTCATTCAGGATAACAATTGGAAGGTAGATTTCGGATTAACCTATTTTGGACAAGACTTGTGGGATTCAGTTGTTAGAATTGAGTTGCCGGTTACACCTAATGATGATACTCGGGTATGGGTCAGTGAGGGCAAGGGTTTAGTTACCTCAACTTCTGCCTATAAATTTTTTAGAAGCCGACTACCAACTAATGCTACTGTTTCTAGTAAATGGCACTCCATGTGGTCACTTCCCATTCCTCCTAAAATAAATTTTTTCCTTTGGAAATTCTTCCATGACCGATAAATTACCTACCAGGGAGAGACTTAGTAACATAGGTATCTCTACTACAAACCTTTGTGCTCTTTGTGTAATACCCGCGAAATTTATTAAATTTTGTATATTGGTTTCAACGGGATGAGCGCGATGAATAACAGCGCATGCAGAGTTAATCGCGGTTGGGCACGAATTGTGGTGAGACCCTTGCTCAATCTAAATTACTTAAATTAGAATTAAGTTTGTATCAAGTCCGAGTTGGGCTCGAGCCGAGTCCGAGGGTGCGATCGGAGCTCGAATCCGACACATTTTGAGCCAGTTGGGTCGAGTTAAATGATGAGGGGCAAATTGATAATTTAGGCAAAAATATATAGTTAGAGTCACCTGGGGCGTACGGCTCCAATGAGGAGCCGCACGCTCTAATTTACAGTAGGCTAAAAATTGTCATGTGCGTGTGAAGCGAGTTGGGTTGCGGACTCAGTACGTCGTTCCTGATACACTGTAAATACTTGAAATTTTGGCTTGATATCAGTAGTAAAGTATTCTTCTGCATGATGAGATGAGGGTATAGCCCTCGAGTGAATATATGAGAAGTTAAACATAATGGGTTTGAGATTCGGAAGCGAACTGACGTTCCGCAAGATGTGGCAAAGCAAGCAGGCTTAGGGGTTTGGTGGTTCTTAAAATTGATATTTGTTGGGCCTTATTGGGCCGAGTGGTGCACCCCCGCACACGAGTTAGCAGTGGGCCTTATTGGGCCGAGTGATGCGCTCTACGCACGAGATGGTATAGGGTCGGGTAGGCCGAGTGATGCGCTCTGCGCACGAGGTGACATTGGGCCGGATAGGCCAAGTAGTGCGCTTAGCGCATAGGATGACTATGGGTCGCATATTGGGCTGAGTGGTATGCTTAGCGTATGAGTGATCATGGGTCGGAGGGCCTTTCCTGACCAAGTTATGGGCACTGAGGCTAGAGGGCCTTCCTAGCTCAGTGAGCCAGAGTGACATGGGTCGAAGGGCCTTTCCCGACCGAGTTATGGGCACTGAGGCTAAAGGGCCTTCCTAGCTCAGTGAGCCTGAGTGACATAGGTCGGAGGGTGTTTCCCGACTGAGTTATGGGCACTGAGGCTAGAGGGCCTTCCTAGCTCAGGGAGCCTGAGTGACATGGGTCGGACGACCTTTCCCGACCGAGCTATGGGCACTGAGGCTAGAGGGTCTTCCTAGCTCACTGAGCCCGAGTTGAGAGGTTTACTGGGGGTGGTTGGCCTAGCGAGCCCCCCCGTGAGTTGTAGGCGAGTAACTAAAGGACTACTCTAAATGGGCTGAGTTAGTCCGTGTGGTGTGCGTAGCGCACGAGTTAGTAAAGTAATATGTACCATAATCATATCAGTCATTTGAACACAGAGACAATTACTGCATTAATTATTTACATGGTTTGGTTTGGTGATGGTCGAGACGACCACTCAGTAAGTTCTTTGAACTCACCATTCTTTTTTGTATGTTGTTTTGCAGAGCGTGATCATTGAGTTATGGCGCGGCTGGTGGCGGCGGCGGACTCCAGTGGTGGTCTCGTGAAACCCGTTGGTGTAGTCGAGTTGAGTCAGATTTGAGTTTACTTAAGAGACATATAGTTTGTCTGAGTCTTGTAGTTACTTAAACTTATGTAGTATTGATACTTGGTTATGTAGCTTTTACTTAAATTGATACCGAGTAGCTACTTTGATGATTAAGGTGTATGTTATGGCATCTTGATTTGGTTATATTGCATGGATAACTGTGTTTGTATGGTTTAGGCTTCTGAGTGCCTGTCCGCTCTCTGGCCGATCGCGTGACCCGGATTCGGGGCGTGACACTTTGCAATGCTGAACCTGAGTCTGCTCAACATCTCTTCCTTCACTGTAAATTCACCTCCACTATTTGGACACTTCTCTCTTCCAAACTAGCAACTAATCTCTCCTGCAGAGACTCTTGGCTTTCTGGTTCATGGCTTTCATCTAAGTCTCCTCTTAGAAAGCATGACATCCACATAGCAGTAGCATTATGGTTCACCTGGCACGCTAGAAAGGAACTAATGCATCTTGATAGGCAGCTTCACCCTTCTTCTCTTATGACCCGTATTTTAGCTTTTATAGCTAACTACAATTCATACCATCAAGTACCTGAAGGCAATACTGATATCAACTCAAATTTGACCCCTTGGATCCCACTTGCTCCAAACAGAGTCAAGCTCAATGTTGCTATCTACTCCAATGGTCAGAAGATGGGTTCAAGCTTGGTAATCAGGAATAGCACTGGTTCATGCATTCATGCTGAAATAGCTTATATAGTGGACTCCTCTTCCAACCTTGCAGAATTTGCTGCCATCAAAAAAGGACTTCAAACTCTTTTGAACTTTGGGTTTACTTCAGTTGACCTTCATATGAACTCTTACAACCTAATGCAGTACCTCAAAGGCTCCTTAAGTCCCCCATGGTGATTGCTACACTCAATTCAGAGGGCTCGAAGTTTAATTGTTCAGTTTTTATCTTTTGATATATGTAAAGTTAGTTCTTTGTGTAATAAAGCAGCTTCTTGGGCTGCTGCTTATGCCGTAAATAATGAGATTTCCATTGTTTGTAATTCTCAATTTCCTTTGCCTTAGATAATCTTTTTGTAAATGACCTATTTGGTCATGTTCATTCTTAATGCAATTTAAGGGCTAAGCCCCTTTTCAGCAAAAAATAAAATAAAATTATGTGACAATCAATTAATTAATTACAATTTTAATTAGTGGGGTGCATTAGCATGCTACATTTACAATTTCAATTAGCGAGGTGCATTACAATAATTTTAATACAAAAAAATATCAACTTTGAATATTTTCTCATTTTTAGCATAAATTTTTTTCGTTAGCAAGAAAATACACAAACTTTTATTCTGTTATCCCGTTTAGCACGCACCATTATTTTTGAGGATTTTTGCTGATTTGTCACTTAACGTGACGACGTGACAAATTTTATCATACGTGGAATTTATTTTATTATTTTAATTAATTTTATTATTAAAAAAATATTATTATTAATGACGTGGTCCATGTAGACCTCTCTACTGGAGAGATTGCGCAACCTCTCTGGCTTGTCTGAGAGGTCGACGACCTCTCTGGCGGAGAGGATGTGCCACATTAAAAAAATAATTCAATTTTTTTTAAAAAGAATCTAAATTATATAAGTTGTATTAAAAAACAAAAGGAAAAATCACATTTTTAAAAGCACAAAACTAATATAAAAATAATTCTAACATTAAAAAATCATTTTCAATAATTATTTAGTGAATCTATAACTATCACCATAAAAAATAAAAGTTCAATACATAAATAAAGTAAAATTTATAATCATAAAAGAGTGAAATATTAATAAAATATAAATCTAAAATCAATACTAATATTTTTTAAGGGATTTTTTTATTTAAATACATAAATAATGTTTTTATGTAATGGTATACATTCATTTTAAAATGTATTTATTTTCGAGACTAACTTTCTAACTAAAATTTTCATAGTAATGATATTTTTACATGAAAAAATCAAAACAATTGTAATAAATTTTATAGTTCCGATAAATCTATAACTATCACCATAAAAAAAATGTTCAAAGAATAATAATAGAAAAAACATAAAAATAAAGTAAATTTTATAATCATAAAATAGTGAAACATTGATAAAATATAAATCTAGAATTAACACTAATATTTTTAAAGTGAGAGTAAAAATATTAATAAAATATAAATCTAGAATCAACATTAATACTTTTAAATGAAATTTTTTTTACTTCAATACATAAACAATATTTGTTTATAATGGTATGCATTCATTTTAAGATATATTTATTTTTCAAGACTAATATTTTAATTAAAATATTCATGACAATGATATTTTACATGAAAAAAATCAATACAATTATAATAAATTTAATAGTTTAAAAAATCTATAATAATCACCATAAAAAATAAAGGTTCAAATAATATTTTATAAAAATAAAGTAAAATTTATAATAATAAAAGAGTAAATATTAATAAAATATATAAAAGATGTTGCAATAATAATAATATTTTTATGTATAAAAACTAAATATAATATAGATATAATAGAACATTGATGGATAGGGTTTCGTGCGACTCTTCTCCCCCGCTCCCCTCTCCCCCCCCCTTTCCCCGTCGCCTCACCCCCCGGATCCTCCCGATCGGCCCTGCCGATCATCCGCTTCCCCCTCTCCGACGGCTACATCATCTTCTAAATCCCCATCGTCCACTCCTGTATCGCAGAAGCGGGCGTCTTGGGCCCATATATTACGGAATGGAAACCCTAATTCTAAAATTAGGGTTTCATCTCCGATCCTCTCAAAGATCAAATCCTCGACTTCTGACAAGGTTTCCTTTACCACGGAACAAGCCCAATCATGGAGGGAGCCGTGGGAGAAGAGCCTCATCGGTAAGTTTGTCAGAAAACCCCCGCCGTTGGATTTTGTCTTTGGTCTTCATCCAGATTATTGTCCGTGTTAGATCTTGAAGAAAATTTCTTCGTGTTTCGGTTTTTATCTGCGGAATCCGCTGAAATTGTTCTTACCGGTGGCCCTTGGACCTTTCGGGGTGATGTGCTTCGTTTAATGTCATGGAAACCCCTGTTTAGGCCTTGGGATGAACTTTTTATCACTGCTCCGGTTTGGATCCGATTTCACTCTCTTCCTCTTGAATTCTGGAATTTTGATTCGGTTTTTTCTATCGCCCAGAGTTTTGGCAGAGTTCTCAAAATTGATGAACGTTCTTTTTCATTTGAAAGAGGCCGATATATTCGTGCCCGTGTCAAAATAGATCTTGCTTTGCCCATTCGTCAGGGCGTTTGGATTTCGGTGGATGAAGCCGAGTTTTTTCAGCCAATAGTTTATGAAAACCTTCCTGTGGTTTGTTTTCAATGTGGAGTCATTGGTCATAGAGATTTAAATTGTCTGATTCTTTCTAACCGCGATTCTTCGAAATCAAATGTTTCTGTCTCTGAGAATCCTATCTCTAAGGATTCTATTTTGTCATCGGCTGCCCTCAAATCCCCTTCTCCCTCTGTCCCTGACCCTCTCGTGGTCCCGAAACCGGCCTGCGGACCCTGGATCCAAGTCCAACATCGAAAACCTAACCAACGGGGTCCTCGTAGCACGTGATCCCCTTCGGGGAACAACCGTGCTCGGACAGGAGAGGACACTGGTGATCCTAAGGGCCGCAACCATGGGGGTAATGATTCTTCGCCTCCCTCAAACACCATTGCTAGATGTTTTAACCCTAGCCCGAAAGGTACAACTTCTTCTCCTAGCCCTCCTAAGCATGCTAATATTTCTTCTTCTGCTATATTAAATAATCATGGTAATGCTATGCGGATATTATAAATAATGTTAATTCTTCTTCCAGTATTGTTAGTGAATCTAATGTAGATGATTCTATGGATGCTGTTATTCCTAAATCAAATACTAATGTTGATCAGAATGTTTTTTTTTAATCAATCTTGTGTTGATTCCTTAGAGGCTTTTGCTTCAAAAATTAATTCTATATTTAAAAATAACCCCTCTCCTCCTTCTGACCCTCTCTCCTCCAAGCCCTCTAAGAAGAAGATATCGAAACCTTCTAAATCTAAATACTTGTTTGGTCCTAGAGGTGAAGGTTCAAA
This sequence comes from Canna indica, assembly GCA_034359265.1. Classification (NCBI taxonomy): domain Eukaryota; kingdom Viridiplantae; phylum Streptophyta; class Magnoliopsida; order Zingiberales; family Cannaceae; genus Canna; species Canna indica. The sequence goes on along the minus strand of CP136890.1, from coordinate 60,329,443 downwards.
CAAATTCAAAAGGCATAGGCTGGTCATTGAGCCGAATGGTGCTAAATGCAAGAGTGAAAATGGTCTCTCAATCCCTTTACTCTGTTAGATGAAGGTGCTTAACTGGAATATAAGGGGCCCGTCCGCAGGCCTGGAAAAGAATTCCTAATCTCTCAAATTAGGTTGAACCATATAAATATCATTTCGTTACAAGAAACCCACCTTGACTTTAATCAGGCTACTAGACTTGTTAAGACCTTTGGAAAAACTTGGGAGGCTGCTATTCAGCCTAGCCTAGGTGCTTCTGGTGGTCTCCTCATTGCTTGGGATTCCTCTTACTCTAAAGCAAAAATTATATCTGTTAATTCTCAGTTGATTCATATTGTTATTCAAATGGAAAAATCTGTGCCTTTTTTACTATCTTGTATTTATGCTAGCACAGACCCTAGGATTAGATCTGGTCTTTGGAATTCTTTCTCAAATATAGACCTTAGTTGTTTTCCTTAGATTATTATGGGATATTTTAATTGCATTCTTGATCAAGTTGATAAGTGTGGAGGTATTCCTTTTAAATCAAATAAACCTATTCAAGACTTTTCTTCTTTTATTAATCATGCGGGATTAATTGACTTGGGCTACTCTGGTCCTAAATATACTTGGTCAAATAACCGCAAGGGTATTGCTAAAATCTTAATTAGACTTGATAGATGCTTTGCCAATGCGGCATGACTTCATTTCTATGGTAACTGCTCTGTTTCTCATTTAAATAGATGTCTTTCTGATCACTGCCCCATTATTATGAATATTCCTAATTCTAAACAATCTAGGAATAGGCTATTTAGATTTCAAAGCTTTTGGGTGGAATATGATGAGAGTAATAGAGTAGTTTCTAATGCTTGGAACAATGTTGTTTCTCATGATATTATGTCTGCTTTTAATTCTAAGCTTAAGAACACAAGAGGTGCTCTCTCTTCCTGGAATAAACATGACCTTGGGAATTTAGAAAACCTCCTTGACTCTACATCCAATGATATTTCTTTTCTGGAGTTGATGGAAGGTTCCCCTAATTTCCCTCCTAACTTGGACTCTAAGCTTAGAGAACTCTATAATAGAAAGCTAGCTCTCCAAAGGCAAATTTGTTTAAAATGATGGTCAAAATCTAAATCTAATTGGATTGCTAATGGAGACCTTAATACAGCTTATTTTCATAGAGTTGTAACTATGCGAAGAACAACAAACTTCATCAATTCCATTACTACCCCTAACAATAATATCTTAACTCATGATAAGAAGATCATGGCTGAGTTTGTTAATCATTATTCTTCTTTATGGAATGCTCCTATTAATATATCAAGTCCTATGAGTGTTTGGCCTGCCATGGACCCTATATCTCATGATCATGCAAATTCTCTAGTTGCCCCTATTACCTTAAATGAAATTTGGGATACCATAAAGTCTTTCAAGAATGGTAAAAGCCCTGGTATAGATGGGTTTACTATTGAATTTTATAAACATTATTGGCATATCATTGCTGAAACTTTCTTTCAGTCCATTAATTATTTTTTCCAGCATGCTATCCTCCCTTGTAATTGGAATCAGACTTTACTTACTTTTATTCCTAAAGTCAAAAATTCAAAGTCTGTCAAAGACTTCAGACCTATTGCACTATGCAATATTTCATATCGTATCCTCTTTAAGATCCTTGCTAATAGACTCAAAGCTTATCTTCCAAGTTTAATTTTCTGTGAACAATCAGCTTTTGTTAAAGGCCGTAATATCCACGACAATATTCTAATTGTCCAAGAACTTGTGCATTCTTTTTTTTATTCTAAAAGTAAAGTGCCTTATGTAATTGTAAAAATTGATGTAGAAAAGACCTATGATCTCCTTAAGAGAGAATCTATTATTGAAGTTTTGAATAGACTGCATTTCCCAGATAAATTTATTCAATGGATCCAAGCATGAATTAATTCCCCCTCTTTTGCATGTATTGTTAATTCTCAGATATCCTCATTTTTCCCCTCTAATAGGGGAATTAGACAAGGAGATCCTATATCTCCTTTCCTTTTTATTTTGGTCTCTCAAGTTCTTACTTTACTTATTAACAATGCAGTTTCTCAAAAGTGTCTAATTCCTTTTAAATTGAAGAATAGATTGCCTGTAAGTCATTTAATGTTTGCGGATGATCTCATTCTTTCCTTCAAAGCAAATAAATCTGGTCTTGCTACTGCTAAATCCATTTTTGATACCTATGAATCTCTTACTGGACAAAAAATTAATTATGCTAAATCTGAAATCTTTTTTCCTAAAAATATTTCATCTCATGAAAAAACTAGGATATCTAGTTTACTTGGCATGAAACTGGGATCATTCCCTTTCAAATACCTAGGTGTATTGATGTCTCCTAGAAAATCTCCTCCTAATATTCATAATCTTATCCTATCTCAAATAGATTCTAAACTTAGTAATTGAAAAGTTTCTTTGCTCTCTCAAGCTGGTCGACTAGTTTTAATCAAATTTGTGCTAAATTCCATTTCCACTCATACAATCTCAGTGACTTGGTTAAATAAGCACCTAAGTAAAGAAATTGAGAAAAAGATCAAAGACTTCCTTTGGAATCATGACCAAAATAAAAACAGCATGCATCTCATTAATTGGGAGTATGTTACCCTTCCAAAATACTTAGGTAGACTTGACATCCATGATATTAAGAGTAACAACATCTCTCTTCATGCTAAAAGAGTACATGCATATTTAAATAATTCAAATTCCTTATGCGTTATTGTTGTAAAAACTAAGTACCCTACTGTTTCTTGTATAAATGTTGCTCCTCCAGCTCGATCTTCATGGGCTTGGAGATTGTTTTTGAAAGCTTTTTCTAAACTTCAATTTGGGTTTAAATCTATTATTGGCAATGGCAGCACTACTTCCTTATTGACTGATAGCTGGGTATTTGATATCCCTTTAGCATTAAAGCCTTCTTATATTAACATGAATATTGTTGATAGCTTAACTCATATTCATCACTTGCTGCATGATCATAACTGGTCCTCTTTTGTGGGCCGTACATTCTGTAATGAGAATATGTGGTTGGCTATTTCTAGTATTGAGGTGCCGGTATATCCCGACGATGATATAGTGGTTTGGACTGCCGAGATGGATGGTAAGACAACCACATCCTCTGCTTACCTTTATCTTAAAACCAATGGTCTCACTTCTACTGATAAAATACCTACTTGGGAGTATGTATGAAAATTAAATGTGGCTCCTAGAGTTAAATTATTTTTATGGAAGTTCTTTCATAGAATGTTACTTACTCGTAAAAGACTTATGAATTTGGGTTTATTTGTTGAGCATTCTTGTCTTCTTTGTGATTCGGCTGAGGAATTTGCTGATCATTTATTCTGGTTTTGTAACTTTTCCATTTCTATTTGGTTTTCTCTCGGAAATTCTCTCAATGTAGATTTTACTAGTAGAAGTGACTGGCATTTAGGTGGCTGGCTTGTCCTAGGGTCTCGCAATTCCTTGAATGCAAACTTACAAGCTATTGTTGCCAATGCCTTATGGACCATTTGGTTTGTAAGAAATAAAGTTTTGCATGGTGAAGGAAGGTCTTCCACTTCCTCGATAGTTTTGAGAATTCTAAACAATTCTATGAACTATCATAAACCACTCCGTCCTGAGGGCTCTATATCAATTAATCCTCATACTACTTGGCTATGTCCTCCCTCGGGATGACATAAATTTAATTGTGATGGTGCTTTCTCTAACCAAGATGGAGGTGCCGACATCATATTGAGAGATAATCAAGGCGAGTGTATTTTTGCTTATGCTAATTATTTTTTATCAACCTCTGCTTTGCATTCGGAAGCTACTGCTATTTTTCTTGATCTTTCTATGGCAATTTCCAGGAATTTGGACCATTTTTACTTGGAAACGGACTGTAAGCAGCTTGTGGATCTTATCAACAGTAATTTCGTCCCTCCATGGAAGCATCAGATTTTATTTCATAATATTTGTAACAATCGTAGAAGCTTTAATAATGTACATATTCGTTTTGTAAGCCGTTCGGCAAACAAAGCTGCTCATTGGGCTGCAAACTTTTGCTAGGAGAAGGAAAGAGTCCACTGTTTGGACCTTCATCCGTCCTCCTGAGTTCGTTGTAATTTTGGGTGCGGATGTTAATTATCCTGTAACCCCGAGTTAATATATCTTTTATGTTTTTGAAATATATATATATATATAATATAATAAATTGAGACAAATTAGAATATAATATTTATATATATTAATTTAAACTTCATAAATTTCTTTGTATTTGAAATACTATTAAAAACAAATTCAAAAATTAATATTTCAAAAACTAAAAAAATAATATAAAAGTAATCATAAATGAAATATTTTCAATAATTATTCTAAATAATAATAAATATAAAATTAAAAAACATCAAAAATAGATCATACAATTAAAAAACTAAAATAAAAATAATTCAAAACATTAAAAACTATTTTCAATAATTTTTTGAAATAATAATAAATACAAAATTAATAACATAAAAAATAGGTCAATACAAAATATAAATTGAAAAGTAAAAAATCTATATAAATATAGTACATTTCTATAATCTTGAAAGAGTATGATTTGTAAGTAGGTAGGAAAAAATGAAATAAAAAAAGAACTTACCAAGATTGGATGTCATCAAATTAACAGAAGTTTCAAAATTAAGGATGTGAGTCCGAGCGGTAGGAAAATGCTTAAACCAAGGCTTAAGCACACAATGACGCTAATGACGTGACGATGCACCATCGGTGAGCACCACAATGACATGTAATGCATAGGTGGGGGCCTTCCGTAAGTGAGGTTCTTTAGTCCGAGAGGAGGACGATGAAGGGGAGTTATTCGAAATGCAAATTGATGCATGACGCTTTGAAAATGGTAGAAATTGCACAACAATTAATTCGGATTTTCAACTATTAACATCAAATTCTCTTCAGTTGCTACATATAAAGAAAGCAATTAATTGCTCATAAAAATTCTTTTCAATTTTTTGCTTAGCATTTATTGAAAATTATGCCAAATTCTCTTTAAGTTGCTTCATAGTGCAGTAAATACGAAACTTCTTTTTAGTTTCTTGCTTAGCATTTCTTAAAATACACGGCAATTAAAATAAATTGATATATGAAATTGATGAAAACTTCAAAATTAGGTGTAGTCAAATTAATTTGTATATACTCAAAGCAATGTTTTAAAATAAAAAAATAAAATACTAATAATTTTTTAAATGAAAAGCTCAAAACTATTTCAAAGCAAATAATACTATATAAATAAAATTGAAAATATTAATATTTCTAAGAGTAAACATAAAACTATAACACAAATATAAAATACATTATACCAACTAAAATTACGAAAGTATAAAAAGCTAATTCAAAAATATTAAAAGTTTAAATTATATGATTTTATTAAAAAATAAAGGAAAAAGTGATTTTTTAAATCATAAAACTAATATAAAAAATAATTCTAGTATTTAAAAATATTTTAAATAATTATTCAGTAAATATATAATTATTACCAAAAAACATAGTTTCAAATAATAAATATATATAATATATAAAATAATATAAATTTTATAATCATAAAATAATAAATATTAATAAACATAAATTTAGAATAACACTAATTAATATTTTTAAGGGTAAAAAATTGACTTTAGGCTGATATATATTTATATTTTTAATAAAATATAAATTTAGAATCAACCCTAATAATTTATAAATTTGGTAAAAGGCAAACAAATAGGCGTGATTAAAAGTTGGTCACTTAATTTAGGCAAATAAATGTACTTAATTAAGGTAAATAAATCTATAAATTAAGCAAAAAAAATAAATATTGGAAAAATTCAGAAAAAATAGAAAAATCAAAAAATTGCCACATCAGCAAACTTTCCTTGGGAAAGTGCCATGTGGCAGATGTGAATATATATATAATATATTTTTTTAATACTGCATATTTACGATGGAAAAAATTACTTGTAGCACAAAAATTAATTCAATATGGTGTGAATTGATTTCTAGTGATATTAAACCAATATTTGGAGTGGTATATTTGCGCATTTTAAATTTTTACATCGTGTTAGGTAGTTTATGTGAAGGTGTCTAACTGTTCGACACTTTGGTAGAACCACATATTTACGATGAAAAAAATTACTTTTAGCACTTAAATTTATTCAATATACTGTGAATTGGAGACATTAAACTAATATTTGGAGTGGTATATTTGTGCATTTTGAATTATTCACTTTCGTAGAACTACATATTTACGATGGAACAAAAATCTTTATCACTTAAATTAATTTAATATGATGTGAATTAGTTTCTAGGGACATTAAACCAATATATGGAGTGATATATTTGTGCATTTTGAATTTTTACTTCGCATTATACACTTTCTATCAAAGTGTCTAACGGATTAGACACTTTTGTAGAACTACATTTTTATGATGAAAAAAAATTATTTTTATCACTTAAATTGATTCAATATTATGTGAATTGGTTTATAGGAATATTAAACCAATATTTGGAATGATATATTTGTGAAATTTGATTTTTTTTACTTCGCGTTATACACTTCCTGCAAAAAGTGTCTAATCGGTTAGACACTAACTACATATATTTACGATGAAAAAAATTATTTTTAACACTAAAATCGATTCAATACGACATGACTTGGTTTATAGGGACATTAAACCAATATTTAGAGTGATATATTTGTGGATTTAGAATTTTTACGTCGTGTTAGATAATTTTTGCGAAAGGGAAAATACCTAAATATAACATGTACTTTAATCTTTGTCTCAATTGTGGCATGTACTTTCATTTGTATACATGTACTAAGATATTTGTTTCAATTATGACATGTCGTCTAATTTTCGTTGGGCGCCCCGTTAAATTGGCGACGTGGCATGCTGACATGTATAAAAAACTATTTTTATTCTGTTATTAACCCCAGTCGTCACGTCATCTCACCGGTGTTATTAAAATTGGGTCCCACCTTTTTTAATATTAAAGTGTGGATCCCACCTCTCTCTCTCTCTCACTCTCTCTCTCTTTAGGCAATGAGCCATTGTGAGACTCAGCGGTCGCCGTGGATGTAAAGATGCGCTTGCTTGCACTATCGTGGGTGCGAAGACTCAGTGGACGGCCAACACCGCTGTCGACAACAACCCAGTCCTTTCGTCACCCTCGTCGTTCTCTGCTTCCTCTACGCCGCTCGGTGCCTGCTCTTCTCTTCTTCTCATCTCTTCTCAGCATCTTGCTCTCACGTTACAATGGAAGGCATCTCTTCTTCTCAGCATCTTGCTCTCACGTTGCAATGGAGATGTAATATCCTAGATATTTAATTTATTATCTTTTTCTGTTGCGTGTGTTTGACAGCCTAGCGGACTAGTTCGTGGTCGAGCCGAGTTGACTCATGGTCCGGAGCGAGGTTGCGAGCTCGGATAAGTAAAATATAAATTTATGAATTTATGAAATTAGGTTTGAGTGGTGGGAATTATTTTTAATTATTGTGGTGTTTGAATAATTATGAATTATGCCTATGTTGGTGCATTTAATTAGATTATTATGATTTAATTGTGTGTTTAATCAAGCCTAAATTAATTTAATTAAGTTATCGGGTTAGCGGGTTGGTCTTGGCTTAAGTGGATGCGGGTTGGGCTTAGGTTAGAAGGGTTAGGGTTGATGAGGAATTATAAAATCCCTTTCCCTAGGTTGTGGCTCTAATTTTTGAAGCCACACAATTGTGAGAGGAGGAGCCAGTCGACAGCCCAAGCCGCTAGCCACCCCTCCTCTTCTTCCCTTGGAGCCGCCGCCACCTGCAGCCGAGCCGCCCTCTTTTTCGTCTCTCTCTCTCTCTCTCTCTCCAAGCCGGCGGCTTGGAGTGAGCCGCCGCTTCATCTTCTCATTCCTTTGGGTCGAGCTGCCGAGGTTTGGAGTCAGAAACGGGGGCCGTTGATTGGAAATCTTTCTCGAATCTTTTTCCCTTTTCATGTGAGTGGTTTTATCCCTCTTATTCGGGTTTTCTTCGAATTTTCTTGAAGCCGCCTTGAAGATTCTTGAAATTTTCTTGGTTTCCATGCCATGCTTAGACTTGAAATTTTGATCTCGTAACATGGGGCATATGTTTAATGGAAGATTTGTGATTTTTTAATCTTGTGAATCTTGATTTAATCTTATGAGTCTTGGATGCAATCTTGTCTTGTAGTTTTGGATGTTCTTGAGGCTATAGAGTAATTAATTTCCTTGATTATTGATTAATGAATTCTTGTTATATATTCTAGTTTTTATTTAGGGGGCGTTTAGTTGCGCGCAAGTGCAAATGCTGCAACTCTAGTTGCAGTATTTAGATAACAAATTTGTTTGTTTGACTGCAAAATTATTTTGCAGCATTTACTAGTTGCAACTTGTATTTCTAATATCATTTGTGGGCCGCAAGTAGAATTGCAGCCCAAAAAGCCCGCAATACAAGTTTGCGGGCTGCAAATATAATAATTTAAGTATTAAAAAATAATTAATTTTGGCGATGTAGAGTCATCGGATGGAGACGAGATAAATATCAAAGTTGTAGATTTTCGCGCGATGAATGCGATGGTAGTGTCAGATTTTACATCTGATGTTATTTGATAGATTTTTTAATATATTTTTAGTATTATATAAAAATAAAAAATTATTAATTTATTAGACTAGGTCTCACAAATCGTGTCGGGCCAAAGTTTTCGGCACTGCCCGAGAAAATTTGTCTCAAGCTCGGCCCAAATTTTTTTTGCCTGAGCCGGTCTGAAAAAATTCGTGTCCAGCCCGATCCAAAAAAGTTCGTGTCTAGCTCGGTCCGAAAAAATTTGTGACCGGCCCGGCCCGAAAAAATTTGTGTCTGTCCCGGCCCAAAAAATTTGCTGCCCGATCGGGCACAAAAAATTTGTGCTCGAGCCGGCCCGAAAAAATTCATGTTCAGCCCGCGTGAAAAAATTCGTGCCCGGCCTAGCCCGAAAAATTTTGTGCCCGACCAGGCCCAAAAAAATTCGTGCTCGGCCTGGCCCGAAAAAATTCATACGCCTGCCAGCCTGAAAAAATTCGTGCCTTGGTCGGGCTCAAAAAAAATTCATGCCCTACCCGAAAAAAAATTTGTACCTAACCCAGCCATGCCCGAAAAAATTTGTGCACTGCTTGGCCTATCCCAGCCCGACCCAAAAAAATTCGTGCACGACCCGACCAAAAAAAAATCGTGGCTGACCCGGCCCAAAAAATTTCGTGCCCGGCCAGGCTCGGAAAGTTCGTGGTTGGCCCTGCCCGAAATATTTTGTGCCCTGGCCCGGCCTGACACGAAAAAAAATTCTTTCCCAGCTCGACCCAGTCAAAAAAGAAATCGTGCCCAACCTAGCCCGGCCCGAAAAATTTATGCTCTGCCCAGCCTATCTCGGCCCGACCCAAAAAATTTATGCCCGACCCAGCACGAAAAATTTGTGCCCAACCCGGCCCAAAACAATTTGTGTCTGGCTCGGCCCAAAAAAATTCGTGCATGCCCGGCCCATCCAAGCCCAGCTCTGCCCGAAAAAATTCGTGCCTGATCCGACCTAAAAAATTTCGTGCCCAGCCCGGCCCGAAAAAAATTGTGTCGAGCTTGGTCCGAAAAAATTTATGCTCGGTAAGGACCGAGAAAATTCGTGGTCGGCCCGGCCCTGCCCGAAAAAATTCGTGTCCCGCCCCGTTCCGAAAATTTTCATGCCCGATCCGTAAAAAAAATCATGCCCGACCCAACCCTGCCTGGAAAAATTTGTGCACTGCCCAGCTTGTCTCGACTCGAAAAAATTCGTGCCTGGCCTGATCCGAAAAAATTCGTGCACGGCCCGACCCGAAAAAATTACTGTCTGACCCTAACCGAAAAATTTCTTACCCGGTCCGCCCGAAAAAATTCCTGCTTGGACTTGCTCGGCCCGCCCGAAAAAATTCCTACCTGTCCCGAAAAAATTCATGCCTGGTTCAGCCCGAAAAAATTCATGCCTGGCCCGGCCCAAGAAAATTCGTGCTTGGCTTGGCTCTAAAAAATTCTTGCCCGGTCAGGGCCAGAAAAAATCGTGGTTGGCCCGGCCATGCCCGAAAAAGTTTGTGCTCGACCAGGCCCGAAAAATTTCGTATGATGCAAGTTACAAGTTGCAAGTGTAGTTACAACTTCCATTTGCGGCCAACCAAACGCTTGCAAATAGAAGTTGCAACTCTACTTACGGGCAACCAAACGATAGGCTGTAACATCTATTTGCAGGCATTTGCTTTTGCATGCAAATATATTTTATAGCATTTGCATTTGCGGGCATGGTAGGGATTCGACCCGATGCACTTCTTGATGGTGATGTTGCCTTTGGGCATGGTAGAGATTCGACTCGATGCGCCTCTTGATGGTGATGTTGCCTCTAGGCATGGTAGGGCATCGACCCAATGCACCTCTTTGATGGTGATGTTGCCTTTGGGCATGGTAGGGCTTCGACCCGATGCACCTCTTTGATGAAGATATTGCCTTTGGGTATGGTAGGGCTTCGACTCGATGCACATTTTTGGTGATGTTTAGGGACCTTATTTCTCAAATGCTTCACATCTTAAGATCCCTTAGATTCATTTTGATATCATGATAACCTCCTTAAAATGAATCTTTACTATCTAGCATATGTTAAGGTTTTTAAATGAAACTTTGCATTGAACCTTTGCTATTTAGTATGTTAGCTTGCTAGTTGGCATATAATTTTATTTTGATACTAATAAAGCCTACTTGCAAGTTAAGAAAGTGGTAAACATTTAAGGCTATGCTATCATGAAGAAAATGAAAAGTAAATGACAAGTTTGGCAAAAAATTTAAAGACTAAGGTACGAATTTAATTTTGCAAAAAAGATTAATATACTTGAATACTTTTGCTATAATGATGTCTCTATACTCATGCTTGATTTGCATGATAATATTTGAATTTTCATGAGTAAGAAAAATCATGATAACTAGGCAATTTCATGATATTAATGTTGAATAAAATTGGACTAGTTTGAAATTTCTTATTAGAGATCTCATTTTGAGTAAACACCTAATGAACATGTTTAGATACACATATCACATAAGTCTAGGTATTTAAAATTGAAAATTCATGTCTAGATGAACAATGTGATAACTATATCACTTTAAGGGACTTAAACTTGAAAAAGTTTGACCATAGTCAACAAATCGACTTAAACACTTTATTTTAAGTCCAAACTTCATAAACATGTTTAGGAATAGGTATGACATGTTTCCAAGCACTTAGAATGAAAAAATCATATGGATATGGATAAAATGACATAGAGGTCAATCCATGCTTACCTCTTTTGAACCAAGTTGACCCAAGTCAACCAATTGACTTAGTGGTCTCATTTTCAATCCATATTTGAGAAGCATGTTTAGATTTACTCATGTTAGATATCCGTAGGTTTTAGTTTAAAAAATCATGAGTAAATGATAAGATTGACACTTAGCAAGTTTCATGATAACTAGCTTAGTTTTGAATGAAACCATGCTAGGTTGATATCTTGACTTTAGGATATAATTTTTATTTCAAACTTGACATACATTTCTTTACATGGTCAGTTTATAGTGTCATAAAAGTTTGAATGAAAATTGAACATGCTTTAAAAATAATTGAAAATTAAGAAAATATCATTTCACCCAACAATTGATAATATTTTCAGTTATTTCTAGAGAAATATAGAAAAATCTCTTTTAACTGATTCTTGAAATTGCACCCTCACTGAAAAATCTAAGTTCTTCAGTAAAATTTTGAAAAGTTTCATAAAAAATCTGATCTATAATGGAATTTTGAAGTTAGATTTCGAAAACATAAAATATCATCCTTCTTGAAATATCAATTTTTTCGATACTTTGATTTTTCTTCAAAAACTTCAAATGAAAACTCATGTATACCATTTGGATTCCATTTCTAATATCATTCACACAACTTCTTGAGTAAAATCATTTCTAGGAATGATTTTGATATTTTGAATGATAGGTAGAAATATCCATTTGTTTATTAAAATCAATATAGGATGAAAAATGAACATAGAAGATTCATTTTGAGTTCAAACTTGATACATGCATTTCAAATGACCATTCAATAATTGATATCAAAAATTTTCATCCAACAATTGGTATTTCAAATCTTGAAGTATAGGTTAACCTAAGTCAACAAAGTGACTTAAAAATCTTATTTTAAGCCCAATCTTGATTCATAGACTTACATTCTCTCATGTTTGATGTCTAGATGCCTAAATTTGAGAAAACATGAGTAGATAGCAAAAACTTGATACTTAGCATTTTCATATTTTCATGCTTATTTCAAATGAAAATGTGCTAAGGTCATATGTGGATCAAATGACATTAGTTTTCACTTCAAACTTGATATACACATGCTTCAAATGATCATATCTTGATATTTTGAAAGTTTGAATGAAATCTAAAAATGTCATGAAAAAGATATGAAAACATACATGATTTATTTTGAATTTAAATATTTAGTTTTGAACATATCATGTATGATTTAAGTTTCATATTAAATATTTGTTTTCCATCCCTTCGGTTGAGATTTTCATGTTTCATGAAAAATAATCTTTAGAGTCTCAACTTCATGAAAAAATATTTGTTTTTCATCCCTTTGACTAGATTGGCCTTTCTTGCCCTTTTTGATTGATGTTAAAAGGGGGAGAAAATTATAAGGTAAATGAGGAGAAAATTATAGGCAAAGGAGAGGAAAATATAGGAAATCCATGCATATAGATAGGAGGAGTTTATTTTCATAGATATGCATGTTGATAGGGGGAGAAATCCCTTAGTTGATATCCTTTATGCTTTAATGAATATATTTTCTTAACGATGTTTGTCATCATCAAAAAGGAGGAGATTGTTGGCTTTAGGTTTTCAACCTTGGCCTTAATCTCGGTTTTGATGATAACAAACACGTAACTAATATTTCATCGAGAAATCTTTCAGGTTCCATATCGATTAGTGTTCGATGTCCTCGATCGGATGAATTAGAAGAAATTAGAAAATCGTAAGGACATTGATCGTCGCGCTTAGGTTCGTCGCGGAAATTTCTCGAAGATCGACGTGTGCACCAAAGACGTATTGGATAGGTCCAAAGATCACATGGAAATCTCTCCAAGTTGATGCTCGTTGAAAGTCGGAACCCGAAAACGAAGCGCGGAAGAAGAAGACTAATAAAAATCAAATTCAGCCTAGGTTCGATCGACCGGGCGGTCGACCGAATGTAGTTAGAAAAATGGCAGTAGCCTTGTCGGTCGATCGATGGATGCCGAAAAGCAGCAATAGCTACTTCGATCGACCGGGCGGTCGACCGATTGAGGCCAGAAAATGGTAGTAGCTTCGTCGGTCGACCAATTGGTCGACTGAACTGCGTATCGCCAAAGACGCAACCTGCGTCGATCGACCGATGGGTCGACCAGATTACGGGAATGCAATTTTGCATCTGGGCGGTTGACCCATTGGTCGACCGCATAGAGAGAATAGGCAGCGGTCGCTCTAAGTGGTCGAACGACCAATCGACCGAGCAGTTGTAACGGCTACTTTTTAGCCCGTTGAGGTGCCGTTCCTTTGAGAGGTTATATATATCATTCATATAACTCATTTAATCTCTCTCTCCCACTCTTATAGATTTGATTGAGAAATTAAAAGGGAGTTTAAGCCTTCCAAAAGACAAATTGCTTGCACTCTGTTCTTCTGGCGACAACTTCTTCAAGCGCACACTCTACCTCAACTCGGGAATTGATTCGAGCACTACGACTCGGCGAGTTGGAGGTTTCAAGGCTTGGAAAAGGGCATGAATTCTTGGTTTTATTTTAAGCTCTTTTCATTTGTATTTTTAACTATTATTTGAAACTATTTTTGGATTTGTGCGTGCATGTGAAGACCTAGGATTGTTAGGTCTTAAAATTGGGTGGTAGCCTTCGTGTTTGAGGTTTAAATCCACCGGTGTAATTAAACATAGTTTGCTAGGATTAAGTGAGTTATCCCTTAGGGTTGAGGTGGAAGAGTGCTCTTGATAAGAAGGTGGAGACTTCCGGGTGTGGAAGTGCCTTAGGTCGAGAGTGCAACTCTTCGAGTCAAAGTCCTTTGTGTAAGGGAAACTAATTAATCTAGTAAAACTTAGTTTGAAAATCCTAAGCGGGGTGCTTAGGTAGTGGAGTAGGCATTGGGGCCGAACCACTATAAATTCTCGTGTTTGCATTGATCACTTGTGTGTATTTATTGCTTTTGTCATTTATTACTTCCGCATCTAATCATTCAATCGTAAATTGCCTAAATAATCTAAGTAAACGATTAAAGTTGAATTTTAGGCTAATTAATTTAGTAAACACACTATTCACCCCCCCTCTAGTGTTGTCATTTCGACTACACGCTTCAGTGCCTTGATGTAGACTGTAACCGTTGGTTTTCTGCCTGAAGGTCGTTGATCAAACACTAGGATTCTTCTGGTGAAGGTTGATGGGTACCGGGGCATTACTCCTTACTATTTTAGTATTTCCACGTAGCACGGGAAACTACTGCTAGGGTGTTGCCTATGTGCGGCAGCGTTCGTCTGACTCTGCATACCAACCATTGCGTGGCTGGTAAGATTTACTCGGCCCCACGGTGGGCGCCAAATATTCTTGCTTGAAGTCGGGGTAATGCGGTCCGGCACGTCTCCTGGTTAGGTGTGACTCCAGCAGAGGGGACCTGCAAAAGACACTCTGACGCTCAAGTAAGAAAGAGTTCCAAGTGAGGGGAACAGAAATTATAATCTAGATGTACTTGTTGAGCATCGTGTCTGTATATAGTGTAGGATGAGGGATGTCTGGCGATAATGCCTCCCTGTAATCTCGTAGGGATGTGCACAGAAATTGATCGAGGCTGATTCCGAAGACGTTGGGCTCGTAAAAGACGAATCCATCGTAATTAATGAGGATGCGAGTGTTGGGTGGAGCCCTCGGGCTAAGCCTTGTCTGGCTTGACTTGACTTTGGTTCATGAGTGTGGGCGCTTCTGCGCCTAATCCGTCCGGGCCCAAAGTGCTAGTCCAATTCAGACAATGATATTTGATGATTCTTAATACAAGTAATCCTAAAAATAATCGATAAATGATCAACTTTAAGATCATGATATATCTAATAATTTTAAGAATCAAATAATGTTATGGTTAGTTTGCTTCACTCGGTCTAGATAGGATAGGATATTCTAACAAATGAAATGTAGAATTGAATAGAATTTTTAAATCCAATGTTTATTGGATATAATTGAAAGGAAATAGTGCCCTTAAGCCAATCATGTTGAATAATGGACCATTCATTCGTAATGGACTCTCTCTCTCTCTCTCTCTCTCTCTCTCTCTCTCTCTATATATATATATATATATATATATATATATATATATATATATACACATAGGCAATTTCTTTCATCATATATGTTGCATATGTTTGTTAATTAATAGATTATGACGAAGCCCATCGATCGAGGCAATGATTCTAGGGTCATGATGAGATCATGCCGGCGAGACTTAGAATCTAGAGGTCTAGAGGTATTGGTTGAAAATATTCCTAGTCGGATGTATACTAATTGAGGTGTCAATGTTATCGATAAGACTAGTACACTCATCACATGCTCTATAGTAGAGGGTACTCTCTCGTACATCAATAGTTTGTTCCTCATGTAATAGTAGGTGCAAGTAATCCTTGGACCAGAGGTTATTATTGATCAAAGAGTTCGATCTAATCGGCTAGTTAGTTATTGAGGATTAGATCCTCAATTCGTGATTGTCATTCGAATTGGACCCGAATCAATTCCAAGAGTTGGATTCGATTTAATTGGTAGCATCAAATTAAGCGGTTGACCCAAAGTGTGATTAGGCTAGAACCAACCATGATGGGAATCATGGTGCATCACTTCCCTATTTTGTAGGTGGCGCATGGGGGTAGGTATGACATGATATGATTCCTAATTGTTAGGGAAATATTCACATGCCATATATTGAGAGATTCTTTCCAAGTTCAAATGGGATTTGAATTTTGGAAAGGTAAATATTTGCATGCGATATCTTGAGAGATTCTTTCCTAGTTCAAATGAAATTTAAATTTTTGAAAGAGAAATATTTATTTTCCATACCTTGAAAGATTCTTTCCTAGTTCAAATGAAATTTGAATTATGAAAAGGCTACCTATATAAAGAGGAGTTGGCGACAACTCGAGGGGATGAGATGCCACCTAATTCTCCTCTCTTGCTGCCGCCCCCTTCCTCCTCTCTTGGCTGCCAAAATTTTGATGCCCCAAGGTGTAGCTGTCACCTATTTCATCGAGGACAGCAGTCGCGTCTTTGGATGAACAGATTTTAGAGGTACGAGTGTCGTATTCCACAAATTCTTCTCACCGCCAATTTCTTCTTTCCTTGGCTGACCCTTGCTGGAAGTGTTGGCCGGCCATCTTCTTGGGCAAAGAAAGGTCCTTTGTTGAACCATAGAGCCATGATGAGTTTTCGATGGTGCGATTTGTTGCGGGACAGCTTGGTGTGAATCACCATTGGAGGGCGAACACTTAGGCGCCTCCTAGATGGGAGCCTCGGTCTTCTTCCTTGTTATAGGTATAATCCTTTGCTCCGCGCTCTTAGGTAGCATTTGGTTGGATGAAATGAAATCATAAAGAATATAAATAGACAAGAAATAAGAATATATAAGAAATAAAAAAAAACAAGCAATAGTATTACCTTATTTGGTTGACACAAGATATGGACAAGAAATAGTATTACTTCATTTGCTTAGCATAAGGAATAGACAATGAATTGAGAGGAAAATGACTAAAATACCCTTCTAAAAATATAATAAATTATATTCTAATTTATTATAATTAATAATAACATAATAAAAAATATGAATTAATGTAAAATAATTTATTAATTTAAAATAATAATAAAATATTATTTATTTTATTTTTATAAAAATATAATTAAATCTTCAAAAATAATAATTATTTTATAATAAAATAATAATTATCTATTTAAGCTATGCAATTATTAAAAATTAATTTAACAATTTAATTTTTATATTCTTATGTAATACTATATATATTGGAGGACAATATAGGAAATTGTCATAAGGAAAGATATAGAATACTATTCCTCACTACAACAGAACTTATTTTAGCCAACAATTTTTTAAGACTTTGTGCTATAGTTTTAACCATTGCAAAGGCTTCACCCGTAGTTTCAAAACTGCAGCCTAAACTACCGTCGGGAATTTCTTTCCCTATGATATGCTGATCGCAGGTTAAACTGTCTTTTACGCTAGAGTTAATAAACCACAGCGCAAACATATTTTTCCGATCATTTAAAACTACAGCGCAAAGTCTTAAAATGTTGCAACGATAATGCATGAAAAGAGATTTTTCCTTGCGATTTAAAACTGCAGTGTAAACCGCAAGGAAAAGCTATTTGTGCCAACAATTTCAACCGCTAAGGAATGTATTTTTCCCAGCAGATTAAATTGTTACGAACAATTATTTCTTCTAGCAATTTTTCTTGAAGCATAAACAATAGGGAAAAGTCATTTCTCCATGCAAAGAAATTGTAGAGAATAATGCTACACAGAGATACCTTTCTTCAATCAACTACATGTGCATATATATTTACTAGGCTATTTTATTATATAACTCATTTCATTCATATTACATTCAAATTGGAGATAAAATGAACATATTCTTGTTTAATTAGGTGAATCAGATTTGATGAGAGCATATTAAAAGTTCCTTGGCTATTGCAAACCCACTTGGTAAATGTATAAAAACAAATAACACACTCTGCATTTGCACCCAACAAAGAGCCCAATGACTAAAGTTAAAATTATTATGATGATGCATGCTGGATTGTTTTTCCAATTAAATTGAACTCCACTCCAGGTGCACATATTAATATTGCCTTATGAAGACACTCTCTTGTTACCTGAAGTACACCATTCAACTCATTATTCCAACTACTAAACAAATTCTTAAGAAATAAACTTGTTAATGTTTTGGTTTATTTTATGTTGGATGTATTTCACAAAATTATTCCTGTGACATGATGCTGTGGATATTATTGATGATTTGATACTATGGTGGATATTCTTATTGAGGTGATGATGTGGATTGGTATTGTTATAGAACATATATATGATATATTCTTGTGGATATATATTGTATATATCTATACTTGTTTTGTGGAGAGATGGTCATCATGCATGGGCTAGAGAAATGTGGAGTGGTGCCGTGTGTGCTTCAAGGGTTGTGCGCCATTATGTGCTTGATGTATAAAAGAGGAGAGAGAATATGTGATGAGGTGGATCCACTCCTATGCGCTAAAATTGAGTTGCCAATATTTTGATCAAGGAGAGTTTTTCTATTGAAAGATTATGGATCGCAGGCAACAAATTTCTATAAGCAATTCAATATCAAAGTTGGATTTGGGTTGTTGAACTCGCTACAACATGAAGAACATGTGGAGGATAGGACTCTATGATTGAGACGTTGTAGAGAGGCAAGTAGGTTATTAGTTGTAGTAGCAAAGAGATTTTTGTTATTCTCGGATCACTTTAGTACATGAAGTAGGATTTTTGTTGGATAAAATTCAAATACTTGTAATGTACTTTGTTGATAGTGAATTGAGCATCTGTACAATGAGGGCCCCACATATTAGATGAAGAGATTATCACTGAATTGCGTAAATAAATCTTTGGTGTATTTGCGTGTTTCTGTGTTCATTTTTATATCGCTACTCACTCTATCTTAAGCCAGTTCCAGTATCAGTTGCAACTAAATACGCAACTGACACTTAACAACAAGTTTCCATAGCGACTATCTTGACAATGGGTATTAGAGCAGTTGTATTAATCTCTACCAGCACAGATCCTTGGAGTATCTCTAGTATTCAACATAAAAAATGGAAGGAATGCTGATGGGAAACTCGATGAATGTTCCACCCTTGCTCATAGTAACTAACTATGCTTATTGGAAGGCTCGCATAAGAACATTTATGAAGTTATTGGATGATAGTTGCTGGGATGCTATTGAGATAGGTTATACACCTCCTAAATTCACTGATGGAACTGAAATGAAGCGGAAACTAAAAAGTCAGTACACTAAAGCAGAAATCAGTTCAGCAAATTTTGACAACAGAGCCCTTAATGCAATATTCAGTGGACTTGATCCCTACTAGTTTAAACAAATTTCGACTTGTACTCAGGCAAAGAATGCTTGAGAGATTCTAGAAACAAATCATGAAGGATCTCTATTGCTTCGAACGTCTAAGGTAGAAATTTTGAACTTTGGATTTGAAAGTCTCAAAATGGGAGAAGATGAGAGAATCCAGGACTTCCATAGGAGAGTGAAGGATCATATGAATAATGACACTAATCTAGGAGAATCATTCTCAAAAGAAAAGGTTGTAAGAAAAGTTCTGAGATCGCTACCCTCTAAATTTGACATCAAAGTTGATGTTATAAGTGAACTTTATGACCCGTCAGTTATAACTCTTGATATTTTGATGGAAAAATAGGAAACTTATGAGCTGGAGTTGTCGGAAAAATATTCACATAAAGAGAAGAAGAAAATTCTTGCATTCAGTGCTACTGAAGATAAAGGAAGGTCCGAAGAATGCTCAGAGGATGAGATGGATACAGTGTTTGCTTTACTAACAAAGAACTTCAAGAGATTTCTGAAAAATAAAAACAAGCAGTTCCAACCATAGTTCCAATCACAGTTCCAACCGACTAGGTTTAACAGTTAAAAACCCAAATACACAGTGGGGGAAACCAAAAGAGGATAGACGTCAGCTCCCAAGAATGACTCAAAGCAGAAATACAAAGGTACGAACTATTTTGAATGTGAAGAATATGATCATGTCGGATCTGAGTGTTCGAACTTACAAAAAAACCTAAGAAGTCATTCATAGTTACATGGAGCAATGATGAAGAGGAAGATGATTCTAGTGAATCTAGAAAACTTTCCAGCAACTTTGTGGCTTTCACAGCAAGCATGGGTGAATCAAGCAGCACATATGCAAAAGATGATGAAATCACATATCAATGTACATAAAGTCTTGAAGATGCCTACCAATAGATGTTTGACAAGTGGGTAGAAGTTGCCAAGCTGAACAAATCTCTCAATGATCAAAACAAGTTAGTGACTCAAGAGAAGAGAGAGCTTGAATAAAAAATTCAATATCTTCAAGCTCAGATTGCTGAAAAGAAAAATAGTGAGTCCAAATTGATTGATGAACTTGAGAAGGTAAAGAAGGAGGCAAGGATGATGAAATCTAGTAGTACACTTAATGAAATTTTGAGTGCAGAAAAATATCCTCCAAATCACAGTGGACTTGGATACACTGGATTATCCCAGTTAAAGCCTCACTCGTAATTGCCTATGTAATTGAAGCTCGTCTACAGTGGTTCCACAAGCCAGCAACACACTACTGCTAGCCAGAGTATGAGAGTGCCAATATGCTATTATTGTAAACGCAAATGGTATACTAGGGCAAACTGCTTCAAACTATCAAATAATCTGATGAGAAGGGGACGTGTGAAACAAACAGAGCATAAAGTGAGGTAAATTTGGGTAAGGAAAGCTGATCTTAAGTGTCAAGTTGCTTTCATGTTAAAAATAGTTTCTTCTATAGGTTCATGGTACTTCAACATTGGATGCTCACAACACATGACTGGTAACCAAGACAATCTGAAAGATATTCAGGAATATGGGAATGCAACAATAACATTTGGAGGTGGTGGACATAGTAATGTTGTTGGAATTGGTACACTTGATGTACCAGGATTACCAAGTATGAAGAATGTCTTGCTAGTTGAAGGTCTCAAAACAAACTTAGTAAGTATAAGCCAATTATGCGATCAGAATTTGAGTGTACAGTTTACCAGAAGCAGCTGCAAGGTCTATAATGAGGATGAAGACTGCATCCTTGAAGGGAATAGATCAAATGACAATTGCTACAAAATAGCATCTTCATTAGTTTGTTTCACAACTACCTCATCCGACATAAATTTTTGGCATCATAGGTTAGGTCATGTAAATTGCAGAGACCTCAAGAGAATCATGAATAGTGGAGCAGTCAAAGGAATCCCAAAACTATCAGGTGAACCATAAGTTGTTTGTGGCCCATGTCAAGAAGGCAAACAAACAAGACAACCACACGACCAGTTACAACAAATTGCAACTTCAAGACCCCTGGAGCTACTTCATCTAGATCTGGTTGGACCAATGCAAGTTGAAAGTCTTGGAGGTAAAAAATATGTACTTGTTTGTGTAGATGATTACTCACGATTTAGCTGGACAGATTTCTTACGAGAAAAGTCAAGTGCCTTCAGCATCTGTAAGACACTATGTATGAGGCTGCAGAATGAAAAGGGGCTTCTAATTATGAAGGTTACTAGAATAAGGAGTGATCACGACAGAGAGTTCAAAAATTACTCTTTCTCTAAGTTCTGTGATGAGAGTGAAATACTGCATGAGTTCTCAGCTCCAAAAACCCCACAACAAAATGGGGTGGTCGAAAGAAAGAATAGAGCAATTCAGGATATGGTCTAGGTTATGCTCAATGCAAAAAATATTTCGAGAGATTCTAGGCAGAAGCAATCAACACTACATGCTACTCTATAAACCGAGTTTACCGACCAGGAACTGTGCAAACTCCATATGAACTATGGAAGGGAAGAAAACTCAACCTCACATATTTTCATGTTTTTGGCAGTAGATGTTATGTTCTCAATGGTCGGGAATACCTTGGCAAAATGCAAAGCAAGAGTGATGAAGGTATATTTGTGGGATATTCCACAAACAACAAAGCCTATCGTGTATACAACAAGAGAACACAAATAGTAATGGAGTCTGCAAATGCATGTGAAAGTTGATGACACCCAAAACATTCAGGTCCTAACAGCTAATGAGAAGGGAGTTGTAACTGAGGTCAAAACTAATCAGAACACAACCAAGTCCGTTGATCAAACAGTTGAAACTGAAAATGAAACTAACACTGAGACTGGTGCTGAACAGAATGAAGAAAGAAGTGGTGTTGGAATAGAGAAGTCTACAAAAGTACTCAAGAATCATCCCTTACAGAATGTGATTGGCAATCTGGTTGATGGTGTTAAAGCCATAAATCAACCGAGGAAGAACTATCATGATCAGATATTTCTGCTATACTTCCATAGTTGAGCCCAAGAATGTCAAGGAAGCATTGAAAGATGAATTCTAGATCACTACTATGCAAGAGGAGTTACAACAGTTCGAGAGGAATGATGTCTAGGAGCTTATTCCAAGACCTGAAGGTGTAAATATTGTTGGGACCAAGTGGATATTCAAAAATAAAACAGAAGAAGCAAGGAATATCACCAGAAACAAAGCCAGACTTGTAGCTCGGGGATTCAACCAGATTGAAGGGTTAGATTATGATGAAACCTTTCGCCAGTTGCTCGTTTGGAATCAATCAGATTATTACTTGTTATAGCATGTTGTATGAAGTTTAAGTTATTTCAGATGGATGTCAAAACAACCTTCTTGAATGAGTATCTAAATGAAGACGTGTATGTTGAACAGCCAAAAGGGTTAAAGATCCTACTCATTCAGATCATGTCTACAAACTGAAAAAGGCACTCTATGGGCTGAAACAAGCACCTAGAGCATGATATGAAAGACTCACTCAATACCTTCTTCTCAAAGGATACAAAAGAGAAAGTGTTGATCAAACCTTATTCATCAAGAGAAAAGAGTCAGAACAAGTAATTGCTCAGATATACGTGGATGACATTGTTTTTGGCTCTACTTCAGAAGCATATGTAGAACAATTTGTCCAAGAGATGAAGTCTGAGTTTGAAATGAGCATGGTTGGAGAAATGAGTTATTTCATTAGTCTTCAAGTGAAGCAAACTCAAGAGGGATTGTTCATCTCTCAAAGTAATTAGTACACTAAGAACCTGATTCACAAGTTTAGAATGGACAGTTCTAAATCAGTTAGAACTCCCATCTCAACTCATGAAAAGCTGAATAGAAATAAAGAAAGTAAGAGTGTTGATCCTTGTCTCTATCGTAGTATGATTGACAGTCTATTATATCTGACAGCCAGCAGACCAGATTTGAGTTTCAATGTAGGTCTATGTGCTAGATATCAAGCAAATCCAAATGAATCTTATCTACAGGCCGTCAAAAGAATACTAAAATTTGTTAAAGGTACTATAGACTTTGGACTATGGTATTCTATGGATTCTAATTCCTGTCTTGTAGGCTTCACTGATGCAAATTGGGCTGGAAATATAGGTGACATAAATAGCACAACTGGAGGATGCTTCTATATCGACATGAATCTTGCCTAGCGTAGCAAGAAATAGAATTCTATTTCACTTTCTTCTGCAGAGACTGAATACTTGGCTGCGGGTAGTTGTAGTGCACAACTAATTTGGATGAAAAATGTGCTGATGGATTATGGTTTCAAACAGGATGAGATGATCTTGTATTGTGATAATACAAGTGCAATCAATATTTCAAAGAATCCAGTGATGCACTCTTGCACAAAACACATTGACATTCAGTTTCATTTCATCAAGGAACTTGTTGAAAGCAAAGTGATACAACTTGAGTATATTTCTACAGATCGTCAAGTGGCAGATATTTTCACAAATGCTCTAGATGGAAGATTTGAGCAGTTAAGGTCTGCTATGGGATTATGTATTTTGTGAATTTTTTTTAAAAAAAGTTTTTATATAAAAGGGAAGTTGTAACCCCTCGTTTGAAGTTACGAAGCTGCAAGTTCTTAAAGTTGTAACTGCTCTTCTCCTCTTGGTGATTTCGCCCCTTCCTTCTTCCTCAAGCAAATGGATCCTATCAAGAATCCTTCTGGACTTCATCGTAAAGGTGTGGTATACAAAATCTACAAAAAATATGCTGACTCTTCTGGTAAAGGCAAATCTTCTCACGACAAAGAAAGGGCAGAGCAATCTAGGGGTGACACAACTCCATTACAAGGTAGAGGTTTGACAGTCAAGCATGGCAAATGCCCTCCTCGACGTGGCATTAAACATGGTAGAGGTATGTAGTCTAATTTTCCTAGTACTCTGCCTAGGGTTGGTTTTTGTTATTGAGGGGGAGATTTCTTGTGTTGAGAGGGAGATTTGTATGGAACTAACATCTTTCTCTGGCGAACCAATTCCTAGAGCCTCAGTTGAAACTGAAACAGTTCACGATTCACTTCCAATACAAACTGGTCCTAAACCTGCATGTTCTCCTCTAGTTGCAACTGAGCTCAGGACTGAGGTACCTGCAGCTAATACAAGTATACCTTTTGTTGTACATGAAAACAAGACTGATATGTCTCCAGTTGGACCCAATAGAACTTCAGTTGCAACTGAAGTTCCAACTGGCTAGAAATGAAAGACAGTTCAATAATCTTTGCATAGAACAACATATAAAGGTAAGTTGCCTCAAAGTTTAGGCAAGAAGCATTCGAGGAAATCGATAATTGATAGTGATTCTAATGATGAAACTCTCTTAGAGAGAGTATTTGAAATGAGACGCCCAAAACACATGAAGACTCCTACTGATCGGCTCATCATACCAAGCCCTCATCATAGAAAAAACAGAAACATGTGAAGAAATCGGCTCAGAAAACAAAAACAAGTAAGCTTCATTCCGGTTTACTATCTAATGATCTTTTTCCTTTGTGGGAAGCTTTGCAATTGAAAGGTTTTATTGCTCACAAACATGTTGATATTAAGAATTTCAAGCTTAGATGCAGTAGAGTCATTGATTTTCTAGAAGAAAAATAGTTAACTAGTACTTTCCTAAACATTGTTCCTTTTTCAAAACTACGTGTCATAGAGTTATACTGTAATCTCTCTGCAAATATCATTGATCCACTCTCTGACCATTTTCATCAAGTACTTGTTCATGGAAAATGGTATATATATTTTTTCAGTCCAGCTATTATCAATGAATATTTTGGATTTGACTCTGCTCATAATGGTGAGTTTGATGAAATCAGTACCGAGTCTCTCTAAAGGAACTGAAGTTTCGAATGATGATATAACAGACTGGAATGGTGAACACAACATTAAATCCTCATCCCTTAGCACCTTCTTTGTTGTGTTATATTTGATTGCAAGATATCACCTGATCACCACTTCACACATTACATTTCTGAGTAAGGAGATGGTTCTTTTGTTGTTCAAGATTACAAATGGAATTCGATTCGATGTTGGTTTTCTGATTTTTGATCAAATTGTAGCACTCCGCAACAGACTTTCCACAAAGTCTCGACTATCCTTGATTTTTCCCAATCTGATCTATGCAATACTAGAAAAAAAAGGGATTCCAGACAAATGATGAGGAGGCCCTTTAAGCATTGGGATCATCACTGAAAGTACATCACAAGCTTTTGAGAGCTAATACTCCTGCTCCTAGTGTTCATGCTAAGCCTGGTCCCTCCAGTCAGTCCTCCAATATTCTAGATGTGCAGACTATTCTAGAGGAGATTTCCAAGGTTAAGGAGGCTATGTCGAGTTTACTGAATCATGTAATATCTTTAGATTAATGGGCCCTGGATCATTTTACTAATTCAATTGTTGTTCCACCTGCTAATTTCTCCAATACATCGTCTGAATCCTCTGACTCTACCAGCTCAGATTAATTCTTTTGTTCTTTCCTTTGGCTTAATTGCCAAAAAGGGGAGAAATATACACTCGGATTCTGTTTATGATGGACATATTTTTTTGTCAGTTGCAACTGCTGCATATTATGTTTATTATTCAGTTGCAACATATGTCTACTGTCAGATTACTTTCTGACATTTTGTGGATGCTTATGTTTGACAGCTTCATGGTTTCTTGTTCTGTGATTTCTATTGATAACTCTGATGATTCTGATGACAATGTGACTGATTGTGTTTTGCCAAATAAGCCAAAGGAGGAGATTGTTAATGTTTTGGCTTATTTTATGTTGGTTGTATTTAGCAAAATTATTCCAGTGATATGATGATGTGGATATTGCAGTGATATGATGATATGGATATTGTGGATATTCTTATTGATGTGATGATGTGAATTGGTATTGTTATAGTATATATATGATATATTCTTGTGGATGGATATTGTATATATCTATACTTGTTTTGTGGAGGCATGATCATCATTTTGTGGAGGCATGGTCATCATGGGCTAGAAAAATGAGTGGTGGCGCATAGTGCCGTGTGTGCTTCAAGGGTTGTGCGCCATTATGTGCTTGATGTATAAAAGAGGAGAGAGAATGTGTGATGAGGTGGATCCACTCCTATGCGCCAAAACTAAGTTGCCAATATTATGATCAAGGAGAGTTTTTCTATTGAAAGATTGTGGATCACAAGCAACAAATTTCTACAAGCAATTTAATATCAAATTTGGATTTGGGTTGTTGAACTCGCTACAATCAGAAGAACATATAGAGGACATGACTCTATGATTGAAACGTCATAGAGAGGCAAGTAGGTTATTACTTGTAGTAGCATAGAGATTTTTGTTATTCTTAGTTCACTTTAATACAGGAAGTAGGATTTTTGTTAGATAAAATCCAAATACTTGCAACGTACTTTGTTGATAGTGAATTGGGCATCTGTCCGGTGAAGACCCCGCAGATTAGGTGACGAGATTGTCACTGATCCGCGTAGACAAATCTTTGGTGTGTTTGCGTTTTTTGTGTGTTTATTTTTATATCTGCTACTCACTTTGTCTTAAGCTAGTTCTAGTATCAGTTGCAACTCAATATGCAACTGACACTTAACATCAAGTTTCCATAAAGACAATCTTGACAAAACTAAACATGTTGAGTTAGTATTTCATCTCACATTTGCGAACACAATGATAAAAATAGATTCATCTAACAAAAGTTGCATCATACAACCACAAAAACACTAAAACCAAGAGACTTTAGGGACTCCATAAAATATTTTAGTAGTGTTCAAATCATATTGTATGGATAAATTTATTTAATTGAGGGAAGTGAACAAGTCTTACCACAAAATGGAAAAAAAATCAAGTATCTTAAGCAACAAGTGAATTAAAGATATGACCTATAAGATTAGCATCTTACTTTATTCTATATTTACATACAGTGTAGGTCTAATCTATGAATGTAAGAATTGCTAAAATGAACTGTCGGACATTGGTGAGATCTACATTGTTCTGTAAATAAATAGCAATCATAAGCATCATCTGAGGGAAAATATCAGATCTTAAGAGTTATAAATCTTTATTAAAAAATAATTTCATAATGCATAGGTTGATAATGCACGACAAGTCAAGACTTACAATAACTCCTTTTTGATCTAGTTTTATTAACACAAACAAGAAGAGGGAACATCTATACCTCCATGGAATTTGGAGGCATTGCAAAATTGTTTTTATTTTCTTGATCAATACATGACAATATCAAATTGACTCGAAGTTATTGTATTTACTTAAAAGCATAAAGGGGCATCTCACTTGAAAAGAGTAATTGACAAGTCCTCTTATATGCCTAAAGAGGATAAGACTGAAAAGGTGAAATATTAACTTGAGCGAAAAAAGAAAGATGGATCGTAACTTCATATAGTAATAATATTATTGGAAGCCTAACACGTTATTAGTTTATATCATAATTCTTCAAAAGTGTCTGATGAAACTTGCATAAGTCACACCATTTCACCATTTTTTAATTTTGTTAGACATTGCATTAAAATAGAGAGGGATTTACAATTTCATGCTACAGATTAGTAGAATGACACTCTTATCTACATCACTATCGGGATTCATCACTTCTATTAGAAAAAATCTATAGGACAAATTGGTAATTGACTTATCTAGTCTATCTTTCGATGATAAAGGCCTAAGCTGAATAAGTAGAATTATTAAGTTCTACTCACCGATCACTCTTTGTTGGACAAAATAATTTAGTCAAGCTTGGGGTCGTTTTGTTTGTAAACTGCCCGTCATAGGACACCAAACAAGGACAAAAACAAAACATCATGTGTCTTGGGACAGTAGTTATACTATGTTTGGTAGGTCAAGAACAGAACACCATATCCAGTTCCGTCCTGCATTTGGTTCGCTAAAATAAAGTCTTGTACAAGACAATATGACCAAAATACCCTTGTAAATTTTTAATTCACAAATTTAATTTTAAACATAAAAGTTTTCATACATAAAGTAGTATTAAAATGTCTTCATACATAAACTAGTCTTAAAATTTCATCATACATAAATATAGTCTTAAAATTTCTTAATACATAAACTACACCATAATGTTCATTACATTCGCGATAAAAATTTCCATCAAAATTCCTAAAACAAGAATATATATAATGCAGCAGGTACTGTTATCTTAGCCTAACGAGTTTGTTTTCGCTTCATGTAATTTTTTCCAAACGGACCCATTATCGTTTCATTAAAATATTTGGCATATGTTGCATTTACTTCAGCCAATGTCTCATATGACTTAAACAATGCACCACTATAATCAGATATGCTTTTGTGGAAATTCGGCCAATTATATAGAATTCTCTTTACACAATCTTCTAAAACAACATAATACTTTGGTGCCATGTAATTCATGTCGATAAATTTTAATAAGGTTAGTTAAGAGTAAAATTTTTAACAAATTAGTAAGGTAGTATTACTATTACCAAAATAAAATCAACAAAGTCTAATCTTAATAGCAAATCAATGTAATCTTAATAGAAATTTCTCAGCTGAATTTATAATAATTTTCCACCTAAAACATTAATGATTCCCCATCCATTTGGCCTAAAACTAAATCATGCAGAAGTATTTATTAAACATGTATGTTTTGGCAAAACAAATGGCTAGATATGATTTATACAATATAAATCCAAGATGGCCAGATATGCTTTCATATAACCGGACCTGTGCTCATTCAAAATCAGTTGCTCCCAACCAAACAACTCCTTATTTATTTCAATCAAGGGCAATTGAAATATTTATTTCAATCAAGGTATTGTCCTCATTTCTTCAAAGCATGTTCAGAATTATTCAAGCAGCTTAATCAAGACTTAAAAATACCAAGCAGTTAAATACCTATCAGCTTAAACAAGACTTAATCAAGAATTAATCAAGATACTAAATTTCATATCAAAGCAACTTAAAAAACCTGTTGTAAAAGCTACTGAATTAATCAAGAAATGTTGTTGTAAAAGTTTCACGTAGAAGTTTCACATAGAAGAAGAAGTAACAAACGCATAATATGCAACAAAAAGGCATGTCGGCAGACCATTGCAACCTCAAGCTGGGGAATATATACTGATATCAAACAGTAATAAAAATGAGTCAATATGAAACTTCAGTAGGTATCAAATAGTAATATACTATATTACTGATAACATATCAACCAAATAGTAATATACTGATAACATAACAGTAATAAAAATATCAACCAAACTGAAACAGTATATATTCAACCAAATTGAAACGGTAATAAAAATGGTTTCATGCTTGCAAACTGAAACTTCAGCAATATTCAACCAAAAGTGCAGTAAACAC
Source organism: Canna indica (assembly GCA_034359265.1). Lineage (NCBI taxonomy): Eukaryota > Viridiplantae > Streptophyta > Magnoliopsida > Zingiberales > Cannaceae > Canna > Canna indica. The sequence continues at coordinate 60,299,826 of CP136890.1, read as the reverse complement.
AATTCCAAAATAAAGTTTGGGATACCTTCAACTACAAAATGATAAAGTATTCATCTAACACAATTCAAAAATAAAGTTGGGACACCCCCCAACTACAAATTGATAAAGTATTCAACTTAAATGACAGTATATGTGTCTCTAAGGGAACTCGTGTTAAGGGCAATTGAATAGAAAGTTGCAAATACTACTTCAACTAATACTAATAGCAAAGTGAGAACCAAAATAAAAGAACACGCGCAAACACAAGATGTTTGTTTGCGCGGTTCAGTGACAAACCTGTTACCTAATCTGCGGGGCACTCACCAAACAGATGCTCAATCCACTCTCTATAAGTACAAAATAAGTCATCTGAATTTCACACCCGAAATCCGACTACAGTACTATAGTGAATTGGAAATAATAAAAACACTATTTGTTATTACAAGTAAAAACCTACTTGCCTCTATATGACATCCCAGCCACAGACACTACTGGAATAACAAGCATCATCAGCCATTGCTAAAAGCCATCAGCAACGGCGTGCAACGGCCCAGCTCGTTGCAACACAACTGTGGCAAAAAATTGCGTTGCTGATAACTTAGCAACGGATTAGCAACGGTCGAAGCGGCCGTTGTTAATAACATTAACAGCAACGGTTCTGCCATAGCTGCAGGGCCGTTGTAGTTATATACATCAGCAACGACCCGGTTGCCGTGGCAAGGCCGTTAGTGAAAGTATGTTGCTAAGCCGTTGTTGTAGGTCATGAGCAACAGCTTTGAGGTTGCGGACCAGAGAATACGATACACTTTCAGCAACGGCTTTCCCGCGGAAAGTCGTGGAAAGCCGTTGCTGATGATGTTAACCTATAACAGAAAAGTTTTAAAATTTCTAATTTCCATTAATACATTGATACATTTAACCTGATACATAACTCACACACCCATTAATACATTAATACACTCATACATAACATATACATCATAGATACACCCAAATATACATCAAAACAATTATACTAGTGTTTATAATTATCCATAATCACATAAAAACTATTCAAATTCAAAACTATTGTATCAATATCCAAACAAAATAAGTCAATCAAGTAGTATCCAAATAACAAAGTCAATATCCAAACAAAATAATAAACCTCACGACGACGGTGGAGGAAGGTCTGGATCATAATATGGCGGGATCTTGAGTGCTTGGGTGTACACCGACGTGGATTGGCTCGAGGACAATAGATCTGATGATGCCAAAGGGATGCCTACTCCGGTATGAGCTGAGATGTTGCGTAGCATAGCATGCATCTCCGCCATCATCTGACTCTCACGCTCTATCATCTCACTCTGATGCGCGATCGTCTCCTCTAGTGTCCTTATCATGCTGCTCTGATCATAATTAGTCCTGGAGGTGGACGGCCGCTCACCAGCGATCGGAGGGGTCGGTGCCCCAAGTGGCCCGAGCACGGCTCACGCATGACCAATGTTTGCAAAGTCATATACGCGGCTGTAGTCCCATCCACCTGCAGCCTCGACCCACGCTCCTACGTCAAAGTCCTCGGGGGTGCCCCCGCGCTGCATCACCGTCTGAGTGTAGGTCTCCTACTCAAGTTTGATTTTTTGTTTCATATTTTTCCTAAAACTTAAATTATAAATAAATAATGAATAATTTAAACAAATATACTTACCATAATGATTGCAGCGCGGGTGTCGATGTACTCCCCCGCCCCATGTCCTCGACGGTGAGTCCGCTCAAACACCTCCATCGGGGAGGGTCGCTGGACAGTCCCGTTATCCATCACCGTCATCTATATTTACAAAACAAATACATTATTTATTACACAGAGTAACAAATAAATATATATAATTGAATTTAAGGTATAATACTTACTATACGACGACCGCGCACTACAAATGATATTGAGCCGCCAGTGTGACGCGCTCCTTTAGTCAAAAATTGGGTAAATTACACTGACCTCCCCTGAGGTTTAGTGAAATTACACTGACCTCCACTCTATTTGTAATTTTATCTTGTAACCCTCATGAGTTTTGTAAAAGATTACACAGACCTCCCTTATTACGAAATAAGATTACACAAACCTCTCCTGAGTTTTGTAAAATATTACACAAATCTCCCCTAAAAAATTACTCAAAGATTACTCAGGGGAGGTGATTGTAACCTAGACAAATAGAGGGGGGTCAGTGTAATTTCACTAAACCTCAGGGGAGGTCAGTGTAATTTACTCATGTCTTTATAGGTGAGATGGTCCTATTCCATTCGGGATTCATGTTATTTATATTGCACAAAGTATTTCTTTTAACCGCTAACTTCATTCTAAATTTTGGCAGCATCTCTCTACAGTTCTCCGAATACGCATATTATCTGGGGGCGTAACGGAGAACAAGAGAGATATAATAGCCAAAATTTAAGAATGAGTTAATGGTTAAAAGAAAAAATTAAGTGCAATACAAATAACTATGTTCCCAAATTATCCAATTATGGACAATTCAAGGGTTTTATCTTGTATAAAAGACCATCTACTTCTTTTACACGAACATACAACCCCCGAACGGAACTAAGGTTTTACTAAATTATATCTGACTCGTCGATGCGTATGTGAAACTTATCAACTCGTCAAATTGATGATTATTTTCTAAATTTTTTTATGCCGGTTCGAGTCCACGGTGGACGATTCCGACACGAATCCAAAGTGGATGATTCGAGCGCGAGTCCAAAGTGGACGATTCTAATTAATTTTAATCTAAATATTAATATTAAAATTAATCTAAACTAAAATTAATTAACATATATAATCTAAAACTAAATCTAAATCTAATTAACATTAAAATACATTAATCTAAACATTAAACATTAAACATTTAACCTAGATTAATCTAAATATGAAAAATTAACCTAAAACATGAAAAAATTATCTAAACAATAAACAATTAACATAGATTATTAAACCCTAATAAAATTTTATTAGGGTTTAATTAAACCCTAATAAACTTTTGATTAGGGTTTAATAAAATTCTAACCAATAGTGTTCCGATGTCGTTGTCCAGTGTCCGACATTGGGCACTGGACATTGGTTCGGCGGCCGGCGATCGGCAGTTGACCGAAACCCTAATATTTAGGGTTTCGGCTGGCCCTAGTAAAGGAGAAGAGAAGAGGGAAGCTAATACCTGGAAATGGTTCGACGTCAAAGGGCGCGGCGTTGGTAGGCGGCGTCAACGGACGAAGACGGCGGCAGAGAAGGAAGAAGAAGTAGGGAAGAAAGGGATCGGGCGCGATCGCGAGTTAAATAAACTCATCAGCAATGACTCACTTAGTCGTTGCTAATAAATACAACACATCATCAACGGCTCACTAATCCTTTGCAAAGCCGTTGCTGATAAGTATTTCATTTTCGCGCTGCGAGCGCCCCATCGACTAAAAAGCAACAGATACAAAAACCATAAGTAAACCATTGCTAATGTGATAATATCATTAGCAACGGCCAATGCGGCCGTACGTAAGCCGTTGCTGATAAATTATTTTATTTACACACCGCGTTCGTGCCATCTACTTGTTAGCAACGACCGCAGCGGCCGTTGGTAAGCCGTTAATGATTGCAACGGCTTGGGCAACTGTTGCTGATGGCCATTGCTGAAAACCATTGTTCTAGTAGTGAGAGTTTCGTCCTTCACATAGCCTTGTGTTGTAGTGTGCTATTCATCCAAAACCAATATTCTCCTGAAGATAAGAAATGTCTGCACTCAGTAGTCTCAACTCCTCTCAATAATTGTCAACAGTGTTTGCACATTGAGAGCAAATTCTTGATCAGATCTTTCTATTGGTATTTATATGAGACATCCAAAAGACCTGAATCAATGTTGTTCAAAACTATTTATTTTAATGAACTCATCAGTTTAACAACCAACGGTCATCGGTTCAAAAAACAAATAGATAGCGCATAACTCATAAGACTATAAAGATCAAAGAGTAACACCTCGAATTTATTTAAAGCAGATATTCGGGCAAATGAAGAATTAATGATGACTAAAAGATCTTAGAGACAATCAAAGAGAATCATCATTAAAACATACCAAGAGTCAATATCCATGTAGGAGACGAAAAGTCATCTTTCTGCGCTGCACCTTTGACAAGAATACAATAGGTTGTTGGAGCAGTTGAGACTGTCTTCAACATATGCAGAGTTCCTCATAGTTATGGCTGAGATCATTACTTTTGCCAAATACGACCAACATACAAAGGTCAACACTAACACAACTACATCCCCATAACTGACTTCACAAAGTCAATCTACTACTTTCATCCATCCTCATGAAAATTGTCACGTAATGAGTATTTTCAACAAATTTCTTCAGTACATCAATTTCCTCCATCTCCGTTATTCCCAACTTATGCACTTCATCAACCAACATTGACATCTCCATATGCTCTCTCATTTTGGTCATCTTAGTAGCCACTATTTGTATATCACGAGCAGCCGAACTCATTTGAGTTTCCCACTCATTTAAAAATTTCTCTGCCACTAATTCGATCACTCATACGAATAGGCTTTCTCTTTGGCTCACTTCCTTCAGATTGGCTACCAATGTTGGAGATTGGAGATTCTTGCCTTGTTGACATTAGAGATTCAGATTATTGTGAGGATTGTATTTTCATCATATTTTCTCATTCAGGTTGTGAGAATTGTGTTTCCATCACATCAGCTAGTATCTCTGCACCGTGGCCAATAGCACGATCCTTTCCAAAGATCACATGTAGTCTGTTAGGAAATTTGAGATAATTTCCTACAGGATCGACAAAATTTGAACCCGGCGAGAAACGGAAAATCAAATCCGATAATAATAATGCAGAAAAAATAAGAGAGGTAAGAGGGTTAACGTGATTCGAACTCGGCGGGTGCCGATCCTATGTTCACGGGGAGAAAAGGATATTGCTTTATTAATTTCAGAAAAGAATCTTACAATAAGAGTGCAATAAACTAAATTCCCTTCAGAATACAATAAACTGTCTCAAATAAATAGAATATGAAATCGATATGGAGTAGAGACACTGTCTCTGCAAAATATATCTTGAAATTAAACTCCTGTTATTGTATATCGGAATCTAAGATAGGATACTCATTAAAAAGAATGATTGTGACACTTCTACTTTTTTAAATCTCTATATTTCTCATATGTGAGGATGAATTGAAACTTTGTATTCCAACCTTTTTTTTTTCATAGTGAAGGAGAGCCGACTATTAGCACAATTTAGTGAGAATTGTGTGCGGCGAGATCCTAGATGCATGCTTTAATTTTAACCGGTCAATCTGTTGGATTAGCAGCGAAATCATAACAGGATGCCTCAAATTTCGAGCGCAGGAAAAGATTCAATTTGAGAGAGAAAAGTTGCGTGCGGCTGATATCTTTTTCCTTTTTACTAGTCGACCACTTTATCAAATTGAAAAATTGCTCCGAAGAGAGTGCGCTGCAATTGCAGCAGAAGGCTTCTTTGATAGATCAATTTTGACTTTGTGAAAATTGATAAAGTGAGCAGCCCCCTATTTGCTTTTAATCCTGCACGGTGGGCTTCAAATTAATTCCTATTTAAATCGGTGGGGCTCGTTGGATTTAGTTTGAACTCAATTTGAGTCCATCCTTAATATAATTTTTTAAACTCTTAAAATTTTTTATTGGCATGATTTGCGAATTTAGGATATTTTTGTTACATAAAAAAAAATTATAATATTATCGGTAATGCAATTGACATTAAAAAATTACCTTCAAATATCCGTACACGTATCCGTATCTACATCGTATTCGCACGGATATAAATTTTTTAAGTTCGTATTCGTATTCATATCTATTTTTACTTGCGGATATAAATCGAATACGGTGCGAATGCAGTTTTTTATTGACAGATGCAGATAAAATTATCATCTCTAGTCTCATTGGTGCATATCAAACTAAATATATACAATAAAACAATGAAGTATTCAAGAGTCAATCCAAATATGAACTAAACTTGGGTCAAAAATAAATTAAAACAACGCCAATAGCTAGGTCACTTTAAATCATACATGTATTTATCTCTTTCCATTAATTTCTTTGTTTGTAATTTAATTGAATTAAAATACTTTAAAAGTAATAATAATAATAATAATAACTTTGCGATTAATAGATGGCATGCAAATTATGCAATTAGTGTGCTTCAAAGTTCAAATAAACAAATAAATAAATAAATAGATGAAAGTCATATCCAAGTGGAATGATGCTATGTTTGGATGGCAAGCGGGGATGATAACGATTTGGTTAATCATATTCTTCATGGTTAATCGAAATTGATTAAAAATTCGTTAATCGAATCGAAATTTTGTCGGTTTCAAAAACTAGTAAATGAAATCGAAACCAACTCGATATTTGGCTATTTGTCGGATAATCGAAATCGGTTAGTGGGTTCAAATAGAATCAATTATTCGTTTACTAACCGGTTAATCATTTACTAATCGGTTAACCGTTTATTAACCGATTAGTAGCCAGTTAGTAAACTGTTAACCAGTTAGTAAAATAAAATTTAAAATGTATAAAATTATTTTAAAAAATAATATTATCGGTTCCAGTTACCGATTAATAAAATAAAATTTGAAATGTATAAAAATTATAAAAAAAATTAATATTACCGGTTTCGGTTACCGGTTAACCGCAGATAATCGATAATCGAAATCGAAACATATAACTGGTTTCAATTATCGATTATCCGCGACCCGATAATCGAAAACTGAACCGACTTTAATTGAGAAAGAAGTATTTGACAACATTGAGAAAGAAGTATTTAACAACATTGATAACGAAAAAAATTTGCAACGTTTTCGAAATATGAAGATTCGTTGAGGCCGACTATCAAAATTAGCTTGAACTCGAAATCTTGAAAATGTATGTATTAGTTTGCCCCCACTAATAAAATTTTCTAGATTTGCCATTGACAAAAAGATAAGTGAGGCATAAGGAATAGATTTCATTTCTTATTTAATTATTTCATTCAACCAAATGCTATTTTATTGTTTAAGTCATCAATGTATTAAGGAGATTGCTTGTTTCGGAAAAAATTTGTATGTTATTTTTCATTGCGCATTGCTTTTCTTTTGTTTTATCTCAATAATAATAATATCAATTTTATATTTTTTTTTAATCTATTTTTCTTTTATGTACTAAATAAATAATATATAAAAATTTATATCGATCGTATCCTATTCCCTCTACCCTATTAAGCAAACAAGGCATTAAAGTCATTTCTTAGATACGACAAATCCAAACAAGTCATTTCTTAGATATTTCAAATAATGTGAAACTTGAGGCATGGAGCATCATATTGAAATAACTTGCATGATAAGTTTAATTTTGCTATACGAGATATGTTTGCTATGTTTGTCATGTGTATATGTATGATCCTTTGAAATTCACTGATATTATTATTATTTTTAAATTCCCAATATGAAAAAGGGGATAAGGGCCATATTTATTTTTAAAATATTTAAAAATGTACAAATTTATCCTCAAACTTCTTTTTTTTTTTTCAAAAATGTCTTCGCCGTTTAAATTTTGGGCTAAAAATATCATTGCATATAACGGTTTGACAAAACAGCAAACGATTGCTTACATGGCAATGATAAGAGTCATATTTACTCATAAAGTATTCGAAAATATATAAATTTGTCCTTAAACCTTTTTTTTTTAAAATGTCATTGTCGTTCAAATTTTGGGCCATATTTGTCTCTAAAGCATTCGAAACGGTATAAATTTATCCTTAAACTTTTTATTTTTTGAAAAATACCATCGGTGTCCAAATTTTGGGACAAAAAACCACTACTTATAACAGTTTGACAAGTCAGCAAATAATTGCTTACGTGATAAATAAAATAAGTCACACTATCAAACCACTTTAGACTTTAAGCTGTCAACATGTAATACCCAATATATTCACAACCTAAACTAATTAGGGGCATCACATATAGTTTGTATATATCATAGTTTTTAGTTACAAGCCATTAAAACATGCGTCAAATTGAACGAGTTGAAAAAATAGGAAAAATAAGAAAAAGAAAACAGGGTAGCTCAGCCGACTGCAAAAACTAGTCGATTAAGGGGTGCTGTAAAAATACGTCCCGCCACTTCTTTGTAATACCCGAATTTTTTTAAAAAACTTATTTAATTATTTTAGCGGGATAATTTAATCGCGCGTCAGGATGGACTGGATGAAACGTCGGAGGGCTTGAATTGAAGATTGGCCTTTGCACGAAAAAAATTTAATTCATCTAAGTTTGATTAGTCCTTAGACGGATTGCTTGGTTCGAGACAAATCTAGAGGTTCAAGAGAAACTCAAATCAAACTTGTATTGATTGAATTATGACTTAATTTACACTCAACTTAAGTTAAGGGGCATTTTGGTCTTTTGCAGATTGAGGTTTTAGTATTTATACCTGATCTCTCAGGAGCGCGAGAGATTGTTGGTCCAAAATTTGGATGGCGAGGGTATTTTTCAAAAAATAAAAAATTTAAAGACAAATTTGTATGTTTTTGAATGCTTTAGGGACAAATATGATTTAAAATTTAGACGATAATAATATTTTTTTGAAAAAATTTAAAAGGTAAATTTATACATTTTCGAATATTATAGGAGCAAATATGATCATTATTCTTGTTATATAAGCAGTCGTTTGTTGACTTATCAAATCGTTACAGACAGTGATTTTTTTTGTCAAAAATTTAAATGACGATGACAAATTTAAAAAGAAAAAAAATTAAAAATAAATTTATACCTTTCAAATGTTTTGGAGGCAAATATGCCTTTACCCCATATGAAAAGTTTTGGATTTTGGACATCGCGACTCACGGTCTTCATCAGCGATAGAGAGATTGTGTTGGCACTGTAGTGAGTATGGGATGCCGATTTTATAGATATAAAAGTGCATAATAATTATTCTATTGACGTTTGGAGGAGTCTTATCCTGAATTTTTTTTTCGCCAAAGAGTCTTAACCTGATTTATAATATGTATTTATTTTTATAATGATATGACATGTTTATGTCAATAATATATGGTTATTAAATTTGTTAACTTTTGAAATATTCCGAATATTATTATTTCCGGTAGTTGATGTGTGAAAGCTTATGAAGAAGCGGAAACTCAATCCAGTTGTTTCCATATCCATGAGAGCTATTAATCAAATTGAAAATTGAAACGACACACCTGATCGATGGAAGATTAATTTTATGCAGAATATTAAAATAGGCTCAGCGACGGTGGACGAGCCCTTCCACCATGCCACGTACGGCTGAGAGCACACCCTACTTATTTACCCCCATGTCCCATTCCCAAAACAAAAGATCACGTACAAATCCACACATCAATCCCCCACGAGGCCACGAGAAAGGAGAAGGAAAACACACCGCAACGCAATAATTAAACAATGGCGGTAAGCCGAATAGCGAGCGCACGTTCCGCCACAGTCCCAAGGCTGCTCCCCTCCTTCCTAATTAATGCCCACCAACAACATCCGGATTCCGCTGTCTCTTTCCCTCAAGACATCCTCGCCTCTTCCCGATGCCCGGCCCCTCTCTCCAAACCCTCATCATGCCGCCTCGGCACGACTCTTGGCATCCCTCCCTCCTCCTTCCTACCCCCTTGCATGCTCTCGTTTGTTGCTTTCCGAGACTCCCCGCAATGAGAGCAGGCACCATTTATGCGTTTAATGCTTATAATTTGGCTTGCTTCGTTAGCAAGGAAAGAGAGTGAGAGGTTGGAAGAATCCAAACATGGTTTTGCAGCAGCAGCAGCTGCCGGCTTCTCCTCCAAGCAGATGCAGATGCAGCAGCTAGCAAAGACTGACCCTTCCACAGTACTCCACAGAGAAACTTTTCGTCGCTTTTTATACCGCACTATATATATATTAATTCTGCTCACCGCCCTTCCCACCCAAAGAGAGCGAAGCTTGAGGGAATCCCACCTCCCTCTCTCTCCGCCTCCCTCTCTCTTCTACTCCCTAGCCCTTCCTCTCTCACTTCCTCCATTAATTGAAACCCGCTTCTCGCTGTTAATGGATCACAAGGTGAATTCTCCAATAGAACAGTACCATCTTGGTTCCCGAAGCAGCAGCCCCAGCGACAACAACAGCGGCGCTGCCTCCTCAAGCACTGGCCGCAGGGGGAAGGGGAAGGGCGGGCCGGAGAACGCCAAGTTTCGGTACCGCGGCGTGCGGCAGCGGAGCTGGGGGAAGTGGGTTGCAGAGATCCGCGAGCCGCGGAAGCGGACGCGTAAGTGGCTGGGGACGTTCTCGACTGCCGAGGACGCCGCTAAGGCCTATGACCGGGCTGCGCTCATCCTCTATGGCCCCCGCGCTCAGCTCAACCTCCAACCCTCCTCCAGCGCCGCTGGCAATATCTCCACCATCGCCCCCTCCTCTTCCTCCACCGCCACTCTCCGGCCCCTACTCCCTCGCCCCGCCGGCTTCCACTTCCCCATGCCTCCGCCCCCTGCCGTCCCATCCACTTCTTACACCTATCCGCCGCCGTTGCTCTACGCCAACATGATCGACAGCACAATCACGGTTCCGGGGCCAGCGGTGGAACTGCCGCGGGTGGAGGCCGCAACGCCGGATCCCTTACCGCCGACCTCCTCGTTGGCATGGCCGAGCCACCACATCGGGCGCCTAGGCGATCCAACGAGCATCGAGGAGATCAGCTCCTTGGCCGGGTCGGTGAGTTCGGGCCTGTCGCTGTCATGCCCTCCAGTAATCACGACGGAGAGCTCAGGGTCGGCACCGCTCGTGTCGTCGCCGTTGTGGCCGTGGGATGATTATGATGTGGCGGCTTCTTGCCTCTGGGATGACGCAGATCCATTTTTCTTCGATATATGAGAGGAGTTCAATTGATTAATTAGTGGTTTGATTTTGCATGCATGGTTTCGTTCCAAGAATCCGGTATTCTTCTATTAAATTGTTTTTTTCCGAGATTTTTTGTGTAAATTATGATGGAGTTCATGTGTTATACTGCGAATTAAGAAACCTGTTGTATTTTGGTGGTGCAATTCATGGACTTAGTTTTCATGATTGAAATTACTAAAAGAAGAAGGACCTGCATGCAAGTATAACAGCACCGATCGGATGAGATCTAGATTAAGACACATGTTATGTGGTAGAATCTTACAATTGTGTGGATCCATCAATATATTAAAGTTCTATTGAAATGCATCTGATTGCATGCATACTATTTTTGTTTTTTTATTAAATTAAAAATTAGATAAAATACATTTTTTTGGCAACAACAAAATAGATTACTTTATTATCCTAGGATAACTACAATCATAGAAGTCCCTAGAATGATAAGAATTTCTATGCTATTATTATAAAATCAGAGTTCATAAAAATTCTTAATGTGTGTTTGATTGGATTGGATGGAGTGAATTACGGAATAGGAATAGATAAAAATAAAATTTGGTTGACATTGTAAAAACAATGTCAAAAATAAAATTATTTTATTTGATTAATATAAGAAATAGATAAGAAATAAAAAGATAAATGATCAAAATATTCTAACTGAACATAATTACTTTATTTGTAATAAATAATGAATTGAGAAAAAATGATTAAAATGCCAATTATTCTAATTAATAATAATATAATAAAAATATAGATTAATATAAAATAATTTATTAATTTAAAATAATATATAAAACACTATTATTTATTTTTTTTGATAAAAAATAATTAAAATATTATTTAATAATAAAATAATAATGATCTATTTAAGATATATAATTATTAAAATTACAATTTAATTTTTATATTTTTATTATAAATATTGAATACAATATAAGAAAATGATTAAAATGTCTTTCTAAAAATATAATAAATTATATTATAGAACCAATAGAGGAGTGATAGTATTATTAAAAGTGAATATTTTTTTTATTAAAAATGATAAAAATAAAAGTAAACATGTGTTGTTAATGAGTGAATCTATACTTTTCACTTGAGGTTCAATCTAATAGATAAATTTATTTTTACGATGGACGTCATAAGACTTTGTATAATCTTTTATGTGATATAATTACAAGAATAACATAAAGATTCTCCTTAATCATGTTTTGGAATTACCATCTTGATCATTTATGTGATATAATTACTTATTTATTCATCAGGTCTTATTATTGGAGGGCTTGTTGTTGGAACTATTTATTTTATAGCTTGGCTTCTCATTCTTAATTGAATTTCTACAAACTCATTCTCGGTTGTTTGCGAGGATACTGTTGGTTGAGATTTTCACTCTTGTGATTGGGGTATTCTTCGGGTATGTTTTTGATGATAACAAACCAACTATAATGATGTCTTTAAGCATGAAAATTTCACATTGAAGTCGATGACGAAAAATGTGCGCGATACAAATCGAAAACTCAATCCGATCGAAAACATCCAAAGATAATTCTATTTTATCTAAGAAAAATAATTTTATAGACTTGTTCAAACTTGTTTGGATAGGTTTCTAAGGGTCATGCACTTCATTTCGATTTAAATCGACTTGAAATCTGAAATATGCAAAAACTAGTCTGAACCACAATTTCGATCGATCCCCAATCGATCTTCGATCGATCCCCAATCGATCTTCGATCGACCGAAGATCAAGAAAAGTTTGTCTGAATAGTACTAGAATGTTTTCCAGTAAGGTTTGGCTGAAGCTTGGCCGATCCTCACTCGACCGACATTCGACCAACGATTGATTGATGGTATAGCGACTAGTTTTTTGGCGGTTGAACAACCACCAAACCCAAACCCTTTACTTGTTTAACCTATATAAACCTCATGAGAGCCTTCAACTAGATACTTTTGATGCCCTAAGCCATTCTTGAGTTTTCATTTGGCTCATTTTTTTATATGACCCTTTTGAGTTAAGGGTTTTAAAAATTGACCCTCCTTATGAGTTTTGGGATAAAAATTTTAAAAACTGACCCTCCTGAGGTAATGTTCAAGTACTTTTTAGACCAACCAAATTGCGGAAACTTCGGAACAACACATGACAATCCTGAAAAAACATGAACATCCTGGAACAACTTGGTAAGACCCCTGGATAAATCGAGACTACCCGAGATAACCCCTCAACAAATTTTCTTTTTCTTTCTTGAAGAGCCCCTATATGAACCCTTTCAGACCGTGAAACAAACAAGAGGAGCAAAATGTTGGCCTAAGGTTTTCAACCTTAGTCTTAATCTCGATTTTGATCGATGATAACAAACATGGAACTAATGTTTGAGCAAAAAATATTTTTAGGTTCCATATCGGTTTGCGTGCGACGTCCACGATTGAAAAAATTGGAAGGACGATTGTTGACGCTCAGATTTCATCGAGAAGATAGAGTTTTGGTTTAGGATGTCTAGTATAATTGTATAATCCTCTTCATGATATAAAAAAAACTCCAAAACCCAAAAGCCGAAACTTGAACTTCGAAAACCTGAAAACCAAAAGAGTCAAAAAATGGCCTAGAAATTTTCAAAGTCTAGGAAGCTCCTTGGAGGGCTATAGGATTTAGACAGCTCATTAGCACCAAAAGTCCCGGTAATTGTTTATTAGATAGAAATAAGTTAAAGATCGATTTTAAAGAAATTTTTGAAAACCCTTAACCCATTCATATTTGACTTGGAAGATTCTCTATTTGGTTAGTGAAATCGAGCCCGTTTTCGTAGTTTTGGTTTTGTAGAAACCAAAACAAATTATGAAAACGTGTTTGGTTCAATGTTTTTGTGAAACCAAACCAAAACTGGTTTTTATGAAACCAAGTTTTATTAAGGAAAATGAAAATAGTCTGGACCTGTTTTTGTTGGTTTCAAGTCACGTGGTTTCGAGAAAACGAAAACTTGGTGGCATATTTGTAATAAAAAAAAAATTATGGTTTCAACACAAAACCCGATTCTACGAAGAAGCATTGCTTCCGCGAGATTGGACTTCTTTCTTCCGTGAGCGGCGGCGACAAGGGAGAGTATGTAGGTAACTTTCTTCCCTTCTTATTCTTCTTAGCATATTGTTGTTTAGAAAGCTCTCTGAGATAGAGGAGTCATCAACTTATTATAGGCTTATTCGAATGTCCTAATTAAAAGAGTTCCAATGTATCACATTTTTAATTATACTTCTCCATAATTGGCTAGCAGAAATTTTGGCATGAGTTTTTTGGACCTGAGCTGGAATAATTTGGGATGCAGAGTGGTTAATTTTGGTTTTTCTTCTAAATTACAATTATATAGACTGAAATTACAGTAGATAATTAAGAACTTCCCGAATTTGTAGCAATCTGTGCACTTGCTGGACTATGAGGTTATCAGAATTCATAAGGATTGGCCTTCTTATATAGTTTGTGATATAATAGTGTTTGTTTGGATTGATTTATAAATCGTAGCATGCACAATCATATTGTACGTTGGAATGCTTTCCTTGAAATGTCATATCCAAATTGCATGAAAAAACTTCCATCTAGTTTATATCTGTGATCTCAAACTAGGAGGTGGAAGTATTATGTTGTTAGGTTTCCTATAGCATGTGAGAAAAGAACTTCCTCCAATTCTAAATTTATTTCAGCTTCACTTTTCTATATTGCCTCATAGATACAGGCTTTGCTTCCTAGATGTGAGCAAACAGTTACTAGTTATGTTCATGTATGCATTTGTTGGAAACTCATACTTGAAATGAGCCTAAATGCTAATGGTAATTTTTTAGGGAACCGTTTGGTATATTGTATAGTATTAACCTGTATATAGTACTAGTATGTATGGACAAATCTGTATTGATTAATCAATATAATATAATATAATATAATATAATATAACAATTATATAATATATTTTATCATTAAAAATATTTCATAAATTAAAATTATGTTTTAATATTTTTAAATTTTTAACCGGAGGTAAAATGAGTATCCAAATTATTGAATGTTCTAGTGCAGACTAATGAAGAGCTGAGAGTGTATTATTAATACAACTTATGACAGCTTATGAGATACTATTTTTAGTGCAGGTATTAGTTAATATCCTTCCCAAATACTATATAATACTATCCTAATACTATACAGGAGACTTATACTGGGTACCAAACAGGTCCTAGATGTGATGTGCTCCAGGTAAGTTGTGGTTGTTTTTTCATATTTAACACTCATCAACATTTTGCTATATGAATATTTATGAGCTTGCTTCCTCACCTCTGTTAAATGTTCTAGAGATCATTTATTGTGCCTACTTTTTTTTCCATGTATTCACCCGTGTTTCTGCTGCTTGGTTGAAGTCTTTGTCTATTTAATGGATTCTTGTATGCAGTTCAATTTACTTATTTAAATTTATAATTTCAGCAGATTATTGTTTAAGATATGGCTGATCATCGAAAACCTCAAGAAAAGATATTTTGCAATACATGATACCACAAATTTCAAAAGCGCCATTTGAAAAGAAATTAGTGAAAAATTATATGAGAAATGTCAATCAACTTTAGGGGGGGTGTAGACAAAAGAAAAGTCATCATCATCGGATATATCAAAATTTTAAGAAATAGTGTTGATATATCGAATTAATTAACCACACCGGCATCACATGGAATCCAAATACAAACAAAATCGAGGCTGATGAAACAATGTGGAATAGTATTTCGGTATGAGTTCATTTATATTAAATTGATTTATACATTTTGCACGTATTATTGATTTAGATATTTCAAATGTATTTTCCTTTGCATACACAAAAATCGAGGATAGTGTACAAAATATGGAAAAAAGGGCCCATTGAACATTACCACTTTATGGATATGATATTTGAAAATCAATATGCTAATGGTATGTTGGAACATCGACGCAACAAGCGTTGACTTCTGATGACGAATGAGAATTGGAGAATGATTTCACAGGAAATGGCGAACATAACAGACGAACAATGGTGTGAGAATGACTTTATCATCTAAGCAACCTGTTCCAAGTGCGTCACATTCCTCTCGTACCAAGAAAAAAGGTAAATCAAAAGAGAGTGCAGATCTCATTTTTGCAAAAGGGTTTGATCAAATGACTAGCACACTAAATGCATTTGTTGCAAGCAAGTTATCCATGAATGCAACAAGTAGCTCATGCAATGATCCATCCACATGCCATTCCTAATTGCATTGCACGGTTAGATATCATTCCCGATTTATCCGATGAAATCTATTTCATGCAAACAATGATTCTTAAGGATGATGCTGGAGCTCAGACTACTTTCATGTCAATGTTAGAGGACCACCTGAAATATTGAGTTGAGAGTCTTGATAAATTAGTTTAGGTATTATTGCACTCTTGTAGTTTTCATAAAGTTATGTTGGACATGTAAGAATATTTATTTGATATGGCATTGGTACTTGTAAGAATATTTATTTGATATGTCATTGGTAGTTGCAATTTTCAATACATTTTCACTATTGTAATTTTCAATCTCTAATTAGTAATTTGATATGACATTGGTACTTGTAAAATTATTATTGCACTCTTGTAATTTTCAAGTAAATGGTAGTTGTGCATACTCTTGCTCTATATATAGATGGAAGATACAAGAGAACATAGTATACTTGCTTGTTGTGAATTGCATTTGCATTTATACCTGGTTTGAGGTATGTCATAGTTAAACTATTTTGGGTTCGATGATATGTTACACATTTCTTATATGGCTAGTTGCTAACTTACTATCCCATTAAAGTCTATATTTTTGTGAAATTTCAAGATCATGAGAAAAGTATGACTCTTATATTATGCTATATCCTAGATTCGTTGGGAGGGAACGACCAACTACTCTTGTATATTTACAAACACTATATATGAATCAAATTCTTATTTTCCTATGTCGGTGCGAGATAACAATTGTGATAAATTTTCTTATGGTCAACTACGATATATGCTAATTGTTATTGAAATGACCACACTATAGGGGGGTGAATAGTATGTTTGCCAATCTTAAACTTAATTCCGATTTCAATCATTTTCTTGATTAGTTAGGTTAATGCACAATTTAATTACTAAATAAATGCGGAAGCGAATAAATAAGTCAAGTAATCAATACGCAAAGTAAGCAATGCAAACAAAGAGATTTATAGTGGTTCGGCCCCAATGCCTACTCCACTACCTAAGTACTCCGCTTAGGATTTCCAAACTAGCTTTACTAGATTAAGTGTTTCCTTTACAATGAGGACATTTTCACCAGAGAGTCTCCTCTCTCACACCGAAGGCACTTCCACACCCGGAAGTATTCTGCCTTCCTACCGAGAGCACTCTCCCACCTCAAACTTAAGGACAACTCAACTAATCCTAGCAAACTACGTTTATACTAGTGGATTTAAGCCTTAACACCAAGGCAACCACCAACAATTCAAAACCTAACAACCTAGGTCTTCACACTATGAAATACAATGAAATAAATAAGAAAATACATAAACAATGGAGCAAACAAATAATACAATAAATACTTAGCTCCAAACAATGAATCCTAGCTCATCTTGATGCCTTGATGATGAATCAAATGAAGCTTGAAGGCAAGATCAAGAATGTGAGGATCAAAGCTAGGGTTTACAAAGAACATCTCAATAAAGACTTAGTATATGATCAAATGATGGCTCAATAGGTTCAACAACATGTAAGGAAGGCTCTCAAGGCTTGTATGTATTTGTAAGCCATGAAGGGAGGGGGCAAAACAAGCCATTGCAACAAGCATTTTTTTGCCTGTTGGCGCCACCCGATCGGTTGCCGGTCGATCACCCGAGCGACCGGTTATCGACCGAAAGCCTTCTATGGCTTTAGAACCCCTAGCAGTCGATCGTCGGTCGACCAGTCAGAACGTACCAGTACTTTGTAGTTTATTTTTTCAGTTTGGGCTTCGGATTACGGGTTCGGTTCTTTAGGGGTCTTTGCATCACGACACTACAACAAAGTTTACTTTAACCCGCAGTTATTCGAACTTTGCGCTGCAGTTTTAACCGCAGCATAGACTTTCACCTACGATTTCAAAATTGCAGTCTAAACTATTGTGGGGAGTTTCTTTGCCTGCGGTTTGCTGACTGCAGGTTAAAGTGGATTTTGTGCTGCAGTTAATAAACCGCTAGCTGTGCAAACAAGTTTTTCCCGGCAGTCACAATTGCATGGAACTTAAAGCATAAACATTAGTGAAAAGTCATTTCTCCCCACGCATAAACTATAGGAAAAAGTATTTTTCCCGACAGATTAAAATGTTTGGAAAAGTATTTTCTCCCCGCACGTAAACCGCAGGGAAAAACTATTTGTTCCAGCAGTTTCAACCATTGAAAAAGGTATTTTTCCCGACAGATTAAAATGTTTGGAAAAGTATTTTCTCCCCACGCATAAACTGCAAGGAAAGGCTATTTGTTCCAGCAGTTTCCATCGTTGAGAAAGGTATTTTTCCCGACGGATTAAAATATTTGGAAAAATATTTTATCCCCGCATTTATAATAAATCATAGGGAAAAACTATTTGTTCCACAGGAAAAAGTCATTTTTCCCAACGCGTAAATCGCAAGGAAAAACCATTTCTTCCGACGTGTAAACCATGACGAAAGGCTATTTTTCCCTGCCCTTAATTTTCGAAGCTATGAATAAAAAATAATTAGATCAATTTTAGTCATTTAATGTACCTAAAACAATATATTAAAATGTTGTTCTCAGGAAAAGAAAAAGAAGTTGGGAAATACTATTCTCATTATTTATTCCATTTCGTTCAATCAAACAACTAAAGCTGATAACATGTAAAGCTAACACGGTATAGAAAACTAATACAGTATAGAAAAATCATAGGGAATTTCAAGAAGACTTCAGAACAGAGTGCCCACGAAATAAAAGTAATAATAATAACACAATGGCATAGTAACTTCATACACTATACCGAATATTGTACACCATTAATTAGAAGAAAAATAAATAAAGCGTAATAAAGATGATTATCATTAGGCCACTCTTGCATTTTGAGCATGCCATTGCAGCAACTCCTCCTCGGCATTGCTGACCTGAAATTTAAGGAGTGTTAGGAATATAAGTTAATGGATTATATCTTCTCTAAAAACTTAAGTTTTAAATAATTGATCAAAAGGTTGAGAATACAAATTTGTTTTGGATGTTTACTAAGAATATTACCAAAATAAATAGAGTAATCACTTAAAGATCTCTTTTAGAAACTAACCATGACACCATGAACATCTGGAATGCCAAACAGCTCTGCATTATTCCCAGAATCACCACAAACAAGAGTGTTAGTTGTCGAATTTCCACCCGCCTTGAACTTTTTGAGCAAATAAGCAAGATCTTGACCCTTGCCAGCTCCTTATGGTAATATGTCCAGATCAATACCATCACTGTAGATTATTTTAGCACTAGCTGATTGGAATTCAGCAACAAAAGAAAGTTAGAAAAAGGATGTTAAATGAACTATAAAATAAACATGGTTATAGTATTTAAATAATTGAATGCTTAAAATTTCAGGCAGCTAGACACTACAGATATAAACTAGATCACAGATATAAACTAGATCACATATTGAGATATTGCCTCATAGATACAACATAATATAAACTACAGTCTAAAGTTAAGGTAACGAAACCAAAATACTAGATAGAGCTTTTACTAATCTAAGATTTACCAAAAATAAAAGAATAGAGTTACACATTATGTGCCAGAACTATTTTTACATCATCTGTTTTGGCTTGTATCCTGGAATTGCAAGCACATGCATCAAGTGGATTTATGATAGATATATTCTGGAATTGAAGTCTCCAGTTAAAAAATAGAAGCTAAAAAAAGCTAACAGAAAGCTATTATAAAAACATATAATGTGCAAAATAAAAATGCAACAGTTAATGATCTACCATTCACTATTTATTAATAGTATCTTATGTACTTATTTACTCAAGAATTTTGTTCTATAAAAAAAGGGATAACGTTCCCAAAATTATTATTGCTAATTAAGTATGATGTAATGAAATATATAAAAACAAGTTGCAATTGTATTTGAGATTAGAAGTGCCAGAGTTTTAATTGCCGGAGTTTGGCATTTCTAATGGATCAACAAACAAGGGTTTTGTCTATTGACCAATGGCCCAATTCATTCCCATATCTATTCAAATGTTTCTACAACGGAGATATTTATTCAAATGAAATACTAATTATTTGACAATTCTAACGACATATTTACCTAAAAATATTAACTAGCTATAAGAATCATGAGGCATTAATATATGACTTAAAAGATCATTGATATCCATAATTCCTTGAAAACTAACTTCTCCGACTTTACCCAACAATGAAACAACTTACATAATAGCTTATAACTGAAAAAAGAAGCAAAACACACGTTGGAAGCAACTCTGTTAGTAATAACATGTTCATGCCAAAGCAAACGATTTTAACATTAAGGCAACTTACTCTATTAATAATAATAGAACTTGGAGATATAGCAAATATGGTCTACTCTTGTCACGTCCCAAAAACCGAGTCACGCGACCGGCCGGAGTGCGGACAAGCACCCCGAAGCCTAGACCACATAACGACATCATGCATGCGAAATATCAACTCAGATTAACACAAACACAAATATTCAATTATAGAAGGTAGCAATCCACATACTAGACCAAATGCATAAAGCTACATAACCAAGGTTCAAGTGTTAATACTGTACAAGGTTCACATGCTCAGAAACAAACTACATGACTCAACCAAGACTCGACTACACCAACGGGTTTCACGAGATCGCCACTAGAGTTTGCCGCCACCAGCCGCGCCATACTTCAATGATCACTCTACAAAACAAGGCCAAGAAAAGAATGGTGAGTTCAAAAGAACTCAGTGAATGGTCGTCTCGGCCATCACCAAGCAAAACCACAAGAATAAATACATTAAATAATCTAATGCTCATTCAACTGATATGAAACATAACAATGGTTTGCATTAGTCATCTCGTGCGCTACACGCACCACTCGACCCGATCCGGCCCAAATGAACCAACCTCAAAATAATCGCCTACAACTCGTAGGTTGCTCACTAGGCTGGCCACCCTAGCGAACTCCCTGCCTTGGGCTCACTGAGCTAGGAAGACCCTCTAGTATCAATGCCCAAAACTCGGTTGGGAAAGGCCCTCCGACCAATGCCACTCGGGTCAGTCGTCGGCGTGGCTCACCGACGTATATCTCGACCCAGAATCAACTCGTGCGCACTGCACACCACTCGGCCATCACATGTACATCCACAAACACACCAACTAAGTGGACTAATTTACATATCTATAAAGAGGTGGATTACTCGGGTAGATACGACATAGTGTACATTTCTCAGTGCACGCTCGGTAGCACCCGCTCAACCACCACTCGGCCCAATTCATTATTCACTGCAGTATCACCCACCGTTAACACCTCAATAGTTTACCTTACCATTTTCTATTCAAAGGAATTTAACATACATGGCAGGTCGTCTGTCGAACAGTTTTCGCATGACGTACCTTTCTGCCACCACCATTTCTCGTTCGAAATCTCATCCGAACTCGCGGAAATTCCCAAACAAACTAAAGGGATGCCATATTTGTCCAAGGGTTTTCTTATTTAGTGAGTGATCCTAAAAATCTCAGATTTCTATTTTACCCAAGCCTCGCGGAAATTTCAGCCTGTAAGCCGAAATTTCATCCCACTATAGTGTGACTTTCCCTCATTTTCATCTGAGAGCTTATAATCTCTCGCGAGGGTGGAAATAACCAATTAACCTGATGTTCTTATAGGTTCAACTAATAACATCCACAGCAAGCCACGAGGTGACATCCCGGACTCGCAACTCGACCAATTCAACAAGCAAGTCGTAAATTTCAGCCTACTTAACCAGCCCGATTACAACACGTACACAATTGAACATCACTCGATATTGTACTCAAAATTCATAGGATATCTTATACATAAAGATCGATATACTACACTGGCAGTTTACAACATGTATAAAATGAATCCAGCACGTATAGAAATAACTTCGGCATGTATATTTTACCACAACATCAATTTCAGCCTAACTTATCATACTATGATAAATTCAGATTAAAGCATACGATATACTCCACAAATTTTCATATGAATGTATGCTAAGTGTTCAGCAAACCATGTCATCTACGCATATAATTTCAACATTTCAGTGTACTCACAATCTCTGGAATATCAGCCAGAACATGAACATTGGACTTGCTTGGCCTACAAATTGTGTTACTATTATCAAAATGTGTATGTTGTACTTTTGGAAGTCTTCAGAATCGATCAAGATGAAGATGTCAATTGTGAGAGGACCAAATATTTTCATGCTTAATGATAAATGTGATACCATGGGAAATGGTCATCATGGATCAGCATGAACGATGCTTCCTTATGAATTTTCCATTTTCCATAAAATTTTCTTATCTTGGATGTAATTTCTTATTAACCTGCCATCTTCTTGATTTATATTGCAACAATACTTTCTAAAAAGTAATATCATATATCAAATATCTCATGTATGTTACTTTGACCAAACAACACGGTCTTCTAAAAGTTATGCAACTTTCTTAACCCAAATACAAAGATCAAATGTATTGACACCTGAAACATCTAAGTTCAATAGAACTATAGAAGTGCTCAAGGGCCAAAGCAGAGAAGCCCGAAAGGTCTTCACACATGCATCCGAACAACAAAAATTTCTCCATTAAACAAAGTCCAGATTGATCACGATAAAAGAAAGAACTCCAGCACCAAATGCAACAACTAAATAAAGCCCCCAATATTTATATATACACCACACAAACGAAACAAACAACAAAACCAGTTAATCCTCACCAGGATCATTCTAATCTGCGTCCCACATTCAAATAGCAAAAACGACAAGCAATCAAACACTACTAGAAACTTGATATTCAGTAACGGCTATCAGCAACGGCCGCTCAAGCCGTTGCTATTTGCAACGACATTCTTACGGCCGCCCGAGCCGTTGCAGATATCTGTATCTGCAACGGCGTTCTAACGGAAAACCGAGCCGTTGCGGATTATTTTAATTATCAGCAACTGCTTTCTGACGGAAAGGCGAGCCGTTGCTGATTTTTTAATCTTCAGCAACGGCTTACTAACGGATAAGTGAGCCGTTGCTGATGGTAACTTATCAGCAACGACGTTCTAACGGGCGAGTGAGCCGTTACTGATAAGTTTATATATATAGGGCATGCTCTCGCGCCCGACCCTTCTTCCTCCCGCTGCTGCCGCCGCCACTCCTGCTGACGCCTCTCGCCGCTGCTGCCGACGCCGACGCCTCTCGCCGCCGCTGCCGGTATGTTGATCGGCCGGCCGGCTCTCACTATGTTTCGGCCGGAGAGGTTAAAATCCAACCGAAACCCTATTTCTAGGGTTTCGGCCGGCGGCGGTCGGCCTATGGCCGCCGCCGGACCTTCTACAGTGGCCGGACAGTGTGTCCGGCCACTGTACGCCGGCGCCGGAGGGTGGACTCCGGCGCCGGAATTTATATATATATATATATATATATTATTGTTTTGAAATTGTTAATTAATTATTTTATAAATGTTAATTAATTGTTTAATTTGTTAGATTAATTATTAGGGTTTAGATTAATTTCGGACGCGCGCCGGAATCGTCCACTTCGGACGCGCGCCGGAATCGTCCAATTCGGACTCGCGCCGGAATCGTCCACTTCGGACGCGCGCCGGAATCGTCCAATTCGGACTCGCGCCGGAATCGTCCACTTCGGACTCACGCTGGAATCGTCCACTTCGGACGCGCGCCGAAATCGTCCAATATGGACTCGAACTGTCTCGAAACATTTAGAAAATAATCATCCATCCGACGAGTTGATATGTTTCACGTACGCATCGACGAATCAGATATGATTTAGCAAAACCTTAGATCCGTTCGGGAATTGTATGTTCGTGTAAAAGAAGTAGATGATCTTTTATACGACGTACAATTCTTGAATTATCCCTGATTGGATAATTTGGGAATATAGTTTTTTGTACTGCACTTACGTTTTTATTTTAACTGTTAACTAATTATTCTAAAATTCGGCAATATCTCTCTTGTTCTCCGATACGCGCCCAGATGATATGCGTATTCGGAGAACTAGAGGGAGATGCTGTCGAAATTTAGAATAATTAGTTAACAGTTAAAATAAAAACGTAAGTGCAGCACGAATAACATAAATCCCGAATGGAATAGGACAATCTCACCTAAAGACATTAACCAAAGAAATTGTCATTGATTGACAGAATCATGTCGGCTGATCGAAGTTGGATGTACCGACGTCTTGATCGTGGAGCTTTAACGAATGAGTTTCGATTAGGCGTAACGTACTTCCTAAATTTCGCCTATTCGAATCGGAATTTCGTTAGCATGGGTGATCAAATCCGATGTCCGTGCCGCATTTGTTCAAATGGACGATTTTTGGATCGGGAGACTGTCACTCTGCATCTATATAGCAAAGGATTTGCACCAAGATATTTTCTATGGACTTGTCACGGGGAGTCATGCGAAGTCGGGACGTCGAGCAATCCTGTCGTTCAGACATATGGTGAATCTTCCTCTGCTGGTGCTTCTTCATCCGGTCAATGTAATCCCTATAGAACTATGATACTTGATAGTCTTGGGGGTCAATTCCGCCTGAATGATAATGTTGATCGGCCAGTTCTTCAGACATCAGTCCCACCAGATACTACAGCGGTTGATATCACAGAAGTAGGGGCTGCGGTAGAGATTGAATTGCCGAATAAAGAAGCTGCAGAATTTTACGAGATGTTGAAAGCTGCCGATGAACCTTTGTATGAGAATTGTCCTAAATACACTAGGTTTTCAGCAATGACACAGCTCTTAAACATTAAGGCCGATTGTAATATCAGCGGAGTTGCGTATGATCGGATTGCTGGATTGATTAATGGAATGCTGTCTACTGATAACAAGTTTAAGCCTACTTTTTATAAGACTAAAAAGCTAATGAGAAAATTGGGGCTTGGGTACGAAAAAATACACGCGTGCCAAAATAACTGCATTTTATATTATAAAGAAAATGTGCAGTTGGATAAATGCCCTGTATGTCAACACCCTCGTTACAAGGAGAAGAAATCGGTCCGACAGAAAAATATCCCGTTTAAGGTGCTTCGGTATTTTCCACTAACACCGAGGCTTCAAAGATTATTCATGTCGGAAAAGACATCCCCCTACATGAGTTGGCATGCAAGAAGTCGTGATGATACAGTAATGACTCATCCATCTGACAGTGAAGCATGGAAACATTTGGATACATGTTATC
This sequence comes from Canna indica, assembly GCA_034359265.1. NCBI lineage: Eukaryota > Viridiplantae > Streptophyta > Magnoliopsida > Zingiberales > Cannaceae > Canna > Canna indica. The sequence continues at coordinate 60,274,502 of CP136890.1, read as the reverse complement.
CTTCATTTGCTAGGGATACTAGAAATATCAGATTGGGATTGTGCACAGATGGTTTTAATCCGTTTGGACATTCTGCAACTCCTTATTCAGTTTGGCCAGTGCTGCTGACAGTTTATAATTTGCCACCGTCAATGTGCATGAAAGATGAATTTATTTATCTTTCGATGATTATTCCGGGTCCTAAGGGTCTGCGAAAAGAAATTGACATATTTCTCAGACCCTTAATAGATGAATTGAAAACATTGTGGACTGAGGGAGCTGTCACTTATGATTGTCATCGGAAGCAAAACTTCAATTTAAAGGCCGCGGTCTTGTGGACAATCAATGATTTCCCCGCGTACGGCATGTTGTCGGGTTGGAGCACTCACGGCCGACTCTCTTGCCCGTATTGTATGGAACACTCTAAATCAATCAGTCTTCAGAACGGACGAATGTGATATGGATTTCTATGGATTGAATGTGATATGGATTTCTATCACTCTCTTGCCCGTATTGTATGGAACACACAGAACGGTCTGCGTGAAAGGGACAACCTATGTTGAATGTGATATGGATTTCTATGGACTGGTGGAAGAAGTGATAGAGTTGCACTACTTCGGCTTGAAATCAGTGATCCTATTTAGATGTCATTGGTTCGATACAACAGAAAGGGGCATGAAAGTTCATCCAAAATACAAACTTGTTGAGGTTAATTACAAATCAAAATTGGCAGCAAATGAGCCTTTTATATTGGCATCACAAGCCGAACAAGTATATTACGCGAAGTATCCGGCTCGAAATAAAGATAGAGCAGATTGGCGTGTAGTCTGTAAGACAAAAGGTAGAGGAAAAATTGATCCGATAGTAGGAGAAAATGATCCTCCTGGTTTCTATCAAGAAGATGATCTTCCTGCTGTGGATCGTATTATTCCAATACTCGAGGATTCCAATAATCTGATTATATGTCTGTTCGACAGATATGTCTAGTCGTGGTTATCGACGCAGGAGAGTTTCGGAGTCTCCGATCGGTGAGACTCCAGCACTTACTCATGCTGCTGATCCTCCTGTTGCTGATCCTCATGAGGATGATACTGCCGAGGCTAGTACATCCAGACGTAGGCGGCCACGCGGGCCGAACAGGTGGCAGCCTCCACCAGCCACAGAGTCACGTAGATTGATTAGCGTGATTGGGGAGCGGTACGTAATATATCATGAATTATGAATCATTACAAATTCATTATATCATAATATAATATTAAAATTTATTTTTGTTGTGCAGGTTCGAGCAAGAAGAAGTGCCGAGGAGCATTTCTTCTACTATTCGACGATACATGCACGGGGCATGGCCTACGTGATCTCACGTGCCTAGCGAGCACGTCGACATGTTATGGCGCGAGTTTGAGGCACGTATTATTATTATTTTTTACATGCATGATGATATATTAATATTGGTACTGATATTATTATTTTGCAGGCTCGCTATACATGGGCCGAGGACCAGATGCCCTTCATTTACGCTGCCTGGGAGGCTATTTCCCGGGCAAGGTACAACGGGCAGCTGGGGCAGGCTCGGTCCCAAGCGATAGCCCGACCTGGGACCACTAACATCGCGGAGACTCGGGGATACGGCCCCGGTTGGATTACTCCGGATATATGGGACCAGCTCGTGGGGATATGGTCGACGGATCGATGGCAGGAGGTTTCTCGGAATGCGGCTAGAAATCGCATGTCGGGGGGAGCAGCGCGTCACACCGGCGGCTCTGTTGCATTTGAAGTGCACGCAAACCGTATGGTAAGTATATCTTTTAATTATATATTTTATTTGTTATTATGTGTACTAATTAATGTATTTGTTTTGTAAATGTAGACGACGGTGTCGGATGACGGGAGTGTCCAGCGACCCTCCCCGATGGCGGTGTTTGAGCGGACTCACCGTCGAGCACATGGGACTGGGGAGTACATCCACAACCGCGCTGCATACATTATGGTAATTATATATTTGTTTAAATTATTCATTATATATTTATAATTTAAGTTTTATGATAAATATTAAACAAAAAATCAAACTCGAGTAGGAGACCTACAGCCAGACGGTGGTGCAGCGTGGGGGTACCCCCGAGGACTTTGACGCAGCATCGTGGGTCGAGGCCGCAGGTGGCTGGGACCATGGCCGCGTATATGGCTTCGCAGATAGTGGTCATGCGCGAGCCGTACTAGGGCCACTTGGGGCACCGACCCCTCCGGTCGCTGGTGAGCGACCGTCCACCTCCAGATCCAGTTATGATCATAGTAATAGGATAAGGACACTAGAGGAGACGATCGCGCGTCAGACTGAGTTGATGGAGCGCCAGAGTCAGACGATGGCGAATATAGAAGCTATGCTACGCAACTTGTCAGGTCATCCCGAAGCAGGCATCTCTTCGGCATCATCTAATCCATCGTCCTCGAGTCAGTCCACGCCGGTGTACACTCAAGCGCTCCAGACCCCGCCATATAATCCAGACCATCCTCCATCGTGATCGTGAGATTTTTTGTTTGGATATTGAACTTGTTTAACTTATTTTGTTTGGATATTGATACTTCAATTTTGCATTTGAATTATTTTTATACTATCGTGGATAATTATCAATATAAATATAATTGTTTTGATGTATATCTTGGTGTGTTTGTGATGTGTGAATGAATGTGTATGAGGTGTTTGTGATGTGTGAATGAATGTGTGTATGAGGGTATGGGTGTGTGAGTTATGTATCAGATAAATGTATCAATGTATCAATGGAAATTTGAAATTTTCAAATTTTCTGGTTGCAGGTATACGTCATCAGCAACGGCTTTCCCACGGGCGTCCGTGGGAAAGCCGTTGCTAAAAGTGTATCGAAAGCCGTTGCTGATGACCTACAGCAACGGCTTAGCGACAGGGTTTTACTAACGGCTTTGCTACGGACTCAGCGGCCGTTGCTATTAATGATATCAGCAACGGCTCCGTGTCTGTGGCAAAACCGTTGCTGATAATATTTTTAGCGACGGCCCGAGCGGCCGTTGCTGATAATGTTTTGAGCAACGGCCCGAGCGGCCGTTGCTGATCCGTTGCTAAGTCATCAGCAACGCGACTTTCTGTCACGGCTCTATTGCAACGGCTCGGCCGTTGCTGATTCTCTTCAGCAACGGCTCAGCAACGGCATCAGCCGTTGCTGATGACCATTTTTCTAGTAGTGAAAAAGGGGAAAACAAAATGGAGGGGGGAAAATAAATAACGACACCTGATTTGACTTCTACTAGAGCCAACATCGACCCTTTCTCGAGAGAGAAATCAACATACTCAAACATAAACCCTTGAAAAAATCGCAGATTCTATAAATCTATCATGAGGAAGAAACCGAATCTAACCACTCACTTGGAGAGGAAATCAAGGAGAAGAAGACGATGACGACGGCAACCGGCGACGGCGAAGATCCGGTCACAAGCCTTTTGTCTAGGGTGGTGTGTGGCTAGAGGTGGCAACAGGTCGGGCTGGCCCATGGGCGGCACGGACCCGGCCCGTCCCGGCACGACTGTGCCAAGGAGATGGGCGAGAACGGGCTAGCCTGGCGCGCGCCAGGCCTAGGTCGGCCCGAGCCAGACTCGGCTCGGGTCGGTTTACTCTCATTCTCTCAACAATCTAAGTTCATTTACAATCATTCTCAACATCATTTCAAGTTCATCAAGGAGACAAGGATTTAAGATTGCTGTCAATTTTTTTAATCTCTTAAATTTATTTCATTGATCAGTATAATATTTATACTTTTTATATTTTTAATTTTTACTAATGGCGAATGGAGATTTTTCAGGTTATACTCCACAAGTTGGATCAAATATGTTAGAAGAAATAACTCCTGCTACTCCTACCACTCCTACCATTCAACAAAATCAAAACATAGAGATAAGTCTATCTATTAATTTATGTCCATCAGGTAGAAAAAAAAGTATGGTATGGAAATATTTTGAGAAAATTATTGAAGCTGATGACACCATAACAAAAGCCCGGTGCAAAAAATGTCAAAAAAATCTTCCGGCTTCAACAACAGGAGGAACAGATCATCTATTACGTCATCCAAAGGGTCTTGACAATAAGGTTGCACAAGCTCAATAAATTCTTAATTTATCTTCTTCTGGTTTAACAGTTTTTTGTATGATCATGATTTTCAACGTCGAGAACTTGCAAAATTAATTGTTCAAAGTGAATCTCCTTTTAGTTTTGTTGATCAACCAAGATTTTCTAGTTGGATTCAAAATACTTTACAACCAAAATATAAAAAAATTACTCGAAATACAATGAAAAGTGATGCTTCAAAATTATTTTTTATATATAGAAAAAATATAATGACTAGTTTTCAAAATAATAAATCAAAAATTTCTTTAACATCTGATGTTTGGTCTAGTCAACGTACTACTAATTCTTACATTTGTGTTACTGCGCATTGGATTGATGATAATTTTATTTTGCAAAAAAGAATAATTAGTTTTAAAGTTTTTGAATATCTACACACTTCTGTTGTCATTTTTTCTACTATTAGATTTGTAACATCTATCTATAATATAAATGATAAAAAAAATTTGATTAGTTTTGATAATGCTAGTAATAATGATGCTGCTATTCCTCCTCTTATACAGTTATTTAAGCCAGTATTAGATGGTGAATTATTTCATGTTCGTTGTGTTTGTCATATTCTTAATTTATGTGTACAAGATGGTTTAAAACTAGTAAATAAACATGTAGAAAAAATAAGAAATATTATTGGATATATGCGTTCTTCAAAAGCAAGAACACAAGAATTTAAAAAATTATGTCAATATTTTAATAAACCATTTAAAAAATTTAATGGTGATGTTATTACTAGATGGAATTCAACATATCATATGCTTATGTCTACTATAAGATATCAAGAGATCCTTACAATGTTTTACAATGAAAATATGCTTGGTGATCCAATTAATGATAATGATTGGTTAGTTGCTGGGCATATTACTCAAATTTTAGAGCTTTTTAATAAAGCTATCGAACAACTTTTCGGTGTTTATTATCCTATATGTAATTTAACTCTTTCACATATAGTTCGTATTAGTGAAGTATTTTCTTCATATAGACATCATCCTTTATTTGCACAAATTATTTCTTTAATGAAATCTAAATTTAAAAAGTATTGGTCAGATACACCTACTTTATTTTGTTTAGCAATATGTTTAGATCCTAGAATGAAAATTGATGGTTTAAATATGTTGTTAGATGATTTTTATAAGAATATGGAATTAGATAATGTTGAAGAAAAAAAATATAAAATTTTAAATTTATTGAATTCTATGTTTGTATTTTACGCTTCAAAATTTGGTGATACAATTACAAATAAGACAACATCTTCTTCTTCTAGATTAAGAGATGATAGTGGAAATAATATTAATTCTCAACTTGGTCGTAGGATAAAAAAAACTAAATCTACTAATTTTAATGAATTACTTTTTTTTCTAGATCATAATCATTCTGATGAAATAGATGATAATAAGATTTTAGCATGGTGGAAAAAATAAGAAAATACGTATCCTATTATTTCCATCATGACACGTGATATACTAAATGTTCCTGTATCTACAGCAGCTTTCGAGTCTTATTTTAGTGCAGAAAATAGAATTCTCGACGAAAGAAGGAGCCGAATGAGTGCAGAAATAGTTGAAATATGCATTTGCTTAGACTGGTTGGATGCCGAAGATAGATTACAAGATAAGGGAAGACACGACACTCCATCATCGGGAAAGGAGAAAGCTCAAACAAGCGAAGCTGGTGCTGCTGGTCCAAGTACAAGTTAAATCACCGGGACTACGGATGATTAAAAATGTAAAAAGAACTACGTAGACCTGATCCTTCTATAGTTAATCACTGGGGAGTACAAGTTTAGCTATAGAAGGTACGTAGGCAACCTTTTACGGTGCGGTCTATTATAATATTAAAAAAAATTGTTTTATCATTGGATGAGTATTTTTGTATTAAAGATAAATAAAAATTTAGTTATAATTTAATTTTTTAAAATCTTTTTATTAATTTGTACTGCGTTACAATGTTACATATAAAATATGTATTAAAAAATATATAATAAAGCTTAGTACAATGGTTAAGCTATCTCAAATAAAATTAGAAGTCCAAGTTCCAAACTCACCCGTAACCATTAATTTTTAAAATTAAATTTTAAACCTTTAAAAATTTAAATTTAAAAATTTAACAACTTAATTTTCGGGCCGGCCCGAGCCCGACTGGGCAGGCTCGGGCCCGTGCTAGGCTTGCCCACTGCCCTTTCGGGCCTTGCTAGGCACGGCTCGAAATGTGGTCGGGCCGTGCCTGCCCACGCCCACGGCCTGTTGCCACATCTACGTGTGGCTCTTCCTAGAGCCGTACGATCGCCCAAGACCACGTAAGTAATTATATTATTTTTTGAAATTTACCTATTTGCCCCTCTTGACTTAAGTGAACCATATCCCGGTCTATACTCGTCCGAATCGAGTTCCGATAGAACCCCCGGACTCGACTCAAGTCCAACTCACATCAAATCTCCAAACCAACTTAAGTAACATAATTTTACTCGCGTGTAAGGTTCGTATTTTAATTTGCGCCTTCTGACAATTTACTTGGCCTGCTCCGATGCGTATCTCGGCTTTTTCGTTGAAGCCAAAATAAATTAGTTAATATTTTGATTTTAATTTTTTTTTCGCGGGTATTACCGCTCTTGCTTTAGAACATCAAAAATGAGATTTTTAGCATGTTCTGCAACATAACTAAAAAGTTTGGCCTGAGTAAAATTTAATCAGTTACTATTGAAACAATAATCGTAAAACCAATAAAACTAGAAGTACAAATATAAGTAACAAGCATTTACAAAGACCAAAGAAAGAGACCCAAGCAACATAGTAAAAAGAGTTTGCATGTGGTGAGTGCAGCTTATTGAAGAAGAATTTTAGAGAGAAGAGAAGAGGTAAGGATATATTTGAGAGATTACATAACCCTGATTTCATAACACTAGAATAAATAAGTATTGACTCTCACTATATTGCAGACTCAATATTGTTCCATAGTAATGGTTCAAAACAGACCCATTACAACAAAGGCTAACATTTTCATCCAAAGAAATAAAATCTTACCAACAAGGAGTCTTTCATTAGAATAGTTTGCAAATTTAATGAGTTTTCAGAATATTAGTCAGGATACATTAGAGTTTTCAGATACCACAAACCACTCAAAAGAAATACCATTGCTTATTGAACAAAAGAATGAAAAAGAAAATTTAATGAGCTTAAGTAAATTTAATGAGCTCATTAAAGAGATACCATCAGATTGATTAGAAAATGAACAAAAGAATTACCATCAGAAATCTTATTAAAAGTTATGCGCATATAAAATTGTTACCTCATAACATGGAACACTTCTTACTGGTAAAATCCTCAAGAAGTAGCTAATAAAGAACTTAAGTCAAAGAGAAATTTAATTGATGAATTCATTAGATCTCAGTTGATCATTAAGAAAGTTCTGTTTTGGTGGCTTCTCCAGTATCAGCATGTGCAATCTGCAGGAATCCTGTGCATCTCGTATCATAATTGATTCCTTAGAGGTATAACTTGTGATCAATTGATCATACAATAAAACATAATACATACATGAGGTGCAAGAACACTACGTGAGAGGAGCTTAGGGGTGGCAATTTTATTCGCATCCGCTAACTAAAAACCGCATCCGCACCATATCCGATCCATATCCGCAAGTAAAAATGGATATGGATACGGATATGGCTGTGGATCCGCACCGTATCCGCACCGCCTATCCGCGTCTCTGAATTACTATTTTGCCCATATAAGTTATTAATATATATAAGAGCTCCATGGTAATTTCATGTCAAGATGAATTTTGAAGTATATTATATATTTATTTTGGATTAAGGAATTCGTAATTTATTGATTTTTTTAATTAAATATATAATTTTAATATTTTTTTATTAAATACGGTGCGGATACGGATGCGGTGCAGATATAGATATCCATATTCACATCCGTAGCGGATACGGTGCAGATATGGATGGGCGGATATGGGGTGCGGTGCGGATATGGATAATCCAATATCCGCACCGTATCTGCTCCGTTGCCAGCCTAGAGGAGCTTTATCAAATCTCGGGCTTTGATGATAATGTATGGGTCCCTAGATTTTCAAGTGGCTAAAACAGTCATAGATCCCTCAACCTACAATGAAATAGGCCCGACCAAAATTAATATAAAGACAAATAGCTTTTTTCTGTTACAGAAAATTAAGATGCAAGAAGGATTTATCAAATGAGAAAAGGAACCACGAATAAGAATAGAGAAGAATAACAAAAAGAATAATGAAACTTCACCCTCTATGCAATTTGCCAAATCACCAACATCTTTATATTGTAATTCATTAGTAGTCCAATGTACAATCATGCAGATAGAAGATCCAGAAAAGGAGAGCCAATGTATTTATTGAAAATACAGAGCGTGTACAGCAAACTGAAAACAAATTCAAAACACATGACTAACATGAAGTTTTTCTAACGAGGATCAACTGAAAAGTGCTTGGCCGGAAAGAAAAAGAAAATGGTCAAATGGATATATTGAAACTCCGTTAAATTTAAAAATAATACAAGAAAGATAAATAAACAAGAGAGGAACAAAGTTAAGTGGGTTGACTTGTAAGGTTACACCCATGGACACAGAACGAGATACAATATATTATTTGGTAAATCATATAACACTAAAATCCTTGGATCTTGGTAAAAACTAAGAAAAAAGCCAAATTCAATATAGAGTTCTTGAACAAAATAGGCCAAAGAGTCTCCTTCATTAATTACTTTCTCAATTTCCTTTATTTTAGAACTCTAATAGTAATTCCAAGATCTCAAAATTTCTGAGAGAGAAATTCAAAGGTAGAGAAATCTACAATAATTACAGATGATAAATACAAACACATACCTAATCCATAGAGAAATCACCCATTGGCGGGAGACCAAATTATCTAATCCATAGTGAAATCATCCAATCCATAGGGAAATCACCCACCAAATGGAGATAAAGAAAAGGAAAAGAGAGAGATTTAAGTGTACGCAGTTTAGGCAACGTGCATGTGTGTAATGGGCGATGGGCAGCTTGCAGGAGTGAGTGTCGTAGCGGTGGGGAGCAGAATGTAGGTGCGAGCAGGTGGTGGGTGGCTTCCTGGAGCGAGCACGACATCGAGCAGCGGCGGATGAAAGCGTTGGGCAATCAACGTGTTGGAGCAGTGAAGCTGTAAGAGTAATGGGTCATCGGCATGCGAGATAGGGTGGTGGCGAGAGATGATGCTGAGATGAGGGCGGCGGCGAGAGATGATGCGGGAGATTATGAAGAGATGGGAAGAGGACGCGCGGAGATGGAAAGATGAAGCAGGTGGAAAAAAAATTGTGGGAGAAAAATGTTAGAAAATCAGACTTGGACCTAACTCCACCCCAAAAGCTAGCTCTTGGGGTGGAGTTAGGTCCAAGTCTGATTTTCTAACATGGTATCAGAGCAAGTCCTATTGTTGATTGTGGGCCACCTGCAGAACTTCACGCTCCAGGTGTGGATCCTGGGCGTGAGGGGGGTGTGTTAAAGTCCCACATTGCTTGAGGTTGTGATCTAGATGGCCTTTAAATAGATTGGACAATCCTCCCCCTTTGAGCTAGCTTTTGGGGTGGAGTTAGGTCCAAGTCTGATTTTCTAACAAAAAATAGGTTGCGGTGCCCTCAACTGCAGCCTATTAGGTCACTTTAACTGCAATTCATTAAAAACCGCAGGTACAATAATTCTTTTGGCATGCATAAAAGAAAACTGCTAGTTTAGTATTTCTGTAGTTGCGATTTTAAAAACCGCAGCTAGCCAATTGCCCGCATCTTAAAATAAATTCTGTGATGAGGATTAATAAAAATGATCTAGACACTTTAAACCTAAATTCTATTCTTCCTGAAGAATCCGAGTGTGTTGACCAACATCTTTACAATTTTTCGATTTCATCATATTTTCGATTGCGGACGTCGAGCGCTAACCGACTTGGAACCTGAAAGTATTTCTCCATGAAAACATTATATAGTTCAATGTTTGTTATCATCAAAACCGAAATTAAGACCAGTGATGAAAATCTTAGGCCAACAATCTCCCCCTTTTTGATGATGACAAACATCCTTAAGAAAATATATCATTTAAATACAAATGATATCAAACATGAGATTTCTCCCCCTATCAGCATGCATATCTATGAAAATAAGCTCTTCTATCTATATGCATGATTTTCCTATATATTTTTCCCCTTTACCTATATTTTTCTCCCCATTTTGACATCACTCAAAAAGGGCAAGAAGAACCAATATATAGTCAAAGTTGAGACTCTAACAATATTTTTCATGAAGCATGAAGATCTCAACCAAATATCTAATATGAGACTAAATCATACATGATAGCAAGTAATGATAACTAAGATTCAAATTCGAAAATCATGTATAAACTCAAGTATCGATATTTTCAAGTATCAAACAAAAAAATATTTTAGAAATGATTTTTCACGAGTCAAGATGAGAACGATACGAAAAGCATGATTTTAACATCACACTTGAAGTCTCATTCAAAGATTTCAATGGAAATCCAAAGTATCAAAAAATGAACACTTGGGAAGAATGATATTTTAGGGCGCGTTTGTTTGCGAAAATATTTTTCGACTTTTCATTTCGTAAAAACCAAAACGGATTTTTGAGTTTCAAAATTTTGGTTTCGATTTTTTTGTTTGGCGAAAATGCGTTTCTTTGACATGTCCAAATTTCATATTTCGTGAAATAAAACCAGCGAAAACTTGTTTGTTTTGTGTTGATTTCAGTGACTATTTTTGGGACGAAAATTAAAACTGTGTTTGTTTCTCAAAAATAGACTCGGTTTCAATTTATGTATTTACATTATTTTATTTATGAACATTATTAAATTAATTGTTATTAAATAATAAATTTATTTATTGCAGCTATTTGAGTTAAAATATTTAACTAATAAACAACAATAATTTAATTTAAATCTTATTAACTAACTACGTACTATTAACTATTATATTAATACATTTTTTATAAATTAAAAAATTATAAAAATATATTATAGAATATATAAATAAGAATTAGCTGATATAAAATTAAAATGAACTTTGAAAAAATATTATCAAAAGTATTTATTAATGACTCAAATAATATATGGTATGTATTTTATGAATATGTTTGTCATAAGTTCATGTTCAAATTCTTTATGGTAGGTATATAGGGTTTTATATAAGGTATAGGGTAAGTATATGGTAATTATAGGGTAAGTATATGGTAAGTCATAAATAAATACAATTCATGTCATATATGGTGAGTATACGACATGTCATATATTTTTAGACAAGTTTGATACGGATGGTTATTGTTGTTTGATACAGAATGTTCAAATAAAATCGACCCTGAAATATTTTGGCATATCGTCGTTTGAATAATTGACATACAAATTGTGCGTACAGGTGTTAGTGTGTTACATATATTTTGAATTCAAACAATTCATCTAAGTCTCATATGTAACATAGAATACAATTCATATGTAACATACAATAGCATATAACATATAATTTAATTCATCTCAGTCTCAATTTCAATTAGATAGAATATAGCCATAGTTACATTTATATTGAATTCAATCACAGAATACATATTGTGCATATATATATATGAAGCAACAGTTACACCACAACACTTATATAATAGTTACAACCCAACAATTACACCACACAATCCACCATTAATTGAACTTCTACATAAGCAACAGCGCGCAGTTACACTACAGTACACCACAAAAGCAACATAAGTTACACCACAGAAGCAATATCAGTTGCACCACAGTACACCCTAAGAAGCAACAAAAGTTATACCACAAAAACAACATAACATATTATTCAATTCAAATTACAGCCAATTCAGAACACAACAACCAATTTAGAACACAGCAGCCAAGCACCATCACAACATCACATTATAATTATTACTGTTGTCAATGAGGATCGTTGATGGAATAGGATGAAAAAAATCAACTATGTTTGGTTTTTTACCTTGTCCGTCAATAATCCTCACAACATCAATTATGACGGTAAAAAATTCATCTTATGAATGTAGGACAATGAAGGAAAATGTGTATCACCATTAGTTAGTGATCGCCTCTAATTCATAGTCCACTAAAATATAATTTGCCCATTATCTCAAAACAAACAAAGTATAAAATCAACCATGCATTTATATAAGCACAACCAAACAATGAAATATATAAGCACAATCATGCATTTATATAAAACCATAACTGATAATGGGCAACATTACTTTACGACCTTAGGAGGAAAGTGCGCATAACCATTGATTGGTTATCGCATCCAATTCTCCGCCGATATAAAACTAAGTTAATCCAATAATAAGATAAAGTAGTCAAATTACATTACTAGTCCAATAAAGTATTTAGGTTTACATCATTAAAGTTATCTAACCTATTTAAACAAAAAAATAATTGCAATGAAAATAAGTACTATCAACCCCTTGCAACCCATGTCAAGGAGCTTGTCCATTTTTGCCTCAAGTGAAAAGAGGTTCCTACTTCTTTGGTTCACTTCTTCTTCCTCATCGCGTATTGTCGTTGCAATGGGAGTGATCCATCGGAAGAATTGACAACCGAGAATGTCAATTTTGCCTCTATTTATGCAAGCCGCATATAATTGGCCGAGATTTTTCTCACTTTCACTTATCCTTACTGTGGCTCGCAAACCGAAAAAATATTCTTTGTTTTGATATCTCAAATACATTTCACTTATTCCGGATGATGAAGTTGCCATACTATTTAATGAAACTAAAATTAGTATATTATTGGTAACATATACTATCAAAAATAAATCTAAGTAACAATTAAGTCTATTACAAGTCCAAGGCATATAATTCTATTACATGTTTAAACCTAATTAAAATATGGAAGGGCAATCAGCGTCGATGTGCCCAAAGCTGATTTGCAATCCATTCTCGAATGTCATGCGTAACATTTTGAGTTGAAGAAGATTCAACCTACTGATGATTCAATAGGGGGTGAAGATTGATCTTCATCATCAATAATAACTTCTTCATTGTTCCAAATATCGATTAATTCCTCTGAATTACGTAGGTGAATAGCATGTTGTGAGTGCATGCTGCCATTACATTTTGTGTAATGGTTCCCTTACGGCCCCGATATAAAGATGCCTTATTTGCAGGAACGAATGCTGAGATATGTGTCCCGTCTATCGCTCCTATGCAATTCTACAAAAGGATTGTTCAAATGTTAGACAACCCCTATGCAATTATATATAAGGACTAGGAAAGGATTTTACCTTAAAATAAGGGAACCACCTAGGATGCCCTTCAATTTTTGGTTGAACATATTGAGGTTCTCGGGGTTTGATAATTTCTGTCCCCAACCTAAGAAGCGCTACAAGTGTCAACTTGAACCACTTGTGACATGTTTGAGTTGAGTGTTGATAGCGCTCCGCAACCACTCGAACTCGTTCATTATGACAAAGTATATATAAGAACATTGCAACTGCTTCCTCCACATATATATTTTGGTCTTCTAAGCCAAGTCTTCTAAGATCGGTGCATAATCTAAGGAATAGACTTGGCTCCATACGCAAGTTCTCGTAGCATCGTACAGGACTATGTATTAACTCCTACACATAGTTCGCACCTCTCAAAATTGAAGTACACATTGCTCTTCTTGGGGTTGGGTTTTCTAATTCATCCAACTTTTCCAATATATCCGACATGAGTAATAATACCAAATCATCGAAAATTTCTTCATCACTATAAGATGTATGTGGAGGTTGATGACTCATTCTACGATAATTAAAAAATAAGTAAAACATAATGCATAAAAGTAAACAAACTAGAAATACATTGTTCAGTTCATAACCAAAGCATGAAAACAAATAAAATAAAGTATTGTTATACACATAGTTCAATCCGGCATCATAAAAATAAAATAATGTGTCACCCATGTAAACTTTCCGTCCATTTCTTGAGTTGTTTGTCATTCAATGACATAACAAGTAGTCCGACATCTGGATGCTCAACCAAGTAAGTTATTGTCTTAAACAAGTGAGCTTCGGGTAGCCCTTCCACACTAGTAATGTGTCCAACACAATTTGGGGCGCTATATGGATCCGACGGTGATGTGTACACTGAAGTTGCATCACTTCGACGGGCTGCATAGTGATTTGAAATAAGTTCATACAACTTTTTCTTCTCATGTTCTACAGTTGATGTCACTGATATTTATCTCTTTTATTGCAGCGTGAGGAAATAGATGGACGTCTATCTACCTCCTCAACACTATCAACATCATCATCTTCCTCCACTAAGGGCTCCTTTCCACGTACATCCGGATCCAAATATTTCTTCTCTAATATACGCTCTTCATTCGAATTCAATGGGGGTTGTGTTGATGATCGGGCCATCCCACCAGTTGCGGAATGATTTTGAAATATCGATTCCATCAAATTATAGTGTGGTGGTGGCCCGTTCTTAAAGGGTTTGAAATAAATTTTTGTTGTTCCTTTTTGCACACGAAAAAAAATATTCTAAAACCAACTAACTCAACCCCATTGATTAAATACAAAAAGACATACCGATGAGTTCCACACTGTTTCATCGGCATCAATCTTCCCCGTGTCAGGATTCTATGTGACCCCAGTGTGGTTAATCAACTCTTGAAAATGCTTATATAAACGAAGAAGTCGTGTTTTTTTGGACTTACATTTCTCCATCCCGTAATTAGTCCCACACTTCTCAAATTTTTTACTAATATCTTCCCATACAGTCTTATCAAAATTGAGATTGCCTAATTCAACTTGTCTATTATGCAAGATGTACAAAAATTCTTCTGTGGCATTCTTTGGCCAGAACTCCCTCGGATTCCAGTGGCCACCCATATGTTCAACTTATTATATCTACTTGAAAATAACACAATATACTAACTAGTAAGAAGAATAGATGAATAAAATATAGCATAAATACTAACACAGTGAATTAAAAACCATTCAAACAGATAAATTAACAAACCATAGTTACAAACCAATAAAAAACCGTTGGTACTGGTAAGAACAAAAAGTAACAATAAACATATAAATTAACAAACAAATAGGTACAACACAGTATACTAACCAGTAAGAAGAATAGATGAATAAAATATAGCATGAATACTAATTAGTATCTAGACAAGACATGAATAAAACATCATGAACTGAACATAATTGATACATAACTGAACAGACGTACAAAATGATGAACCAAAGAAGGAAAACGTAAACTGACACCAATACTGCAAACTGAACATAACTGATATGCAAAATGAGCATAACTGATACATAACTGAACATAAGTGTTATAATCAGTATCTATAAATATGCAAACTGTTATAACAGTGAATTAAAAACCAATCAAACAGATAAATTAACAAACCATAGTTACAAACCAATAAAAAACCATAGGTACTGGTAAGAACAAATAGTAATAGTAAACATATGAATTAACAAATAAATAGGTACAACACAGTATACTAACCAGTAAGAAGAATAGATGAATAAAATATAGCATGAATACTAATCAGTATCTAGACAAGACATGAATAAAACATCATGAACTAAACATAACTGATACATAACTGAACAGACGTACAAAATGATGAACCAAAGAAGGAAAACGTAAAATGACACCAATACTGCAAACTGAACATAACTGATATGCAAAATGAGCATAACTGATACATAGCTAAACATAAATTAACAACCAATCAAACAGATATATTAACAAACCATAGTTACAAACCACTAAAAAACCATAGGTACTAGTAAGAACAAATAGTAACAGTAAACATATGAATTAACAAACAAATAAGTACAAACCAATGCAAACTGTTATAACATTGAATTAACAAACATAGTCATTGCAAACTGATAGTCAATGATATTGAATTAAGATTTAATAAAATCATTCTTCCAATCATGAACACAATCAAACCAGTAACATAGCTAATGAAACCCTTGATTTAATAAAATTTTTAGTTTTCACTGACAGTGAGCAACATAGCTAATGAAACCCAAGCTAATGAAACTAGGGATGACAACGGTTCGATTAACCGCACTTTGGGGGGGGTTAACCGAAACCGAAACCGAAACCGATTTCCAAACCCGCTAACCAAAATCGAAACCGAAATCGGTCAATTTTAAAAGCCTATATCCGAAACCGAAACCGGCTCAGTTTCAAAAGCCTATATTCGAAACCGGAACTGAATTTTTCGGTTCGAATAGAACCGGTTATCCGTTTACTAATCGGTTAACCGGTAGTAAACGGATAACCGATTCAAAGATTAATAACAAAACCGGTTTCGATTATCGGTTAACCGCAATCCAATAACCAAAATCGAACTGATTTTAAATGATTTTTAGTTTTTACTATTCGGAACCGAAACCGAACCGCAAATCCACTATCCAAAACTGAATTTTATGGTTCGGTTAACCGGTTTGAATTGACATCCCTAAATGAAACCCTATATCAATGCAACATCAATGAAGCCGTAGATCAATGCAACATCATTGAAGCCCTAGACCAATGCAACATCAATGAAGCCCTAGACCAATGCAACATCAATGAAACTCTTGATCAATGCAACATAAATGGGAAACAAAAAATATCTAAAACCCTAGATCGAGCAATAAACATAGCAACATCAAAGAAGAATGTTCACACCTAGATCAAGAAGTTAGAAAATAAAAGCACATGGAACCGAAAGAAAAAGGAAACCCTAGATCTAGATTTGAGAAAGACCGACGAACAGACCATGGAAAAGGAAAAGGAAACCCTAGGTCGGACGAACAGTGAACAAATGATGAATCAAAGAAGGAAAACGTACCTTGTGTTCGGTAGACTAGAAGGAGAAGGAGAAGTATCTGTCGACGAAGTGGAAAGAAAGAGAACCGTCGACGAAGGAGAAGAAGGAATGAAGTTGGCGACAACTTGTCGCCTATTGTCGCCAAAGAGAGGGGCTCACGCGATCAGTCGGGGGTGGGATGCCCTAACCAGAGTGATCGGGTTTTGTTCATTTTCGTGAAACGGGCAGAAGACTTGTAATTATTTACAAGTCTGCCACCGCCCGTTTCGGGTTATTTTCGCGAAAACCAGAATTCTACTCCGAGTAGAATTCTGGTTAATGTACAAATATGGGTTTCGTGAAAACTTGATTTCATGAAAATTCGGACCCGTTTTAGTCAACAAATGGGTTTTCGGGCCAGGTTTTGGTTTCAAATGAAACCAAAACACGAAAACGCGTGTAACAAAAGTTTCGAAATTCAATTTCAAAAATCCATAACAAATCATATTTATACTCAAGATTTTTGAAATTTTTATGCCATAAACTAGATTTTTCAAGTAAGATGCTGATTCAAGATTCAACCAAAAATCATTTTTTTGTATTTTTCTAAAATTCATTCAGTTATAGTGACATTTTCGTAAATAATTAAAAAATTTCAAACGTTTTCATATTTCATTCGAACTTTCAAGATATGGTCATCTAAAGCATGTGTGTCAAGTTTGAAGTGAACATAATATTGTTTGATCAAAATTTCAACTTAGCATGGTTTCATTCGAAATAGGCATGAAAGCATGAAAATGACTAAGTATCAAATTTTGCTATCTACTCATGTTTTTGAATGAAAATGGCTAAGTTATCAAAATCATTCCTAGAAATGATTTTACTCAAACAATGATGTGAATGATATTAGAAATTGAATCAAAATGGTATACATGACTTTTCATTTGAAGTTTTTGACGAAAAATCAAAGTATCGAAAAAATGAGTATTTCAAGTAAGTGATACTTTGTGTTTTCGAAATTCAACTTCAAAATTTCATTATAAATCATATTCTTGATGAAAATTTTTGAAATTTTTATACAACAAACTAGATTTTTCAATGAAAGTGCACTTTCAAGAATTAGTTAAAAATGATTTTTCTATAATTTTCTAAAAATAACTGAGCATGCTAAAATTTTCAATGACATTTTCGTAAATATCAGTTATTTTCCCACATATGTTCAGTTTTCATTCAAACTTTTATGACACCACATAATGGTCATGTAAAGAGTGTATGTAAAGAGTAAGATAAAAATTATGTCCTTAGGTCAAGATATCAATCTAGCATGGTTTCATTCAAAACTAACCTATGATAACATGAAACTAGCTAAGTGACAATCTTGTTATTTACTCATGATTTTTGAAACTTAAACCTATGGATACCTAACATGAGTAAATCTAAACATGTTCCTCGAATATGGATTAAAAATGAGACATCTAAGTCAATTTGTTGACTTTGGTCAACTTGATTCAAAAGAGGTTATCATGATATAGCATCTATATCATTTTATCCATATCCATATGAATTTTTCATTCTAAATTAATGGAAAAAATATCATACATATTCCTAAACATGTTTATGAAGTTTGGACTTAAAATGAAGTGTCCAAGTCGATTTGTTAACTTGGGTCAAATCTTTTTAAGTTTAAGTCCCGTAAAGTGGTCTAGTTATCACTTTGTTCATCTACCCATGACTTTTCAATTTTAAATGCATGGTAATGAATCATTAATACATCTAAACATGTTCATCAACTTTTTAACTTAAAATGAAGTCTCTAATGAAGAATTTCAACCTAGTCCGATTTCGTAAATATCATGATATCATAAAATGAGCTAAGTTATCAAGATTTTTCTACTCATAAAAATTCAAATATTTATCATGCATAATCAATCATGAGCATAGAGAAATCAGTTAAGCATAATTATTGAGGCAATTAAGTAAGATTTTAACAAAAGTCAAACTCATACCTCTTTCAAGAGAATTTTGCCAAACTTGTCATTTACTTTTCAATTTTCATCATGATAGCATAGTTTTCCATTACCATTTTCAACTTGCAAGTATACTTTATTAGTAGATTTAATGAAAATAAAGCTACTAACAAGCAACCCAAACCAAATAGCAAAGAGAAGAATCTAGTATCATTTTCAAAGTTCACTTTGTTAAATAGTTTGAAATCTGTTTTAAAATAAATTATCATGAATCTGAAATGAATCGAGAATATTTGAAAATTAAGTTCTCCAACCCTTTCTATTGGTTGAAATTCGAAATGTCATAATTAGCATACGATTTAAAACCGCAAGGTCGCATGAGCCTAGGCTACAAAGATCTCCGAGGAGACAGAAAGTCAAAATCAAAATTTATTTTTTAAAATACTCTTAACAAGAGCGGGGAAAACAACTCAAATTAAACATGTTTCATAACTCCAACTTAATTAAATGAAACCAACCAAAGTAAGGAGATGATACGAAGTATACCTAGATGCCAATTTCCATACCTATGGCATCGTGATGGTTTGAAGTTGCAACCAAATGATAATTCTTCATTTAAGACCATGGTCAACTTCAACTCTTCATTTCTCTTTACCCTTGTGTGGTAGCTCCCCCTACAAGAGAGCAAGAAACGTTTGGTACCCAAATGGCTTTGGGTACTTGGGGGGGAGTTGGCCTAGGAATCCAAAGTGTCCTAGCAACATTTGGATTTCTCTTAAATGCACAATCATAAATTGCATGACCGAAGATACCACAACAAAAGCAATGACCATTAAACTTTTTCTATTCATGAGGTTTAATGTTATAATGCTTGACATGAAGATGATGATGTGCATGAGCATTCTTAGAAGAGACATTTTTCATCCTAGGATTTCTAAAAGATGAAACATTAGATAAGTTATTTGCCTTCCTACTCAAGAAAACAACCTTATTTTTGAAGTATTAATAGATTTGTGTATGGCTTGCATTTGAGATTTCATCATACAGTTTTCATTTTTCAAAATCTCATTATCAAGTGTGAAATTATTTTTCAAATCATTATTTCTAGATTTCATTTTAGATTTCAATTCATCATTTTCAAGTTTCAAGACTCTAAGCTCAATTTCTACATTATCATGACATGAATCAAAAGAGCAAGATTTTAATTTTTCATTTTCACTCTTCAACTCATGCAAATGACTAACAAGCTTCAAGTTTTCTTTCTTGATTTTTCTATTTTCCTTATTTGATTTCATGAGCATGGTATACATCTTCTTAGATTCTTTTAATAGCTCATCATAAGTCATACCTAAAGAATTAGAGCTACTATCATCATTATCAAGATTTTTATCATGACTCGAAGTAGAAGGTTTTACCTTATTATTAGCATCAATGAGGCAAACTTTTGAAATGACTTCATAATCATGGCAAGAGGGTGCTTCACTTGAATGAGCTAGATGATGACGTAGAAGCATTTGACCTCTTCTTTGCCTTGTTCTTCATGGTAGGGCAATTCTTCTTCACATGCTCTTTTTCTTTGCATAACTAGCAAATCACCTTCCTCTTTCGACTTTTAGTGCTTCTTTGACTAGAAACACTTTTATTGGAGGGATGACCATTGTCATCACCACCTTCAATAAAAGTTGCTAACTCCTCGGTTTTAGAATAATCATATAAAACATTTAAGCAAGCCCAAATATCGAATGTGGAAGTACAATGCATGACCTTTTCAAAGATTCAATTTTCCAAAGAACAAAATATGCAATTCATAGCTTTAGCATTTGACTCAAAATATTTATTTGCTATTGGGTCCATGCATTCAAGTTTTTCTTGAGTTCAATATATTGAGTCTTTACCATGTCAAATACACATAAACCTTGTGTCTTTAGAAATGTGTACATTCTACTCTTCCAAAGACAAAAGTTAGATTTATCGAACCTTGGTGGTATAGACGCAACCAACTCTAGTGTCATTTTCCGAATCAAGGCAAGATGTAGAGGAGATGGTGAAATCTCAATCTACGACCCGCTCTAATACCAAATGCTATTGAAATGGCCATACTAGAGGGGGGTGAATAGTGTGTTTGCTAATCTTAAACTTAATTCTGATTTTACATGTTTTCTTGATTACTTAGGTTAATGCACAATTTAATTACTAAATGAATGTGGAAGCGAATAAACAAGTCAAGTAATCAATACGCAAAATAAGCAATGCAAACAAAGAGATTTATAGTGGTTCGGTCCCAATGTCTAGTCCATTACCTAAGCACCCCACTTAAGGTTTCCAAACTAGCTTTACTAGATTAAGTGTTTCCTTTACAATGAGGACATTTTCACCGGAGAGTCTCCGCTCTCACACAAGAAGGCACTTCCACACCTGGAAGTATCCATCCTTCCTACCGAGATCACTCTCCCTCCTCAAACCTAAGGACAACTCAACTAATCCTAGCAAACTACATTTACACCGATGTATTTAAGCCTTAACAACAAGACAACCACCAACAATTCAAGGCCTAACAACCTAGGTCTTCACACTATGAAATACAATAAAATAAACAAGAAAATACACAAACAATTGAGCAAATAAATAATACAACAAATACTTAGCTCCAAACAATGAATCCTAGCTCCTCTTGATGCCTTGATGATGAATCAAATGAAGCTTGAAGGCAAGATCAAGAATGTGAGGATCTAAGCTAGGATTTACAAAGAATATCTCAATGAAGGCTTAGTATAGGATCAAATGATGGCTTAATAGGTTCAACAACATGTAAGGAAGGCTCTCGAGGCTTGTATTTATAAGCCATGAAGGGAGGAGGCAAAACAAGCCGTTGCAACAGGCATTTTTCTGCCCGTCGGCGCCGCCTGATCGGTTGCCGGTCGACCACCCGAGCGAGCGACCGGCCATCGACCAGAAGCCTTCTGGGTCTTTATAACCCATAGCGGTCGATCATCGATCGACCGGTCAGAACGTACCGGTACTTTGCGGTACATTTTTTCTGTTCGAGTTTCAAATTACGGGTTTGGTTATTTAGGGGTCTTTGCATCATGATGAGGATTAATACAAATGATCTGGACACCCTAAACCTAAACTCTATTCTTTTCAACAAATTCAAGCGCGTCGACCAACGTCCTTCCGATTTTTTGATTTCACTAATATTTTCGATTGCGGAAGTCGAGTGCTAACCAACTTGGAATCTGAAAGTATTTCTCCATGAAAACATTATTCCCATGTTTGTTATCACCAAAACCGAGATTAAGACCAAGGTTGAAAACCTTAGGCCGACACTAATATGATAATATGATACCCCACCAACATCTCTGGATTTCTAGCTCCTTATATAGGTGAACGATATCACCGCTCTGATAATCATAGTCGAGCCCCACCTACAAAGCAAGAATAATTCAATCAAAGGCATTCCTCGGTGCGAAATGTCATTGAACGTTGTTTTGGTTTTCTTAAAGCAAGATTCCCAATTCTAAAGCAAATGCCTAACTATAAGTTGGCTAGACAAAGTAATATAGTCCTTTCTTGTTGTGCGATTCACAATTTCATAATTTGGCACCGTCAATATGATGATTTGTTTGAAGAGTGGGCAAATGATGAAGTTAACAATGACGGAGATGAAGACCAAGGTTCGTCTAGCGCACAAGATGGTGTTGGAGAATCTTCATACCAAAATGTGATGCACGCCATAAGGGAAGAAATTGCAAATCAAATTTGGGCAAATCGACGTCAAGAGATTGCCAATTGAGTTCTTATTTATAATTATGTCACAATAATATTTTCTAAAGATGACAAAATAAGCATCACTTGTGATGTTTATCTCAAACGAATTATGTCAATATATTTGTTAGTTTTATAATCATATTACTATATGTTCCTGCCTAAAGATCAGAGTAGTCTGGTTCGGTTTGGTGTCTCTCCTAGTCAGGTTCAACGGACAAGCAAAAGATACTCCGACGCTCAAGTTAGTGGGACTTCAACATGGAGGTAATGAAATTGGAACCTAGGGTTACCTGGGGCGTGTCATGTCTGTAGTTATTACAGGTGGAGGCGATGGCACCACCCAGTAATCTCGCGGGGATGGTGGTCAGAAAGGGTCGAGGTTGATCTCGGAGATGGCGGGCTTATAATAGCGTATTCCTCATGATAAGGAAAGACGTTGATATCCATGTATGACCGGGTGGGATCCTGGGTGGAGCCATCCAGTTTGGTTCAAATCTAGTCCAGGAGCGTAGCTGGGTGGAGCCCCTAGGCGAAGATGTTTGGTCTAGCTCAAGGCAGTTTGTGGGGCGCTGCTGGGTTTAATCCGACTGGGTCCAATAGTTCTAGTTCAGATTAAGGTCTCACCAAGAAGTGTAAGGCAAGACCATGCGCGAGGAATCAAGTAAGGGCTCTGAGGCCAAAAGTGATAGCCAGCGAGAGAGGCTGGTGAAAACCGAGTCCTAGTCGTTAAAGGCGCTGAGGTAGGAAGTATAGGCTCTAGGAGCCCAGGACCGTGCGTGAGGGGTCGAGTAGGGGCTCTAAGGCCGGAAGTAATGACATGATAAGCCAACGAGCTAGGCTAGTGGAAACCGAGTCTTGGTCATTAAGAGCGCTGAGGCGGGAAGTAATGACGTGATAGCTAATGAGCCAGACTGGTAAAAACCGAGTCTTGGTCGTTAAGGGCGCTAAGGCCGAGAGTAGCAACTCTAGGGGCCGAGGACTTTACTCTATGGTTCAAGTCGAACTCGCCAAGGAGCGTAAGTCAGGACCGCACACGAGGAGTCGAGTAAGGGCTCTGAGGCGAGAAGTAATGGTTTGATAGCCAACGAGCCAAGCTGGTGAAAATTGAGTCATGGTCGTTAAAGGGCTCTAATTAAGGCCGGAAGTGATTGCGTGATAGCTAACGAGTTAGGCTGGTGAAAATTGAGTCATTGACGTTAAAGGGCTCGGACGCCAAAAGTGATGGGTCATAGCAAGCGAGCTAGGTTGGTCGAAATCGAGTCCTGATCGTTAAGGGTTCTAGGGCCGGAAGTGATGGCGCGATAGTCGAGGATCAGACTCGACAAAAACCAAGCTCATGAGCTCTTGGGATCGTTTGGGGCGCGGAGCTCGTAATAGGCACTGAGGCCTGCAAGCCGGACTTGTGTAAACTGAATTCTGGTAGCTGAGTGGAGCATCGTGCTTTGAGTCCAAGGTAACAGTTCTGAAAGCTGAAAACACGTGCAGGAGTTCTGGCCAAACTCGATGAGGAGCATGAGGTGGAATCGTGCACAAAGATTCAAGTAGGTTTCCAGTAATGAGATATTCGTTAAGGTGGCGGGATGGCCGCAGAGTTCCTTGGGCATATATGGAGAAGAGATAGAGGAAATGCAATTTTATTGAGTGATAAAGAAATTGGGCGTACATGAGGAATGCTCAATCTGAGCATATTTGTGCCCGTTGTGGTGATTTGATTACGACTTGAGTTCTTTCAGGGGTTGAGTCACGGTAGATGTGGCAATGAGCCGTGCCTGGCACGGCCCGGCCAATACTCGGGCCGTGCCAAGCATAGCCCGACTGCTCAAAGGGGTGGCCCAGTCCGGGCTGGCCCAAATTATTAAAAAGAGGAAATATAAAGGTCAACAATGAGACTTGAACCGCCAACATTTTTTGATTTTTTTAAGAAACTAACCACCACACCAAGACTAATTATCGGTTCTTATATAATTTTAGTAAGTGTAATATATTATGCTCAAGCCTAGCATAGAAAACCAAGCCAGGCTTGGGTGCAGACGAAGCAAGGCCTAGGTGGCACCAAGCCTAGCTTGTGGACGCAGGGTCGGGCCCAGCCGGGCCGAGCTCGGCACGGCCCACGTGCCCAAGGGGGCGAGCCCAGCCTGCCCCTTGAGCACAGTTGGGTCATGCCCGACCCGACCCGAAATTCTTCGGGCCGGGTCAGGGACGGCCCAGAATTGGGTCGGGTCAAGCACGGCCCAGAATCGAGCCGGGTCAGGCATGACCCAGAATTGGGCCGGGCCTGTGCCGCCCATGGGCGGGCCCGGTCCATTGCCACCTCTAAGTCACGGTTGCTTTTGCATATCCCTTCATGAGTTTGGCTTGGAGGCTTCCGCCGGCAGTTTGCCTTTGTTTGTGAAAATCGTTTGTGGGCCATTAGGCTCTTTCTTTGGTTCAACCATCTTTGGCTTAAGACATTCATTATAGCTCCATCAGGCTTCTTTCTAGTCGGCATGCAACACGCCTACTTCTAGGTCTCCATCAGGAAACTTTAACGCCATGTGGGGAGTGGATATATAAGACCGCTTCTAGATTGTTCAAAGACAGATGTCATATGATCATATGATATGGGCTGGGAATGTTGAACGTCGTTCTCAGCCATAAGGCTCCGCGAACGTCAACCCTTTCTAGGTCTCCTTTGCACGGTGTAAGCGAGACTTTTGTTAATTGCATTTTCTAAAAGGTAGAGTAGAAAAGGATGTCGGCCGAGCTGTATTGGTCGACAAGAATCTTTTGGACAATGAAGTTTCCTACAATTGTAGAGATTACGACCAGGTCGTGCAGGTTTTGATCAGTTCCACGAAAATTGATTTCATAGAATGATATTACCGGGGTTTTGGGTAGGGGTGAGCATCGGTCGGGTCGGGTCAAACCCGACCGGATCCGAATAACCCGAACTCGAAAAAGGAGGCTCCTACACCACCCAACCCTAGCTGAATAAGATTTCGGAGCCCAACCCGATTAATCCGAATAAAATCGGGCCTCGACTCAATTAACTCAAATAACCCGAATTCCCTTTGAAAAACAAGAAAAAATCAAAATAATAAAAGACAAAGAATTCTCCAATTGTGAAAAAGGTGAAAAATGATATTATAAACATGACCCTAGTGGGAGTGGAACTTAAAACCACTTAAGTTTTAAATCTAACAATTTAACCAAGAGACCAACATCACTTTTTATACCTATAATATAAATAAAAATATTTAACATCACAAGTGATGCTTATTTTATCATCCTTGGAAAATATTATTGTGACATAATTATTTTTAAAAAAACAATTGGCAATCTCTTGACGCATGAATTGTTTTCTACACAACGAGCCCTTTTGATGGCATTCCTCGAAAACCAAGAGTTAACAATTCTAAACAAACAGTTGACATAAGCGAATTGTTGCACTTATCAGCAGTTCTCTCTATAGAGAGTTCCACTTTGAAGTCAGAGGAGAGCAATTATTGCTTTGTTGACGCTCTTGCTGCAACTGTGTCATGCATTTCAATATCTGAGACAAAGCGTAGCAGGCATTGTGCTCCAGTGGATCCAACCCAGCAGTAGCGTCGCTCTTCCAACCTGAAAGCTACCGTCTACAATATTATCACTCTGGTGTAGAGCAACAACAGCTGACCTATGCATATTTTTACTGAGTTAGATAATTAGTTGTTGATGGATGATGATATGACCATTTTATTGATGACAATTCATGTTATTTCTCTCTGTTGACTACCATAAAGGTCTTAGGTATTTGAAATGGTTCATGAATAACCAATCATGTTCATTGTTGCATAACATGATAACTATGAAGTTTAGATGTAGATAATCATTGACATGGTTGCTGACCAAGGCACTTGCGCTTGTTTTAGTTGCAAAATCTTTTTGTTGGTCACTTCTCATGACTGAATGTAAATATGTTGTCCAACAGATGACTTAGATTAATTGAAAATGATCTATGGAGTTAGTTATCATTAGAATTATTTTTCCCCATATTTTGAAGCTTTCACATACCAAACTGAGCTGTAGATATGTGCTGCATTACTTGTGTTTTTTTCCTTTCCTATTTCTTTCCATCATCTACCAAAACCGGGTCCACAAACATCCTGATTTAAAATCCTCTGCAAATCTGGTGGGCGAATGGAAGTCCAAACAAAGGACTTCATGTCATGATGTCAAGTTAGCAGACTAATACATGGATGGAACATGATAAAAATAATTATCATAGAGCAATATAAAATCAGTATCTGTTGTAACTTGGATTGCCAATCCAAAGTCTGTGAGCTTCAACCTTTTGGAGGTCGTAAGAAGAATGTTCTCTGACTTAATATCCCAGTACACTAGGCCCATCTTGTGGCAATAATTGACAACCTATATTAACTCCTTTGTCAGAGTGTAGCCACTTTGCTCTGAATACCTTCCTTGTTCCTTGCTTATCTGGCCAATAAGCTAGCCCCACAGTAGAGCTCCATCACAAGATGGATGCGATCACACTCCTTAAAAATGGCCTTCAGGGTAACAACGCCGAGGTGGCCTCATATTTGCTGCATGATCTCCACCTCATGGTGGTGTCTCCTCATCATTCAGGGAAAGAGCATTATAGGTAGGGCTGGCAACGGATCAGATACGGTGCGAATACTGGATTATCCGTATCCGCACCGCACCCCATATCCGCACATCCGTATCCACACCATATCCGCTACGGATGTGAATATGGTTATCCATATCCGCACCGCTTCAAATGCGGATATCTGCACCGCATCCGTATCCGCACGGTATTTAATAAAAAAATATTTAATTAAAAAAATCAATAAATTACCAATTCATTGATCTAAAATAAATATATAATATACTTCAAAATTCATCTTGACATGAAATTACCATAGAGCTCTTATATATATTAATAACTTATAATTGACATGAAATTCATCTTGACATGAAATTACCAATTCTTCCGATCGTGGCCTCAAGAGGAAGCTGGGATGTGTTGAATCTGAGACCTACATCGCAAGGAAGAAAATGCTAGATAACGAATACATTCTTGGATGGAAAATCAGGAAAGAGAGGTTTGTCATTGTACGGTTGTGCCGAAGAAAGATGAACGGTGAGAAATTCGCATGCTAGGCTCGTCCTAGGAACGATGAGGAGACACCACCGTGAGGTGGAGATCTTGCAGCAAATATTAGGCCACACCGGCGTTCTTACCCTGATGGCCTTTTTTGAGGACTGTTAACGCATCCATCTTGTGATGGAGCTCTACTATAGGGCAGGCTCATTGACCAGATAAGCAAGGAACAAGGAAGATATTCATAGCAAAGTGGCTACACTCTGACAAAGGAGTTAATATATGTTGTCAAGTATTGCCACGAGATGGGCGTAGTGCACAAGGATATTAACCCGGAGAACATTCTTCTTACGACCTCCAAAAGGTTGAAGCTCGTTGACTTTGGATTGGCAATCCACGTTACAACAGATACTGATTTTATCTTTCTTTATGATAATTATTTTTTAGCACGTTCCATCCATGTATTAGTATGCTAACTTGACATCATGACATAAAGTCCTTTGTTTGGACTTCCATTCACCCACCAAATTTGTAGAGGATTTTAAATCAGGATGTTTGTGGACCTAGTTTTGGTAGACGACGGAAAGAAATAGGAAAACAAAATACACAAGTAATGCAGCACATATATGCAGCTGAGTTTGGTACGTGAAAACTTCACGATATGGGAAAAAATAATCTTGATGATAACTAACTTCATTGATTATTTTCAATTAATCTAAGTCACCAGCTGGACAACATATTTACATTCAGTCATGAGAAGTGACCAACAAAAAGATTTTGCAACTAAAACAAGCGCAAGTGCCTTGGTCAAGGGACAATCTGAAATCCTTGGAAGAACTTTTTGATAAATTAATTGGTCATGAACCGTTTCTTTCTCGCAAGCAAGAATTACTTGTTATCACTGCTCATTATACGTAGAGACCTTTTCTTCAAACAAATCAGTATCGGCCTACTTCTTTCAATCGAATATCAATTTTGCATTATCCCTGTATGAAACAGGTGTATTTATGTATATATGTTATATCTCTGTGATTGGTTTTGTGGTGGGGGTTGGTATAACCGCTCACTAAGTTCCTTTGAACTCACCCTCATTTTTTTTCTGTTTTTTTTGTAGAGCCTGACCAGTGAGGTAGGCCGGAGCACTTGTCGCGGCTGGAGGGCATTGGAGTACCATTGGTCTCATAGTAGTCCTAGTTAGGGGTCGTAGTTGAGTCTTGTAGTATTTGATCATGCACTTGGTATTTTAGCATTCGTGGAGTTGTAGCCCTTTGGGACATTCATATGTTTTATTTCAGATTATGTTTTTGAGAAAAACTGATAGACTTTTCATCATTTATTTTCGCACTCTACTTGGCATGTTGAACTTTATTTCTTAAAATGAAAACTGATTTGATTTCTTAGTTGTAATAAAACTTGTCTCGTATTTCTGCTATGTTTATGTTGAGTTGACCCTGGCCGTTCACGTGACCCTAAGATGGGGCGTGACATTTTTCTTCTGAAAATGATTATCCAAGGTTGGTTGCATTGTTCATAAGATCTTTGACACACCCATGGAAGTCTTGAATGCTTTCATCATCTACCATCTTCAAATTCTCAAATCTGGTGTTCAGGATTTCAACGTTGGACTTCCGAAACGTCAGGGATCCTTCATGATTAGTTTCTAAAATTTCCCAAGCCTACTTTGTAGAGTACAAGTCGAGATTAGTTTGAACTAAGAAGGATCAACTCCACTGAAGATAACATTAAGGGCTTTATTGTCATAGTTTGTTGCTATGATTTCTGCTTCATTATACTAACTTTTAGGCTTGCGCTCAGTCCCATCTGTCGTTGTGGGTGGTGTGTAGTCAATCTTAATAGTATCCCAGCAACGATTATCCAAATACTTGATGAAAGCTCTCATCTGAGCCTTCCAATAAGCATAGTTTGTTCCTATCAGCAAAGGTGGGACATTGACTGAGTTTCCCATATGCATTCCTCTCATATAGAGGTTGAAGGAGTAGAGACACTCCAAGGATCTGTGCTGGTAAAGGTTAGCACAACCGCTCTAATACCAATTGACAAGATAGTCTTTAAGGGAGCTTTTTGTTAATGGACAGTTACACAGAAAGTTGTAACTATTATGGTAACTGCTTTAAAATAGAGTGAGTAACAAATAAAAATAACCACAAGAAAACACGCAAACACAAAAGGATTTGTTTACGCAATTCAGTGATAAACTTGTCACCTAATCTGTGGGGCCCTCATCGGATAGATCCTCAATCCACCGAGCTCCTACTCCGACCTTGTTCTCTCTAATGGTGGATATACATGTCTAGGTATCCAACATGGACCAAATCCTCAAATTGGTCTCCAAGTACCACACAGTCCTCGGTGGTGTATCCATAGGTGTCATGGAAGACACATTTCTTGCTCATATCGGCGTTGGGTGGTAGCTTTTGCTTTCCCACATTAGGGGGATACTTGATAGGCTTCAGGTTGTAGATGTCGCAAAGGATGATCTCCTTCGTGGAGTTACAAGGAGTATACCTTTCGTACCAAGCATTTGGGCGAGGTGGCGACCTTGGCCCTCTGCCACTATTTTGTTCATGGCAGTTGTGGTCTTCTCTTTTTCTGTCCACCCTTTTGGATTTTCTATCCTTTAGAGCGGCCTTGAGGTTCTGCCTGTCGGCCTTTTTGGCTTCTTGGAGTTCTTCCATTTTTGTGAAGCTGCCGGCTTTCTCCTGGAACTCAGCCATATCATTGGGCTTCGTCAGGACGATATGGTTGGCAAAGTGTCCGACCTTTGTGAGGGCAATTCGACTCGTGGGTCGAGGTTGGGAATTTCGACCGCTACAACAAGAAATCTGCATATATATTCCCTTAAGGTCTCATGTTGCCCCTGCCTAATGTTGTGGCTGGAGGGCATCCTCTGTTTTGTGAACTGGTTGAGGAAGACGCGAGAGAGGTCCTCGAAGGAGTGGATAGACCTTGGCAGGAGGGAAGCAACCCACAGTAAAGTGGTTTTTCCCAAGCAAGTTGGAAAAGCCTGTGAGTTCGGGCTCATTTGCTCCGTGGTAGAACATCATGGTCTTGAACGTCGTTGGGTGTATTGCACAATCGCTCGTACCATCATAGGACATCGGAGTGGTACGCCACTTGTTTTTCGATGGCAAGCGTATTGCCATGATGTCCTCGGTGAAAGGTCTCGCGTCGATAGGAAGGGCACTCATGGTCTCCTTGGCTTTGGGGTCCTTCTCCTTTTCCTGACGGGGGTGTTGAAGATCTCGCCGTGAAGGACAGAAATGGGTCTCCTCCTTTTTGAGTGGTTGCTTTCGGCAATGCTCGTGGTCAATTGGGAGTTGTCCCCGGGACTGTGTCAGCATCTTGGCCTAGGCTGTTAACCGTTGGTTCTTTGTGTCCAAGTCATTTATCCGACGCTGGAGTTCTTCTTGGGAGGCTGGACTGATGTGGGAGCGTTGCTCCTCGCTATTTCAGTGTTACTAGGTTGTGGACGATCATCACTGTTGAGTTGTTGCCGTTGGTGTGCGGCGGCGGTCGTTTGGCTCCGGGTTCCAACCATTGTGGGGGAGGTAAGCTTTACTCGGCTCCACGCTGGGCACCAAATTTTCCTGCTTGAGGAGCAGAGTAGTCCAGTCCGACTCGTTATCTCTCCTGGTCAGGTGCAACTCCGGCAGGGGGACCCGCAAAATACACTCTTGACGCTCAAGTTAGTAGGAATCCCAGGTGGAGGTAATGAAAATTGGAAGTTAGGGTACTTGAGGTGTGTCGTATTTGTATTTATTGCAGGTAAAGGTAATGACGCTGCCCGACGATCTCGTGGGGATATTACTCAAAATAGGTCGAGGCTGATCCTGGAGATGGTGTCCCTCATGATAAGGAGGGACGTGGTTGTCCTTGTTTGGCCGGTGGAGCCCTCGGGCGGAGCCTTTTGGTCCGGCTCGACTCAGGTTTGAGAATGTAGTCGGGTGGAGCCCTCAGGCAGAGCCGTCTAGTTTGGCTCGAATTGGATTATAGGGCACTAGTGGGTCTAATTCGACCAGGCCCAATAGTTCTAGTCTAGTCCAATAGTCATTACAATAAGTATAACAATAAATCGACAAATGTAACCGGACGACTGGGCGGAATGTTACAACATCCCGTGCAATGTTATAACATCAGGCAGGATGTTATAACATCCCGTGTAGGTTTATAACATATTGGGGGGGTGTTTTAACATATTGGGGGGATGTTATAACATCCCGCTCGATCGATGTTATAACATTGCACGAGATATATTAACAACCGACCGACTAGAACATGCACCCGGAGTACATTGAAATGTTGCACAGGCGTACTCACAATAAAACATGAATCTTAATGCTCATGAATATTAGTATACACTACGAATATTTATCTTTCCATATTTTTTTTTCAGCTCGATGACATGGAAATCATATTGAACATGTGTATTTGTTTGATTTCTTGAGGAATTTTGCAAAAATTAAGTAAGCAAATGAAGAAGATGAAAAGAAAATGAAGAAGTGAAGAAGGGTTTCATCACCACCGGTAGGAGCCTTTGAGGAGAGATGGGTGGTTGTACTCGAGTATAGAGAGCTCAACTACTTGAGTATGTGTACTGTATATGGTACCTTGCGATTTTTTTTTTCTTTTTTAGGAATATTGTGAAAATTAAGGAAGCAAATGAAGAAGATGGGAAGAAAATGAAGAAGTGAAGAAGAATGGTTTCATCAGTGTCGATAGGAGTCTTGTAGGAAAGATGGACGACTGTACTCGAGTTTACCGAAGAGCCCAACTACTTGAGTATGTGTACTGTATATGGTACCGTGTGAGTTTTTTTTGTTTTCGTATACTTTGGCAGCAAGAGTATGTGTATTGTATAAGGTATCATATGAAAAAAAAATTCATGTATTTTGGATGCAAGGATATAATCAAAAGGGTAAAAAAGGAAAAAAAACTATTCCTTGTAACCGGCATGAACCGGGACTTAATATGTCTCGGTTCCTGTGGGCTAGGCAGCCCCATGCGGTGGGACGCGAGGCATCACCGTATTGGGGTTGCACATTTTTCATGCAGCTTGATTGGTTGTGAGGGAATTGCAACTTTTCATGTATTAACTTCTTCCATTTTATTTAGTTCAATTATATAATTTACAAAAATTTATTGTATTAAAAAATAATAGTGATAAAAAATCTAAGAGAAATATTATATTTTTACATGACAAAAACAGATGTAGTACAAATTACTTGGAGGGTGGATATACCATTTTCTGCATTTTATGGAAAGTGCATCTTCACAAGGAAGTAGAGCTAGGTTGTTAACTCTATCGACGGGTTATCCCGAATTGTTGACACCCTGGACAGGTTGTTCCATGTTGTCGGCATTCAGAGTGAGGTGTGTGTTATCTCACTACTGTTGGCTTAAGGGTCATTCGTAAGCCTCGATCTTTATTTTGATGATAACAAACATGTATTTAATCTAAGTGTGTAGTTTTGAGTTCAGGTTGAGGTTGCGATACGCATGCCTAATCCGTTCAAACGAGATGACGAAAAAGATCGTCAAAAGAACGGAAGAATAAATCATTGAAGAAAGGCTTTGGATTAAGTCAAGAAGATTTAATGAAATATGTCCATAGAATAGTTTATCCCAAGCCTAAAATGTAAGGTTATCCAAGTTGAAAGTTGGTAACCAAACCCTTAGAATTGGCATGTAAAAATACAAGGAATTAATCATCCTCAGCCTAGGATCGGTCAACCGATCAGTCGACTGATCAAGGCAATAAAATGGCGTTGCAGCCCATTCGGTCGACTGGAGATCGCAAGAAATTGGCAGAAGCCATTCGGTCGACCGAATGTGGCGAAGGGGAAATAGCTAGGCTGCGTCGGTCGATCAATTGGTCGACCGACAGAGGCAAAAATTTGGCAAAAAGGTAGCGATCGACCAATCGATCGACCTACCTAAAGATGGCCTCATTCGCTGCAGCCATTCGGTCGACCGACGGGTCTACCGAATATCGGAAAAATATTGGCGGTCGACCCGTCGATCGATCGACCTCTCTGAGCTGCAAGCGGTCGGACCTGGCGGTCGATCTGTCGGTCGACCGGCCTTGCGACCGAACAGCTTCAATGGTCGATTTTTTATCCGTTGAACGGCCGTTCGGCTGAGGGGTTATAAATACCCCTCACCAAACTTCATTAAACACTTTTGCAAAACTTATTTGAGCATTAAAAGTGAGTCTTAAAGCCTTCATACGAGCTACACCTACGCACGCCTCTCTGCTCCCTGTTTCGACTTCATCAGGCGCTGATCTCTTCTATTCAACCTTGCTGTGTTCATTGAAGTCTTCTTCCGGTTGCAAGTTGAAGACGAGAAGGCGGTGGAAAGAAGCTTGGGTTAAATTCTTTCTTCATTAGCTCTTTCCTAAAGTTTGTAATTTATTGAATCCTATTTTCTTGTTAAGATAGCTTGCTAGGTGTGCTAGGAAACACTTAGGATAAACTTTGTAGAAGTGTGTTTTGCCTATGTGAATAGGATTGAGGTGTTCTCCAAGTGTGGGAGAAGGGTGTCCTCAAGTGTATTCAAAGGGAAACATACATTCTAAAAAGTAGTGTTTAGAAATCCTTGGTAAGGAGCCAAGATAGTAGAGTAGGCGGTATAAATTGATTTGTTTGCATTGCTCTTTACTTGCTTTCATTATTGTGATTGAATTGTGATCATATCATTCATTAAAGAACAATTCCATTAAGCTAAGACAAAATTAAGTTAAAAGAAATTGAAAAAGGGGATTGACACTATTCAACCCCCCCTTCTAGTGTCAAGGTCCACACAACAATTGGTATCAGAGCAAGGTAGTAGGCTAAGATTTAACCATCTTCCCTACAAGTCATCATGTCTAGTGAAATTCAACTAGCTCAAGGGTTCTCTACTAACACTCCACCACTATTCGATGGGAACAACTATGCCTATTGGAAGATTTGCATGAATGGCTTCCTTCAATCCTTAGGCATAGATGTATGGAGGATGATCCTAGTAGAGTATAAACAACCCGATAAGGATATGGATAAATGGGACCAAGAGGAAGTTAGGCTATTTAATGCAAATGTCAAGGCCGTCAATGTTCTATATTGCGGTCTATCAATTAATGAATTCAATAGGATCTCTACATGCAAGTCCGCATACCAAGTATGGAAGGTCCTAGAGACCACCCATGAAGGGATTTCGCAAGTAAAAGAATCCAAAATCAATTTACTCATGCATGACTATGAAATGTTTAAAATGCTTTCACATGAGTCTATTGATGTCATAAATGCTAGGTTTCAAAATATTACGAATGACTTAGCTAACCTTGGCAAGGAGATAAGGGAAGAGGAGAAGGTAAGGAAGCTCCTTCGTTCCCTTTCAAAATCTTGGAAATCCAAGGTGACGGCCATCATGGAAGCCAAGGACTTGAGCACGCTAAAGATTATTGAGCTCATTGGGTCTCTCATGACACATGAGACCCACATGAAGCAATACCAAGAAGAAGATGCTTCTAAAGGCAAGGCCATTGCCTTAAAAGCATCGCATAGAGCCGAAGAGACATCGCCATCAGAGGAAGAGACAGATGACATTGAAGAAATGACGATGCTTGCAAGGAGGTTCATGAGCTTCATGACGGGAGGCATGAGAAAAGGAAGAAGTGGCTACACGTGTTACAATTGCAGCAAGACGGGGCACCTAAGGAAAGATTGTCCGCTTCTAAAGATGGCCACTACCTCCAACCCTCACAAGAAAAAAAAGTACAAAAAGAAGAAGCCAATGATGGCTACATGGGATGAAAGTGAGGTCTCATCAAGCGAAGAAGAGACAAGAAGTGAGAAAGCAAACCTTTGCTTAATGGCAAAGGATGATGAGGTAAGATTTAATTTTGGTGAAACTTCATTTACTCAAGAGGAATTGCAAATTGAATTTGAGCAAATGCATGATGAGTTCATAGCAATTAGGAGAAAATTTAAAGATCTCAAAAAGGACAATGAATCCTTAGAAATTGAAAATGATAGATTATTACTCTCTTGCAAAGATCTTAGGAAAGAGATAGATAATCTTAAGGTAGAAAAGTGCACCCTAGAAAAGGCTAAGAAGGACCTAGAAATAGATAATGAAAAATTAGAAAAAGAAAATAAGTATCTATGTGATACAGTAGAGCATTTAAATGATAGCATGCTAACATAAAAGAAAGAACTTTGCATGCTCAATGAAAAAATGACAACTATTCAAAATGCTATGCCAAAAGTTCTCAATGAAAAGAAATCATCACATTCCCATGCTCACACACACACACAAAGAAAATTTCATGGTATTTGTTTTTCTTGTGGTATTTTTGGCCATATGCCCAAAGATTGTGCATTAAGGAGGAACCCACATGCAAGATTCACATGGGTTCCAAAAGTGACTAACACTCAAGGACCCAAGGAAATTTGGGTACCTAAGAAAGTGTCTTCTCCTTTTGTAGGTGGAGAAGCATCCTCAACCAAGTAGGAGTACTTGGATCTTGGATAGCGGTTGCTCGAAGCACATGACGGAAGATATCAACTTGTTCACAACCCTATCAAGTAAAGATGGTGGAAATGTCACATTTGGAGACAATGCCAAAGGTAAGATTGTTGGCATTGTTGGCATTGGTGACATAGGTATACTCCCTTACCCATGTATCAAAATTTTTTTATTAGTTGATGGTTTAAAGCATAATTTGATTAGCATATCTCAACTATGTGATAATGGGTACATAATTATTTTTGAAGCACCTAAATGCATTATTAGAAGTACACCTTCAAACGATATCATGTTCATGGGAAATAGGCAATAAAATGTATACACCCTAGAATTAAATGTCTTGCCCAATCCTCATGTTAGATGCTTAGGAGCCATGGAAAATGATTATTCGTTGTGGCATAGAAGGCTAGGACATGCTAGCATGAGTCTCATCCAAGAGATATCTAGAAAAGACTTAGTAAAAGACTTACCTAAGATAAAGTTTGAAAAAGATAAACTTTGTGATGCATGTCAACTAGGTAAGCAAGTAAAATCTTCATTCCATAGTATTAATCAAGTTAGTACATCTAGAATTCTAGAGCTTGTACACATGGATCTCTTTGGTCCATGTGATGTAGCTAGTCTAGGTGGAAAGCTTTATTGCTATGTTTTGGTTGATGATTTTTTGAGATTTACATGGGTTTTCTTTTTGGCAAAGAAAAATGAAACATTTGAGTTTTTCAAAAAATTTGCAAAAATGGTTTCAAATGAAAAAGGAGTTTCTATTTTGAAAATTAGGAGTGATAATGGAGGGGAGTTTAAAAATAAATTTTTTTTCGAGTTTTGTGATGATTTATGTATTCAACATACCTTTTCTTCCCCTAGGACCCCTCAACAAAATGTGGTGGTTGAGAGGAAGAATAGAACCCTACAAGAAATGGCTAGGACCATATTGTGCAAAAATAATTTGCCTAAATATTTTTGGACCGAAGCCATAAATAATTCTTGTTATGTTCTTAATCATGTTTTATTAAGACTAAAAATCAAGAAAATACCTTTTGAGCTTTGGAGTGGTAAAATCCCAAATGTGGGATATTTTCATGTTTTTGGATATAAATGTTTTATTTTAAATACTAAGGAGAATTTAGAAAAATTTGATTCTAAATCCGATGAAGGAATTTTCCTAGGTTACTCCACTAATTCTAAGGCTTATAGAGTTTATAATCGTAGAACTATGATAGTTGAAGAATCTATGCATGTGACTTTTAATGAAACTAATGATTCTTCAAGAAATATCAAGATTGTGAATGTAGGTGGGGAGCTTGAGGATCTCACACTTCATGATAAGGAAGTGGAGGTTGAAGATAATGAGGAGACCCAACATGAAGAACCTCCATCCTCAAGTCAACCTCAAGTTGAAGATGATGAAGAAGAAGCTCTACCACCTCTCCCCAAGGGATACCGATTGGTAAGAGATCATCCAATGGACCAAGTCATTGGAGAGCCTTCAACGGGAGTGGTAACACGCTCTAAACTTAAAAATTTATGCCAATACGTAACTTTTGTTTCTCAAGTAGAGCCTAAAAATATTAAGAAAGCTATAGAAGATGAGTTTTGGGTATTAGCCATGCAAGAAGAACTCAACCAATTTGATAGGAATAATGTATGAGACTTAGTACCTAGACCTAGTGATCAAACCATAATTGGAACCAAATCGGAGTTTAGGAATAAGCTAGATGGAGAAGGACTAGTTATTAGAAACAAAGCTAGGCTAGTGGCACAAGGGTACAACCAACAAGAAGGAATAGACTATAATGAAACATATGCTCCTGTAGCTAGATTAGAAGCAATTAGGATGCTTTTAGTATTTGCTAGTTTTAAAGGCTTTAAACTTTTTCAAATGGATGTGAAAAGTGTCTTTTTAAATGGTTTTATAAATGAAGAAGTTTATGTTGAACAACCCCCCGATTTTGAAAGTTTTGAGTTTCCAAATTATGTTTTCAAACTTAAAAATACCTTATATGGTTTAGAACAAGCCCCTAGGGCTTGGTATGAAAGACTTTCTATTTTCTTAATTGAACAAGGTTTTGATATAGGAAGAGCAGATGTTTCACTTTTCATCAAGCACCATGAAAATGACATGTTATTAGTTCAAATATATGTTGATGATATAATTTTTGGTGCCACGAATGAAATGCTTTGTGTGTGGTTTGCTAAGTGTATGCAGGATGAATTTGAGATGAGCATGATGGGAGAGCTCTCCTTCATGCTTGGTCTCCAAATCAAGCAAACCAACAAAGAAATCTTCATCAATCAAGCTAATTACACAAAGGAGCTCATCAAGAGATTTGGAATGAATGAAACCAAGATAGCTTCTACACATATGAGCGCATCCATCAAGCTTGACAAAGATGAAGAGGGCATTAAAGTGGACGAAAAATGATATCGAGGTATGATCGGTAGTCTCCTTTATTTAACCACAAGTAGACCCGATATCATGTTTGGCGTATGTTTATGTGCTAGGTTTCAATCGTGTCCTCAGATGTCTCATTTAAGTGCGGTAAAACGTATATTGAGATATCTAAAGGGTACGGTTGACTTAGGATTATGATATATATGTCATGCATCATTCGATTTAATCGGTTTTTCGGACGCTGATTTTGTCGGATGTAAGATAGATAGGAAAAGCACTAGTGGGTGTTGTCAATTTCTAGGAGCGAGTCTTATTTCTTAGTTCTCAAAGAAACAAAACTCGGTTGCGCTTTCAACTACCGAAGCGGAATACATCTCCGCGGCTAGTTGTTGTGCGTAAGTCCTTTGGATGAAACAAACCCTTTTAGACTATGGACTTAGGTATTCTTGCATACCTATACATTGTGATAACACTAGTGCAATTAATTTAACCAAAAATTCTATCTTACATTCTAGAACTAAGCATATTGATTTGAGACATCATTTTCTTAGGGATAATGTAGCTAAGGGAAACGTATCGGTAGAATTTGTATCCACCGATAAATAACTTGCCGATATATTTACAAAACCCTTAGTTGAAGAAAGTTTCACAACCTTAAGGATGCAACTAGGAATTTGTGCTTTACCTTGTGTTTAAAGAGATTTTTCTTCAAAATTTACATGATTTCAAAACTTGCATTCTATAAAAGTGTCATCACACTTATGTATTTGCTCTATAGTGGGGCTTTGCGACCTATTGGTGTTTGCCTTC